>OY998245.1:51697139-52897139 GCA_963922005.1 Cornus suecica
GGAGTCACATGCACATCTTCAAATCAAACCGGGGGTAGAATAGGCAAAAACCATCGAAAAACCACAAAACTTCCCATTGATGCGCTTCTAGTGTAGTTGGCCTACGCTTTAAACGTATGTCTAAGCGTACCCCACAAGCGTAAAAATGTATTTTCCAGCCACTTTTTGAAACTGAAAGCGTAGGTGGTAGGCGTCAGGTGTGTGCAAAATATGTGGTTAAAAATGACACCTTAACGACACTTTAGGTTTTACCCTTCTGCAAGTACATAGATCAATTGTTGACAGTTTTGCTTGAGTAGGGGAATATCGATCCCACAGGGATGATGATTGTTCTCTTCAATAGTCTAAAAACACTAAATTATATTTTTTCGAAAAGAGTTTGGTTTTGTGAATTATCTAATACTAATGAAAATAAAACAGAAAGCAATAATGAATAATGGTTGTGATTTAGAGAGAGGGAACACTATGGTTTCCTCACTCCACCACTAACCGCATAATATAGTCCAATTTCTATTTCAATTGCATGAGGGTGTTCCATTGACTGTGAATCAGGTCACACCGTGCCAGCAGTTTGACCCTAAAAATGATTACTCTCAATCGGATCGCGACAACGCATCTCAAGACTAAACTTATTAGTGCATGTCAACTACTAACAGAAAGTAAATGCAGAAAAGTAAATTAAAGCATGAAAATAAACTAAAGCATGTCTATATCAGTTTGTTAGGGCATGGCTTGTGTCAACCTAGGGTTTCGATATTTATGACCACCATTGTGTAAAAAATCACATATTAAGCATTCGAGTTCTAGCCCATAATGAATAATTATGATTGTGTAAGATAAATATATTCGAAAAGTCTAAGACAAGAATCAATTAAAATATATAAACTTGTATCACGAATAAAAATAGTTTCTTATCTAACATAATCATCATAATATAGTCACAGTTTCCCCTCTCTACAATTAAATATAAAATTAGAACTACATTACTTGGCTAGGGTTTTGCAAGAAAACCCTAGATACCGAGTTAGTTGATCATGGCGGAGAGAGTCTGCATTGTCGGTGTAGAAATGCTCTCCATAATCTTCTTCTCCGAATATCTAGGTCTTTAATAGTGGTTCTCTTCTATGGAATCTAGTCTGAAGTTTGAAAGTGAGAACTCTATGAATAAACGTGTCTAAAAATCAGAACCAGAACCCTAAACCTAACCCTCTCATATTTATAGACAAGTGAGGGAAACCCTAATGGTTGGCCTTTTCTGTAATTTCATAATACATCAATAATGTCTCTAAAATATAATGTAAATATATGTATAAGCTTGTATGTAGAGGTCTGGAATCACCGATCACTTAAAATATCGTAGTAGGGTCAAAACTGGAAAATTTTATAACAACTTCTGCACGTAAAGGGATCACGTGGCCACAAGGTGGGACCTACGCTCCTGACCTACGCTTGGGAGTAGGTCTAGGGTGTAGGGTCCCCCTTTGACTCACAAACCAAAGCGTAGCTCAGGTCCAGTCTGCCTCTTTTTCCCTTTGACGACGTAGGGTATGATGCATCTTTTGCTGTAAAAATCCGTTTTTTCATACTTGAGCTAGATTGGTCGCCTTTAACTCCTGATGCTTTTGGTTGAAGTAATAATGTCTGGAAATGACATTTTTGCCCTTCGGTGATATATCGATGTCGGGAAATGACCATTTGGCCCTCCGGTAGCTCTTTTTTGCTTTGACACAGCTCTTGATTCCTTTCTCAAGATAGAAACGAACACGAACTCAGTTAATTCACCGAAATTAGCTCTGTTTCTTCATTAAGCTCCTGAAACATGCTTAAACATACAAACGGGATAAAAATACCAAGTAATGGAATGTAAAGACATAACAAACACAAGATATGGGCGAAAAATGACCAATATTGAGCACCTATCACACTCCCAAACTTACATATTGCAAGTCCCTTAGCAATAAATTCAGAGAAAACTGACTGTGATGATTCTTATTCTATCTAACCTATATACTCTAACCTAATCCCTAGCTTTCGTGAGGTTTAACGATTACACTTAGCATGTGTAACAATCCTTTTAAACCTCTAAGTTACCGCTAGTGGATAAGTGAAGTCTCGTGAAGGTTTCCAATGATGGTACCTACAAACATCTCAATTATTTTGTAATTACGAATTCATGAGTTCACACACACAAGTCAAATAAGTTATGATACAACACACAAGATAATATGAATGCAAATATTCCCACTCACTACCAAACAACAATTATATCAAGCTTCGCGTTATGAATGGTTCCCACTTAAGTGAATAATTTTGCTACTTTCTACTAAAAATCCAGACAACCTTCCGTGATTTTGTGAACATTTAACTACAATATTTCAGTTTCTTTTCTCCTACTTTGTCATTTTTAGTAAAAACGTATTCCTTCCATCTTTCCACTTTTCATCCCTTTTTGTCTTTCTAAGTCTCCGGACTTTCCAGCGATGATTTTTAGTCCCAACCAACTGGACCCGAGCTTCTTCCATGGGATTTATGCTCATCGGTCTTCTCTCCTTTAAATGCGAACAGTGATATTGGTGATACCAAGGCCCGGTTACTTAGATCAAAGAACTGTTTTTTGCATTTTATTTTCTCAAAAAAAAATTCAATTTTCTCCATTTCAACCAAAACAACTCCCCTTCTCCCCTTTTATTGCGACAAAATTATTTTTCATCTATATAGTAAAAAATCAACCTATTTCTCATAGTGAATGTGTGCTTGTATTTATAGGTCAAAGTCGTCCTTCTTAATTTCAATTTCATTAATCACTCACCCATGTAAACCACATCACTTCACTAACTTGATCTAATAATTATTCTCATGAGCGAGAACATCACATCACATACTACTTATGTATCATAAACTTAAACTTAATGAGCTCATCATGCGAAACACTCATGCGTAAAAACAAAGAATTTCTTCAAAATTGTCAAATTTTTTTTTATCACTATACCCTCACCCCCAAACTTAATGAGACCATATCCCCATGGTAAAAAATAAAGAATGAAAACAGATATAGTTACCCTTGAAGCGCAGTCCTGGATCTATAAAGTGTTCAATTCGCTCCCCCAAACTTGATTTGGATTACCTGTAAAGATTGACAACAAACACATACCAACATCATAGCAAGGGAAAAGAAATTGCAAAAAGAATATCTAGGAATTGACACACACAATTTTCATGGGAAGTTTAAACTTCTTCTTTTCGGATTTTATTGATTTTGTTTTTCGAAATAAAAATCATAAAATAAAATAAGAATAAAAAGAAATAGACCTGGCCTTAAAGGTCTACCATCCCTACATATAAAATAACCTAAAAATCCTAAAGCTAAATCCTAGTCCGCCTCTTCTTCTTCATCACTTGATATGACACTCTTCAACCATATCTGGAAATCTGCATTCTTTTTCAACTTCTCTAAATCTTCCTCCGGATTTATTTTCATAATTGTCCACCCCATCTCATCCAATTACTTCATTCTATCACCCAACTGCTCAGCAATGATCTTCGATAGTAAAAACGGGTATAGAAGATAATATTCAAATTTATCGGCTCCCGCTCATTCTCTACTCACAATTGCTCGGGAAAATGACATCTCAGCCATAATAAATGTTGGAACACACACTTCATACCCATGAGTTAAGGCAATACAAAGTTCTAAGCATATTGTGATCTCTTGCACTAGTTTGATTATTAGGCCAAAGTTGAGCCGCAATGACACAATCCAAATAAATAAAATCTAACTCCAACCACCAATTATCACATGTCTTATCTCTCGGATCTGATACTGCACACAATTCCCGAACCATCTCCTCATCCTTATGT
Organism: Cornus suecica; assembly: GCA_963922005.1. Lineage (NCBI taxonomy): Eukaryota > Viridiplantae > Streptophyta > Magnoliopsida > Cornales > Cornaceae > Cornus > Cornus suecica. Next base: position 51,700,998 of record OY998245.1, read on the forward strand.
GGCCATACTACATGATGCTTCTTCAATATTCCTTGTAAGTTTATCTGAGTACCGATTGGTATATTCCATGCATCGATAATACTTCTTCTTCCAATCACAACAGGAGCACTCTATTGAGTCACTTTAGCCTTAATCACCTCAAATCCTGGCGGTCTCGAAATTATCATATTTTCATAGAATTTTCGGACCAATACCGGATACACCTTTTCGCCTGCCAGTTTTTCTAAACTCTTCAATCCTCATTCTCTAATAATTTTCCTTCCAGGCGTAACTAATACTCGATTCATCCTCTTCGGATGAAATATCTCTTCAAATTACAACCGACACTGCAAAAATAATTTTAGTGTGGTTCGGCTTCCCTTCTGACTCGTAGTTCCTTTATTTATGCTTTCATGACCACATATGGTTCTGTTCCTTCTATGAATTCTTCCGGGTCAGAATAATCTTCATTAGCATTATCCATACTAACCCTCATTGAAATAGAAATAATAAAAGAATAATAGAAGAAGAATACTTAATATAATTCTCACTCCTTGAGAATTGTGAATTGTGTCTACCCTATGGATGTATTTATAGATGGACGTAGTAGAATTAGAGGAGAAAAATGATTTAAAACCTTTAATTGACTAGGAAAGGGGAAACAATAACTAATCCAATTTCTATTTGTAGTCCGTCTCCTTGTCAGATTAGGATTACTCTAAAAATTCTACACAAATTCCTAAAAATAACTTAAACAAATCCTAATACAAGTATAAGTACAAACTCGGCCAAAACATCCCAAAAACGGACAAACTTTTCAATTTTTCTAGCCCACCCACGTACTACCCTAAAAATAACTTAAACAAATCCTAATACAAGTATATTATTATTTTTTTCATGACATGCTTTCCAATACATTTTCACAATAATCGACGCAGCCCCAAACTTAAATGCACACATGTCCTCATAGTGCGAAAATAAAATCACACATACTCAATGTAATAAACATAGCAAGGCACGCATATCAGTAAAAACAGTCAAAAATTGTCATTTTATACAAAAGCAAAAATATCACAAACAATTAGAGATGATCGTTAAAGCGGTCACAAAAGATCGAACACTGAAACCCGCTCTACGATTGATCTCTACCGTGGACAGCTAAAACAAGAAATCCTAAAAACAAAATAAAATATACAAAACTAAACTACATAGCATTATTCGGAGGTGGTTGTGGTGGTGGAACACACCTATTGACTTGATTGACTTCAATTCGTCGAAATTTGGCGCTTCATGGACGAAAATACCCCTCTGAATGACGATGACTATTTCGGACTCGATCTTAAAACTTTACAAAAACTGAATTAAACTACTATTTTACAACTACAAACTAAGATCAAAAGCTACTCTTTATCACTTAGTACCAATATTTAACGTCGTTGGCTCGACGTTGCCGCCTCTTAGTACTCAGGATCAAAATCATCCGGCTCTTGTGTCGGTTCTGTTAAATCAACTGTTTCAACAGAACTCTCTGTTGGCTCAACTTCGATATAATGCTTCAAACGCTGACCATTAACAACAAATCGCTTTCCTTTATTAGGGTTGTCAAGTTCCACCGCTCCATAGGGGTAAACCTTAATAATTTTGTAGGAATCGTCCGATCTTGATTGGAGCTTACCGGGAAACAATTTGAGTCTCGAATTGAACAACCACACTTTCTGGCCAACCTTAAAGATTTTCTGTCTAATATGTCTTTCATGGAATACTTTGGTTTGGGCTTTATAGATTCTAGAATTCTTATATGCGTTGTTCCTCAACTCCTCAAGCTCTGCGAGTTGGAGTTTCCTCTGAGCACCCGATCTTTTGATATCAAAATTCAATCTTCTGATCACCCAATATGATCTGTGCTCGAGTTCCACAGGGAGATGACACGCCTTATCATAGACCAATCTGTATGCCCACAATGCATCATTTAACCACCACAATGTGATTTACATGCGACGTGGCAACAACCTTTACCCATTTAGAAACGTAATCAACTCCCACTAATATATACTGTTTATCGCTGACTTTTGGAAATGATCCCATGAAGTCAATGCCCCAGACGTCAAACAACTCAACCACCAAAATAGGATTTTGTGGCATGTCTCGTCGCGACATGGATCCCAACTTCTGACATCTTAGACAAGATTTGCAAAACTCGAACGCATCCTTGAATATGGTGGGCCAATAAAAACTGCTTTATAGGACTTTGTGAGTTGTCTTCTGAGCACTAAAATGCCATCCACACTCTAGTGTATGACAGAATGTTAGTATGCCTTGAACTTCACTTTCTGAAACACATTTACAAATTATCTGATCCGGGAAATATTTGTACAGTCGCCGATTATCCCAGATATAAAATTTTACTTAGCTGAAGAAATGATCCTTCTCATTCTTAGACCATCCATTAGGAATTCTACCTATGGCTTTATAGTTGACAATATCTGCATACCACGATATATGTTCCATAACAGCCACACTGAATAGATGTTCATCCAGGAACTCATCCATAAGAGGAGTATCTTCCTTTGTGGACTCAACAACAATTCTTGACAAATGATCAGCTACAACATTCTCCGTACCCTTCTTATCTTTGATCTCCAAATTAAATTCTTGTAGCAACAAAATCCATCGAATCAATCTGGGCTTGAAGTATTTCTTGGTTAGCAAATGCCTTAGTGCGGTATGATCTGAGTAAACGACCACCTTGGTTCCCAAAAAATATGACTTGAATTTGTCCAAGGCGAACACCACTGCCAGCAACTCCTTCTCGGTAGTTGTGTAGTTCATCTGAGCTTCCTTCAGAGTTCTACTGGCATAGTAAATCACGTATGAAAAATTATCTTTTCTCTGCCCCAGCACAACTCCAATTGCGTAATCTGAAGCGTCACACATCAGCTCGAATGGTAGAGACTAGTTCGGTGGATAAATAATTGGGGCAGATGAGAGTTTAGCACTCGATTCCTCAAAGGCATGAAGACATTCTTTGTCAAAGTCAAAGACTACATCTTTAGCCAGTAAATCGCATAATGGCTGGATAATTTTGCTAAAATCTTTAGGTCACGTTTGGTAACGGTGCGGTGCGGTGTTGATTTTTTATTTTGGTTTGGGTTGGGTTGGATTTGGTTTGGTATGGTTTTATTTTGGTTCCAAATCATGTTTGGTGCAGATGGTTTTGTGAGAAAAATTGATGCTGAAAAACCAAACCATGTTTAGTAGAGTTGGTATGGGTTGAAATTCTGAAACCAAACCATATTTGGTAACTTGGAATGGTTTCATATTTTATTTATAAATATTAAAATTTATAATATTAATATTTTAATTTTTAGGAAAGATAATAAAACTATAATATTAAAATATATTAAATTTCCAAAAATAAATTTTAATATTAATATTAATATATATTAATTTTTAGGAAAGATAATAAAACTATAATATTAAAATATATTAAATTTCCAAAAATATATTTTAATATTAATATATTAAAATATATTAATATATTAATTTTTAGGAAAGATAATAAAATTATAAAAATATATTTTAATATTAATATATTATAATATATTAATATTAATATATTAATTTTTTGGTTTTGTAATCAAATACTAATATATTAATATATTTTAATATTAATATTAATATATTTTAATATTATAATATAATATTAAAATTTTGTAATATTAAAATATATTAATATATTAGTATTAATATTAATATTAGTATATTAATATATTAATATATTAGTATTAATATTAACATATTAATATAATAGTATTAATATTAATGAGTTGCTACAGTACCCGCACATGGGTTGCTACAGTGCCCGCACATGGGGTGCTACAGTACCCGCACCATCCAAAACCATTCACTTTGATGGTTCCAAAAATGGTGAGATTTGGTACGCTACAGTGCTTTTTGGGGTGCTACAGTAAAACCAACACCATGTTTACCAAACATGGGTTGGTACTACTATTTCGTACCAAAACCAAAAACCATGTACCAAAACCAGTTACCAAACGTGACCTTAATAAACCTTCTGTAAAACCCGGCATGACAAAAAAAAGAGCGTATTTGCTTCACAGATGTGGGAGGGGGTAATTTTTAAATCAATTCGACTTTTGGTTTATCGACCTCAATCCCCTGCTTTGATATAATATGGCCAAGTACTATTCCCTCTTGAACCATAAAATGGCTCTTCTCCCAACTAAGAATTAAATTGGTCTCTTTACACCTTTCAAGTACTAGTGTTAAATGCCTCAAACAGTCTTCAAAAGTAGCCCAAAAAACTGAGAAGACATTCATTAAAACTTCCAGAAACTTTTCTACCATATTAGAGAAGACAGACATCATACACCTCTAGAATGTCGCTAACGCATTACATAAACCAAAAGGCATCCTTCTGTACACGAATGTGCCATTAGGACAAGTGAAAGTAGTTTTCTCCTGATCCACAGGATCATTTGCCACTTGATTATAGTCGGAATATCCATCCAAAATGTAAGAGTAGCTCTGTCTAGCTAATCTTTCCAGGATTTGATCAATGAATGGTAATGGGAAATGATCCTTCCTTGTGTTAGAGTTGAGCTTTCTGTAGTCGATATACACGCCACCCCGTAGTCGTGCGTTGAGGAATTAGCTCACCCTTTTCATTGGGCACCACTATGATTCCTGACTTCTTTGAGACCACTTGAGTTGGGCTTACCCACTTACTACCAGAGATCGGGTAGATGATTCCCGCATCCAACAACTTCACTACTTATTTTCTTACCACCTCCATCATGTATGTATTCAATCTTTGCTACATCACTCTTTACGGTTTCGCCTCATCTTCCAAATAAATCTGATGCATGCAAATTGATGGATCAATACCTTTCAAATCAGCAACACTCCACTCAATCGCTTTTTTATTCTTGGTCAAGACCTCTATCAGACTCGATTCCTATTCTGCTATCAACTTTGATGAAATAATTACAGTAAGAGTTTCGTCGGGTCCCAATAAAACATATTTCAGCTTCTCTGGCAACTCCTTAAGTTCTAAAACAGGCGGAGTCGTAAGTGATGGAATTGGGGATATACTTGAGACTGTCAGGAACTGCGCGTATAATGCAGTCTCAATTCTATCTAACTCCTTGTTCTGCCATTCCATATGCACATCCTAATCTTCGATTTCCTCATTCGGTACTCCATTTGCCAGAAATTCTTCAAGCTCGTCTTTCTCCAGAATTTGAGTGAAAAATCAGGTATAATATCATCTAGCTCGTCGCACTCATTTATCTGGAAACAATCCATAGACTCAGGTAATTGATGGCTCCCCTCAAACACATTCATCCTGAATTTCATGTTCCCAAAGGTCAGATCCATGGCTCCAGTTCTGCAATTTATGCATGCATTTGCCGTTGCCAAAAATGGTCTGCCTAAGATCACTGGGATGTGTTTTTTCGAGTCCGGGACAGGTTCCGTCTGTAGGATTACAAAATCAACTGGAAAGTAAAACTTGCCCACTTGAACTATGACGTTTTCCAAAATTCCTTTCGCCTGCATGACATATCAATCGGCAAACTGCAGTACAACCTCTGTGGGACCGAGCTCTCCCAACCCTAGCTATTTATAGACTGAATAAGGAAGCAAGTGAATACTTGCACCTAGATCAAGAAGGGCTCTACCAATTTCCTAGTCACCGATAACACAAGAAATAGTGGGAGCATCGGGATCTTTCCTCTTTGGTGGAGTATTGCTTAACAACAATGAACTCACTTACTCAGTCAAGAGTATTTTATTCAAATTCTTCACGCTGCTTTTCTTTTTCTGCGTACAGAGATCCTTGAAAAATTTGACATAAGGTGGGATTTGGGCAATCACGTCTAAGAGTGGCAGATTAATCTTGACTTATCGAAACGTATCCAACATATTAGATTCTTTCATCTTCCCATACTTAGCCGGTTCTCGAAGACGTTAAGGAAATAGCGTTGCCTCCTCGTAGTTCACCTTGTCTGGCTCATCAAGCAATGTCTCGTCAACACTCTTATATATTGGCAGTTTATTTGTCTAAACTTTAGCCTCTCTACTCTCACCCATTTTTTGCTGTGTTTTTTCCGTTTCCTTCCTTTGAGCTTGCTCAACTTCTTTTTTTCTACGCAGCCTCTCCTCATGTTCTTCCTCCACTCTGCTCTCCACTATCCTTTCACTTCTCAGAGTCGTAATTGCTTGAACAGACTCGTGATTATCATTGGTAAATGATCCAAGCTCTTGCACTTTCTGAATCTTTGGGTTAGCGATAGGTTGACTAGGCAACTGAGCTGGCTTTCTAGTATTTCTCTGATTTTCCATTTGTCCTAACTGCATGGTGATTTGGTCTAGTGCTTGAGTATGAACACCCATATGATTTTATAGGTCCACCAAGGTCTACTTTATCCTGTTATTTTAGAAACCGGGTGGAGAAGCTTGGCTTCTTTGAGGCTGAAGCTGATATTGGTATGGTTGGATAGCCTAGTTGTTATTAAATGGCTGAAGAGCCAGAGAATTATTAGGTGGCTGTCTGGGTTAGAAATTTGATTGAGAATTGCGAGCTAGTATAGTTGGTTGCGATTGGAATGATTGTTGGCTTTGTTAGAACCTTGGCTGCGAGGTAAATTGCTGCCTTGGTTGAAAATTGGATTGAGATTTGGACCACTATCCTTATTAAACTTTTTCTGGAGGATTCTCCACATTTGTGGACTTATTGGATAGGAATGGATGATTTCTATTATTTGAAGAGTATAAGTTGGAGAACGGGGCATTATTTGAGTAATTCCATGTTGCATTGACATCAGTGGCTATTTCGTCCTCACTCTCATTTTGAGAATAATTTGGTTCAACCTCATAAACTACTCTTTAAGGAGAATGACTTCTTTAGGTAAGAAGTTTTTCAAATCGCTCTAACCTCTCCTCTATCAATGCCATTGGATTTTTCATATCATGATTAACCTTAAATGTTTTTTCAGATCGCCTATCCTAACCATCTCTAAACCTCAGATCAGATTCATACTGAAGGGCATTTTCACTAATATTACCAAACCTCTCTAAAAGCTCTCTTGCGGGTTTCAAGGTAAACTGACCCTGTGTAAGCTCTATAAGATTTTTATGCTTTTCACCTAGACCCATGTAAAAATTTCGAGCCACATCTTGATAAAAAAACCTATGGTGGGGACATTTATACAAAATCTCATTGTAGCTCTCCCATGCATCATGATATTGCGTTCCTGGCAACTGTCTGAATCGCTTAATTGCATCTTGTGCTTTTAAAGTCTTTCCTATGGGAAAGTGTTTTTCTAAGAATTCTTGCTTAAGTGTTTCCCAATCAAGTTTAATTGTTTTGGTCAATTTAATATACCATCTTTTTGCTTTATCTTTTAAAGACCATGGGAACAGACTTACTCATAAATCATTTTTAGTCAAACCATCATACCTAACAGTTTATGGTACCTCTAAGAATTCATTGGCATGCTGGTATGGATCTTCTATCTTGAGACCAGAGAACTTTGGGAGCATGTTGATCACACTCGTCTTGATCTCGAAATGCTTTGCACCTTCCTCTTCTGGAAATTCAGCATACAATTCATACGCTTCCGGTGCGTAAAATCCATTCAATGAGGTATCTGGTCCCCTTCGCGGATCAATTGTCTCGTCACCCATCTCGACTTCTTCTATCTGACGACGCGCTTCAAAAGATTTTCATAAACGCCTTAGAGTTCTTTCGATCTCTGGGTCGTATACAACTAACACATAATTTGAATTTGAACGTGTCGATCTATCGGACATACACTAAATTTTTTATTTTTATTTTTATTTTTTAAATCAAACAAATTAATTAAACTACTTCTAAACTAATCTAAACTATGAACAAAAATCAAAGCTAAAAATGAAATGCAAAAACCAAGCAAAATTGAAACTCACAAAGGGGTCAGACACAACTTTAGCAGTTTTGTCTTTTCCTTTCACGGTTTTCAATTGTACCTGAAAATCACAAAAAAAAATCAACTTTAGCTTTAATCAACAATAACGCAATGCAGATAACCTACTAAAACTATTGAACAATGCCAAATCCCCGGCAACGGCGCCAAAAACTTGGTGGGCGTCAGGTGTGTGCAAAATATGTCGTTAAAAACGACACCTTAACAACACTTTAGGTTTTACCGTTTTGTAAACGCATAGATCAATTATAGACAATTTTGCTTGAGTAGGGGAATATCGATCCCACAAGGACGAGGATTGTTCACTTCAATAGTCTAAAAACACTGAATTATATTTTTTCGAAAAGAGTTTGGTTTTGTGAATTATCTAATACTAATGAAAATAAAACAGAAAATAATAATGAATAATGGTTGTGATTCAGAGAGAGAGAACCCTAGGGTTTCCTCACTCCACCACTAACCACATAATATAGTCCAAGTTCTATTTCAATTGCATGAAGGCGATCCATTGACTGTGAATCAGGTTGCACCACGCCAACAGTTTGACTCCAAAAAGTATTACTCTCAACTGAATCGCGACAACCCATCTCAAGACTAAACTGATTAGTGTATGCTAACTACTAGCAGAAAATAAATGCCAAAAAAGTAAATTAAAGTATGAAAATAAACTAAAGCATGTCTATATCAGTTTGTCAGGGCATGACCTGTGTCAACCTAGGGTTTCGAGTTTTATGACTACCATTGTGTAGAAAATCACAGATTAAACATCCGAGTTCCAGCTCATAGTGAATAATTGTGATTGTGTAAGATAAATATATTTGAAAAGTCTAAGACAAGAATCAATTTAAATATATAAACTTGTATCATGAATAAAAATGGTCTCTCATCTAACACAATCATCACAGTATAGTCACAGTTTCTCCTTTCTACAATTGAATATAAAATTAGAACTACATTACTTTGATACCGAATTAATTGATCATGGTGGAGAGAGTCTGCATTGTCGGTGTGGAAATGCTCTCCAAAATCTTCTTATCCGGATCGTTAGGTCTTCAATGGTGGTTCTCTTATATCGAAGCTAGTCTGAACTTTGAACGTGAGAACTCTATGAATGAATGTGTTTGAAAATATGAACCAAAACCTTAAACCTAACCCTCTCATATTTATAGACAAGTGAGGGAAACCCTAATGGTTGCCATTTTTTGTCATTTCATAATATATGAATAATGTCTCTAAAATATGATGTGAATATGTGTATAAGCCTGTTTGTAATTATCTGGAACCACCGATCACTTAAAATATCGAAGTAGGGTCAAAACTTGAAAATTCTGAAACAACTTCTGCACTTAAAGGGATCACGTGGCCATAAGGTGGGACCTACACTCCTGACCTACGCTTGGGAATAGATCTAGGGCGTAGGGTCCCCTTTTGGCTCATAAACCAAAGCATAGCTCAAGTCCAATCTGCCTCTTTTTCCCTATGACGACGTTGGGTATGATGCATCTTTTGTTGTAAAAACCCATTTTTTCATATTTGTGCTAGACTGGTCGCCTTTGACTCCCGATGCTTTTAGTTGAAGTAATAATGTCTGGAAATGACATTTTTGCCATTCGGTGAGATAACAATGTCAGGAAATAACCATTTTGCCCTTCGATATCTCTTATTTACTCTGATAGACCTCTTGATTCCTTTCTTGAGATGGAACGAACAAAAACTCAGTTAATTCACTGAGATTTGCTATGTTTCTTAAATAAGTTCCTGAAACATGCTTACACATACAAACGGAATAAAAATACCAAGTAACGGAATGTATAGACATAACAAACACAAGATAGGGGCAAAAAATGACCAATATTGAGCACTTATCCGTATGCACAAGTGTAGGAATTTTATGGAAAACCACTTTTCTCCATGCATGCACCAAAACGACCGCCTTAAACCCACAATACTTTTTGCTGAAGCTAAAGGCTTCTGGAAATGCCGTTTTTGCCTTCCTGGAGCCATTTTTGTCTTAAACTACCTTTTTGACTCTCCTCTTTGAATAGAAAGAACATCCACTTCAGTTAATTCAACGAAATTAGTTTAATTTCCTCGTTAAGCTCCTGAAACATGCTTTAACACACTAACAACATAAAAATAAAAAATAATAGAATGAAAAGACGTAACAATAGTGAGTTAAGGGGTCAAAATATCTAATATTTGACATCTATCACACCCCAAGCTTACATATTGCTAGTTCCTTAGCTATAAACTCAGAGAACTTTCTTGTGATTATTTCTTTTTTATCTATTCTAACTAATCTAACCAAATCCCTTGCTTTTGTGAGGGTTGGCGATTACACTTAGCACGTGTAACAAGCCTTTTAAATCAATAGGTTACCCTTAGTGGACGTGTGAAGTCTCGTGAAGGTTTTCAGTGATGGTACCTACAAACATCTCAGTTCTCTGTAATCACGCAGTCATGAATTCACACACAAGTTCAATTAAGTCATGATATATTGCAAAAGACATCATGGATGCAAATACTCCCACTCACTACCGAATAATAATTATATCAAACTTCGTGTCATGAATGGTTCCCACTTAAATAAATGACTTCGCTACTTTCTACTCCTAATCCAGACAACCTTTCGTGTACTTAGTGAACATTCTACCATGGTATTTTAATATCACTTTTCCTACTTCATTGATCAAAATTTTCCATTTTTCATAAAAACACATCTTTCTATCTTTCCACTTTACCATCCCTTTTTGTCTTTTTGACCTCTAGACTTTCTAGTGAGGATTTGTAGTCCAGATCAACTGGGCCTGAGCTTCTTCCATGGGATTTATGCTCATTAGTCTTCTCCCCTTTAAACGCGAACAGTAATATTGGTGATACCAAGGCCCAGTTACTCAGATTGAAGAACTATTTTTTGCATTTTATTTTCTCAACATAAAAGTTTTTCAATTTTCTCCATTCCATCTTTATCAACTCCCCTTCTCCCCTTTTATTGTTGCAAAATTATTTTTCAACTTACATAGTCCAAGATCAACTTATTTCCCATAGTGAATGTGTGTTTGTGCTTATAGGTCAATGTCATTCTTTTCGGTTTCAATTTTACTAATCACTCACCCATGTAAAACCACATCATTTCACTTAGCTTAATCTAATCATTACTCTCATAAATGGGAATATCACAACATATACTGCTCATGCATTATAAACACAACTTAATCAAATTGTAATGCAAAACACTCATGCGTGAAAACAAAGAAGTGCTCCAAAAGTTTTAAAATTTCAATTTTTTTCAAAACTTTTCATTCCTTGCAACTATATACCTTCACCCCCAAACTTAAATGAGACCATGTCCTCCCCCAAACATGATTTGGATCACATATAAATATGATTAACAAAGCACAAATACCCAATCATATCAAGGGAAAGGAAAATTTCAAAAATATCCAGAAATTCACACAAAATTTTCAAGGAATTAAAAATTCTTCCACCCCCCCCCCCCGATTTAGCTTTAAGGGCCTAAAATCCTATGAATTAAAAATGCAAAGACGTGGCCTTATGGGTATATCGTCTCTAAAAAAATAAAATTACAAAATTAAATAACATCCTATTCTACAAACCGAGGCTAGAAACTAACTTTCACAACCTATGACCAATGTTTAACATCGTCGGCACGACAGGGGCACTCAAAGGGTTATCCAACACCCTTCCTCTCTACAACACTTCTCCTACTCATAGGATAAAATATAAGAAGAAACTCCCTCAGTTCTCTCACCTGTTGACAATTAGTAATATCCATGACATCAAATATAAAACAATAATCACCATATAAAATACTTCCTCTATCACATTCTAACTTTACCCCATATGCAGGCAATGTGTCCAACGGATCCTCCTTCAACACCTTATATAATATTCCCTTCACCAATTCATCACTTTCCATTAAACTGATAAATGCCATAAATTCCGATCCCGGATCAATCTCCTCATAATATTTCAATATCTGCCCATGTATCCTGAACCTTTTATCAAATCCTACTTCTCTGCAGGGGTAAACCGATCTAACTTTGTGTGGTCCATCCCATCTTTTTCGAAATTTACCTAAAAACACTTTCAGCTTTGGATTACATTGCTGTTTCTAGCCAAGCTCAAAGAACTTAAGACGAACATGTTTAGCATGATGTACTCTTGTTCGAGCTATGTACCTTTGAGCATCCTTATACGCACAACTCCATATCCCTTTAAACTTATCTCTCAATTGCGGATCTTCCAAGGCATATAACTTTTCTACCATGTGTATACCTAACACTTGTTCATCTAGAAAGGTGTCCTTAAGAGGGGGTCATCCTTAGTAGGTTCTTTAAAAGTTCGTGATAATTGATCATTTCTAATAGCCGCCACATCCTGCTTATTCTTCACTAAGCTCTTTTCTCGACCTTCAGTGCTGTCATATAACCCAATCTTATAAAGTGAGTTATCGGGCACCAATGCCACTAGTGACACAAATGGAGATTCAGGAGAATCTCTTGGCTCCTCCCACGTGTCAAACATTGTATTCGACCTTTTAATCACAACATCCAAGTCATTCCTTGCTCGACTCTTCTGAAGTACCACTTTCTTAACCATATTATCAATATTAAAACACTTGGTTGGTTCTGGTAGTTGATGGTTGATATCAAATACATTTATCCTCATCTCTAGATTCCCAAAAGATATATCCATAACCCCTATTCTGTAATCAACGCATGCATTTGTCGTAGCCAAAAATGGTCTTCCTAAAATAACAGGGATATGTCTCTTTGATCTATGGTCAGGTTCCATGTCTAACACCATAAAGTCCACAGGAGAGTAGAACTTACCCACTTGAACAATGACATCCTCCAGAATTCATCTCGGTTGTTTAGTTGATCTGTCTGCCAATTGAAGCACTACCGATGTAGGATTGAGTTATCCCTACCCTAGCTGTTGATAAATTGAGTAAGGTAATAAATTAACACTCACACTGAGGTCAAGAAGAGCTCTACCAATCTTTTGGGCACCAATAACACAAGAAATAATGGGAGCACCGGGATCTTTCCTCTTAGGTGGAGTATCACTCAGTAAGATCGAACTTATTTACTCAGTCAATAAAATCTTCTTCGAGACCTTAGTTATGCTTTTACACTTTTGGGTACAGAGGTCCTTCAAAAACTTAACATAGGGTGGTATTTGGTCTATAAAATCTAAGAGAGGCAGATTAATCTTGACTTGTCGGAATGTCTCCAACATGTCTGACTCTTTATTCTCACCATTTTCGGTCGGCTCTCTAAGACGTTGAGGGAATGGTGTTTCCTCCTCATAGTATGCCCTATTCTTCCTCCTTTTGAGGTTGATCTTTCTGAACTTTCTCAGCCTCTTTCTTCTGAGCTTTTTCTTCTGCCTTTCTTTGAAATTCTTTGGCCTTTTGCTTCTTCAGCCTCTCCTTAGCCCTATTTTCCACCTCATTTCCTCTTCTCAAAATTGTGACCGCTTGGACTATCTCATGACGTGTCTCAACAAAGGATTCAAGCTCCAGTGCTTGTTGCAGCTTTGGGTTAGCCACTGGCTGACTAGGCAATATTCTCTCTATCCTATCCACATCATTCACTAGTTGTACCATTTGAGCTCCCATTTGAGCAATGACATGGGAATGAGAGTTCACTGTTTGGATGGTCGCCTGAGAATTATTAGATTGATTTTTTAACTCCCTCAGGGCACTCATCACCTCTTCTTCAAAGCTAGGTGATCTCGGTGGTGGATTTTGAATTAAATTTTGATGTTGGAGATGGTTTTGAGGATATGGAGGGTAAGCTTGATTTGGATTAAATCCTTGGGTTTGGTTTCCTTGAGGCTGAGTTTAATAATTATATGGTTGGATAGCCTGATTATTATTGAATGGTTGGAGAGCATGAGAATTAGTGGATGATTGTCCGGGTTGGTGATTTGACTGAGAGTTTTGAGCCATGATTGTTGGTGGGGATTGATATGATTGTTGATTTTGTTGAAACCTTAGCTGTGAATTATATGATTCTTGTTCCTGAGGGAACATTGATTCCACATTTGAAGATTGAGATGAAAGAAAGGGATAATTTTGGACATTTGATGTGTATGAATTGGTGAAAGGAGCATTGTTTGGGTAGTTCCATGCTACATTAGCATTGGCAGCAACAAATTCACCACCTTGACACTCATTGTGGGTATAATAGACTTCTACCTCTGACACTTCTCTTCTAGGGGAATGATTTCTCTGGAGAAGTTTTTCAAATCTTTGTAATTTCTCTCCTATCAACGCCACTAAATCTCTTACATCATCATGATTCACAACATAAGCTTTATCAGATCTTCTATCTAGTACACCTCTAGACCTCAACTCAGATTCATATTGAATTGTATTCTCACTAATACTGTCAAACAAGTCTAAGAGTTCTTTTGCTGGCTTCTGGATAAATTTCCCTTGTGTTGCTGCATCTAATAAATTCTTATGTTTATCTCCATGTCCCATGTAAAAATTCTTAGCTATATCCTGCTCAGCGAACCTATGGTGGGGACACTTATACAAGATTTCACTATATCTCCCCCAAGCATCATGGAACTTCTCACCAGGTGATTCTCTAAAACTTTTGATCGCATCTTGTGCGTCTAAGGTCTTTCCTATATGATAATGCTTCTCTATGAATTCAGATTTAGGGGTTTCCCAATAAATTTTAATTGTCTTCTCTAATTTGACGTACCATCTTTTAGTTTTCTCTCTCAACGATCAAGGAAATAGACGCACTCGCAAATTATTCTTAGATAGAATATCATACCTAACAGTCGAGGCAACCTTTAAGAAATCATTAATATGCTGGTATGGGTCCACTATCCTAAGGCCAGAAAATTTTGGAAGCATATTGATAACGCTTGACTTGATCTCGAAGTGCTTTGCGCCTTCTTCCTTTAGAAAATCAACATAGGAATCATACGCATCAGGCGCATAGTATCCTTCCAGGGACGTCTTCGGTGCCCTCGGTAGATTGGCTCTTTGGTCACCCATCGCTTCTTCTGACTAACGATAACGCTCTTCAATAGCTCGACATTTTCGATAAAAAGTCCGTTCGATCTTAGGATCAAATGGTTCTAATTCAACGTAGAGATCAAAACAGGATTTTCGATCGGTCATTGTTGGGCGTCAGGTGTGTGTAAAATATGTGGTTAAAAATGATACCTTAACAACACTTTATGTTTTACCCTTCTGCAAGCGCACAAATCAATTGTAGACATTTTTTATTGAGTAGGGGAATATCGATCCCATAGAGATGAGGATTGTTCACTTCAATATTCTAAAAACACTTAATTATATTTTTCCGAAAAGAGTTTAATTTTTTGAATTATCTAATACTAATGAAAATGAAACAGAAAGCAATCATGAATAATGGTTGTGATTTAGAGAGAGAGAACGCTAGGATTTTCTCACTCCACCACTAATCGCATAATATAGTCCAAATTCTATTTGGGCGATCCATTGACTGTGAATAAGGTCACATCGTGCCAACAGTTTGACCCCAAAAAAGATTCTTCTCAACCAGATCGTGATAACCCATCTCAAGACTAAACTGATTAGTGCATGCCAATTACTAACATAAAGTAAATGCAGAAAAATAAATTAAAGCATGAAAATAAACAAAAGCATGTCTATATCAGTTTTTCAGGGCATGGCCTGTGTCAACCTAGGGTTTCGAGTTTTATGACCACCATTATGTAGAAAATCACAGATTAAGCATCCGAGTTCGAACCCATAGTGAATAATTGTGATTGTGTAAGATAAATATATTTGAAAAGTCTAAGACAAGAATTAATTAAAATATATAAACTTGTATCACGAATAAAAACGATCTCTCATCTAACACAATCGTCACAGTATAGTGATGGGCGTCAGATGTGTGCAAAATATGTGGTTAAAAACAACACCTTAATGACACTTTATGTTTTACCCTTCTGCAAGCGCACAGATCAATTGTGTATAGTTTTGCTTGAGTAGGGTAATATCGATCCCACAAAGATGAGGATTGTTCACTTTAATTATTTAAAAACACTGAATTACAATTTTTCCAAAAGGAATTGTTTTTTGTAAATTATCTAATATTACTTAAATTAATCTAAACAACAAAGTAAATTGGTTTGTGATTCAGAGGGAGAGAAAACTAGGGTTTTCTCATTCCACCACTAACCGCATAACATAGTTCAAATTCTAATTTCAATTGTATGAGGGCGATCCATTGACTGTTAATCAAGTCGCACAACGCCATCAGTTTGACCTCAAAAAGGATTACTCTCAACCGGATCGTGACAACCCGTCTCAAGATTAAACTAATTAGTGCATGCCGACTACTAGCAGAAAAGTAAATTAAAGTAGTAAATTAAAACGGTAAATTAAAGCATGAAAATTAAACAAAGGCATGTCTATATCAGTTTTTCAGGGCATGGCCTGTGTTAACCTAGGATTTCGAGTTTTATGACCACCATTGTGTAGAAAATCACAGATTAAGCATCCGAGTTCCAGCCCATAGTGAATAATTGTGATTGTGTAAGATAAATATATTCAAAAAGTCAAAGACAAGAATAAATTAAAATATATAAACTTGTATCAAGAATAAAAATGGTCTCTCATCTAACACAATCATCACAGTATAGTCACAGCTTCCCCTTTCTATAATTGAAAACAAAATCAGAACTACATTACTTGGCTAGGGTTTCGCGAGAAAATCCTAGATTCTGAATTAGTTTATCATGGCTGAGGGAATCTACATTGTTGGTGTAGAAACGCTCTCCATGGCCTTTTTCTCCGGATCTTTAGGTCTTTAATGGTGTTTCTCTTCAATGGAAGAGAACTCTATGAATGAACGTGTATCTCCAAAACATAACTAAAATTAACCCTAAAAGCCTCCTCTCTTCTAAACCATAATCCTCTTATATTTATAGACAAGTGAGGGAAACCCTTATGGTTGCCCTTTTATGTAATTTCATAATACATCAATATTCTCATAAAATCATATGTAAATATGTGTATAAGCTTGTACGTATAGGTCTGGACTCACCGATTACTTAAAATATCGAAGTAGGGACAAAACTGAAAAATTCTGAAACAACTCCGAAACAACTTCATCACGTCGAAGGATCACGTGACCATCATATGGGACCTACACTCCTAACTTACGCTTGGACGTAGGTCTAGAGTGTAGGTTCCAAAATCACAGCGTAGCTTAGGAGCTTAGGTCGGGCCCAATTTGCCAATTTTTCTCTCTGGTTACGTAGGTATATTATGCACTTTTGATGTAAAATCCGTCTTTTTGTATTTGAGCTAAACTAGTCACCTTTGACTCCCGGTGCTTTTTGGTGAAGTAATAATGTCTAAAAATGACATTTTTGCCCTTCCGGTGAGATAATGATGTCGTGAAATGACCATTTTGCCCTCTGATAGCTCTTCTTCGCTCTGACGCACCTCTTGATTCCTTTCTCGAGATAGAAATGAACATGAACTCAATTAATTCATCGAGATTAGCTATGTTTCTTCATTAAGCTCTTGAAACATGTTTACACACCTAAACGAGATAAAAATACCAAGTAATGGAATGTAAAGACATAACAAACGCAAGATAAGGGCGAAAAATAACCAATATTGAGCACCTATTATATAGTCACAGTTTTCCCTCTCTACAATTGAATATAAAAGTAGAACTACATAACTTAGCTAGGGTTTTGCGAGAAAACCCTAGATACCGAGTTAGTTGATCATGGCGGAGAGAGTCTGCATTGTCAGAGTAGAAATGTTCTCCATGGCCTTCTTCTCCGGATATCTTGGTCATCAATGGTGGTTCTCATCAATGGAAACAAGTCTGAACTTTAAACATGAGAACTCTATGAATGAACGTGTGTGAAAATCAGAACAAGAACTAGTCTTCTCTTTAAACCTAACTCACTCATATTTATAGACAAGTGAGGGAAACCCTAATGGTTGCCCTTTTCTGTAATTTCATAATACAGGAATAATATCTCTAAAATATGATGTAAATATGTGTATAAGCCTTTATATAGAGGTCTGGAATAACTGATCACTTAAAATATCGAAGTAGGGTCAAAACTGAAACATTCTGAAACAACTCCGAAACAACTTCAACATATAAAGAGATCACGTGGCCACAAATTGGGACATATGCTCCTGACCTACGCTTGGGCGTAGGGTCCAAACAAAAGCATAGCTCAGGTCCAATCTGCCTCTTTTTCTCTCTGACGACGTAGGGTATGATGCATCTTTTACTGTAAAAACTCGTTTTCTCATATTTGAGCTAGACTGGTCACCTTTGACTCCCGATGCTTTTCGGTGAAGTAATAATGTCTAAAAATAACATTTTTTGCCTTTTCGGTGAGATAATGATGTCGTGAAATGACCATTTTGCCCTCCGATAGCTCTTCTTTGCTCTGGCACACCTTTTGATTCCTTTCTCGAGATAAAAACGAACACGAACTCAGTTAATTCACCGAGATTAGCTCTATTTCTTCATTAAGATCCTGAAACATGCTTACACAGATAAACGAGATAAAAATACCAAGTAACAGAATGTAAAGACATAACAAACGCAAGATAGGGGTGAAAAATGACCAATATTGAGCACCTATCACACCCCCAAACTTATATATCGCTAGTCCCTTAGCAATAAACTCAGAGAAACTATCTGTAATGATTTTTATTCTATCTAACCTATATACTCTAACCTAATCCCTTGTTTTCGTGAGGGTCAATGATTACACTTAGCACGTGTAAAAAGCCTTTTAAACCCCTAAGTTACCCTTAGTGAACAAGTGAAGTCTCACGAAGG
The DNA here is from genome assembly GCA_963922005.1 of Cornus suecica. Lineage (NCBI taxonomy): Eukaryota > Viridiplantae > Streptophyta > Magnoliopsida > Cornales > Cornaceae > Cornus > Cornus suecica. Next base: position 51,719,833 of record OY998245.1, read on the forward strand.
TTTCCAGTGATGGTACTTACAAACATCTCAATTATTTTATAATTACGCATTCATGAGTTCACACACAGAATTCAAATAATCTATGATACAACACACAAGATAATATGAATGCAAAAACTCCCACTCACTACCAAACAATAACTATCTCGAGCTTCGTGTCATGATTGGTCCCCACTTAAGTGAATGATTTTGCTTATTTTTACTTAAAATGCAGAAAACCTTCCGTGATTTTGTGAACATTCAACTACAATATTTCAGTTTCTTTTCTCCTACTTCATTGATCAAACTTTGCCATTTTTAGTAAAAACATACTCTTTTCATCTTTCCACTTTTCATCCTTTTTTGTCTTTCTAAGTTTCCGGACTTTCCTACGAGGATTTTTAGTCCCAACCAACTGGGCCCGAGTATCTTTCATGGGATTTATGCTCATCAGTCTTCTCCCCTTTAAACGCGAACAGTGATATTGGTGATACCAAAGCCCGGTTACTCATATCAAAGAACTTCTTTTTGCATTTTATTTTCTCAAAAACATTTTTTCAATTTTCTCCATTTCAACCATAACAACTCCCCATTCTCCCCTTTTATTGTGGCAAAATTATTTTTCAACTACATAGTAAAAAATCAACCTATTTCTCATAGTGAATGTGTGCTTGTGTTTATAGGTCAAAGTCGTCCTTCTTAATTTCAAATTCACTAATCACTCACCCATGTAAACCACATCACTTCACTAACTCGATCTAATCATTACTGTCATGAGCAAGAACATCACATCATATACTACTTATGTATCATAAACATAAACTTTCAATTTTATTTTCAAAATTTTCAAAAATTTTCCTTTCTTGTAATTATATAACCTCACCCCAAACTTAAATGTGACCATGTCCTCATGGTCAAAAATAAAGAATGAGAAGAGATACATTTACCCTTGAAGCGCAGTCCTGGATTTTTCAAAATGCTCAACCTCCTTCCCCAAACTTGATTCGGATCACTTGTAAATATACAATAAACACATACCCAAATATCATAGCAAGGGAAAAAAAATTATAAAAATTACCAGAAATTGACACACAATGTTTTAAGGAATTTTTGAAAATTCTCTTTTAAGATTTTATTGAATTTTTTTTAGTGAAATAAAACAAAATGATTTGGCCTTAAGGGCCTACAATCTCTAAGAATTGAAATTGCAGAAATAGACAGTCTGGTACCAATGTTTAACGTCTTTGGCACGACGTTCCGCAAAGGGTTATCCAACACCTTTCCTCTCTGCCATATTTCCCTTAATTAAAAGACAAAATATAGGAGTGACTCTGTAAGCGTTCTCACCTATAGACAATTAATATTACTCATGACATCGAGTATATAACAATAATCACAATATAAAATACCCTTTTTTCTTGTTCTAACTTCAGCCCCTATATGGTCAGTGCTTCCATCAAATCTTCCTTCAATACCTTAGACAACAGTCCTTCCACAATCACATCACTCTCCAGTAAACTGATAAACATCATAAATTCCTGTCCCGGATAAATCTCCTCATAATATCTCAGTCTCTACCCATGTATCCCGAACCTTTTATGGAATACTACTTCTTCGCGGGGGTAAACCGATCTAACCCTTTGTGGTCATTCCCATATTTGTCAGAGTTTATCTATAAACACTTTCAGCTTTGGATTACATTGTCGTTTCCGGCCAAGCTTAAGGAACTAAAGACGAACATGATTAGCATGATATACTCTTGTTCGAGCTATGTAACTCCGAACATCCTTATACGCACAACTCCGTATCCCCTCAGACTTGTCTCTAAATCGAGGATCTTCCAAGGCATACAACTTATCTACTGTGTTTATGCTAAACACTCGCTCATCTGGAAAGGGATCCTTAAGATGGGTGTCATCCTTGATAGGCTCTTTGACAATTCGTGGCAAATGATGAGCTCTAGCATTCTTCACACTTGTTTTATCTTTTAATTCATCATCCTCCACACGCAACACCATCTCAGGAAGCTTACTTTCAGGCACCAACTTCTGTGGATGAATAAGTTGAGGTCCAAGCGACTCTCTTAATGTTCTCTCTAATGGTGAATACAATGCAGCTTCCAACGCAAAAATATCTTTCCAACTAGATCGTTATTGGTCCTCTCTATTTTCAAAATTCACCTCCAACCTTTTCATAACAATCTCCAAATCATCTCTTACACTACTCTAAGGTACAACTTCTTCAACTATCCCGTCTATGTTAAAACACTCAGCTGTTTCAGGTAGTTGATGGTTGGTATCAAAGACATTCATCCTCATGTTTAAATTTCCAAAAGATATGTCCATAACCCTTGTTCTGCAATCAACGCATGCATTCGTCATAGCCAAAAATTGTCTTCCTAAGATAACAGGGATATGTCTCCTCGATCTATGGTCTGGTTCCATGTCTAATACTACAAAGTCTACAGGATAGTAGAACTTACCCACTTGCACTATGACATCCTCTAAAATTCCTCTCGTTTGTTTAGTTGATTTGTCTGCTAATTAAAGCACCACCGAGGTAGTATTGAGATCTCCCAACCCTAGATGCTGATAGACCGAGTAAGGTAATAAAATAACACTCGCACCTAGATCAAGAAGAGCTCTACCAATCTTCTGGTCACTAATGACACAAGAAATAATGGGAGCACCGGGATATTTCCTCTTTGGTGGAGTATCACTCAGTAAGATCAAACTCACTTGTTCAATCAACAAAATATTTTTTGGTACCTTAGTTCTACTTTTATGCTTTTGAGTACAGAGATCCTTCAAAAATTTGGCATAGGGTGGAATTTGGTCAACAATGTCTAAAAGAGGTTTATTGATCTTGACTTGCCGACATAGATCCAACATGTCCTTTTCCTTATACTTTTTATACGGAATAGACTCTCGGAGACGTTAAGTGTAAGGTGCCACTTCCTCATATGGTGCCCTTTCTAGTTTTTCATCTTCCTTTACTTGAGGTTGATCTTTCTGAGCTTTCTTAGCCTTTTTCATTTGAGCTTTTTCTTCTACCTTTCTTTCGACTTCTTTGACATTTTTCTTCTTCAGCCTATCCTCATGCTGCTCCTCAGCCTTACTATTCACTTCTTTTCCATTTCTCAAAATTGTGACTGCTTAGACTGTCTCATGATGAGTCTCAACAAAAGATCCAAGCTCCAGTACTTGTTACGGTTTTGGGTTCACCACCGATTGACTAAGAAATATTCTCACTATCCTATCCATAGCATTCGCTAATTGTACCATTCGAGCTTCTATTTGAAAAAGGGATTGGGAATGAGAGTTCAGTGTTTGGATGGTCGCCTAAGAATTATTTGATTGATTTTCAAGCTCCCTAAAGGTACTCATCATCTCTTTAAAGTCAGGTGGTCTTGATAGTGAATTTTGAGTTGGATGTTGATGTTGGAAATGGTTTTGAGGATATGGAGGGTAAGCTTGATTTAGATTGAATCCTTGGTTTTGGTTTCCTTGAGGATGGGTCTGGTAGTTATATGGCTGGACAACTTGATTATTATTGAATGGATGGAGAGCCTGAGAATTATTGGATGACTCTCTGGGTTGGTAATTTAATTAAGAATTTCGAGTCATTATTTTTGGCTGAGATTCGAATGATTGTTGACTCTGTTGGAACCTTGGTTGTGGATATGATTGTTGTTCTTGAATGAACCATGATTGACTGTTGGATGATTGTCCTTATGGACCCATTCTGGTTGGTTTTCCATATTTGTGGATGTATAGGATAAGAATGGGTGATTTCTGGCATTGGAAGTGTATGAATTTACGAAAGGAGCATTATTTGAATAGTTCCACAATGCATTGGCATCAGGGCCATTATATCCTGACACTCATTTTAGGAATACTTGGCTTCTACCTCTGAGAATTCTCTCCTAGTTAATGATTTTGCTTGAGAAGCTTGTCTACTTTCTCTCCTAACAACGCCACTGAATCTGTTATATTATCATGATTCACCTCATACATTTTGTCAGATCTCTTGTCAAGACCACCCCTATACCTCAAATCAGATTCATATTGGATTCCATTCTCACTGATATTGTCAAACAAGTCTAAAAGTTCTTTTACCGGCTTCAGGGTAAATTGACCTTGTGTTGACGCATCTATCAAAGTCTTATGTGCCTCTCCAAGTCCGATGTAAAAATTCTTAGCCACATCCTGTTCAGTGAACCTATGGTGGGGACACTTATACAAGATTTCACTATATCTCTCCCAAGCATCATGAAACTGCTCACTAGAGAATTCTCTAAAACTTTTGATTGCATCTTGTGTTTCTAAGGTCTTTCCTATGGGATAGTGTTTTTCTATAAATTCTTTCTAAAGGGCTTCCCAGTCAATTTTAACCGCCTTAGCAAATTTGATGTACCATCTTTTAGCATTGTCTCTCAACGACCAAGGAAATATACGTACTCGCAAATCATTTTTAGTCAAACCCTCAAACCTAACTGTAGATGCAACCTCTAAAAAATCATTTATATGCTAGTATGGGTCCTCTATCCTAAGGCCAGAAAATTTTGGAAGCATTTATCATGCTTGACTTGATCTCAAAGTGCTTCGCTCCTTCTTCTTCTGGGAAATCTGCAATGGAATCATACGGCTCCGGTGCGTAGTATACTTTCAGCGACATCTCTGGTGCCCTCTGTTGATTCACTCTTTGGTCACCCATCGAGCTTTCTTCTGTCCGATGATGACACTCTTCAATATCTCGATGTAAACGACTTAGAGTTCTTTCGATCTCAGGGTCGTAAAGAACTAACGTTGTACTTAGATTAGAACGGGTCAATCTATCGGTCATACACTGAGCTCACAAAAAGTATTTATTTTTTGAATTTTTTTTTAATAATCACAAAATTGCAGTTTTGAGGTCTAAACGACAATTTTCGACCGAAAATTGACTAAGCTCACTGCATAGCTGTGAGTCTTTTTTTAATGACCCTTTTCCACTCAAAAACTTCACCTCATTTGAGAAAAAGAAAAAAAAAATTGTCAGAAAATAAAATTAACTACTTCTAAACTCTTCTAACTATTAAAAAAAATAAAGCTAAAAATTATGTTGATAAATAAGATAAACTAAAACTCACAAGAGGTTCAATGATGCAAGTTTCACTGCTCCACCAAATCCCCTCATGCTTCTCATAAAACCTCACAAAAACACACAAATTCCAACTTTAGATACAATCTACAATAACACAATGCAAATAAACTACAAAAGTTATCAAACAATGCCAAGTCCCCGACAACAACGCCAAAAACATGTCGGGAGTCAGGTGTGAACTTAACGACACCTTAACGACACTTTAGGTTTTACCCTTCTGCAAGCACACAGATCAATTGTAGACAATTTTGCTTGAGTAGGGGAATATCGATCCAACAGGGACGAGGATTGTTCACTTCAATAGTCTAAAAATACTGAATTATATTTTTCTGAAAAGAGTTTGGTTTTGTGAATTATATAATACTAATGAAAATAAAACAGAAAGCCATAATGAATAATGGTTGTGATTCAGAGAGAGAGAACACTAGGGTTTTCTCACTCCACCACTAACCACATAATATAGTCCAAATTCAATTTCAATTTCATGAGGGTGATCCATTGACTGTGAATCAGGTCACACCGCACCAGCAGTTTGACCCCAAAAAGGATTACTCTCAACCGGATCATGACAACCCATCTCAAGACTAAATTGATTAGTGCATGGCAACTACTAAAAAAAAGTAAATTAAAGCATACAAATAAATTAAAGTATGAAAATAAACTAAAACATGTTTATATCAGTTTGTCAGCGCATGGCCTGTGTCAACCTAGGGTTTCGAGTTTTATGACCACCATTGTGTAGAAAATCATAGATTATGCATCCGAGTTCCAGCCAATAGTGAATAATTGTGATTGTGTAAGATAAATATATTCGAAAAGTCTAAGACAAGAATCAATTCAAATATATAAAATTGTATCACAAATAAAACAACTCCGAAACAACTTCAGCACATAAAGGGATCGCGTGGCCATAAGGTGGGACCAACGCTCCTGACCAATGTTTGGGCATCGATCTAGGGCGTAGGGTCCAAACCAAAGCGTAACTCAGGTCCAATCTGCCTCTTTTTCTCTCTCATGACGTAGGGTATGATGCATGTTTTGCCTTTGACTCCCGATGCTTTTCGGTGAAGTAATAATGTCTGAAAATGACAATTTTGCCCTTTCGGTGAGATAATGATGTCGGGAAATGACCATTTTTCTCTCCGGTAGCTCTTCTTTGCTCTGACACACCTTTTGATTCGTTTCTCGAGATAGAAACAAACACGAACTCAGTTAATTCACCGAGATTAGCTATGTTTCTTCATTAAGCTCCTGAAACATGCTTACACACATAAACAAGATAAAAATACCAAGTTACGGAATGTAAAGACATAACAAATGTAAGATAGGGGCAAAAAATGACCAATATTGAGTACCTATTAGTCATAAATCAAATAATTTGTTTTTACTTCACAACTATTCTAAATATTAACATAAAATAAAGCTAAAATTATGCACGAAATTAAGATAAACTAAAACTCATTAGAGGTCCAACGACACAACTTCTGCTCTGCCAAATCCCTTTATGCTTTTTAGAGTACCTATCAATAACACAAAAATTCAAACTTTCAGTACACTATAATAACACTATGTAAATAAACTACTAAAGCTAATGAATAATGCTTAGTCCCGAGCAACGACTCCAAAAACTTGATGCGTGTCAGGTGTACAAAATATGTGGTTAAAAAAATACCTTAAAGATGCCTTAAGTTTTACCCTATGCAAACGCACGTATCGATTATAGAACATCAATGGCTTGAGTAAGGGATATCGATCCCACAGAGACTGAGATTGTTCACTTTAGCAATTCAAAAACACTGAATTATATTTTTTGAAAATAGGTTTGTTTGGGTGGTCAAAGACTAAATTATCTAGAAAGCAAAGTAAATTGGTTGTGATTCAGATGAGAGAGAAAACTTGGGTTTTTATCGCTCCACCATTAACCTCATAATATAATTCCTCACTGTATCAACTGTAAGAGGGCGATCCATAACTTTGAATCAGGTCGTACCGTAAATAGCTAAATACGACCCCAAAAAGGAGTACCATCAACCGGATTCCGATAACCCATCTCATGACTCACCAAACTAATGCATGCCAATTATATTACTCTAATCTAATCCTAACGCATGAAAATAAACTAAAGCATGTCTATATTAAATCGCTAAGGCATGGCATTTGTCAACCTAGGGTCTCAAGTTTCATTACCACCATTGTGTAGAAAACCATAATTAAGCATCCGAGTTTCAGCCCATAGTGAATAATCATAGTTGTGCAAAATAATACATTCATTCCATCTAAGAAAAGAATTTAGAACAAACATATAATTTTATATTATAAATCAGTACGGTCTCTTAACTACTACAATCATCATAGAATGGTGAACAATTTCCCCTTATTGCAAGTGAAAATAATGAAAGAACTATATTACTTGGCTAGGGTTTTGCTAGAAAATCCTAGAAACCGAGTTAGTTGGTCATGGTGGAAGGTGACTACATCAGTGATGTAGAAATGATCTTCATGGTCTTTTTCTCCGGATCTCTAGGTTTGAATATGGCTCTTAACAATAGCAAGTCTGAATGAATGAACCTTTCTGAATGAACGTGAATCTCCAAAACTCACGACTGAACCCCCTCTAATGAACGTCCCCTCCTTTTCTATGATAGATGATCGTGTATATATAAGCAATGGTATAGAGAGGCCTTTTTCAGTCTTTTCACTCCTCACTTCATGCAAACCCTAACTTCTGATATATATAGGTGTATTGTATATAGAGGTATGGAGTCACAAGCACATCTTCAAATCAAATCGGGGGTAGAACAGGAAAAAACCATGGTTGCAAATACGCTTCAAGCGTAGCTGGCCTATGCTTCAAGAATACATCAAAACGTACCCCCAAGCGTAAAAATATTTTTTCCAACCACTTTTTGAAATTAAAAGCGTAGGCACAAGCGTAGGTATTTTAAGGAAAACCACTTTTCTCCGTGCATGCACTAAAATGACCGCCTTGATCCCACGATACTTTTTGCTGAAGCTGACGGCTTCTGGAAATGTTGTTTTTGCCCTCCGGGAACCATTTTTGTCTCGAACTACCTCTTTGACTCTCCTCTTTGAATAGAAAGAACATGCACTTCAGTTAATTCACCGAAGTTAGCTCCATTTCCTCATTAAGCTCCTGAAACATATTTTAACACACAAACAACATAAAAATACCAAATAATGAAATGAAAGGACATAATAATAGTGAGTTAAGGGGTCCAAATGTCTAATATTTGACACCTATCACCAAGTTGACACAAAACTCTTGGAATTATGAGGCCTCGAACTGCTTCCCATTATCCGTGATAATGACTCGTGGTACTCTGAACCTGCACACTATTGACTTCCAGGTGAAGGTCTTGATGTTGGCTGCTGTGATTTTGGCCAATGGCATTGGTTCCACCCATTTGGTAAAATAGCTATTGCAACCACTGTGAACTTCACCTGCACTTTACCCTTATATAGAGGGCCGATCAAGTCCATCCCCTATTGAGCAAAGGGCCAGGGACTTATAATAGGTGTCAACTCTTCAAGAGGTTATCTAGGAATATTCGCAAATTGCTGACACTTGTTGCATTTTTTTACAAAGTCTTTTGAGTCTTGTTGCATAGTTGGCCAATAGTATCCTTACTGTATTACCTTATACGCAAATGACCTGCCCCCAACATGATTTTTGTACACCTCTTCGTGTATGTATTTCATGATTTGTTGTGCTTCCGCTGTTGATACGCATCGTAGGTAAGGTAGAGAAAATCCTCTTTTATATAACACCCCATTTATGATAGTATATTGGTTGGCTCGGACCCTGATCTTTTGAGCTTCTACATAATCATCGGGCAGCATTTCATCCTTGATATATTTGATGATTGGCATGGCCCACTCGAAATCTTCATCCACTTGCATTACAGTCTGCAATTCTTCTAAGATAATAGGGTCCTTCAGATGCTCCATCAGGGTAGAGCCTTCCCTCCCAGGCTCTATGGTAGTAGCCAAGCGAGCAAGGGCATCAACCACTTCATTTTGGCTCTTGGGTATTTTGAGGATGGTGAACTAGTCGAAAACGGCTACCACATCCCGAAATTTGTGTAAATAGGCCTTCATTTTCTCTTCCTTAGCCTCAAACTCTCCTCGCACTTGTCTTGCTATTAGTTGCGAGTCTGTATGTGCTCTTACTTACCTTGCACCTAGGGCACTTGCTAACCTTATTCCTGCCAACAGGGCCTCATACTTTGGTTTATTATTGGTGGCCCTAAAGTCAAATTACAGTACAGATTCTAGCTTATCCCCATCTGGTGTGATCAGTACTAGACCGACCCCGTATGCCTGGGCATTAGATGACCCGTCGATATATAAGACTCAGGTGTGCCTGACGGCATATTGTTTGGTTGGGTTGCTTTTTCGATCGGGTCGGCTTGGGTTAGCTTGCCCCCTGCCCAGATGGTAAATTCGGCCACAAAGTCTGCCAACGCCTGACCTTTTTTGGATGCCCTTGGTTTGTATTGAATGTCAATCTCCTTAAGTTCTATGAACCACTTCATAATTCTTCCTGATGTTTCTAGCTTGTACAACACTTGGCGCAGGGGTTGATCTGTGAGCACAATTATTATATATGCCTGGAAGTATGGCCTGAGCTTTCGGGCGGAGATGACAAGTGCGAATGTGAGCTTTTCCATTGCAGGATACCTCACTTCGACTCCACATAGTTCCCGACTGGTATAGTAAATTGGCCTTTAAACTTCGACATATTCCCTCATAAAGGCTGAGCTCACTACTGTTAGTGAGATGGACAAGTATACTAGAAGTTGTTCTCCTGGAACTGCTCGGGACAACAAGGGAGAAAAAACAAGATACTTCTTTAAAACTATGAGCGCTTGCTCACATTCAGGGGAACACCCTGAAAAAGGGAAGACATCTATCAGTAGCTGGAGAGATTAGCCCGTTGAGGGCTTCCACCTTTCTTGTTAACTTTTGCACATCCTTGATTGACTGGGGGACTTCATATCCAGTATGGCCTGGATTTTTTCCGGCTTGGCCTCGATGCCCCTCCTACTGACCATGAATCCCAAGAACTTCCCTAATGATACACCAAAAGCACACTTGGTTGGGTTAAGGCGTATCTGGTGCTTTCTGAGTACGTCGAAGGTTTCTTCAAGGTCTGCCAGATGGTCATCTTTTTAGACACTCTTCACTAGCATGTCATCCACATACACTTCCATGTTCCTTCCAATATGGTTCTTAAACATGTTGTTGACCAGTCTCTGGTAGGTTGCTCCAGCATTTTTCAACCTGAAGGGCATTACTTTGTAGCAGTATATGCCCCGATTGGTGATAAAAGATGCCTTTTCACAGTAGAGAGGGTGCATGGGGATTTGATTGTATCCCGAATATGCATCCATAAAGTTGAATAGCTCATTTCCCGAAGTAGCTTCCATAAGCATGTCGATTCTTGGAAGAGGAAAACTATCTTATGGGCAGGCTTTGTTTAAGTCTGTGAAATTGACACAGAGCCTCCATTTTTCATTTGCCTTCTTCACCAGGACCACATTTGACAGCCAGTTGGGGTAGTGTATTTCACGAATGAAATTTGCCTTCAGGAGTTTTTCTACCTCCGCCATTATGGTTGCATTCTTTTTAGGGGCAAATGTCCTCCTCTTCTGCCTTACTGGATTAGCAGTCGGATCCACGTTCAGTAGATTCTGCATAACTTGGGGATCAATGCCAGACATATCTTCATGTCTGCAGGAGAATATGTATTGGTTATGCCTCAAGAATTGGATGAGTCAATTTTTGATATCGTCAGGGAGCAATGACCCGATGCTCACTTTCTTTTCGGACTCTCCCTCTTCCAAAATCATCTCAATTAGGTCTTCTACAGGTTTTGGTCGTGGGGTGGATTCACCTGATTTGAGACCTTCAATGACGAGGGTATCTCGTGACCTCATTTCTTTCAGAGCCGTTGCATAACATTCTCGCGCTATGACCTAGTCTCCTCTTACCTCTCCCATACCCTGATCGATCAGGAACTTCATTAGTAGGTGATAGGTTGAGGTTATTGCCTTCAAGGTATTGAGGGTAGTTTTCCCAAGGATGATATTATAGGTGGAAGGGCAATCCACCATAAAGGAAAGGTCACTATCCCTAGTGGGAATACTTTATCTCTAGAGAAGCCAACCAAATATGACTTGGATGGCTTCAGGTTCTCTTTACCTATACCCATCTTGTTGAAGGCTTCATCATATATCAAATCCGCAGAACTCCCGTTGTCGATTAGGACCCGTTGTACGGTGAAATTTGCCACTGCCACAGTAACCACTAGTGGATCATCGTGGGGATGTTGAACCCCACGTGTGTCATCATCGGAGAAGATAATGACCCGCCTTTCCAGTCGAGGAGACTTGGGTGGTGGGGCAGACGTATCTACCTCTTGTACCTCCATCATACTTCTTATTTTTCTCACATGAGCCCTTCGGGATGTGCTCATTTCCTCGCATCCTACAAAGCGTCCGAAAATCACCCTGATCTCCAGCATCGATTGTTTCTCTAGTGAACAACATTTGTGGGGGAGTGTCTTGCCGACCTTTCCTTTTGTCACTATTAGTCGTGAACCGACTCAAGTGTCTTCTCCAGATCAAGCTTTCGATCTGGTTTCTTAAGTCGATGCACTCATATGTTGTGTGTCCATGATCTTGATGAAAGGGGTAGTACCTATCGCGTGCCCTTCACTCGCTTATTAGCTTGTTCAAGGGAGTGAAGGTGATAAACCTATCCTGGTTTTTCGAGGGGGTCAGGATGACCTGTCAACCTGGGAAGGTTGGGTTTTCCAACACTTGGCTTATCTCTCCTCCTTAGTGGTTGTTGTTGGCCTCTTCTTCTCCCCTTTATTATCTTCAGGACCTCTTTCCTTTTGGACGTTGACGTCATCCTCTGCATTCATGTGCTTCTAGGCCTTGACAAGTAGTTCTGCCATTGTCTCGGATTGTTCTTTGGATAGAGAGAACAAGAACCTTGAAGACTGTAGCCCTCCCATAAAGGCTGTTACAACAACGTTGTCATTGACCTCGTCAACCTGGAGCATATCCACATTGAATCGGCTTATGTATTCTCGTAATGATTCTCCCTTATCTTACTTGACATTTAGTAGGTAGGTGGCGGGCTTTCTGTGCCTTCGTTTGGCGATGAAGTGCACGATGAAATTCTTGATTAACTTATCGAAATCATGGATGGAACCTGGTTTCAACTTATTGATCTAGACAGGGGCTGACCCCTTCAGGGTGATGGGAAATGCCCGACACGTGATATCATCTGGAACAACCTGCAAATGCATGAGTGCCTTGAAAGTCTCCAGATGGTCGAGGGGGTCCTTGGCTCCATCAAAACTCTCCAACTGAGGCATCTTAAACTTGTTGGGTAGGGGTACACTCATCACCAATGCATCAAAAGGGGAGTTGGTTTTCTGTAGGATTTCATCCACGATGGCGGGGCTTTTGCTTTTCATTGCCTGCGCCATGTCTTCCATCCTTGCCTTGAGATCTTAGATATGTTGATCTACACCCATGGCCTCCATAGTGTCCTCAGCATCCGGGTGAGTCTTGCCTTGCCATGTACTCTGAACCATAGCCCTCCCTTGATTATGAATATAACTATGTTCTGCCCCATCATCTGGGTTATGTTGCACGGTCATCCCAGAAGTTAGGGGGATAGGAACAGCCAAGCGTTGCAGGATTGCCATGTTCTGCTGGATCAACTGGTTCAAGCCTTGATTCAAATCATGGACCTGCCACTCTAACACCACCACTCGTTCCACGACAACGCCTTATCGGGCTAGGTCTGGATCTTGGGGATTGCATTGTCTGGCATGGTCCGAATCTGGAAGGTTTTTAGAGTTGTTCGGTGATTGATTGCCACTAGTATCACGTCTCTTCTCGGGAGGCATGCTCTTCATCCTGGATATCATGTCATAGGGGATACACAAGGGGGAGCCCAGAGGGCGGCAGTACTCCCTGTGCGTCTTGGAGTACTCCCTAGGCGGTTGGTTGTAACGGGTCGATGGGTGGAAGAGGAAGATCTCTGGGTTGCCTAGAGGTTTCACCGACCTTGCTCTTGCTTCGTAACTGAACCATTAGATCTGGAGGTGAGAAACTGTCGTTTCCCACAAACGGCGCCAACTGATGATGCAAGTAATATAGTTTAACCCGAAACGACGTCGCAACCACCTGGAGGGGTACCTACAATGCACTGGTGTGGTACCGACCTTAGAGGCTCCGACGATCAAGTTAGTATACTGATTGGGGAAGGAATCGAGAGAGAGAAGTTTAATGGTGTGCAATTATTGCGTACTTGTCAAGTTGACCGTCGCTCTCTTTTTATAGGACTTTGGGTCGTGGTAGCCAAGTAAGGGTTCACTTCCCTTGAGCTCTCCATTACGTCCAAGATAAGGATTAACAATATGTCTATCCTTATCTTGGGTTCATCTTTATCCCCCAGGTTCATCTTTTATCCCCATTCGGGTTTTCTCCTTACCCGTTTGAGATATGATCCCTACCACTATTATCTATAACATTTATTCTTTTTCCTTATTATAAACAACTGAGTTCTGATTATTCAAATTTTCGGTCTAAAATATTCCCGTTGATATTAGCGTTGTCTCGATAAAGATATCTGCAGGGAAATAAAATGAGTTAAAGGATAACAATAGTCCCACTAGGATTTTCGGTAAGAGAAATGATTATTTCCCTCTGAAAATGGTGAAGTTATTCTACATTGTAAAACTGATGGAAAGGGCTGGCAATGTCGGAGATTAGCCCAAGAAGGGCGTTCAATTTGTCAACATCACTTGGACTAAATTAAAAGTTACAACATGGCTCATTTTAGTGGGAAAAAAATTGATAAAGTCTTAGGGGAAGAGGATACAATCCGTCGACCCAGAAAGGAGGTTGAAATATCCTATTCAAATGATATCTATCAGTATTTTGGATTTGAAATTGATGACAATGAGTTTATCGATGATAATGACCACCAGAAGGACAAGGATAAAAATGGCTAAACATTGCAGAAGAAAGGTAAGAAGAGAGGCCGAAAGCCTATTAAGTCTTGATCATTGAAATCTTTTGGTTAAGACTTGATGATGAAATATTATGTAAAAGACGAGATGGTTACAAATATCTCGATCATTGAAATCTTTTGGTTGAGGCTGAGTCTTATGTATCATATGTGATGTCTACAATTGTGCTGGTAGATTATGTTGATTGTAGGATTACTTTTTTTGCTAGCATAACTTAGGTTTCGTCTAAGTGGGTAGACTTGTAGTTCAATACGTTTTGTATGTGATTTCAATCGATATACAACTAATATAATCCAATTGTCCTTAGAAAAAAGTGTTTATATATAATGTTATATATTAAAGTAATTATTTTTTTAAGCACTTTTATATTTTTATTAAAAATTATCAATGTATAATTAGCATGACTCCTATAAAACATCACAAATACATTGTGTATATAAGAATTAGAATCAATTTTTTCAACTAAATATTATAGAATAACAAATTCTTTCACCATCCGAAATCATATAGAATATACTAATTTTACTAAATTGTTTCGAGCTCTAGAATCCTCCATCCATTTACGAAACCCGTTAAAATAATAATAATCTAAATATGTTGTTGAAATTTTAATATAGAAAATTAAACAACAAAATATTAACGAAAAAAAAATGTATTTGTATGTCGTGTTTTCTATGAATTATGAATTTGCTCTATTCTCACTTTCACAGATTTGCTCTATTATCACTTTCACCATCTCGAATTTGTCATAGCCGTCCATAAAATTAAGGGCATTTGTATTAATTTACCACATTGCCCCTTATTTATTTTAATAAAATAACAAAAAAAATAGTGAGGTTAAAAGACAAAAGCCTATTATGAAAAAAAGAAGGAAATTTAAACCCTAACCTAACTCCAAGTACCCAACTTCAGTTAGTTGTTATTTTTGGTTATGTGCATTTACAAAATTGAAATCCTAACTCCAAGAACAATGCTTGGTCCATAAAATTTCAATTGCCTCCGAATTTTCTCGGCAGAAGAGACGGTGTCAAGTAAAGCGGGGTCGTACAGGCTGGTTACTCAGCCGCCTATTCCTCCATCTCCACCTCCCTCCTCCCCTCTCTTCGGCTCCGGCGACCACTCTCTCTGTGACTGGCCACTTTCATCTCATCCGATGTGGACCTCCGCCTCTATCGCCCTCTCTCTTTGATTTTGAGGTTGTCCTTTTGCTCTTTAAGTCGCCGAGACCGATCTTGTGCCGCCAAACCCATCCTCATTCACATCCCAGATCTCTCTCCAACCCATCCTCAAAATCAGGGATTAAAGTTTAGTCAGGTTTACGAAGTAATATACACATATATATCTATTTATATCAATATCTATATCTATACTACTTATAAATATTTAAATAATTATCAATATCTATATCTATATCTATTTATTTTTATTTTTAGTATCAATAATTAAATAATTATGAGAAAAATGCATTAATAATGCTTTTAATAGGGTAAAGTGCAAGAAACCCCTTGAAATATTACACCCTAATTTATTGCAATTTATCTCAATTTCATTACAATAACCTATTATACCCATCTTATTAAATTTGTTAACTCTCTAAATTATATGAATAATGTTTCAGTTATTATTCTAGTTAAAGAAAAATATACAAAACTAATAACTTCTTTTCATAAAAATATATTTATAAATAATTTACAAATTACTTAAATAATAAACACCTATTTAATTTTTTGATGTTATATGTGTGTATGTGTTTTTGAATAATTATTTGGGTATTTTAAATTTAGTAATTAATCCTTACTTTAATAACCTAAATGCATTATTATTACTACTTTAAAAAAAAACAAAATTCAGCAATTGTATCAAAATAATAGAAGGTTTGGCAGTTGCAAATGATACAACAATAAGTTCACAACACGGGTCATCTGCTAGACCCCAAACCCACCACAAAAGCAGGAACCAAGAGAATCAACCCTCCTCACAACTAGAATACAAACAAGAATTATTTAAATGATCCATTTTAAAAATTATCTATAAATTTATAAATGGAGAATATGTCATCAATTTAGTGTTTCATGTTCTATATTAATTAGAAATTTGCATTAAGTAATTGAATTTCATAAAGAAAGGGCATTTTGGTTACATATGAAAAAATATAAGAGAATGGGGCATTTTGCAACAAAATGTAATAATTTAAGCGGCTTGTTGCACGATTTATAGCTCAGAAGAGTTGGTTGCAAGATTGATTTTAGTTTAGGGGGTTTATTGCATTTTATCCTTTTTAATATTATAATATACAATTATATTATTTGAATTTTAAATATTCATTTCCAGAAAGGGTACAACCCTTTGCGAAGAGACGTCACATTAAAGAAGGTTGCAACCTTTCTAAAACATCGTCTTTGAGACAAACATGAGATTCTACATTTAATAGATTTATAATGAGATAATCAATCTAACATTAACTTTTAAATCTATCATAAATTTTGTTCATCTTTATCATCCCACCATATATATATATAAGAAAAAAAGATGAAGCACTTGCAATTGGTCTTCACATGTGGATAACGGATTTGGTTACATTGCTCCAATTATCTAGTTGGTAAAATTTCAATAATTTTCAAGTATGTTCTTCTTTAAATACTGAGTTTCCCCTTACATTTTATTTTTTCAAATAAATTTATTTAGTTGAATAAGATAGTTCTTAAAATTTTATAGTTATGGCTATATCTAGGGATGACAAAAATACCCGCCTGGCCGGGGAACCGCCCCACCCCGATTTAAGCGGGTTTGGGGGCCCGGTTAAATAAATGGGGGTGTGTATGGGAGAAAAAAAATCCCCGGATGGGTTTGGGGGCTGGTATGGGTGACCTCTGCCCAGCCCCGCTCTGATTAACAATTTACATAATTAACCTTATATATATATATATATATATATATTACAAAATTGCCCTCATATATAAATATAAATATAGAACCCTAATTTCTAACTCACCCTCACTATTCAACTTCAATATGGCACAGACACACACACGACCACACACATCTTCACTCGCCACCGTGCCTGAGATCTGGTCGCCTTACTCTCTCTGCACACACATATATATAATTATATATATTGTTAGTCACTAATTAACACTAGAGGGGGGGTGAATAGGGTTATGAAAAATTCTTAATCACCTTTTGTAATTAATTTGATTTCAACTATGCAAGTTAACAAGGTGCATACACTAAACACTTCAACAATTGAATGATAATAGATTATCTATCTATGGAAACAATAATCAAGCAACAATATAAATGTTTAAAGTAAATAGAGCATGCAAGAAATCAAATTGAAAGAGAGAGAGAGATGACACCGCGATTTTTACGAGATTCGGTACCTCCTACTCCTCGGCGTAAGGATCCCCCCTTAAGACTTTCATAATCTCACACTATGGCTTTTCCTTGCAGGTGGAATAACAATCCTTTACACACGAGCTAACGAGCCCGTCGCACAAACATGAGGACAAACCCCTCTTGAAGATCAATGAGTTTCACTCACTCAAATATCACAATCCTTTTATAAAGAAAGGAAACACTCAATAAACACTAAAACACCCCTATAGTTTATGAAAGATACACAAAGTATAGGCTCAAGTGATTTTAGTGATGTGTTTTATTCTCTCAAGATATTGGAATCTCTTGACAATAAATGAGAGTTATACTCAAGAGAATGAACTAAAGATCTTTTCTATCTAGTTTCTCACAATGATTAGAATTGAATGAGATGAGACTAGCTTTCAATACTCAAGCATTTTCTTACACAAGATGAAGGATGATTGAGAGTTAAGAGCTTTGAATGCAAGAGTAATGGAGGTTATTGTCTTCTCATACTAGCCATTTTTTGGCTCTGTCGGCCGACTGATAGCCTGTCATCAGTCAACCGAAAAAGTCCCGTCAGTCGACTGACAAATCGTGAAAAATAAACTCAAAACTCTCTGTCAGTTTCAATCGACTGAAAAATAAGTTTCAGTCGGCTAACGTATTTTTCGGTCGACTGATGGGATAAATTTTGTCGATTGACAAATAAGCTAAAAACTGCCTGAATGGTTCGGTCGACTGACAAATAGGCTAAGCACTGCCTGAATGGTTCAGTCGACTGATGCTTAAATTTTGGTCGATTGACAGTAAATACTAAGGTTTTTAATTTGATACTTGAGCTTATAAGATGTGAAAACTTAGCATAAACCCTTTTATACATGTCACTCACCATCCTAAATACCCCGAGTCTTGATCCTTCAATCCTTTATGAAATGACTTCTTTGCCCTTCCTTTTTGCATTACATTTACATTTCCAACTTTGTGTCATGTGGCTTTGAAGTGCAAAACTAAATAACAACATTAATACTAAACACGTGCTAATATTTTTTTGTCATCAAAACGAAAACTTGTTCTTTGATTGACCTTAAGGCCAATAATCTCCCCATTTTTTATGATGACAAAATATTGTGTGTTTGCCATGAGAGTGTAGTGTTTAAAATATACGGTCCCCCTGACTTTATGCATAGTCAAGAATAAAAATAAGAAATTGAAGCATCAAGTCATACCCACAAAAAACAATTCTCATTCATGTCATGATATCATTTTGGTACATATGAGAATAAACATGTGGCGACTCAATGCAAATGAAATCTAGTCCTACTAACACCGACACAACATGGCTATAACAACAGACACAATACAAGCATAAAACAAACATTAAAAGACACACATAAAGACACCATAAAAACACAACACTATAAAGACGCAAAGTATGTCTAAACATCGTATCATTCTCCCCCTTTGGCAGCATAAAAAAGGAGGAATAGAGTTCTTAATGTCTTCAAGGGTGATGTTGAGAGCATCAAAACGGGTGGTAAAGTCCGCAGAGAGTTTAGCCATCCTCCTTTCGGTGCGCGAGATAACCTCAGCAATGCGCAAAATGCCCCACTTGTTTCGCTTGACCATCCCAAGAATTTCTTGAAGGAGATGAGTGTGGGGGTCAGGGAAACAAGCTGGGGGAGCTGCCAGAACAATAGCAAGACCACCGTGATGAGGTGATAATGAGGAGGCTTGGCTTCGGCGAGGAGGAGAAGGACGACGAGGTTGGCAGGTCTTGTCTTGAATGTTATCATGAAAATCAACTTCCAAACCCATCTGATTAAGAGTCTTGGCATATACGGGAAGACTCTCATTTGTCATAGGCTCATTCTCGGTAGGCACTTGAAAGTGATGGAGAATGTGAGTGATACAAATAGGGTAAAATGATGTGACGTCAGGTGTGTAAAAATATGTGGTTAAAAATGTCATCTTAACGACGCTAGGTTTTACCCTACCAAACGCACGTATCGATTGTAAAATCTCAATGGCTTGAGTAAGGGATATCGATCCCACGGAGATTAAGATTGTTCACTTTAGCAATTCAAAAACAATGAGTTATTTTTGAAAATTTATTTGTTTGGGTGGTCAAAGACCAAATAATCTATTTTAACTAAAATTATCTAGAAAGCAAAGTAAATTGGTTGTAATTTAG
Organism: Cornus suecica; assembly: GCA_963922005.1. Classification (NCBI taxonomy): domain Eukaryota; kingdom Viridiplantae; phylum Streptophyta; class Magnoliopsida; order Cornales; family Cornaceae; genus Cornus; species Cornus suecica. The sequence continues at coordinate 51,739,587 of OY998245.1, forward strand.
ATGAGAGAGAAAACTAGGGTTTTCATCACTCCACCATTAACCGCATAATATAGTTCCTCACTGTATCAACTGTAAGAGGGCGATCCATAACTGTGAATCATGTCGTATCGCAAATAGCTAAATACGACCTTAAAAGGAAGTACCATCAACCGAATTGCGACAACCCATCTCATGACTGGCGTAACTAGTGCATGCCAATTATATTACTCTAATCTACTCCTAATGCATGGAAATAAATTAAATCATGTCTATACTAAATCGCCAAGGCATGGCCTGTGTCAACCTAGGGTTTCAAGTTTCATTACCACCATTATGTAGAAAACCATAATTAAACATCCGAGTTCTTGCTCATATTGAATAATCATAGTTGTGTAAAATAATACATTCATTCCATCTAAGACAAGAATTTAAAACAAACATAGAATTTTATATTGCAAATCAATATGGTCTTTTAACTACTACAATCATCACAGTATGGTCAACAGTTTTCCTTCGTTACAATTGAAAACAATGAAAGAACTAGTTGGCCATGGTGAAAGGTGTGTACATCATTGATGTAGAAACAATCTCCATGGTCTTCTTTTTTGGATCTCTACGTTTGAATACGGATCTTAATAGCAGCAAGTCTGAATATGAACGTGAGAACTAATGAACCCTCCAAAATCAATGACCAACCTCCCCCTCTCTGATATATGATCGTGTATATATAGCCAATGGTGTAGAAAGGTTATTTTCAGTCATTTCACACTAAACCTCACAAAACCCTAAAATATTATATATATATATATATATATGTGTGTGTGTGTGTATATACATGTATATAGAGGTCTGGAGTCGCAGCCATATCTTGGAATCGAACCAGGGTAGAACAGACAAAAACTATCGAAAACCTCAATAAGTTGCAGCAAATACGCTTCAAGCGTAGTTGACCTACGCTTCAAGTGTAGGTACAAGCATAGGTTCAAGCTTAAAAATGTGATTTCTAGACACTTTTTGAAACTGAAAGCATAGGCACAAGCGTATATGTTTTCTTCAAAACCACTTTTCTCCGTGAATGTACCGAAATGACCGCCTTGAACCCACGATACTTTTTGCTGAAGATGACAGATTATGAAAATTTTGTTTTTGCCCTCCGAGAGCCATTTTTGTCTCGAACTGCCTATTTGACTCTCCTATTTGAATAGAAAGAACAACACTTTAGTTAATTCACCGAAGTTAGCTCCATTTTTTCGTTAAGCTCCTGAAACATGTTTTAACACACAAACTATATAAAAATACCAAATAATGGAATGAAATGACATAACAATAGTGAGTTAAAGGATCAAAATGTCTAATATTTGACACATATCACACCCCCAAACTTACACATTGCTAGTCCCTTAGCAAAAAACTCAGGGAACTCTCTTGTGATAATTTTTTTCCTTTCTACTCTAACATATTCCCTTGCTTTCGTGAGGGTCAACAATTACACTTATCACATGTAACAAGATTTTAAACCCCTAGGTTACCCCTAGTGGATGAGTAAAGTCTCGTGAAGGTTTCTAGTAATGGTATCTACAAACATCTCAGTCCTCTATAATCACGTAGTCATGAGTCCACACACAAGTTCAATTAAGTCATTATATAATGCAAAAGACAACATGGATGCAAATACTCCCACTCATTACCAAACAATAACTATCTCGAGCTTCGTGTCATGAATGGTTTCCACTAAAGTGAATGATTTCTCTATTTTCTACTCTCAATCAAGACAACCTTTCCTGATCTTGTGAACACTTGACTATGATATTTCAATTTCTCTTCTCCTACTTCATTAATCAAATTTTTACCATTTTTGATAAAAACATATCTTTCCACTTTTATCCATTTTTGTCTTTCTAAGTCTCCAGACTTTCCAGTAAAGCTTTTTATTCCCGACCAACTAGGTCCAAGCTTCTTCTATGGGATTTATTTTCATCAGAATTCTCCCATTTAAACGCAAACAGTGATATTGGTGATACCAAGGCCTGGTTACTCATATTGAAGAACTATTTTTTTTTGTATTTTATGCAACCTTTTAGCCAAAGATACACCATTTGAGTGGAATGAAAAATGTGATAAAGCCTTTGTCAAACTCAAAGAAATGCTCACTATTGCACCCATTATGCAATCACCGGATTGGAGCCTTCCATTTGAACTAATGTGTGATGCAAGCGACTATGATGTGGGGGCGGTAGTTGGCCAAAGAAAGGAAAAGAAACCATGCCTTATATATTATGAAAGTATAACACTAAATGATGCTCAAATGAACTACGACACCACAGAAAAAGAGCTTTTTTCCATAGTATTTGCACTTGATAAATTCAGGTCGTACCTAATTGGATCCCCAATCGTTGTTTTCACCAATCATGCTGCCCTTAAGTATCTTCTTACAAAGAAAGATACTAAGCCACGACTGTTGAAATGGATCCTTCTACTTCAAGAATTTAATATCCACATCAAAGACAAAAAAGGAGTAGAAAATGTGGTGGCAGACCATTTGTCCCGCCTTACTTTTAATGAATCTTTAGAACCCTGTCCTATTAAAGATTCATTTCCAGATGAGAGTTTATTTTCTATTTCATCTTTACCTTGGTATACTGATATTAAGAATTATCTTGTTTTGGGTAAGATGCCAATATCATGGAGTGCTCAAGATCGGACGTGATTTGTCCACAAAGCTAAAAGGTTCTACTGGGACGAACCATACCTTTACAAGTATGGCGCCTATCAAATCATTTGACGATGCATCCTAGATGGAGAAATTGAAAGTGTGATGTCTTTTTATCACAATGAGGCTTGTGGATGTCATTTTTCTTCAAAGAAAACAACCGCAAAAATTCTTCAATGCGGACTTTATTGGCCTTCCATTTTCAGAGACACACACAACTTTTGCAAAGCCTGCCCAAGATGTCAAATGCTAGGGGGAATTACAAGACGGAACATGATGCCATTGAACCCAATTTTAATCATTGAGATATTTGACTGTTGGGACATCGACTTCATGAGACCATTCCCATCCTCATCTGGTAATTTGTATATTTTAATAGCAGTTGATTATGTTTCAAAATGGGTGGAGGCTAAAGCTTGCAAGGATAATACTCACAAAACGGTCATGAAATTCTTAAAAGAAAATATCCTTGCTAGGTTTAGCATTCCCAAAGCAATCATAAGTGATAGAGGTTTGCACTTTTGCAACCGTATAATTGAAAAACTTATGCAAAAATATGGTGTTATACACAAAGTTTCAACCGCCTACCATCCTTAAACAAATGGGCAAGCCGAATTAGCTAATAGGAAGATAAAACAAATTTTAGAAAAAACGGTAAATCCAAATCGTAAAGATTGGTTATTGCGCTTGAATGATGCACTTTGGGCTTACCGTACTGCTTTTAAAACCAATCTTGGAATGTCTCCCTATCGGCTAGTTTATGGTAAGAGTTGTCATTTGCCTGTAGAATTAGAACATAAATCTTTTTGGGCAGCTAAAATGATGAACTTTGATTTTGTTAAGGTAGGTAAAAATCGAAAATTGCAACTTGAAGAACTAGAGGAGTTGAGGAGGGATGCATATGACAATGCCAAGATATATAAGGAAAGGGCGAAAGCATTTCATGAGAAAAATATTTTGAGAAAAGATTTTCAAATTGGGCAAAAAGTTATTGTATATAATTCTCGTTTACATCTTTTTCTCGGAAAACTAAAATCAAAATGGAAAGGTCCCTTTTTAATCAAACATGTGTATCTATATGGCACTGTGGATGTGGAGGATCCAAGTAATGGCTTTGTTTTTAATGTTAACGGACAATAATTTAAGTCATTCTTTGAAATTCCAACTCTTGAAGAATCTATGTCTTTAGAAGACCCAACCTATATGTAAAAACATTGGTTGTTCTTTAGAGTGTGTGTATATATATTGTTTTGTTTTGCAGATTTTTTTCCTCTTTGCTAATTATGGAATTGGTAAGATTTCAAACGTACACTCTCTTTGTACAAATGAATCAAAAATAATAATAAACAAAATATATATTTATGGGTATCAATTCTGTTAAACCCTCACGAGACTTCACTCGTCCTACTAGGGATGCCTAGGGGTTTAAAAGACATATCAATTTTAAGTTTATTCTTTTTAATTTCTATTAGTATTACTAGGGACTAGTAATATACAAGTTTGGGGGTATTGATAAGTGTCAAATATTATATATTTAAACCCCTTAATTTACGTCTTTTAGTTCTACTGTGATATCTTTATTGAATTTTTATGTTATTTTTGTGTTTTATCTTATTTTTGCAAATTGGGTCATCAACTATGCATGGAATATATTCATCCTGACAACCATTTACTTAAATGCCTATAAATAATTATGTGCTTCGATTCTGGAAATGGCATTGGTACCATTGGAAAGTTGATTCTGATACCTTTAATTTGAGCATAAGAATGAACTCATTTGGATTCGAAATGAAGGATTTATGGCTGTTGCAAGTCGGCTTCAAAACTGCAGAATTCAATATGGGTTCGGGTTTACCAAATAGTGTTGTGAATTTTACATCTTCTTGAAGATTTACCACATTCACTGGATTATGATTTTACATGAGTAAATCTAATCCATTTCAATAATCAAAGGCACATGGAAGAAACAAAGACACATGAGAAAAGAAGACAATTGGGTGAAAAGTTATGAATATTCAAACAAAAAGAAATCCAATTTCTCTTTTCTAGTTGTCATTTGATTCCATATTTTCCCTATAAATAGAGGTAGTCTTTCATTTGTAAAGGGGAAGGAAGTGTAGTGAAGAGAAACATAGTGATATATACCTTTGTAATGGAAGAGTAATTCTCTTGTTAATGCTAGGAAAGGAATTTGCAATGAAGATCCAAGTGTTTGCATATCCAAGTATTTAATACTTCAAGGTTAGTATTATTGATAATATGTGAATCTAATAGTTTTATTCAATGATTCTTTACCTCTCTATGCCATGTATATTGAGTTCTTTGAATCAATGAATACACTCATGTAATTACATCTAAGATTCATTATGCCATACAATGATATAAGTAATGCTCAACCCACTTTATGTGGTATTCTTGATTTCTTTTGATCTTACATAGGTATAATGAATACTTTGATTGTAATTACATCATTAAAGTTCACAATTCTTATGATTCATATATAATTAATAATATTACTTATTTCATGAGATTTACTATATCATTTAGTATTTTTATTATTATTGCTAATATAGGCATTATTTGGAGAGTTGCGTTGTTCGTATGAATTATCCTACCATGCGACCCCTTTCTTGCCATAGCAATTATAATGAACATATAATGATTCTATTAGTTAACTTATATAATACATTTAGTATGTTGATTATTTATTGCTTATAGGCATTATTTGGAGAGTTGCGTTGTTAGTATGGATTATCCTACCAAGCGACCCCTTTCTTGCCATGCAAATATAATTAACATATGATGATTATATTAGTTAACTTTTCTCACTTATTTGGATATATGGTACACTTGGTTTCGACATTATAAAGGAATTCTCGATGCCTTAGTATTTAATTTAATTCAAGAACACAACCAAAATCAAATAATCAAATCAATTCGAGGATAAAAATAAAATTCATTTTTCATACATCTTTCCGACTCTACCTGAGGTTCGACACTTGGACTCACCAAGACTATATTATAACTTGAATACCTATACTTGGGTATTTTAACGTGGAACACATTTCTAGACACGTTAAGTTGCGGAGAAAAGTAGTTTTCATGAAGAATCTACACTCAAGTCTACGCCTACAGAAGCAAAAAATGGCCAAAAAGCTGAAATCTACGCTCAAGCATACGCTAAGGCCCTATGCCTAAGGCGTAGTTGCAAAAATTGCTTTATTTTCTGTTGCACTGTCTATCTGCCCCTTTTTTATTCTATGATGGGTCTACGACTCCCACACCTCGAAGTACGTGCAAAATACTTATTATTCATCAAAGAGTAGGGTTTGGATTGATTGATGGTGAAATTATCAAAAAAGTGCGAACTTAGGGTTTGCCTCATCATTGTCTATAAATACCAAGGTCTTCTACACATATGAGGTAGCCATTGAGAGATCTCTGCAAGTTTTCTACAGATTCATATTCTTCTACAAAGAAGGAGATAGAGAGAGAAAAACATTGAGTGATTTTATATCTTCTAAGTTCTTTCTTGTTTAGGAATATTCAATTGTACTTCTACATCGACGATCTTATGCACAATTGAATGACCTAGATTCTGAAAAATCTACACACCGTCAGATTGCAATGTCGTTATTTTGATCCATTGAAAAGCAGAGCCGTCTGAGTGAGGAGATCGAAACAGAAAGCTTTGTGGTTATTTATCCGTTGAGAAGCGGAGCCGTTAGAGTACGGAGATCGAAGCGAGAGCATCGTGGAGCGCAAGTGGATGTATACTTTCAGACGTCGAGTGAAGAATAACAAATTACAGCGGTTGTAAGTTCTATTTTCATAGAGTCAGTATAAATTCTCTGATTCATAGTGCTTCGATACCCGAGCGTATTCATGGTTTTTACTTGGGATTTTTCCAATGTTTTCCACGTAAAACTCTCTGTGTCTTCTCATGATTTATTTTCTGGAATTATATTCATAACTGCTTGATTATTATGATTTGAGAATTTAGGATTTTGTGACTAATTAAAATTGAATTTCTGTTAGATAATCTTAATTGATCATTAAAACCTTGAAAAGCCTATTCAGCCCCCTCTAAGCTATTTTCATTATTCATCTAGGTAATTTCAATTGGTATCAGAGCGTGGTTTCCTCGTTATAGGTTAACGACCTAAGGTTAGATTCTGAACTTAGACAATAGAGACACCTCGTGAAGGAGGTTCTGTATTTAGATCCCCCTGGTTTGATGGCTCAAATTACACGTATTGGAAAGCGAGGATGAGAGCATTTTTGAAGTCATTAGATGAGAGAGCTTGGTTGGCCGTTGATATAGGATATTCACCTCCTACTATGGTAGATGCAATAACAAATCAATCAAAACCAAAACCATTCAATGATTTATACAATATTGTGAGTGCGAGTGAATTTAATAGAATTTCTACATGCGAAATTTTCTAAAGAAACGTGGGATATTCTCCAGTTGACTCACGAAAGAACTTTAAAGGTCAGACAATCAAAACATCAAATTTTGAATTCCCAATTTGAACAGTTGAAGATGGAGGAGGATGAAATCTATGCCGACTTTGAAGCTAGACTTACTGATATTGTCACAGGTTGTCACAATCTAGGTGAACCCATTCCTGATACAACCATAGTGAAGAAAATTCTTAGATCTTTACCTGAACGTTTTTTATCTAAGGTTACTGTCATCTCAGAGGTCATGAGTTTGAAATAAATCAAGGTTGAAGAATTGGCTGGGAACTTAAAATCCTATGAAATGTAGATGTTCAAAAATCCCCCTAAGAAGGCTAGTGACACAAAAGAGAAGAGCATAGCTTTCAAAACCACTAGGGAGGATCATGTTAAATCTGATGAAAAAAGTGAGTTGAGTCTGAATGATATTGTTATGTTTGCTAAGAGGTTGAACAAATTTGTTAAGGCAAAACAGAATGGCCAAGGAAAAAAATTTAGAGATAGGTTGGGTGAGTCTAGAAATAGAAATAAGACATAAACTCAAAAAGACAAGTCTGATCTTAAAAATAAAAAACCTCAATGTTTTGAGTGTCAGGGATATAGTCACAAAGCTGCTAAGTGTGCAAACACTTTGAAAAAATCCAAAGGTATAGCTATCAGTTGGGATGATGAATCTGATAATGGATCAGCTAGTGATGCGATAGACTCGGATGTTGGTGATGATTCTGAAAATTTCACCGTGTTTGCTACACAAACTAAAGAGGTCAGAAAAGTTGCTACAAGTTGGGCGATGTCTGAAGATGAAGATTCTAAGTGTGATGAAGATTATGATGACACGCTTCAAGAGTCTTATGACAAATTACTTGGTAAGACCACACAACTTCACAAAAATCACATGAAATTGTTGACTAAAAGTCTTAATATGGACAAAGAATTTAATTATTTAAAAGACGAATTAGTAAATAGTTCTCAAACTCTAAATCTCCTACAGACTCAAAAGGCCAAATTATCTGAGGAATTGAATAAGTTTGAACAAGAAAGGACTCAGACTTTGAAGATAATAGATGGTCTCAAGAATGAATTAGTTGAGAAATTTGCCAAGATTGGAAATTTGGAAAAGGAATTGAAGGATGCTAACTCAACTATTCATAAATGGTCTAGCGGAACTCTTAAGCTTAATCATATGTTGAGTATGGGAAAATCTGCAGGAAATACAAAGGGACTGGATTTTGATAGAGTATCGCATAATTCGAACGTTGTTTCGAAAACCACCTTTGTAAAAGCTTCCCATGTACCATCTAGTTCTTCTCAAGGAAATTCGAGTTGGACTTCTAATGCTCAATCCAATGTTAGAAGAATTGCTCAAAGCAAGCCTTTCTTTACCTCTAGATATCCTAGGAGGTCGACTGATGAAGTTCAAAGGTTTATTCCTGTATGTCACCACTGTGGTGTCAGAGGTCACATTCGACTAAGGTGTTCAAAGCTAAGAGGGAAGACTTTGCGATCGATGAAGGAACCAAGAACTCAACAGGGAGATTGTATTCAAGATCAAATTAGAGTGTTAAGTAAAGAGATGAAGAATTTGTCAAAATTGGCAAATAAAGCTCCAATGATGAAGAAGACATGGGTCAGAAAAGGTGAGATACACTATTTTTTAGTTCATACTGCACTTAGAGCACAAAATTCTAGCTCTTGGTATCTGCATAGTGGATGTTCGAGGCATATGAATGAAGATAAGTCATTGTTTGGATTTCTCGAGGAATGTCATGTTGGCATAGTCACTTTTGGTGATGGAGAGAAATCGAAGGTTCTAGGAAAAGGTACGGTTGTGACTCATGGTCTACCTAAACTAGAAGATGTTCTTTATGTTGAGGGTCTTAAAACAAATTTGTTGAGTATAATCCAAATATGTGATAATAATCATAATGTCAATTTCTCTCATGATAAGTGTTAGATCATTGATTCTTCTGGGAATTGCGTGATTGAAGGTATGTGTTCGTTTGATAACTGCTATTGCATTGTTCCTGATTCTCAAATATCTTGCAATAGAGTTAAACTTGATGAAATTGAAATTTGGCATCAGCAAATGGGACATGTTAATTTTTTAGATTTAACGAAAATCACCAAGAGTGAAATTATCAGAGGTGTCCCTAATCTTGGTTTAGGAAAAGGTATTGTGTGTGGACCATGTCAGAAGGGTAAACAAGTTTGATGTCAGCATAGGAAGATAAATATCATTCGTACTTCTAAACCTTTAGAGTTGTTACATATTGACTTAATGAGTCCCACTCGGACAATGAGCAAAGGTGGTAAGAAGTATATCTTTTTCATGGTGGATGATTACTCTAGATTTACATGAGTTGGATTTTTTAGTGAAAAGTTTGAAGCTGCTGAAAATTTTAGAAATATTTGTTTGAAAATTCAAACTGAGAAGAATTATCCCATTACTAGAGTGGGGAGTGATCATGGAAAAGAGTTTGAAAATTTAGGGATTGATTCTTTTTGTGATGAAAGAGGAATAAAACATATATTTTTCAACGCCACATAGTTCACAACAAAATGAAGTGGTTGAGAGGAAGAATCGAGTTCTTCAAGAGATGGTTAATGTTATGCTGCATGGTAGGAAAGTTCCTAGGTATTTTGGGGCGAGGCGGTGAACAAAACGTGTTACACCTTAAATAGAGTCTATCTTAGGCCTGACACCTTAAAGACTTCCTATGAACTGTGGAATAGCAAGAAACCGAATGTGAATTATTTCAAGATTTTTGGAGCAAAATGCTATATTTTTAGAGATCGTGAGTCCATTAGGAAATTCGAGTCTAAGAGTGATGAATGAATATTTCTTGGGTATTCATTAATGAGTCAGGCATATAGGGTTTTTAATCTTAGAACTCAAACGATAATGGAATCTGCTAATGTAGTGGTTGATGATTCATGTGTTGATGAGCCGCCAAGGTTTGTTAAGGAGGAAGATAGTGAGCCGTTATTTTTGTTAGGAAATGGTTTGTTAGATGTTGATAAAGAGGACAATGTGGTTCATGATGATAGTTCTAGTCCAATAGAATTTCATGATCAAACTGGTGATCTTCAGACTACTCCTTCTAAAGAACCATCTACAAGGGTAAATTTATACCATCATTTGGATAATGTCATAGGATCTGTTGATCAAATGATGGTGATCTGGAGAAAAACTAGGAATGAAGTCTCGTATGCATGTTATAAATCTTCATTAGAACCTAAAAATATCAAATAAGCTTTTCAAGATAGTGAATGGATAAATGCAATACAAGAATAATGTCAGCAGTTTGTTAAGAATGATGTGTGGTATCTTGTGCCTAGATCGAAGGAGATGAATGTGATTGGTACCAAGTGGATATTCAAGAATCAAAAGGATGAAAATGGTATAGTTGTTAGGAATAAGGTTAGGCTTATTGCTCAAGGTTATACTTAAATGAAGGGTATAGATTTTGATGAGACTTTCGCACCAGTGGCTAATCTATTCGGATTTTATTTGCTATTGCATATCATCTTGGATTCATGTTGTATCAGATGGATGTAAAGAGTGCATTCTTGAATGACATTCTTCATGAGGTGGTGTATGTAGAGCAACCCAAAGGATTTGAAGATCCTCATTATCATGGTCATATTTATAAGCTTAAAAATGCTTTGTATGGGCTAAAGCAAACATCTAGAGCTTGACATGAAAGATTGACCGATTACTTATTGGGAACAGGTTTTACTAGAGGAGGAGTGGTCAAAACACTGTTTATTCAGAAAATTGAGAGTGATACAGTTGTTGCTCAAATCTATGTTGATGATATTATGCTTGGTTCCACTTCTGATCAGCTTGCTCATTATTTTAGAGATCAAATGACACATGAATTTGTGACGAGCATGATTGGTGAATTGAACTTCTTTCTTGGGCTTTAGATTAGACAGTTGAGTGATGGGATTTTCATTTCCCAACTCATTATGCTTTAGAATTAGTGAAGAAGTTAGGTTTGGATAGGGCTAAGGATGCTCGCACTCCCATGAGTACTAGTGTCAAGCTTAGCATGGATGCTAAAGGCAAAGATGTTGATCCTACACTTTATAGGAGTATGATTGGGAGTTTGTTGTACTTGACTGCCAGTCGACCTAACATAGCTTTTAGTGTTGGTGTGTGTGCACGTTACTAAGCAAATCCAAAAGAGTCTCATATTATTGATGTAAAAAGAATTATCAAGTATGTTAAAGGGATAGTGAATTATGGATTGTGGTATCCATCAGGGACTAACACTTAAATTATATATTTTTCTGATGCTGATTCAGCCGGTAATGTTGATGATAGAAAAAGTACCAGTGGAGGGTGTTTTTATATTGGTAATTACTTAGTTAATTGGCATAGCTAGAAGCAAAATTATGTTTCTTTTTCCACTGCTGAGGCTGAGTATATAGCAGTTGGTAGTTGTTGCACTCAGATATTGTGGATGCGTCAGATGTTGCAGGATTATGGTTTTTTATCAAGGCACAATGACTGTGTTCTGTGATAACACAAGTGCAATAAATATTTCTAAAAATCCTGTTCAACACTCTAGGACTAAGCATATAGATATTCGACATCATTTCATTTGAGATCTTGTTGAAGATGGTATAGTATCTCTAAAGTTTATATCCACAGATTCTCAGTTGGCGATCTATATTTACAAAACTATTAGATTTTCAAAAGCATCTTAGTTTTAGGAAATTTATTAGTATACTTTCTTTAGAATATATATCTTCTTATCTATCATTCTAGGAACACATTGCATTATTTTCCTAGAATTGATAGATATTCATACATTTGTATTATATTTATTCATGCATGCATTTAAACAAAAAATCATAAAATAATTTTTTTAATGATGAGTTTGCGTAGAGTACAAAAGTTGTCATATTTTACTTTATTCTCATGTTTACTTGTCTAATTATGCATATGGGAGTAGGGATATCAGTCTGATCTATGGTTTTTGGATGTTCACTTGACATGATTATTTTATGTTAAAAAAACCTTAATCTTAGGTGCTTATTTTACTTCGGAGATGATCTTAATGCCTGTTGAAAATGTTAATCTTTTCATTTAACTCGAAGTGATATGAAGGTTCATGAGTTGTGCTAGATTGATTTATGTTTTTAAATACCTATTGCATGCTTATGAATGTTGTGATAATGTTGAAAGGAGAAAAGAATGAGATGTTTAAAATATAGAAATACAAAAATTAGTTCTTCGATTTGACTAACCGAGCATCTTGCCTCAGTAAGCATTGAGTGTTCGCAAAAAAATGGGAGAAGACTAATGAGCATAAATCCCAAGGAAAAAGCTCGGTTCCAGTTGGTCGGGACTAAAAATCTTCGCTGGAATGTCCGGAGCTTAGAAAGACAAAAAGGAATAAGGTGAAGAAGTTGAAAAGAATAAATTGTGTGTAAAAGAGAAAGTAGAATGTTGTATTCTTTTATCAACCAATAAGATTCAAGTTAATGATTTTACTTCTAGTTTGGATCTTGGACTGAATTATCATCACGGTTGGTGAGGAGATTATCAGAATTAGTGTGTATTATTTTCATCTTACCTTAGTGATTGCATATGAGAATTTATATATATATATATATTTGCAAAACTTGACTTGTGCATTCTTGAGTCTACAGGGTATGTGTGTTGATTTCTTTCACTACTGTGTGTATAATGGCTGAGTTAGATCTGAGAATATGATGTGTTAATGATTAGCTTGTTGTCTCTACTTCCTTGCTTACATATTTCAAAATACAAAAATATTTTTGTTTTGTTTTTGTCTTATTCTCTTCATGACATTTTGCATTCATGCATTTAGTATTAGGGTCATGCATTGTAGAGATATTTGTTACTCGATAATCTGGATATAATCTTATAGAGTACTTTATCGTCATATTTAGTGCTTGGTCTTAGATTATTTAGTGTCTCATTTGTTATCTTTTCCATATGTTTTGATTGATATAGTTTTGCTTGTCATTTCAGTGACAAAAATGAGGAGATGTATTTAGTAAGGGGGATAGATTGTTTTGTTTAGAGAGGGAGAAATTTTTAGTAAGGGGGAGTATATTCTCAAGGGGAGAAGGAGAGAGTGTATATGATGATAATTATACTTACATTATTGTTATGTTATTCTTATGATCATTATATTGGATAATATCTGTTTTTCACACTTACGTTTAATGGTTTGTTCAGTGTTGTGGTTATAGGATTGGTAGACCGTCATGAAAGTAAGGTGACAGTTTATATTTATGTTTGTCAGTGTGTGTTCATAGGTATAGATGTTATGTTGTTATTTGTGAAGCTATATTGTAAAATATGATTTTGTCTCAGAAATGCGAAGAGAGAGATTGTAATAACACTTTTGAGTATTGTTTATTTATGGCATGTTCTAGAAAATAACCATGTTGAGTGTTAGATATGTCGTTTTGGTTTCAACGACATCTACAAGCTTCGACAAAGGCAAAATTAAGCATTGAAATAGTGAAGAATACAAATGAAGTGCAAAAGTGAGCATATTGAGTAAAAATGTCTTCCGGAGGGCAAAAATGGCATTTTCCAAAGCCGTCACCTAAAGCAAAAAGTCTCGTGAAATCAAGACGGTCATTTTGGTACAGTTGTAGATAAAAGTGGTTTTCATGAAGAATCTACGCTCAAGTCTACGCCTACAAAAGCAAAAAATGGCCAGAAAGCTCAAATCTACGCTCAAGCATACACTGAGGCCCTACGCCTAAGGTATAACTGCGGCAGAAAATAAAAAAAAATTATATTTTCCTGCACTATCTATCTGCCCCTATTTTGATTCTATGATGCGTCTACGACTCCCACACCTCAAAGTACGTGTAAAACAACTATTATTCATCAAAGAGTAGGGTTTGGATTGATTGATGGTGAAATTACCAAAAAAGGGCAATCTTAGGGTTTGCCTCATCATTATCTATAAATACCAAGGTCTTCTACACATATGAGGCAACTTTTGAGCCATTGAGAGATCTCTGCAAGTTTTCTACAGATTCATGTTATTCTATAGAGATAGAGATAGAGAGAGAAAAACATTGAGTGATTTTATATCTTCTAAGTTCTCTCTTGTTTATGGTTTATTTAATTGTGTTTCTACATCGACGATTTTATGCATAATTGAATGAGCTAGATTCTGAAAAATCTACACACCGTCAGATTGCAACGTGGTTGTTTTGATCCATTGAAAACCGAAGCCGTCTGAGTGCGAAGATCAAAGCAGGAGGCTTCGTGATTATTTGATTCGTTGAGAAGCGAAGTTGTTAGAGTACGAAGATCGGAGCGAGAGCTTCATGGAGCGCGAGCAAATCTAGTCTTTCAGATGTCAAGTGAAAAACAACAAATTACAGCAGTTGTAAGTTCTATTTTTATAGAATCTGTACAAATTCTCTGATTCATAGTGCATCGATACCCGAACGTATCCGTGATTTTTACTTGGGGTTTTTCCAAGCTTTTTCACGTAAAAATCTCTATGTCTTCTCATGATTTATTTTCTACACTTATATTCATAACTGCTTGATTATTATGATTTAAGAATTTAAGGTTTTGTGATTAATTAAAATTGAATTTATGCTAGATAATCTTAATTGATCATTAAATCATTGAAAAACTTATTCACCCCCTCAGGCTATTTTCATTATTCGTCTAGGTAATTTCACTAGAAACTCCTAACTCCCACTACTTACATCTGTGTCTTTATACTTGAAGGCTTAATTACTCTAATGGATCGTCTCTTTTTCCTCGATTCGGATTATTAATTTGGTCGATTGTTTGCTTTAATTCAATATGGAGAATCATTTTCCTAATTACTCAAAGGTCCATCCAAACAACCGCTAATCAAAATTATATGGATAGTTGTTGTATCATTTTCTTTATCCCACATCCAATGTAATGATGCATGATGAAGATATATTCGTGGGACAAACATAAGAAATGTTTTTAGAAGGAAAATGAATATGAAAAGCAGAGAATAGGGAAATAGAAGATTTTAGGAGGGAGATTTAAGTATTACATAATTTTAAAAATAAAGTTAAAAAAAATAGCAAATAAGAACATAAAAATAATGGGAAGAAATCCTCTGAAGTTCGCCTCTCACCTCAGAGGGTGTAGTTCGGATCCAAGGGTCCAGATTTGCCAAGATGTCATGTGGGTCCCAGATGGAGGAAAGTATGTGGTGAGTCAGCAGCAGTAAAAAAAGAATTACTCATGCCCTTCTACATTTATGTATAATACGTATATATGTATTATACATGAGAGTATATGATGGTGTATCAATACTATTCCTATATACGGGCGATTTTTCCCTTACAATTATAATTGATTTCTCCCTCGTTTTTTACGAAGAAGCCTCTCACCATTCCACCATTTTTGAAGAAGAAACCCATCTGCTAAAGTTTTGAAATTCACTCCACCGTTTTTTACGAAGAATTACTCCACCGCTTCCTAAAATCCACTCCACCGCTTCCTGTTTTTTACGAAGAAACCCTAAACCCTAAAGCTTTCGTCATTTGAAATTGAAACTCAAACTCTAAGAAATCCTAAACCCTAATGCCCTAGCGTCATTTGAAATTCAGACTCAAACTCTAGCTGTCTCCATAAGATTTTCCCTAAGCTGAGGCAAAGCGTATCAGCCAATCTAATTTTGGCGAATGAAGCAAAACCCTATTTTTCATGAGCTGAGGCAAAGCGTAGATCCCAATCCTCCTTCTCGCTGCAAGGAGTGGTGGCATCAACTATCCCCACCTGACTTCCTCTCACCGGAGCCCATAAATAGGTCAGTGACTTTAATTTGTTAATGAAATTGCTTGCATGGTTATTGAAATCTTCTTCTTCCCGTTTATCATACTTAAAATCTATATTCATAAATTTGTAAAATGAAATACAGATTGAATACATTTATTTGTCATGATATTGTAATTTTGGTGTATTTTGGGCATATCTTTTGTAGGTTTATGTTATTAGAAAATTCTCCCTGAACTATTTTGGTGTATTTTGGGCATGTTTTTTGTAGGTTTAATGTTTATTGAATTTGTATTTAATTAGTATGATTTATGTCTCTACTGAAGATTGTGCATTATCTCTAATTATTTGCATAAATGCTTAGAAAGAATAATTGTGCATAAAGAGTTATGTTAATTCAGTTGAAGGATATATTACATATATCCCCATGAACTGTATCATAAGTGTTATGACCATTTGAAAGAGTTACATAATAAGTAATTAACAAAATAAAGAGCAACACACTAATTAGATAGAATATTAAATTTGTCATTTTGTTGAATATAATATTGAGCAACCCACTAATTAGATAGAAAATTAAATTTGTCATTTTGTTAAATATAATATTGAGCACCCACTAATTAGATAGAATATTAAATTTGTGATTT
The DNA here is from genome assembly GCA_963922005.1 of Cornus suecica. Classification (NCBI taxonomy): domain Eukaryota; kingdom Viridiplantae; phylum Streptophyta; class Magnoliopsida; order Cornales; family Cornaceae; genus Cornus; species Cornus suecica. Next base: position 51,756,169 of record OY998245.1, read on the forward strand.
TGTTGAATATAATATAACAATATACAACACATATGACATATTACCAAATTTCCCTTGTTAATTAGATGGCTAGGTTAAGAACAGACTCCAAATCTGCTGGTGTGACAAAAAATGTGAAGGGTGGGAAGCAAACTGGGAAAGGGCCATCACGTTCCAATTCAGGTGGTGGGAAAAAAACTGGGAAAGGGCCATCATCTTCCAATTCTGCTGGTGGGAAAAAAACTGGGAAGGGCCCATCATCTTCCAATTCTACTAGTGGGAACCAAACTGGGAAGGGCTCATCATCTTCCAATTCTGATGGTAGGAACCAAACTGTGAAGGGCCCAGCCGGATTATTCTTTTATTACAGGTAAAAGCCCGGCTATCTACATAATTATGATATGTTTGTTTATATGTATTGGTTATATTTATTTTATTTGGGCAGTATATAAATTTAATGTGTGTGTTATACTTATTAATCTACAGGCCCCATTACATTAACAAATTCCGAAAACAACACGGCGACTGTCGTGTGAGTAGGGACATATATAATGGTATAATAAAAAAGGTTGCAGCAGATTGGGAGAAAATGACTGATGCCCAGAAGGCCCCATATAGATTCCTTAGACGAAATGCAAAGGAAGTGTATGATGATGAAAAGTAGAAAGGAAATTTGGTTAAGAAAAAAGAGGTGAAGTGTATGAATCGAATTCAATTTAAACATACAAGGTTTTTCTATTTTGTGTTTTAGTAGTTCGTGGTAGAAATGGTGAAGGTATTTGTTACCATATATTAAAGTGTTGTTACTTTGTTGCTATTGTTGAGTGGTAAACAGAAGAGAACCGCGGGAGGGAGAATAGGTGATGGTTTCAAGCACAAAACTGTCTGGCATAGAGGGCATGTCGACATGTTTGTTGATGTTGTTGAGAAGCTTACTCCAGAGAAGCGAAAGATGGTCGAGGGAATGGGTTTCGGAGAGTTGCTCAAAATAAAATGTCGCGACATCTACCATGACTTGTGTTTATTTTTAATTAGTAACTTTGAAATTCAGGATTATGTATTTAGACTAAAAAAGGCTGGTGATTTGTACATGAGTGCACACGATGTGCAAGATATTTTTTTGTTACCGGCAGGTGTACAGAAAGTGCCGACCAACCGTCACTTCACCTCCAATGCTTCGTGGATAGCTGAGGGTAAGTTTGAAGGTAAAGATGGGCTGAAATGTGAACGAGTGTTGCAATTGCTGGACACAGTTAAGGGTGATATGTTCAAGCGCGTATTTGTATTAGCCGCATATTCAACTGTGCTTTCTCCAAATGGTCGTAATGAGACCCATTGGGGTTTGTTGGCTGTCGTTGACCAAGTTGATAGGATCCCCACTTATAACTGGTGTGAATATGTCAAAAACTACTTGGTTAAGACAATGAAACAACCTGAAAGTGGAAGTCTCAAACAGTCGTATAGCTGGTGTATGTTTTTCCTTCAGGTATGCAACATGAATTAAACGTTGTTGCGCTTTCCGTATGTGTATTCAAGCACTTTATGGTTGATTGTTTACAAAATTCCATTTCATGTATGTAGATGTTTTATCTCATGCGGGTATCGGTTGCATGGAATGATTACCCTAGAGGTAATAAGTATCAGTTGGAATATTGGAGTAGCGTTGTTGTGAGTCGACGGCTGGGATGGGAGCTCCGTATGGGAGCATTTGGTGATGGACAGGTGCAACATACTCAATCTGTTCTGATGGGAAAATTGTTTATCTAATTTGTTGAACATTGAAAATACTAAGTTGCTATGTTTTTTGTGAGGCAGATCATACGTCGAGGAAGCAAAAGACGGTCAACTTACTCTGGCACCGGTGGGGAATGTAATTCTGACAATGAAAGAGAAATCTCTGTGGTAAGCATTCACACTCCCGTACATAAATGGATTTACCCTACAATATATGTATGAGTGATTTTTTATTATTTACAAGGCAAGCTAAAGAGGTTTAGAAGTGATATGCTGAAGGCTGAGGCATTCTTCGGGCGGATGAAGGATTTTTTATTTAATGTCGGGGAGGGAAGTACTAGTGAAGCAAAGAGACATAAATCAGTGCATGGTCAAAGAAATGATGTTAATGGTGGTGTAGAAAATGAGGATGAGGATGATGATGGAATGTGTGATGATAGGGAAGAAAACAATGGTGAAGGACATGATGGCATTAATGGTGAAGGACATGATGGCAGTAATGGTGAAGGACATGATGGATTGGATGGCAGTTATGTTGATGGAGATACAGATGAATATTTTGCATTTGACCCTAAAAAGGAGCAAAAGTTGAGCAATGACAGTTTTGAAGTCGCTCTTATGGGTGAAATTGATACTAATGTGTGCACTGATATTACTCCTTTTGTTACTCCAGTAAGTATTGCAGGGCCTGGCGATGGTATTCTTATCGAATCACTGTTGGATGAAGGAAGGGGGAAAAGGCAAACTGTTCCAAGTAGATATGCATTCTCTCCTTGGACATACATTGGGAATAGAACAGTAGCATTGAGCCTGCATGAAAAGGAATTGCTTGAATTTGCAGCAGAAGATCGAGATGACAATTGGCAAGTGTTATTATTTTAAAATTTTGTGTAAACTTTTATGCGTTCGACTATATTTTTAGCTTTGAATTGCTTTAATTTGTATGATGTAGTGATTGCCTTGTGAGAATGTACCGGGACCATTTAGAGCGGCGTGACCTCCACACGTTGTTTGCTGATCATTGCATTTCTAGTCCGGTGCGTATTGTTGAAAAATCCTTTAACATTACCTTCAAGTTATAAAACCATGAAAAATCCATTAACAAAAATTTGTTGATAGGTTGTAAATTTTTTTGTCAACAAATTGAACCATGAAGATGATAATGGACACTACTACTTCACCACCCAGGTTGTACAATTTATGGAGGATTTGCATCTACCAAGGAAGAGGAATCCGAACATAATATCGGGACTGGTTCAGAATGTTTACAATGATATAGCTACAAAGTTGCCATGTGCTATCAGGGAACGTTCGAAGAAAAAACCATTGGTTAGTTAATGTTTGTTAGTACATTGAAAACCTATTGACAGTCGTAATGTATTATAAAGACTTGTTTCAACCTAAGGTTTTTTACTTGTCCCTCTGTCCTCTGATAGGTATTCTTCCCGATTTGTACTGGCAAGCATTGGATCTTATTGGTTGTAAACCGTCCGAAGAAAAGGATAGATTACCTCTGCTTACTTGGAAATTCCCCTACATTTAGAAAATATGCATTTTTGGTGGTATGATCACTTCTTTAAACATGACATCACTTATTCATTATTTCGTAGTCATAATTGTGTATATTTGTTGATGAACGCAGAAGGAATTCGTGGATGTTTGGACTAGAGAAAAACTTGGAAAGTATGAGGTTGTCTGTCCTAAAGATCTGTCTGTCCAACCCGATGTGTAAGATCTGTAACGAAATTAATCCGCAATATTGCATACCTGTATTCTATTTTCATCACCTGAGTTGGGTTGGTTCCAGGGTGAGTTGTGGAGTGTATTTGATTAAGTTCATGCAGTGCTGGACCAGGAATCAACTCTCCGCGGATTTTTATCATGTAAGTCAAACTCCATTGAGTTACATTCTAATGTACTGAGATTAAAGATCACGATTGTAACATAAATCCATGCATACAACATCATACACCCGATTCGTTGCGTTCCGGACTGTTGTTGGAGGTTCTTGACAACCCGAAGAATGAATTGAGGGATGTAATTGCAGAAGCTGCTTTAGAATCTGCAAAAAATAGGACTCCGGCAAATTGAGATGTGTAATATTGTGTTCTGCGTACATGTATGCAAGTTTTGGGAGTAATCTAACTGCTGGGAACATTTTGTGTATATTGTAATTATTTGTATGCAAGTTTTGGGCCTAACTGATTGATATATTATAAATAGCATATTGGACTATTACATGTAAAGTACCCCCCTGGAAACAACTTGATCATAGTGATCTTACATGAAAATTATAGTTGCATTACATTGAATAAGATTATGATGTTGAGCACACATAAAATGGTGAGCATAATAACCATCACAAAAGCAGCCCTGAAGATGAGGTTGTGTAACCCATATATTTCAGCATTTCCAAATATATATGGTGATGCGTATCCCTCACCAAAGGTTGGAGCAGTTGAGCTCTCTCCCTGTTCAACTGTTGTAACTGGCAATTGGTCTCCAGGTGGTAGAACATGTGATATCTTTCCAGGTGTTGGAACAGGTGACTGCCAGTCAAAATAATTGCATCCATTAACTGCGCATGTGTAGAACAACTTACCAGGATTTGCTTTTGTTGTTGATCTACACAGAATTGGACGCAAACCACAAAGACATAATTTGGCCGATCGATTACGGCAAGCATTATTCGGGTTGCGTGATGAGGACATTGTGCTGAAATTAAAAATGAAGAGATGAAATTTTTTCCTACAAGTAATGAATACATACAGATAATTACTGAATATATATAGGCAATTCCAATCTTTTTAGGAAACACACCACCAACGGCTACTTTGTAAAAAATCCCAATTTGCATGCTCAACAGTCACCCTACAATAAAGTACCACATCCCATCAATGCATTGCACCTAATCCAAATAAATTGAATCTTGATTATGGAACAGGATTTTTTTTGGGGTATACTTTGCCATTTTATATTTCCATTGGGGTGCTATTGTTGCTACCCAGGATCCTTCCATCCCATTTCCCATCTCATTTCAGGGTTTTAAAAAATTTAAAACAAAGGCATTAAAATACTCATATTTCAAGTAACCAGATTATAGCGTGTTACATACCTCACATCAGTTTGTAACTTAGATGTAAATGGTTTAGAGTATGTTATGTACTAGTGTACTTGTAATTTTTTTGGGGGTATACTTTGCCATTTTATATTTCCATTGGGGTGCTATTGTTGCTACCCAGGATCCCTCCATCCCATTTCCCATCTCAGTTCAAAGTTTTAAAAAATTTAAAACTAAGGCTCAAAAATTTGAGTTGTAAATTTTCAACTCTAAATTCCCGCCTTGAACGTGCAAGGCATTAAATTTCCCGCAAAAATAAAATTCAATTTCCCCTCCAAAACTTACAGTTTCCTCTTGTTTAAATATAATTTGTTTCTTATTCTTATTGGTTATATATTAATTTCGAAATTTATATACTTTTTAATAACATTATAGTTAACAGTATATGATTCAATAAAATTATAGAAAACAAATTTTTATTAAAACTATTCCTTAGAATAAAATTTATACATCAATAAATTATACAAGCAATTGAATCAAAATTACATCATCAATCTGTGCAAACCTACCGGACACGCATCGTATGCAGTTCCATAGTCTGTAGTTCCCGTGTAGTTCAGGTTAAGTTAAGGAATTAACCCAAGGGCAAAGTTACTATTTACATATTGACTATCATTAGCTAAATTTTTTTATTAATTTCTTCCTCCTCATAACTAAATGATTTCATTTTGTAAATTTTCAACTACATCACCTAATCAATAATTCAAGAACACGAAAGAATACGTAACTTTAACAAAATATATACAAAAAATCTGAACATTAATGATGAAATGTTAGAAGTACATGAACAACTAAAGTTCTCAAATGTACTATGATATTCAGAACTTCACATACAGATGGCTTAGTTCAAACATAAAACTCCTTTAGGTGTCGGCAATGGTGGTGTATTAGAACCATGGTGGCCGCGCCAACTGACAATATCGTAGGGGCTTTCTTGTACACTTGAGTGATTTTATCATTTGTTCCGCCAATTTCATATATGATACCAACTGCCACCTCCTCCAATAATTTGTTTACCTTTTTTTTCCTCTTTATACTACTCTTTATTTGTTAACAAAAAGGCACCATATGAGAAGTCAAGCAATAACAAAGAAATGATGTTAATAGATGCAAGATTTATCAGACTTGACAAAATAAGCAATCAAATTAATCAACTCGAAATATTTCAAATCCATATGACAAGTGTAAATTTATCATTGACTCAAGTATTGCCCTAAAAATATTACCTCTAAAACAGAGAAGTGCAGATAACAAGAATAATATGAGGCAACTAAAGTTCACATCAGCATATAATACTCCTTTGAATTAGGTGTGTAATAACAGAATGAGAACGCCTAAAATCTATACAAAAGTACTCGATGCCAATATCTTTAATTGAATCTAGATGAGGATCCTCGCATGACAACAATTGTGTCGTACATGCATACAAAGGAGGTATATATAACATCAATGATTTGAGAAAATTGAAGAACCAAAATAATAATAAAGTAAAATGAATAAGGAGAGATGAGTGCTAATCGGAAGAACAAACCTCTGTTATTCTCTCTGCAATTTTACTGACAACTTCGCTCTGTAATTGCTTCCTCCTTGATTATATAGGGCTTGACAACTTGAAACCCTAAAAGCACGAATTCATATCATCACATATTAACAGATCTTAAAAATTAAAGCAAACAAATAAGAAATGGGAAGATCAGAAAGGGTTTAGATCCACCTATAGCTCAATTCATAGGTAGAAGAAGAAGAAATCCCCAACAGTTGTTCAACCCACTGTCACCGACGACATTTCTCCTCATATGGAAAAGAGTGTTGGGGTTTATGGATCTAAATATCAAACGACGTAGTTGAGGTTCACTTAATGAGAGTTGGTCCCACCAAATAAGGCATACAAAAATTGTGGCGCTATATTTCCCTCCTGTTGAATTATTTTGGCGCTATATTTCCCTCCTGTTGAATTTTTTTGGCGCTATATTTCCCTGCTCTTGAATTTCAAAGTACCTCAATTGGACCAATTCTAATGTAATTGATGAAATCCCCAATCCAAAGTACCTCGATTAGACCAATTCGAATGTAATTAATGAAATCCCCAATCCAAAGTACCTCAATTGGACCAATTCGAATGTAATTGATAAAATCATCAATCCAAAGTACCTCAATTGGACCAATTCGAATGTAATTGATGAAATCCCCAATCCAAAGTACCTAAATTCGATCAATTCGAATTTAATTGATGAAATCCCCAATCCAAAGTACCTCAATTGGACCAATTCGAATGTAATTGATGAAATCCCCAATCCAAAGTACCTCAATTGGACCAATTCGAATGTAATTGATGAAATCCTCAATTCAAAGTACCTAAATTGATCCAATTCGAATGTAATTGATGAAATCCCCAATCCAAAGTACCTAAATTGGATCAATTGGAATGTAATTGATGAAATCCCCAATCCAAAGTACCTCAATTGGACCAATTCGAATGTAATTGATGAAATCCCCAATTCAAAGTACCTAAATTGGATCAATTGGAATGTAATTGATGAAATCCCCAATCCAAAGTACCTCAATTGGACCAATTAGAATGTAATTGATGAAATCCTCAATCCAAAGTACCTCAATTGGACTAATTTGCCTTTAATTGGATCAATTCGAATGTAATTTTTTTTTATATTATTTAAATTATTTTGTTTTTTTATTTAATTCATTTAATGTATTTTTATTTTTATGTATTATTTAATTCATTTTGCTTATTATTTAATTTTCTGTTATTATTTTTATGTATTATTTAATTCAATATTCTTATTATTTATTTAATCTTATCCAAATATATTATTTAATTCATTTTGTTTATTATATATTACTATTTATTCAATTATTTTTATTTCTCTCTAAATTTATTTTATTAAATATTATTATGTATTATTTAATTAATTTAATTTATTTTTTATATATAGCCTTATTTATTAATTAATTTATTTACTTACCATTATTATTATATTTATTCATTTATTATTATTTTTATGAATTATTTATTTCATTTTGTTTATTACTCATTTTTTTATAAAAAATAATTCATTTAATTTATTTTTTATATTATTATTTATTCGTTTATTTTATTTAATTTATCAATATATTTTATTCATTTATTATTTATATTATTTGTTTTAGATTTATTTTGATTTATTATTTTATTTTGATTTATTCCATATTTATATTATTATTTTACTCATAAATATATTTTATTTTTATTAATTTTTAAATATATATTATGTATATATTATTTATTCATTATTATATTTATTTTTCTATTTCTATTTTTATGTATGATTTAATTCATTTTATTTATTTAATCTCCAATACTTCATCAATAACTAGATATAACATGAATAATAATAAAAAACATTACAAAATGTATACACATATATCTGATCCGATAATTATATATATATATATATATATATATATATTGGACGAAAAAAATCTGTATCTGATCCGATACTTGACTGGCGTGGTGTGGTATGGGGAATAGAAAAGTTCCAGAAAAATCAATGATGAAAAAATAGGAGTGAAGGGTCGTATCGTTTCTTGTGAAGCCTAATACTAGACCTAATGATGTTTAGACTTTAATACGCGGCTTCTTCAATAATCTGATACCGTTTCTTCTGAAGACGAATACGCGACTCTCTGCCTATATATATCCGTGTTCTCCTTTCAGATTCTTCCACACCATCTATTTATAATTATAGGGCTCTGTATTACAAGTATATATCTGTATTGAAGGAAGATGGATGTCTTTGGACCATGGATTGCTGAAGTTAACTTACGCGTTCAATCCATGTGTTTTCTTGACCACGATGACTATGTGCAATGGTATGTTAACCTCTCCACTATAAACAATTTTCATTATAATTTATAGGGTTTCTTCATAATTTAAGGATTTATCAAATTCTTTCTCTGCAATGTAAAATAAAATTGTGGTTTGCTGAGCCAAGTCATTTCAAGATATATTTGCTTGTATTATAGAGTAGTTTATGGTTTTTGAAATTTTTTTCAAGGATCACTGCAAATGAAGAGGCTGGCCCATGGAGCATTTCATGGCCGCGCTACAATCCCTGCATTCAAGTTCTGACGGAATCTCTGCCAGGAGATGTAGTAGCAGCGTCCTCCACCTTCTTCAGAAATATTTTTGAGGCAGAGGGCGAAGAAGCACAGTTTCTTCGCGGAGTGGTAAATTTCAACTCCAACAATTTATTCCGTAATTTTAACGTTGTATAATTCTTCATCGTGTTAACAACCACTGTTGGTACTTGCAGGTTGATTGGGTGGTCTTTATTGAATCGAGAGCCTGTGCCAGGTTCGTTAATAATGACACCCAATCGCTGTACCCGATGTGCATTGCTTTGCTCCACTCCACCAAAGCAAACAAAGAAGCCGGAATTTCTCTTTTGAAGAAGTTAAGGTACCATGAATTACTGAATCCATCAATGAAACAGGCAAGGAAAAAAATGTTGTTTCTATTCCCTGCTTTTGGTACCAGATGCTATAACAAAAGGTTTTTTGAGAACATTCCAAGATGCTATAACCAAACCGGTCATAAAATTAACTGGGAAACATGGCTTTTGAACGAGGATGAACTGGAATGTGACTGATGTTGGTGTGACCTCAACATCATGATCTTGCAGGGTCGTGTTCTGGAAAGCAGGGTGGTGGGCAATTTTTGATGGTGTCTTCCAGGGCCTTGTTCTCGAAATCAGGGGTGGTGGGCAGTTTTTGCTGGTGGTTTTTAGGGTGTGGTTTTCTCAGATGGTTTTATTTATAATGTTTTGGACTTTTTCTAATGTTACCAATATGATGGTGTTTTGAAATTTTGATAATGTTTTGAACTGGAATCATTAATGTAACCTATATGACCATTCCCTATATCTGAATTTTGTTAAACAGTTTTTCTTGTTACTGATAAGGTACAAAAGATAGTGTTGTTTGTTATATATAATGAAACATAATTCAATTTCTATACATCCTGGAAAGATTACCAAGTAAAAAGAATGTACAATATTAATCATTGAATCCACACCTCTGTGTGGATTCAATATTCTTTCAGAATTTTGTAAAAATGTCAATCTTGTAACGACTATGTTACACACGAGAGTGATGTTTGTTATATAATGCACAAAACACGGAATCATAGATGCCCAAGGATAAGTTACAAAAAGGTGGGAGGGGATGGTCATGCAGCTACAAAACCTCACACTTTTCCAAGGAATCAACTGATCCAAGCCTTATTCCTACTATGCCCTCCATGCAGCATGGCCTAAATGGGCAATGTTGAGAGAATAAACCTAGGATCAGTCATGAACTTCAACCAATGGACCAAACATTATGATCAGAATCTCTGAATTTAACAACATCCAAAATCTCATTGTACAACATAAAAAATCTGGCCGAATCCACTAAAATACTCCCAAACGAGTGACATGCTTGTCAATCCTCAAGCTTCAATTTCTTTACTACGGATCTTTCTGGGTCATTGTTGCCTGCAGCAACAGTAGGATATATGGGTGTTGACGTTGAAGCGACAATTGTGAAGGGAGATTCCCGTGTATTCTGCGTGAAGATTATTGTTCTCTTAGTTTGATTAGATGTAAGGTTATAAGTTTCCTATCCAACAAGAATATTATAACATTGAATCCCTAAATATAAGAAGAAGGTAGAAGGTATCTTACACTGGTAGTAACATTATAGGAAGGTGGAGTTTCAAAGAGCCTTGAAGAAAAAGTATGAGGCTCGTTGTCAAAATCATTTACTTTAAAGTCTTGATACATTGCTCTTGGAAATCCAGGAACCTAACGGTTAAACCAAACAATGAAATATAATAAGCACACATTATTGTATAAGTTGGAAAACTCAGTACTGACAGAATCAACTTTATGTCCTACACTTGGTCCTGCTACAGGGTTGGTGCTTGTTTGGCGTTCTCTGGCATTTGCAACTTTTTCACTCCACTTCATGGAGCATTCCTTGAAAAAATCATTTTTCATCATATTTTCGTACATCCATTTTGGAACCTCAACATCCTGACAATTAAACAAAAATAATCTAATTAATTTCTTAGATTGCACATAACTGCCCTTATATAATTGTACAAGTATAAAAATCTGATACTCACATTGTGACGGACATAATCAATTTTACCAACACTAAATGAGGTCCTATCACAATTGGATGTACTGGCTCCCAGATTTATTTTATTGCCCTATGACTATTGGATTTTTCCAGTACAAAAGTCAGTTGGTCTTAAAAACATAAATAGTAAGTAAATGGATAAAGAGTTATGTCTTATGCAGAATAGTAGATGCATACCTTTGCAATTTTGGCACACATCTTCTTCTTGCGAGCACATGCTTTCTCCAAAGCACCAATATGCCTGCGCCTTTGCCCTTTACAAGTGTCATTTTTAGCGAAACCCTTGGCCGTGGGACCAGAAGGACTTAGAATATGTGTATCATCGTCCGAATCCAAATTAACAATTACTGGCACAGTACGAGGCGGAGGCGGTGGGCATGAAGAAGGAACGCTGAAATGTTCGGCTATTGCTTTTAGCTGGCCCAAAGTCTTCAAGAAGGCGTCCTTGTTATAGATTGCGACAGAAGAGATAAAATTCACGTAACGACATAGAGTCCTATAACGGCGCCTTAGTTCAAGTCTAGGATCTGTCATTTGGCCAGCGTTGTTAAATTCAGGGATCCCATTGCTTGCTTGTGCAGTCCACCTCCTCACAATATATCTCTCCGGAATTAATTCGGCAGCCATCTCGTGAACCAGGACCTTCAAGATGTGACTGCACAATATACCCTCTCGCCCGAATTTCCCACATGAGCATATGAGATGATCATTAACTGACCTTCCGACAAATCGTTTGGTCCCCGTGATCTTCCCAATCCCATAAACTAGCCCTCCACAAAGGTCGGGTTCACTACGGGACAACACCTTCTCTTCCATGCACGCCCTTAGGAGCTCCTCTTGGAATGCCAAGAAAATCTTTGTGGTGTAAAGTTGTCCCACTTGTTGAAGTATCTTGGATGACGGATACTTATACCTTGGCAACCTCTGAATAAGAACGTAAGCAGCTTCGGACTCCTTGTATCTCTTATCATGTAGTAGATTTTCGAAATGCCGGAAGAACTCCGGTAGCTTGTATTGCCGAGCTAGGTACTGTTTGAGCCTTGCGTTAAAGCTTTCACTCAGTTGTGTACTACGCATGCCCGCTGTCCAGTTATCCTTCACATACGCGTATGCCCATACATGTTTCAAGGAATACAAATTTGCCACCTAATTGTTCTCTTGCAAATTATAATTTGCTAGCATCTCCATCCAATGTGATTCAAACTCTTCAACCTTCTCCTCCCCATACATGAAATCACCAATTATACTCTTAATGCCCACATCTCCATGGCACAAGTTCCCCAAAATCTTTGTAACATTCTGCATTAGGTGCTAGGTGCATAGGAGATGTTTCGTTTCCGGCATGACAGTCGACAAGGCCTTTGTCATTGCTGCATCCTGATCAGTCAATATGGTCCTCGGCCGCTTGTTTTGCATCACCTTTAGTAGTGTCTTAAACACCCACGTAAATGATTATGTTGTTTCATCGTACATAAAGGCTGCACCGAAAATTGTTGTTTCCCGATGGTTGTTTAATCCAAGGAAAACAACAAACGGATGGTTTCCATCAACTAGCTTGTACGTGGTGTCGAAGGTTACCATGTCTCCAAATTGATTGTAGTCATTCCTCATTTTAGAGTCAGCCCAAAAGACATTCGTAATTCTTTCCTCAGAGTCCAGTTGGACAGCATGTTGAAATAGAGGATCCTCGCAACCTTGGTTAGTGAAATAATTAGTTAACCAGGTAGCCTCTCCCCTTTCCAGCTCATGCTGCCTTCTTGAGCGTAAATGATTTTGAACATCAACCTTCATGAAACCGACTGTAGCTCTACCGCCGGATGCACGGGAAGACAATTCAAACGCTTGATGCACTAGAATCCCAACATCTGTAGCCAGCTCAATGTCAATTGCTTCATCACGATTGATTTGCCTCTACGACCGAAGCATGTGAGACCACTCTTCCTTCACCAGAAAATGGTTGTGTTCCAAATTACATTTTGTAACAGCATACTTATCCGTCATGGGATTTAAATTGATTTCCATGTACACTTCACAACCGGTCCTGGTCTCAGCCCTTGGACTTCTCACCAAATGATCTCGTTTGTCTTTTCCTCGTATCCCCTCTTTCGAACACACAAACTTTCTAGAGGTTAGTCTATCATCGACCATGCTTTTGTTACTCCAACCTTGACGAACACTAAATCCTATCCGGAAAGCATAGGCATTGTAGAAATAGTAAGCATGTGTTTCAGACCCAAACTCCATTCCAACAGATGGAATCCACTCAGCTTCCCCATCAGAAGAATTTTCTGAGTCAGTGTCCAAGGAATGAATGATATGAGAAGAAGAAGTCATCTTTGAATACCACCAGATTAATCTACACAAAAGAGAAATACAAGATGTCTAAGAATCACATGCAGAAATAATTCTATAAACAAGCTTTCCTAAGTGCATACATATCCCAACCAACAGATTGTCCTGTTTCATTCAATTATATATCATATGCTACCAAAGTATATAACAATTGTTAGAATACAATTGTTTTATGATTGGTCATGTTTTATTCATTGTTTACCATTAACAAAACCCTAAACTAAATTTGTCATGTTTCATTCAATTATATACCATATGCTACCAAAGTATATAACAAACATTCAAGACATAGAAAATGAAGGCCAAAATGTTGCATGACCAATCATGGATGACCTAATTGCAACACAAGTAGGATTGACACAATTTAAATCTGGATAATTTAACTACATATTTATATACTGGGCTGTTGTTTTATGATTGGTCATGTTTTATTCATTGTTTCCCATTAACAAAATCCTAAACTAAATTTGTTTTGTTTCATTCAATTATATACCATATGCTACCAAAGTATATAACAAACATTCAAGACATAGAAAATGAAGGCCAAAATGTTGCATGACCAATCATGGATGACCTAATTGCAACACAAGTAGGATTGGCACAATTTAAATCTCTGGATAATTTAACTACATATTTATATACTGGGCTGTTGTTTTATGATTGGTCATGTTTTATTCATTGTTTCCCATTAACAAAATCCTAAACTAAATTTGTTTTGTTTCATTCAATTATATACCATATGCTACCAAAGTATATAACAAACATTCAAGACATAGAAAATGAAGGCCAAAATGTTGCATGACCAATCATGGATGACCTAATTGCAACACAAGTAGGATTGGCACAATTTAAATCTCTGGATAATTTAACTACATATTTATGAATTGAAAGAGACAGATACGAATATCCAATAAATTCACAAATTGGCCCTGTTTCGTTCAATTAGACTACAAATTGGCCCTCTGGTATGAGTAAATGCATCATCAAAAAGTCAGCACAGTTATGAACATAACAACAGTACATACATCACCATAACTGATAACTTTTAGCATACATGTGGGTAATAACAATACATAGAGAAATAGATACGAATATCCAAACTTGTACATTAACAAAACTAAATGTATCATCATAAATGATTACTGTCAGCACAATGATTAGTGTATGCTTAGAGATAGATCTATTTAGAGACATATTTCAAAAGTGACCCTAATATTTAGAGTTCAAGACCGATCTTCAACCCCGATCTGCTGTGAACTTCCTTCAACACCGATCTTCAAGCCTCTTTCTCTTGCTGGAGACAAGCTTTCTCTCTCTGATCTTCAAGCTTGCTCTGAAATTAGGGGGAAATTAGGGAAGGAGATCAGGTTTTGGAGGGAAAAACTCTTGAGAAGTACGATGGAATAGTATATAGTCATTTCATACAGTTCATCACACGTGTGGGTTATATAAATATCTGATGTTTATTACATATCTGATATATAAACTATTGTATTGATATATGTGATGGATATTATATATATATATATATATATTGTCTTTTGCCAAATTCTTGCTTTTCTGAGACAAATTTGCCCTCATGTATTCAAGTATATGACTATCTTATCCTTTTAACTAAGTATTTCTCTTTAAGACAAGTTTGTCCCATGTATTTCATATAATCACAGAATTACCTCATGATAATTCTTTCATTTTATCTGATGGGGCCCGAACTACACAGGATGTAGTGAGATGGGCAATGCAGAGGATGTATATCCAAAAAGAATAATAAAAAAATTGGAGAAAGAGAGAAAAAGAAAAAAAAAAAAAAAAAGAGGTAAGGAGTCAGTCCTAGGGGACAAGTCGTGTGACTCGTGTCCCCATTTCGCGTATCTTGGTCTTCATGCAGGGAAAGCTGCCCCTAGCCTTGGATGAAAGATAAAATAAAAAACTTTTTAAAGATTATACAACACACGCACACAAAAAGAGAGGTAAGGAGTCAGTCCTAGGGGACAAGTCGTGTCCCTATTTCGCATATATATATATATATAGGGATGGAATTATTGACAGCCAAATGCCCCACTAGATTTTTTGTTATTTTTATTAATACCTACATAATTATGAAAAATATTAAATATGCCTCCACTAAAATTATGATTATAAAAATACCCCTCACAAAAATTAGCATCTATTAAAAGATAACCCTTCTAGGCCGTTCAGTTTTGAAATAATTTTTTTTCTAATACAAAGTTAAGTTGTTTTATGTTTACTTGGTATTGTATCGGTCGTAAATATTCATTTTGTCACCTAATGATTAATATGAGACACAAAAATTGTGGATGCAATTTTTTTTTTCCATTTGCTTTAATCTTTTGAAGAAAATTACTTAATGTTGAATTTTCTTTATTCACTGTGATAGTTTAGAAAAAACAATGTTATTTCGTCTCTGCTCTCTCTAAAATAAAAATTATTTTAGAGAAGAAGGCCAAGCCCCATCGATCAGAGAATCAACCTTTTAAATTTATGATCCCTAGTTAAGATTTACATGCTTCAGTTTGAATCATATTCTCTCAAAATGATAATTTTTTAGCACAAACTCAACACCAATGCTTTATTCCTTTGGTAAAGTAATTAAGTTACCCACCAATGTGTATGGATCTCTCTAATTTAGGTTACTTGCGTTGGATACAAATATGGATTGAGTACCAAAAATCTAATGTTCAAGCGGTACCGGACCCTAATTTATTGTATAAGGTTTAGCCTGACTGTGCTGGTTGTTTATTGTTAGTAGGGTCTTTAAAGGTAGATATTGTTTATGAATGTTAATTAGCCTTTTCATGGGGTGAAAAGATGTCTTGATTGGATAATTATCATTTCATATGAAATCTAACTGAATGATGGATAATGTAGTGCGAGTGGCTGAACTTATTTATCATAATCCTAGGGAAAAAAGAAGACAGCCGGTTAAAAATTTAATAATATCAAATCTACCTCAAATTCGCTATAATTTTTAATCGATAATACTATTATCATCTCGTCGGAACAAACGAGTTACCATTGATTCTATTAAATTTTTAACTTAATTTCCATGAAGCAACAACACAACCGTATGCGAGTCAAAATTCTTACATTGGAATTACCGACAAAATAAAATATAGTAAATCAGTATCTAGCTCTCTGAGGCAAAATAATTTATTCAAAGAAAGATAGGGACTGCATGCCATGAGTACTTTTTAAGCATA
The DNA here is from genome assembly GCA_963922005.1 of Cornus suecica. Lineage (NCBI taxonomy): Eukaryota > Viridiplantae > Streptophyta > Magnoliopsida > Cornales > Cornaceae > Cornus > Cornus suecica. The sequence goes on from OY998245.1 coordinate 51,772,756, forward strand.
CTAAAAACTTTACATCTAAAACCATTTTAAAAGGTTACCATATCCGTCCCATTAAGATCGGAGCGGGTGATAACCTTACCGGGTTAGATTAAATTAATTTTTTTAGTGAAATTACCTAGAAGATGGTGAATTAAATCTAAGGGGGGTGAATAGGTTTTTTATGAATTAATTAATAAATTAAAATTTTAATTACGGAATAGTCAATTTTAATTCAATTCGATTACAATATAAACCACACAATAATAAATATAAGTGCAGAAAATAAATCAGAGATGACACCAATATTTTCACGTGGAAAAATCTTGGAAATACTCCAAGTAAAAAACTACGGATACGCTCTGGTATCGATACACTATGAATCAAGAAGTACAAGACTCTATGAAGTTTTAGACTTACAAATCACTCCTGATCTCCCTTTCTCCACTCGACGTCTGATAGTCTTGAATCACTCGTGCTCCACGAAACTCTCGCTCTGATCTCCGTACTCTGACGGCTCCACTTCTCAAATGATCAAATAACTACGAAGCCTCCTGTTTCGATCAAGGTGGTGTGATAATTTTTCAGCAACTAGATCACCAATTGTGCATAACAATTTTCGGTGTAGAAACACAATTGAAAAATTCCAAAACCAAGAGAGAACACGAATATATCTGATCACTCAATAATTTTCTCTCTCTATAAATCTTTGTAGAAATATATAAATCTGTATAAGAATTGTAGAGATCTCTCAAAAGCCACACACTTCTCTTAGGTTTAACTCATAAAATAAAGAAGAGTCTCCGATTAATGGTAAGAATCCTTCCAAATATAAATAAATATATCAATGATAGTCCAATATACCAATAATAACTTCAAATCATGTCCCAAAGTGGTTAGAAGTTGATTACGTAGCAAGACAATACCTTCCAAATAATAAAATCGCAATTTCCAATTTTCTACAGTTTACCACTTATCGAGTACTCGGTGAACATGTATGTGTGCGCAAGCGAGCGTAGGTTCGCAAAACGTTTTGGTGGAATTCTCACTTGTCACGTTTCCGCTTCCTTCCAACCGTTGTTCCACTCCCGTAGCTTCACCACTGTATCTTCAATAAATTATACTCGATTTAACACATAAACTCCTTACCATACAACGCTTTAATAACTCCATCTAAAACACTCAACTCTTAACATGATTTTTTTATCAAAATAAATTTATTACATAAATAAATGTTCTTACACTTAACTTTGAAAAATATATTTGAGGAAGACCTTTTAATGATTGAGAAGCATAGTTAAATACTCGAACTGCAGTTCGTCCATTGAGTGCGAAACATTAGAAAAACATGCGGAATTAGTTAATTGCGGTTAGATTTGAGGAAGGTCAATTCATGAAGGCTATAAGTAAGGTTTAATATTTTTCAGGGGAATGTAGTCATGATGGTTTGTTTTATGGTGTGACCTCATAATTTACGGGCACAATTCTATGATTTCAGGGAACCATATACAAGATAAAAAATCAATTAAAAATTATACCAATAAGAGTGACAGGAAATCAATTCTTTACGTAATAATTAAATTGTGATTTAGTTTGAAATTTTATTAAATGAAATATTAGATTAATTTTCCTTTAAATTTAAGTGGCTTTTATAATACATAACTTCTTATACAAGTGATAATATTTAATAATACTTCATCTTTCTTAACCGTGAATTATTTATAGAAAGTTTGGTCAACTGGATAGTTGAACCGGTAGTTAACTTCAGGGCACTGTAAATTAGTTGAGGTGTGCGTAAGTTGGTCCAGACACCACAATTACATATAAAAAATGGTGAATTATTTTTAGACAAGTGATCTTATGCTTGGATTCATAGAAATGCAACATGATCGTGGATTTCTTTTATAGTTTGACCATTATAGTACACAACATCCATTGTCCATAATAACATTTTCAAATATATACAGAATAGAAATATTTTATTTAAGAGTTGAATTGCAACTTTTGTTATAATTAAGTGTCTTGATTTACCTCCAAGCTACACTAAGGTCTTGTTTAGCATAACTTCTGTTTCTGACTTTACGCAGAAGAAAAAGAGATGCATAAGCTGTTTTGAGAAAATGGTACCCTCAACTTCTTTAAAACGCTCTTCCAAAGCTCAGAAACTCTTATAAAAAATTTGTCAAACATTATTCGAAATAATTGTTGCCTCTAGAAAGCCAAAATCGGCGTTTAAAAAGTCAATTCAAACAGGCCTACATTATGTATTGTTCTTTCTAAACAATAACATAATCATCTATGAACTTCGCCGACAAGTACCAAGTCATCTCTTATAAAGTACCCCTTTTTGTGTTCTCTTTTAGCTCTCTTATAATGAAATTGTAATATACCCAACAGTGTTTTTCTATAAGGTTGCAAATAATCTAAGTCGAGCCGAGCTTTGGGCTACTTGATTCGGGTTCGTTCGTTTGTAAGCTCGGCCCGAGCTCGACTCTATTAGGGTGTGGCAAAATTTAAGTGATGCTATAATTAGTGGTGTTAGCATTGATGAGGAAAATTGGAGCAAAAGAAGTCTAAAAGAAAAAGTTGTTGTGAAGAACCACCGAGCACTCGGTAAGGGCGCAAGTGTGTGAACTTACGCACAAGTGTGGAAAATTGGCAAAAGGATTTTGTTGAATCTATGAACTTGAGTAGCGTTTGTGCATCCATCGAGTACTCGGTGGGAATGTCACTGAGTACTCGGTGGCCCAGTTGCGGTTTTTTTAGTTTTTTCTTTTTATTAGGAGATTGTAATCTTAGGATTCCTTTTAGGATTGGCTTGTTCACCAATCTTGGTTGGCCTGTTTACCACTCTATGTTCCTATATATATATGGGAGTATGGTGGCTAGGGTTTAGGAGTAGAGATACAGAAAAGGAAAGGGAGAGAGAGAAAGTAATTGTTGTGTCCTAATTTCTTGTTGAGTGTTTTTATTGATTAATAAAAGGAGTTGTTGATAGTTGTTGATATTTTGTGTGCATGATCTTGGTCGGGATTAATTCTTAAGCAGTGAAAAAAGAATTAATTCCTAACATGTGGTATTAGAGCTAGGTTGAAGCAGATCGATATCAGAGCTATGGCGACAACTTTTGATGTCAAGTTGTTTGCAGTGGAAAAATTTGATGGAAGAAATAAATTTAGTCTCTGGCAAATTCGGATGTGGGACTTATTAGTTCAACAAGGTGTAGATGACGTGCTAGACGAGAAGCTTGCAGATATGGATGCAACAAAGTGGAGCAGAATCAACTCGAAGACAGTGAGTACCATTTGGTTGACTCTAACAGATGATGTTGTATAAGATGTAGTCGGTGAAAAATCTGCAGTAGAGTTTTGGAGGAAATTGGAAGATCTCCATATGGGTAAGAATGTTACGAATCGGTTAATCTTAAAGCAAGAGTTGTATTTTTTTCGTAGGAAAGAAGATATGAACTTGCATACTCATCTTGGTGAGTTCAATAAAATTATTTGTGATTTATTTAATCTTGGTGTACAAGTTAGTGACGAGGATAAAACATTTATTTTATTGATATCGGTTCGTTCAACTCATAAGCATCTATTTAATACTTTGCTCTATGGAAGAGATACTGTGACAGTGGAGCAAGTGAAGAGTGCTTTATTTTCCAGTGAGAAAATAAATGGAGAAGATGAAGGAAGTATCCGAGATGATCATGCTCTTGTTGATAAGAATAAAATAAAATTTGAAAGAATACAAGGAGGATATGATAGATGGCAAGGTGGAGCTTCATGGAACAATAATTCATTTATGGAGCAACCATGCTACTATTGTGGAGAAAAAGGACATTACATACGAGAGTGTCCAAAAAGAAAAGAAAGAGAGTACAACACTACTGCGGTTGCCGAGAAAAGAGAAGAAGATGATGATGAGCTTGAAACACTATCAATTACTAACAAAAAGGATTAAGCAAACAAATGGATTCTTGATTATACTAGTTCCCATCATGTGTACTCATAAAGAATGGTTTACCTCCTACAAACCATTTGTTGGTAAAATATTTATGGGGAATAATTCTTCTTGTGAAGTCGTAAGAATCGGAACAATCAATATCAAGACAGTAAATGGATTGGTAAGAACTTTGACAGATGTGTATCACATTCCAAGTGTTAGAAGGAATGTGATTTCTTTGGGTGCATTGGTGTCAAAAGATTGTTGGTTTAAAGAAAGTTATGGACTGTTGAAAGTAGGAAGGGGACCACGTATCATGTTCATTGGAAATAAGGTTGGAAATTTGTACGAGTTGTTAGGAAATACACTTTTCGGTGGAGCAATTCCGAAGATGGTGTATAAACTCGTTTTAAAATATTAAGTCAAGGTGAATAAATTTTGCCAAGGTGGAGATTGTTAGGGTGTGGCGAAATTTAAGTGATGATATAATTAGTCGTGTTAGCATTGATGAGGAAAATTGGAGCAAAAGAAAAAGTTGTAGTGAAGAACCATCGAGTACTCGGTAAGGGCGCTAGTGTGCGAACTTGCGCACAAGGGTACAAAAGTGGCAGAAGGATTTTGTCGAATCTAGGAACTTGCGCAGCGTTTGCGCCCAGTTGCGGGTTTTTTTAGTTTTCCTTTTTATTAAGATATTGTAATCTTCGGATTCCTTTTAGGATTGACTTGTTCACCAATCCTGGTTAGCTTGTTTACCACTCTAAGTTCCTATATATATATGGGAGTATGGTGGCTAGGGTTTAGGAGTAGAGATATAGAAAAAGGAGAGGGAGAGAGATAAAGTAATTGTTGAGTGATATTTTCTTGTTGAGTGTTTTTATTGATTAATAAAAGGAGTTGTTGATAATTGTTGATATTTTGTGTGCATGATCTTTGGCGGGATTAATTCTTAAGCAGTGAAAATAGAATTAACTCCTAACAGGCTCGAGCTCATGACGAGCTCTAAAATTTGTGATCAGGTTTGGGCTTGTCATGAACCTGAAAAACTCGGGCTCGTTTCAGGCTCGGGTCGTTTAAGAAAAATTAATTAATTAATATATAAAATTAATTCTAAATATTTAATCATTTACAATAAAATAAAATATAAAGCAATAATTAAGATAATATTAGCCAAAAAAATCAATTTAAATGTATAATTACGAACTAATACGAGTTTATGTCCACAAACTCAAATGATCCTATACGAGTTCATGTTCACAAACATATACGAGTCAAGCCCACCATTGCCCAAGCTCAGATCGTTTATTAAACGAGCCTGAAATCGAGATCAAGCTCGACTCGTTTGGTTAACGAACGAATCCAAGCTGAGCCCGACCTGTTCATGAACAGCTCGGTTCATTTGCAGCCCTACTTCTCCATAACAGTGCATTGTATCAACGTTCCATTATTCTATAAAGAAATTTCATGTAAAATTAATTGTATTTAAAGCATTTAAAGCATATACAAAATGAGACTATCCAAATACCACTAAGGGATCTTATTAAATAAAATATTAATTTTGAGAAATCTTTTGTGACGTGAAACACTGACACCTTTTGATGACATAATGATATAATATTATATATGAAATTAAACATATGAAAGGGTAAGAACGAGTTTTCACACCACTTCCATAATTAAGACAACATTAACTCTTTGCAATAACAAGAATCTATTTCACACTACCAATATCTCTTCAACACCAAAAATATGAAAGCATAGAAAAAGACGGAAAGTTTATTTTAGAAAGAAAAAAAAATCAGAGTAAATAAACCCAAATGTATACTAAACAAAAAGTTAGTGTACGCGTTAAAGAATGAGAGAAATAATATATATGTGTAAACTCTATATATATAGACACTTGGGTAAATATAGAAACAATATCTAACCTGGCCGTCTTTGTCCTCCTTCCTATTCTCTCTTTCCCCCAACCATGAGAATCAAAAAGTATGCGAGGATCTCAGGACCAGTTATACTTGCAAATCTCAAAAACATTACAAAGGGTTCCTGAGCCCCATTATTGCCTATTAAATCAGTCCCCCTGGGATCTATTAAACTTCTCACCTGGTTCATCTCCACACCAAGTCAGTAAAGCTCTTGATCTCTTGCACTTTTATACATCTTAAATTTATATACATGTAGATCTACAAAAACCCTTTCTTTATATATCCTTACTTCATCGCATTTTCATGTTCTGTGCTCTATGATTTTTCCAAACCACAGTTTTAGGGTTTCTAAAAATTGTAAATCCCACCATTTCCATCTCTTTAATTACACTTGAATGCTCAATTACTGTAATGGGTCGTTTCTATTTTTCTTTATCATTGACTGTATAGCTTTTTTATGTTTGGTTTTCGCTTCGATGAACAATTATGCAGATCGATAAAGTTGTTAGCTTCACTGGAAATGCGAGCTTAAGAGACACTAAAGTTGTGGAGAGGTAACCCAGAAACTCGTTTCTTGAATTGGATTGTTTCATCGATTTGTTTGCTCTTAATTCAATTGGGACAATTTAGGGTTTCTATTACCTATAACATTTATTCATTTTCCTAATAGTAAATAATAGTGTTCTGATTATTCAAATTTTTGCCTAAAAATTTCCCCTCTATATAAGTGTTGTTTCGATGAAGATATCTACAGAAAACAAAAATGAGTTGATGGAAGACAATGGTTCCACCAGGGGAAACATTGTCTCGATGAAGATATCTACAGAGAAAGAAAAGGAGTTGAAGGAAGATAATGGTCCCACCAGGGGAGGCATTGTCTCGATGAAGATATCTACAGAAAAAGAAAAGGAGTAGATGGAAGACAATGGTCCCACTAGGGGAGGCGTTGTCTCGATGAAGATACTTACAGAGAAAGAAAAGGAGTTGAAGGAAGACAATGGTCCCACCAGGATTTCTCGTAATAGAAATGATCATTTGTACTTTAAAATTGGTGACGTTATTAGGTGTTGTAAGACGGATGGAAAGGATTGGCAATGTTGGAGAGAAACACAAGAAGGACATTCACTTTGTAAACATCATTTAGACCAAATAAAAAGTTACAACAATTTAGCTAATTCTAGTGGGGGAAAATGATATAGTCTTAGGGAAAGACAATGCAATCCATTGTTGTCGACCAAGAAAGAAGGTTGAAGTATCCAATTCAAATGATATCTATTAGTACTTTGGAGATGACTATGAGTTTATATATGAAGAAGATGAAAGCGACAACCATAAAGAGGAGGATAAAAACGGCCAAACATTGCAGAATAGAGGCCAAAAACCTATTAAGGCTCGCTCATTGAAATATTTTGGATAATGCTGGATCATTGAACTCTTTTGTATCAGACGGTATGTTTTCAATTGTGCTTGTATGGTAGATAAAGCTGCATCATTGAACCCTTTTGTATCAGACGGTATATTTACAGTTGCATGTGCTTGTATGGTAGACTTTGTTGATTGTAGGATTGGTTCTTATGCTAGCATAATTAGGTTTCTCTTAAGTAGAACTTGTTATGGGGTAAACTAATTTAGATTTTTTTTTTTAATGTCATGTCATCGATTGATTGGTGACAAACATCGAAGTCTTCTTAATATGTCATTGTTGGGCATAAGGTTGTGCGAAATATGTGGTTAAAAATAACACCTTAACGACACTTTAGGTTTTACCCTTCTGCAAACGCACACATCAATTGTATATACTTTTGCTTGAGTAGAGGAAAATCGAGCCCACAGAGACAAGGATTGTTCACTTTAATAGTTTAAAAATACTGAATTATAGTTTTCCGAAAAGAGTTTGATTTTATGAATTATCTAATATTAATGAAAATAAAACATAAATCAATAATAAATAATGGTTGTGATTCAGATAGAGAGATAAAACTAGGGTTTCCTCACTCCACCACTAATCGCATAATATAATTCAAATTCTATTTCAATTGCATGAGGGCGATCCATTGACTATAAATCAAGTCGCACCGTGCCAACAGTTTGACCCCAAAAAAGATTACACTCAACCGGATCGCGACTACCCATCTTAAGACTAAACTGATTAGTGCATGCCACTACTAATAGAAAATAAATGCAAAGAAGTAAATTAAAGCATGAAAATAAATTAAAGCATGTCTATATCATTTTGTCAGGGCATGACCTGTGTCAACCTAGGGTTTTGAGTTTTATGACCACCATTGTGTAGAAAATCACAGATTAAGCATCCGAGTTCCAGTCCATAGTGAATAATTGTGATTGTGTAAGATAGATATATTCATTCAGTCTAAGACAAGAATCAGAACAAATATATAAACTTGTATCAACAATAAAAATGGTCTCTCATCTAACAAAATCATCACAGTTTTCCCTCTCTACAATTGAAAGCAAAATCAGAACTACATTACTTGGTTAGGATTTTGTGAGAAAACCCTAGATACCGAATTAGTTGATCATGGTGGAGAGAGTCTGCATTGTCGGGGTAGAAATGCTCTCCATAATCTTCTTCTTTGGATCTTTAGGTCTTGAATGGCTCCTCCCTTTTGAATAATATGAATCTCTAGAGGTGGATCTGAAAATTATATGTGCCAAGAAGCTCTCAAAAATTTGTAGCAAAGCTTGGTATTTATAGGCAAAGTTGAAGGAAACCCTAACTTGGAAAATAGAATTACCCTTTTTGGTAATTTCAAACTCAACAAAGCAAAACCCTAACATATGATGTATAATAGGTGTATATATCATGTATAGAGGTGTTGGGGTCGAAATAAAGTCATTCGGGTGAAAACAAATCAATCCGGGTCAAAATTGGATTTTGGCCCGAAACTGAAATTTTCAGCTTTTTCTGTAGAACGTCTTTCACTCTTTTGATCATAACTTGAGTTATACAAATTGGATGAAGACTTGTGTTATATCTTTGGAAAGATAACTTCAAGGTCTTGATTTAAGACTCAAGAATCACCTCATTTGGATTTTTTTTAACCAAGATATGAGTGCCCGAAGTTGGCTGAATTTTTTGGTGTTGGAAATACTAGTAAAACGAGACATCATAGAATTGATATTTTCATCTTCCTTCATGGCGAATAATTCATATTCATGCATAAGTATATCAATTTTAGATTCTCTAACTTGAGTAGTTCATTCATAAGTAACTTCAAGTTTATCCCACATTTCTTTGGCTGTGGAGCAAGTAGAGACTCGATTAAATTGATTTGGACTTAAGACACAATTTAGATTAACCTTAGCTTTGGCAATAAATGACATAAGTCTACGCTCATCATTATCCCATTCGTTGGGCAATTTTGGAATAGTTTTTCCATCAACTACTTTGGTAATAGTAAAAGGTCCATCAACAATAACTAGCCAAATTTGATAATCAATAGTTTGAAGAAAGTCTATCATTCTAGTCTTCCAATAACTATAGTTTGAACCATCAAACCATGGGGGCCTATTGTTTGATTGTCCTTCTACATGAGTGACTATGTTTGAGGCCATGATCGTTCTCTAAGACGGTTAAATCTAAAACAAGTAGAGATTAGGCTCTGATACCAATTGTAAGTCACTAAAATACCCTAGAGGGGGGGGGGGGGGTGAATAAGGTTTTAAAAATAATTTCTAACTCTTTTTAATTCTTACTAGAATATGCAACAAGGTTCAATAATAATTTACAAGGTAAATATGTAATGAGTAATTTTACTTAATTTCAACAAGCTATTTACCACACTATAAATTAAGCATGCATGAACATAAAGCAAGGAGATAGAGATAGAGATAGAGAAATTGACACCGTGATTTTTACGAGGTTCGGTAACTCCTACTCATCGGCTCAAAGAATCCCCTTCCTTGAGACTTTCCCGATCCTCACACTATGGCTCTTCCTTCAATAGGTGGAATAGCAAAACCTTTACAAAAGAACTAACTAGCTCTTCACACAATCAAGAGAACAATCCTCCCTTGATACAAGGGGCTTCACTCACCCAAGATCACAAATTTGTGTATGTAATCAATATATCACTCAAGAAACAAAAACACTCAAAACCCTAAGGTTTTTATGGAAGATAGATCAATATAAGCTCCAGTGTTTTTAGGTGATATTTCAAGAACTCAAGATATATATATTCTCACAATATATTTTCAATAAGAGAATAAGCACAAAGCTTGAGTTTAAATCTTCAAAATGATGGGAATGAAAAACGAGATTTTGATCTTTTTGCTATCAAAAATTTTCCAGAAAGTGCTTGAGAGAAAATAGTAGATGAATGAATTTTCAGAAAAATTTATCACACAAGAACCTTGGCATTTTTAATCCATATCTCTTTCTTTATATAGTGTAACACTAGGGTTTGGATAGTGTATCTCACCCTCGACAATATGGAGAGTAGGACCTGAAAATCTGCAAGCAAAATCATTTCTTTTTGGGCAAAAATATTGTTTAGAAATACTTTTCCTTAAAATCCTGAAGCACCCAGTCGACTGCCTACCGGCACCCAGTCGACTGCTTCCATGCTTAGATTTAAAATATTTTTCCCAACGGCTAGGGTCAGTCGACTACCTCAGGAAGGCCAGTCGACTGCCTCATGAGTCAGTCGACTGTCTTGGATAGGCCAGTCGACTGCCTCAGGCAATTAAAAATGTTCGAAACTCTCTGGTTCAGTCAGTCGACTGGGTCCTTAACTGCCAGTCGACTGGTCACAGTCAGTCGACTGCCTTGGACAGGCCAGTCGACTGCCTCATGCAGTCAAAATGTTTTATAACTCACTGGTTCATCCAGTCGGCTGGGTCCTTAACGACCAGTCAATTAGGTCACAGTCAGTCGGCTGCCATTTCATGGCCAGTCGACTGGGTGACTCCAAGAATTGTTTTCAAGGTCCGTTTTTGATCCGTTTGAGTTCGTTTGATTTATTACTTGAGCTTATAAGACCAATCAACACATAAGACACCTTGTTACAATATTCTCACCCCGACCTATCTACCCCAGGTCTTGAGTCCAGCTTTTGTTCTTTCTTTGATCTTTTTGTCCTTATTCGAGTTTGCGCTTGAGTTTCCTTATCGCTTGTTGCTTTAGCGATCTTCCCAAATCATTTACCTGTACTTGCTGAAACACTTAGCTCAAAGCCATATTAGTACCAAACACGGTTTTGAATGTTTTGTTAATATCAAAATAAGATTTATTGCTTGAAATAGAATTTCAAAGCCAACAAAGCTCCTGAAACATGCTTACACACACAAACATGATAAAAACTACCAAGTAATGACATGTAAAGACATAACAAACGCAAGAAAGGGGCAAAAAATGACCAATATTGAGCACATATCACACCCCCAAACTTACATGTTTCTAGTCCCTTAGCAATAAACTCAGAGAGAAACTGTATGTGATGATTCTTATTATATCTAATCTATCTACTCTAACATAATCCCTTGCTTTCGTGAGGGTCAACGATTATACTTAGCATGTGTAACAAGCTTTTTAAACCTCTAGGTTACCCCTAGTGAACGAGTGAAGTCTTGTGTAGGTTTCCAGTGATGGTACCTACAAACATCTCAATTCTTTTGTAATTACGCATTCATAAGTTCACACACACAAGTCAAATAAGTTATAATACAACACACAAGATAATATGAATGCAAATATTCTCACTCACTACTAAACAACAATTATATCAAGCTTCATGTCATGAATGGTCCCCACTTAAGTGAATGATTTTGTTACTTTCTACTTCAAATCATGACAACCTTCCGTGATTTTGTGAACATTCAACTACAATATTTCAGTTTCTTTTCTCCTACTTCATTGATCAAACTTTGCCATTTTTAGTAAAAATGTACTATTTCCATCTTTTCACTTTTCATTCCTTTTTGTCTTTCTAAGTTTCCGGACTTTCCAACGAGGATTTTTAGTCCCGACCAACTGGGCCCGAGCTTCTTCCATGAGATTTATGTTCATCAGTCTTCTCCCCTTTAAATGCGAACAGTGATATTGGTGATACCAAAACCTGGTTACTCAAATCAAAGAATTGTTTTTTGCATTTTATTTTCTCGAAAACATTTTTTCAATTTTCTCCATTTCAACCATAACAACTCCCCTTCTATTGTGGCAAAATTATTTTTCAACTACATAGTAAAAAATCAACCTATTTCTCATAGTGAATGTGTGCTTGTGTTTATAGGTCAATGTCGTCTTTCTTGGTTTCAATTCCACTAATCACTCACCCATGTAAACCACATCACTTCACTAACTCTATCTAATCATTACTCTCATGAGTAGGAACATCACATCACATATTACTTATACATTATAAACATAAACTCAATCAACTCATAATGCGAAATACTCATGCATGACATAAAAGAACTCCTCAAAACATTTAATTTTTTTCAAAATTTTCAAAAATTTTCCTTTCTTGTAACTATATACCCTCACCACCAAACTTAAATGTGACAATGTCCTCATGGTCAAAAATAAAGAATGAGAACAGATACAGTTACCCTTGAAGCTCAGTCCTAGATTCTTCGAAATGCTCAACCTCCTCTCCCAAACTTGATTCGGATCACCTGTAAATATATAACAAACACATACCCAAATATCATAGCAAGGGAAAAGAAATTGTAAAAATTACCAAAAATTGACACACAATTTTTCAAGGAATTTTTGAAAATTCTCTTTTTGGATTTTATTTAAAAAATGTTTTAAACGAAATAAAAAAAATGATTTGGCCTTAAGGGCCTATAATCTCTAAGAATTGAAATTGTAAAAATTAACTTACCTACTGTTATACAAACAAGGCTAGACAGCCTATGACCAATGTTTAACATTTTTGGCATGACGTTTCATAATGGGTTATCCAACACCTTTCCTCTCTGCCATACTTCCCTTAATTAAAGGATAAAATGTAGGAGGTGACTTTCTAAGCGCTCTCACCCATGGACAATTAGTACTACTCATGACATCGAGTACATAACAATAATCACCATGTAAAATACCTCTTTTGTCTTGTTCTAACTTCACCCCCTCTATGATCAGTGCTTCCATTAAATCCTCCTTCAACACCTTAGACAACAGTCCTTCTACCAACTCATCACTCTCTAGTAAACTAACAGACGCCATAAATTCCGGTCCTGGATCAATCTCCTCATAATATCTCAGTCTCTGCCCATGTATCCCAAACCTTTTATCGAATACTACTTCTCCGCAGGGGTAAACTGATCTAACCCTGTGTGGTCCTTCCCATATTTGTCGGAGTTTACCTAGAAACACTTTCAACTTTAGATTACATTGTCGTTTTTAGCCAAGCTTAAAGAACTTAAGACGAACATGCTTAGCATAAATAGATTTATAGAAAAACATGTTTGTTTAAATTCATTTTGTTTATAAAAAGTACAAATATTTATAAAATGACATTGTAGCTAATTTTATAAACACTAAAATGATATTTATCATTTTCTGTTTATGTTTACCAAATATTATTATTCTTTATTATCTCCATCACAATTTTCCACCAAAGCCGTCAATCACCTCCACCACCCATAACCACCACTCATAACTCCCACTATCGGTCACCGCCCATCACCACCGATAACCATTACCGACCATCGCCTCCACCGACCACTACTACTATCGACCACCACCACCATCGGTCACCGATCACCACCACCGACCATCTCCTCCACCGGCCATAGATTACCACCACCGTCAACCACCACTATTAGCCATCGTCTCCACCACCATTATCGCCATCGTCAACCACTACTATCGGTCACCGTCCACAACCAGTGACCACCATTATCGACCATCTCTTCAACCGGCCACCATCATCGGTCACCGCCCACCAGCACCGACCATCTCTTCTATCACCACCAACCACCACTTCCACCGCTCGTTACCACTAGTCACCGTCAACCATCACTATCGGCACTGCCCACCTCTACTGGCCATCACTTCCACATCTTGTCGTCGTCGACTATTATCATTAACATAAACAAAATTTTGTACCAAACATGATTTTGTATTTATTATTTATAAAAAGGTCAAAAACATAAACAATTATCAAACGATACATATTTTTGTCCATAAATAAAAATAACACATAAATAGTTACCAAACAAGCCCTTACTATGTTTGGTTTTAGGGTCCAATAATTTAAAAACATTTTCCTAAGTTTCAGAATCCTTTCATCATCAAACATTTGTTTGGTTTTAAACTTTAAAAAATATATAATTATGATAATATTTTTAATATTTTTAGACATGTATAAATAATTTATTGGACCACATCATGTATAATGAGGAAGTACCTCCTTCCATGACATAAGGTAAGCATTTTCTTTTTCTTAAAGGTGTTAAAAAAATGCAACACCCCTCATCCACTTACCAAAATCACTTCCTATTGTGGGCTACAAATGTACGACTTTATTACAATCGAGGGATCTACGTGCCACTTTTTTGGGTAAAAAAGGGTATATATATGATTTAATATTCACATGCACAAGACCCAAATCGAGAGGACTGAAATAGGTCACGAATCCTATCCAATAAAATATTAAGTTTTGAAAACTTTTTGTGACCGGAATAAGCTCACCCCTTTTTATGACATAATTATATAAAAGATATAATAATATTTATATCATGTTCATGAGGATAAAGTTTGTACGGTCCCATTAAATGGATGATTAAAAAATTACCACAAGTCATTAAAAATATTAAAACATGGTATAACCTATATTTTTAGGTTAAACCCACTACAGATTTTATTAGGATTTGTTTCTATGTGAGTCTCCTTTCTCACACAGCCTATTTCTCTCTCATTTGGTCTATTATCGACTTTGTCTCATGGTCTCTCTGATCTATCACCCACATATTTATGGGTTAATCCTTTTTCATATGCGGATTTTAATTTCCTAATTTCCTAACCCTTTGGTGGAATATTTTCTCAAATTACTGGGCTTATTCTTATTTTGTTTTCCTCTCAGAATGAAGAGGATCATAACCTCCGTAATCGAGTAGATTGGTCCTATATTGAAATTCTTAAGTTAAAATTTTGTATTCATCCAACTGATTCTTCTATACAGTACAAACTTTATTTTCGATACGACACAAACTCTGACCAATAGTAAGGCTAAATCTTCAATACCCGAAAAGAGTTGAATAAGCAAATAAATCATTGTACATTAAGCAAATCCTTAAATTACATTAGTTGAAGCAAAAGAATCCTTACATGAGTATTATATATCACTTTCTGCACTTTCCGTGGAATTACTTTAATTGAAACTTTTATGTGAAAAATGTTTAGGCTGATATTTTTCAAGTGGAGAAAAAACTTAGTGGGTCTGCTAGAGAAGGAAAGATGCAGTGAGAGAGAGGACATGAAGGAAAACAAGTATAATAAAATGTGTAGTGGGTTTAACCCAGAAATATGGGTTATACCATGTTTTAATATTTTTAATCACTTGTATATGTGGTAGTTTTTTAATGGTGCATCTCATGGGGCAGGAGCTAAATATTGTCCTAACTTTAATATCTAACTAAACCTATAAAAAAGATGCAATATTTAGATCATCACCGATGAGGACGAAGTTTGTCCTCCCCGCTTATGTGGTCCAATACAATTGGAACACGTGGCTAAATATTTTTAAAAAAATAAAGTTGCACATAAAATCCCTACAATTAATCTTGAATTAGTGTCAATTCCTTTTAAAATGATGTTTTTCATGTGTCCTAATCATATTGGACCACATAAGAGGGAAGGACGAACTTCGTCTTCATGGGTGAGGACCTCAATATTTTCCATTAAAAGTTGCAATAAAAAAAGTCTATTCCACATTCTACACACTGTCAAGGATCGAAACAAACAGAATGATTATTTTAGGAAAAAACTAACTTACCGGAAAAAACAACATTAGTTTCTTTTCATTGCTAAATATATCAAGCATAGAAACAAGCCGGAAGATTATTTTCCTATCAAAAAAAGCAGAAAAAAATTACAAAATAAAAAAATAAGCAACGGGCGTGAGTATATATATAGACAGTTTCGGAGAGAGAGAAAATAGTTTTGGATCTAACGTCGATATAGTGGATATGGTTGGAAGGGTGCGTGACCGAACCATATCTAGTATATCGGCAGTGGAGTCGAATCCCCGCCCCTCCACAAGTCTACAACTTAATGTAACAACCTTAAATGACGATTTATTTGGGTCTAGGGCCCTATTTAGTATGCATTTGTGTTTGGTATTTTCTTTTTGTTTGGTACTGTAGTATTTTTTTCAACAAAAACATATTTGATTGACGTTGTTTTGTTTTAAACAGTAAAAAAAATTGCAAAAAAAAAAAAGACAATTTTCTAACAAAAAAAAAAGTGTTTTTTTTTTTTTTTTTCAACTATTCACTCAATATATATATATATATGCATTATATCACCACCATCACCGCCTCTGACCGCCACCGCCACCACGGTCGTCGTCGCCGCCGCCTCCGACGACCACCACCACCGCCTCCGACCATCACCACTTCCCTTTGCTCCGAAACACCACCACTGCCTCCGACCATCACAACCACCACTTCTTTTTATTCCAAAACATATCACATATGTATATGTATATATCTAAAACAAAAATATCTGTATCAAACATGCTTCTGTTTTAGATTTGCAACACTCCACAAACATAAATATATATTTATATTTTTCTAAAATTCATAACAAAAAACACAAACGCATACAAAAGAGACCTATAGATCATCCCCAATACCTTTTTTTCTTTCTGTTTCGACCATGCGAATCAAAAAGCATGTGAATATCTCAGACCGCTTGTGCTCACAAATCTCAGGCCTCTCTCTCTCACCACATATCAGCCAGCTAAATCAGTGCCCATACGATGTACGTAATAGATTTCCCACCTGATTTGTCTCTATTACAGGTTAGTCAATCTCCCAATCTCTTACTGATTTTATATATCATATATGTACACACGAATACAGATCTACGAAAACCCATTTTTTATATGCTCTTACTTTACCTCCTTCTGTTGTCTAGGGTTTCTGAAAACAACATTATTAGGGTTTCTCAAAAACTCTAAATCCCTCCATTCATATCCGTGAATTTACAATTGAATGCTCAATTACTCTAGTGGGTCGCCTCTGTATTACTCCATTATAGCTTGTTTACGTTTGCTTTCGAATTGGATGAACATTTATGCAGGTCAAAAAAGTCGTTGCCTTTACTAGAAATGGGAGCTTATGAGCTAATATTGAAGCTTTGAAGACGTAAGCGAGGATTCGGATTGTTTGGTCAATTGTTTGCTCGTAATTCAATACGGAGAATCGTTTTCTTGACATAAAGTAATAGAGCTCTACTCAAAGGTCCGTCCAAACAACCTTTCATCGAAATCATGTAGATAGTTCGTGTATCATTTTCTTTACACACATCCAATGCAATGGTGCATTGATGAAGATATTCGTGGGAAGAAATTAAAAATAAAATAAAATCAAAGGAACCATATTCAGAGGAATTACACACATCCTTTATTTAACGTAAAAAAAAAAGAGCAAATAGGGAAATATAATAAAATAAGATCAAATAAGGAAATAAAATTTAAATAAAATATTTTTAGTAGGGAGATTAAGAATATACAAATTTTAAAATAAAGTAAATTAAAGGAAGAAAAAGAGCAAATTAGAATATAAAAGAATAATGAAAAATAAAATATGGAGGAAGA
Source organism: Cornus suecica (assembly GCA_963922005.1). Classification (NCBI taxonomy): domain Eukaryota; kingdom Viridiplantae; phylum Streptophyta; class Magnoliopsida; order Cornales; family Cornaceae; genus Cornus; species Cornus suecica. The sequence continues at coordinate 51,790,385 of OY998245.1, forward strand.
AATTTTAGGAAAGGCACTTTCAAACTATTATAGGCTTGGATTAAAGAAAAACTTCTGAAGAAAATATATACCACAAATACAAAGGGTAAGGAGCCAGTCCCGGGTACTGCTCCCCTTTTCGCATATCTTCGTCTTCAGGGATATGACTTGGGACCACAGGGCTGCATATAGGTGTAGGTATAAAGATTAGAGCCATCAAACATTACCCGTGAGTGACCCACCCTAACCCGCCCACTAAATTTGGGTGTTTGGGTGAGTGATTTAAAGAGTGTCCTTAATGGTTTGGGTTCAAGCCACGCTTGCAAATTACGGGTCACTAACGGGTTTAAGTACCCATGTAAACCCTCCACTTCATATCCGCCGTTGAATTTCTCGCCAACACTAACTCTTGTTTTTCTCCGTTGAGCCTCTCTCCTTCTCTTCTCTCACTCTCTCTTTAGCAACAACATGACAGTTGACACTAACCCAGTCTCTCTTTCTCTCTCTATATATATGTATATATGTACTGTGTACACGCATATATATATATAATAACATAATTTATAAATCGTAATATTCTTCTCGTTGACTGTTGGAAGATTAAACAAAATTTTACTAGAAGCTTCATACTTTGGAAAATTAAAATTATGGAAATATCTAGTTTGGAAAATATGAAGTATGGAAAATATAAACTTGAAAGAATGAGAAGTATTGTATTGGGAAATATATTCCATTTATTATCTTGTAAGTGGTGCAAGTCTAAAACTCTCACGTATGCATATAGATATATGTACTTGGTTTCTATTGTACTCATGAAGTGAGAAATCAAAATAAATTCCAGATTCAAGAGTTACACAAAATTGTGAGTTTTTCCATTCTTCTTCTTCTTTGAGTGCCTTCCTCCTACAAATTGGTATTAGAGCCAATTTTAAAACAGAATTCTCATGGCCAAAATCAACAATTAGGCCTCTCTTATTCCTCATTTCAATGGATAAAACTATGATTATTGGAGCAATAATGTGAAGGTGTTGCTCAAATAAATGGAGTTGTGGAATGTTGTTGAAGAAGGATTTGTTGAGCCCAATAATGAAAATATATTAACTCAAGCTCAAAAGAATACTTTGAATAAGCAACGGAAGAAAGATAGGAAGGTACTTTTCCAAATCTATCAAACCATTGAAATGCCAATTTATGAAAGAATTTCAAAAGCCGGAAGTTCCAAGCAAGATTGGGAGATCATACAAGCGACATATATGGGTAAAGAAAAGGTGAAAAATTTACGTCTCCAAACTTTGAGGATTGAATTTGAAAAATTAGAAATGAAGGAATCTGAAATTACCTTGACGATAGTGAAAATAGCCTAGAGGGGGTGAATAGGTTTTTTGTCGATTTTATGATCAATTAAAATTATTTAGCGGAAATTCAATTTTAAACAGTCACAAACCCTAATTCTCAATTCAATTCTCAAAACAGATCAATCAAACAAATATGAATATAAGTGCAGAAATTTAAATCATGAGAAGACACGGAGATTTTTACGTGAAAAACCTTGGAAAGATGCCAAGTAAAAACCACGGATACGCTCAGGTATCGATGCATTATGAATCAGAGAATTTGTACAGATTCTATGAAAACAGAACTTACAACCGTTGTAATTTTCTGTTATTCACTCGACGTCTGAAAGTCTAGATTCACTCGCGCTCCACGAAGCTCTCGCTCTGATCTCCGTACTTTGACGACTCTGCTTCTCAATAGATCGAATAACCACAAAGACTCCTGCTCCAATCTATGCACTCAGAAGGCTCCGCTCTTCAGCAGATCAAAGCAACCAAGTTGCAATCAGTAGTGTGTAGATTTTTCAAAATCTAGATGATTCAATTGTGCATAAGATCGTCGATGTAGAAGCACAATAAAATCAACTCCAAAACAAGAGAGAAGAAGAAGAATCCCTCAATGATATTTTTTTCTCTTTATATCAATATCTCTGTAGAAGAATATGAACGATAGATTACTGCAGAAAATATCTCTTTAAAGCCCCCTTAATTCTGCAAAAAGTTCTCCTATTTATAGAGAAAGATGATGGAAACCCTAATGTTGCCCTTTCTCGTAATTTCACACCAAATTGAGTAAAACCCTTATATTCTAATGAATATAATGTATATGGCACGTATCCCAATGTATAAAGTCATAGCCACAATGTAATTGGGGTAGATAGAACATCGCAGCAAAAACATATAACAATTTGCCGCACCTACGCTTGAAGGTATGCTCCAAGCCTTCAAGCGTATAAATCCACTTTCCAGCCACATTTTGAAACTAAAAGCGTAAGCTTAAGCATAGGTATTTTTTTAAAAACCACTTTTCTCCGTAATTGCGTAAAAATAACCCTCTTGACTCCCCGAGACTTTTTGCTTGAATTGACGACTTTGAAAAATGTTATTTTTGCCCTCTATGAGACATTTTTACTCAATATTGCACTTTTCTTATATTTCACTTGTATTCTTCACTATTGCCTTTTGTTGTAACTTGTAGATGTCGTTGAAACCAACACAACATATCTAACACTCAACATGGTTATTGTCTAGAACATGCCATAAATAAATAATACACAAAAGTGTTCTTACAATATCCCCATTGGCATTTCTGAGACAAAACCATATTTTACAATATAATCTCACAAATAACAACATAACATCTATACTTATGAACACACAATGACAAACATAGATATGAACTATCACCTCAATTTTATGACGACCAATCTTGTAACCACAATACTAAACAAACCATTAAACGCAAGTGTGGAAAACAGATATAAATCGATATAATGATCATCAGAAAATCATAATAACAATGCACACATAATGATCATCATTCTCCCCCTGAGAATAAACTCCCTCTTGCTAAATACTTCTCCTTGTCTTAATCAAACAATCTATCCCCCTCACTTAATATTTCTTCCCATTTTTGTCACTGAAATGTCAAACAAAAAAAGTATATGCTATAGTAACAATGTAAAGAGATGCAAGAAAGTACTCAAAGAGAAACACCAAGATACAAAACTCTATCAGATCATATACAAATTCTCAGGGTAACAGAAATCTCTACTATGCATGATCCTACTATTAAATTCATAAATACAAAATGACATGAATAAAAAATAATTTTTTTTTGTAACACATAAAAATTTAGAAATCTGTGAGCAAGGCTATAGAGACATAAAACAAATCATTAACACATCATATTCTCATATCTAACTCGACCATTATACACACGGTATAGAAAAAAATCAGCACACATACCTTGTAAACTCAAGAATGCACAAGTCAAGTTTTGCAAATATATATATATGAAGATTCTCATGTGCAAGCACTAAGGTAAAATGAAAACAATACATACTAAAGCTGATAATCTCCCCACCAACCATGATGATAATTCAATCCAAGATCCAAACTAGAAGGCAAAAATAAAAGATATATTTTCTCTTTGTCACACAATTTCCTCCTTTCCTCTTTTCAACTTTTTCACTATATCCCTTTTTGTCTTTCTAAGCTCCGGACTTTTCAGCAATGATTTTTAGTCCCGACCAACTGGGTCTGAGCTTCTTCCATGGGATTTATACTCATCAGTTATCTCTCCTTTTTGGATTGAAAAACTACTTTCTGCATTTTTATTTTTTATTATCATATCATTTCCTCTGTTTTCATCACAACATTCATACACATGTAAAAGATATTTTATGTATAGACCAATCTAGCATAGCTCATGAACCTTCATACCACTTCGAGTTAAAGAAAAAAATTAACAGATTCAGCAGACATTATAATCATCACCGAAGCAACTAGCACCTAAGATTAAAGGTTTGTAACATAAATTAATCATGTCAAGTGATCATCAAAAAATCTTGGGTTAGATTGATACATCTACTTCACATATGCATAATGAGACAAGTAAATGTGAAAATAGAGTAAAATATGACCACTTGTGTACTCTATCCAAGCTCAACAGTCTCAAAATTTTGATTGTCATTTATTTCAAAATAAAATGCATACAAGAATAAATATAATACAAATGCATGATTACCTATCAATTCTAGGAAAATAATTCAATGTGTTCCTAGAATGATAGATAATAAGATATTTATTCTAAAGAAAATATACCAATAGATTTCCTAAGACTAACATGCTTTTGAAAATCTAATGATTTTGTAAAGATATCTGCTGATTGAGAATCTGTGGATATAAACTCTAGAGACACTATACCATCTTCAACAATATCACGAATGAAATGATGTAGAATATCTATATGCTTTGTCCTAGAATGTTGAACATCATTTTTAGAAATATTTATTGCACTCGTGTTATCACAAAACACAGTCATCGTGCCTTGAGAAAAACCATAATTCTGTAACATTTGACGCATCCACAAAACCTGAGTACAACAACTATGAACTGCTATATACTCAGTCTCAGCAGTGGAAAGGGAAACACAATTTTGCTTCTTGCAATGCCAAACAACTAAGCAACCAAGCAATTTTCAATATAAAAACACCCCCCACTGGTACTTTTTCTATCATCAATATTACCGGCCCTGTAACACCCCATGTTATTTTTTCAAATTTTCTGGAATTATTTTCGATTTATTTTCGGTTGTGACGTCATGGATATTCTTGATATCTCACGTGTAAATTTTTCACGTTTATGTCTTGATACGACGGGATGACGCGGCCTTTGTCTTATTGACTACTTCGTGGAGCTTCTTTGACAATTACGAGAATTGTCGGTGAATTTAATGTTTCGAGCTGGTGAAACGCTGACATGAGTTCTGGATTCGACAGGACGACTCTGTAATTGTCTCCTTGGTGACTTCGGGGGTTTTCTTTGGTGATTACGCTATTTAACGTGATGTTTTATGTTTCGGACGTGGCTAGAGGTTTACGTGGGCTTTAGTGCCGATTAAGTGGATTTGTTTAGACGTTTAGCTTTTAGTGCTTCAACTAGGCGGTGGTACGTTTTGTTGACCGATGTTAAAGGTTTCGACTCAGCTGTGCGAGTTTGGCATTTAGTGCTTTATGGGTTCGACGTTTTGTTTTCCCTTGTAATGGGATTAGTATGTGCTTTAATTGATTGACATGCTCTGTGTTGAATGTGTGTGCCCCTATGTATTGTTCGACTTGTGTGCTTAGGGTTATTTACGTTAGCTTGTTCGTTTATATCGGATTCTTTCTGTACCTTATTGCTTGTGGTTATTCGGTGGGTCTTGTACGTATCCGATGTTCCGGTGGTTGGGTTTCACACCCCGGACTATTTCTTTCGACTTATTTTATTATCCGGCATTGCGGTTTAAATCGGAGTAGTTAAAGAATGGTTTATATTATTTATTAGCTATCCGTAGAGTTTACGGGCTTGCATGATATTAATTGCGAGTCGATCGGGTATTTATTACGGATTATTTGAGTTATTTGGCATCCATCGATATTCAGGGTATTCGTGTATTCGTTTAGGAATTTTTGAGATAATGTTTCCTTTATTATTATTTATTATTAAATGGAGGTTAAATATTTTATTTTGTGCGGTACTCGACTCGGAGGATTTTTGAATTGTTTCCTTGCTAGGGTTTGAACCATTGTTTTGGTGATTGGGTTTTTACCCCGAGCTAGTTACCAGTTATAGTAATTATTGGGCGTCCCGTTTATTTTTCGGGCTCGTATGATTTTATTTGGGGGTTCCCGGTACATTTCATGATTTATTGTTCGTATATATATATATTATTAATTGGGAAAGTATATATATATGTGGGTATTTAATAAATGTGTTTAAATGTAATTATATATAGGTATTTAAATTATTGGCATATTGGAGATAAGATTCACGAAGCTTCTCCATTTTCTCTACTCCTAAACGTAGACCATCATATTCTTCTTCTTCATCATCACGAACCAGGCATGGCTTGGTGTTCTTCTCCTCCTTTCTCTAGTCACCGATCTGTACATAGAAAGGAAGGTCGGGCTGGATGAGAAAGGGAGCCGCGCACAGAGGTGACGGCTTGGCGGAGGTAGTCGGCGCGGTGACGATGGCTAGGGGTTGCCGAGATGGCGTCTCGATGGCGACGCGATGTAGCACTGGTGGCGTGAGGAGGCCGCAATTACAGTTCAGATGCGATTGGGCGAGGGTTTCAGTCGTGACTTAGGGTTTATCCAGGGCTGGCGACGTGGTGTCACGGAGAAGGTCGTGGTGGCGCTGGTTCACACGACGATGGTGCTGACGAACAGAACCGAGTTCGACCAAACTGAGTTGGGTCGACTCAGTGGCGATTCGGGCTTCGTTTGGCGTGAAATTTTGAGGATAGCTTGCTCCCGATGTCGTACACGATATCCGAATTTGGTTTAAAACCGTTGAGCGGTTCGCCGGGAATTTCAGATTATAGGTACGATTTTTCGGTTTGGTTTTCGTTAGATTTGCTCAAATTTGTTTATCTATTGCTAATAGGTTTCAACTATATTGAATAGAATGATAATGTGATCTTTTCAGTCCGAGCGGGAAAATTTTCAGACAACCTTGGGCGGCAAGCACTGTTCACGACAGGACAGTTCGGGGCTGTTCTGTAAGCTTTATTTTATGTGGGAATTCACATATATATATTCTTATATATATGCATATCTGACACTCACTAATAGTGCATAGAAAAGTGAATACATCTTCGTTGCATGTTTATGGGTAAATAAAAACGTTTAATTAAATTCCTAGTGATAGACAGAAATTTAGGAATTCTATAAAATTTATAAAGTACCCATAAATGGATTAAATGATGTCGGAGTTGGAAATTTCTTTGGGGAAATCAAATAAATTAGTTCCCTGGAGAAATTCAATAAATTATTTCTCGGAAAAATTTAAAATAATTATAAACCTATTTAAATTGAATCGATATAGGCGGTTTAGTACCCCCTTGAGCTCGAAATAGGTTTATAGAAAGTGTATGTGGGTGTAGATCCGGTTAATAATTTTCCCCTGTTATTTATATTTTATGGATATTAAAAATAAGTTAGGGGATTAACGAGAACGAGGGACGTCAAAACTTAGACCTGATTTTAGTTCCCTTGTTGTTGATTTTCTCGTAAATTATAAAAAAAATTAGATTGCGAATTTAAATTGTCTAATTGTCCCTGGGGTGGATTAAATTGAAAACAATTATTGAAAATTAAATTAAAAGCATGCTAGCATATAAAATCTATAAAGATTGGGTAATCGAGAACTCATATATTTTTGAGATAAATGGAAGTGATTTTCTGTATAATTTAAATTGTGAAGCATGCTTTGTATGAGATTGCTTGGCTTTTATGCCGTTTTATTGAGTATATTAAATTCATGTAGAGGCATTTTGCATTCATACAACACTGTGGTGTATATATTGTTTTAGTGTGAATTGCATGCCTCATTTGCATTATGCATATGTATACGAATGGACCGTTTGGAAACTCGCAACAACTGGCCAGGGGGTGGTCTAGCACCCAGGGAGCTAGTAACTCTCGAATCCCTAGACATTGGGGGTGAGGGCTTGGGCCTCACTTGTCGGTTCCGGACGGACTTGTGGTCTCCGTACTCTATTTGGCTACACCCACTCTTCCTGTTGTGGGTTTGTTGCCCCATCAGTGAACGGTTTGGGATTCCTGGATACTTGTTTAACCCTCATGCAGTTAGGGTTGCACTGGAGTTGCATTGTCATTGCATTAACATTCATATTGAGCATTTATTTGACATGTGCTTATCTGTTAAGATTTTATGTTATTATTGTTTATTGATATTAAACAAATTATGTCTGAATTTTAATTAGAGATTTGTATTATTCTCTTGGGCGCTAGGGCGCGGTGTTTGTGATTGATATTTTAACTGTGGTTAAATTACAAAGAAAATTGTGAATTTCCTAGTGTAAAGGAAACTGTGAAAACCTAAAGTAAAAAGGTGAAAAGTGAAAGTGACCTTGTGGCGTAAGGGTTCCCCGTATGTTAGGCTCTAGTTGAGCTGGGTAGCAATATATTGAGACTTAGTTGAAATTGTGATCTTGGCCACATAGGCCTTTGTGATTGGTGATTAGTATCATCGCAGGATGATTGATAAACCTCTCCGGTAGTGTGGAGTATTGTTCTGGTAAGGGTCGGATAAAGCTCCTTAGTTTGACCCTGTTTCCTTGGCTTTTGTAATTTTGAGCTTATCGCTCATTCTCCCACTTTGACAGTGTATGACTTATAGACGATTATTTTCCGTGTTTATTGAAAATCTCTTTTCGTAGGTACTCTTGTGAAGTTAGTGAATTCAGGGCATGGTTTGTCCCGTTCTTGAGACCTCGGTTATGGTTCGGATCTTTGGAGTCAAATATTCAATATTTTGAAAACTTAAAGCTTGGGGATTTTTATAAAACGTGTTCTTCGTTTACCCCGAGACTTGTTAATTATTTTTGGAAAGACAGAAGTTTAAGTACCTGTTTTATAAAATATGTTTTGAATTTCTCAGTACCGGGAGTATCGGTAGAAATTTGTTTTCGAAAGAAATTTCAGAAAATATCATTTGAAACTGTTTTGTAAAATCGGTGAATTAGGGCATGGATTGCCCCTGTTTTAGAAATCTCAATGTTATTTCCGAGACTCGGTATCGTTAGAGGTCGAGAAATCCAGTTTTCTCCTAGCTTGTTGTCTGGGATTCCTTCCTGTACCCGGTTTTGTTTGGGTATTCTTTTAGGATTGTTTTTCATAAATTTTAAATAAATGTTAAAGGTTTTAGGACCAGATTTGAAAGAAGTTTAAAAATGATTTTAAAATGGTTATCAGTTTGAACTCTAGTAGTTCTTCCTTCTCGTATAGTTATTCCTTGGGTTTGAGCCCGGACTTGTGATGTTGAGTTATGCACACCTAGTGCGATTCTTGTTGTTTCGGTTGGGTTCGGAGGCGTTGGAACCAAACAGATTTGACCGGATCCTAACTTTTTCTTAAAAACCTGTTGAATCCTTCGGGGTTCAGCATTTTTATTTAAAAACCCGAGGACCATGGCATCTGTTTGGGACTAAATGACTCCAATAACCCTTTCTAGTGCCTAGATAGGCAGTGTGAGTTATAAATAGTTCAGTTGGTTACCGAATCCAGTATGGGGATAGTATCCTCCCTTTTTATGTTTCTTCGAGTGAACGGGTTGGTTCACTGGTTGTTGTAAGTAGAATAACTGAATTAAAGATAGAAAATGTGAGAACGATGATCAAGTTGGGGCCATGGTTATGATGATTCACTTTCGGTAGTCCTAGTAAGTGATCTATTTATCTCCTAGGAACCTTTGTTGCATGCTAGGTGCACGGTATGGTAGATAGTTAGTCCTTGTTGTATATTTAGATGAGAGTGGAGTTCAGATTGGTTGTCTATAGGCCTAGGTGACATGCTTAGTTATTTACAGGAAATTATATATATATATATACGTATACATGTGTTGTTTATATTTTTGTTGATCTGTAGTTATTATGATATCCGTAGTATACTTGAGGTTAGTGATGAGGTTATTGATGGGGTCTCGGATTGGCGGGGTGCCATGTGAGACGATTGACTGGCCTAGGATAGATGCATGCACACGGGATGGTTAACCTTTTCTAGACGGCTATGAGTGTGATGTTTTGATATTATGGTGAGCCCCCGAGGTTGTGATCACCCTCTCACAGATTGCAGGTTTGCAAGTGGATGCAGCATGGCGTATTCAACGGCGATGGTACGGGCGAATTGGGACATTTTTCATTAGTTTTGTTCCTTTCCTCCGTAGTTATCCTTGTGTATTCTTTTATTCTCTTGGGAGCTAGGCTGTTGGCAGAGTCACTTGTGTTGTATTTTTAGTCTGTGTATTTATTATTTTCGGAGTGCCTTTGTATCATTTCGGCACTACCGTATGATTTTCTGTATTCTTATTCGAGCTTGGTGGCTCTGTTGGTTTTAGAAAGGGTTGTGTAAATGTAGCGGTAGTTTTCTTTCCACTACCTCGACCCTAGTAGGTTTCTGGAATATTGTACTACGTGCCATTGCTTTTATTCTTGTTATTATGGGCAGGTTGTTCTATTCTGTTGATTTTGGGTTGTCCGGATGTTCCATTTACAAACGGAACTCTGCCGGATTTTCGTTAGAATTTATTACTGAGTTTCTATCACTCAGGTGGCATGGAATACATTGTTTTCATTCTTATTCCATGTATGTCATTGTCGTTATTGATTTTAGTGGTCATTTTCCGTGACGTCATACCTCGGGATTCACTGATTCTCCGGATTGGAGTCTCAGGAATAACGGGGCGTGACAGGCCCAATCAACATCAGAAAAAGATGCGATATCAGTATTAGTACCTGATGGACACCACACTCCATAATTCATTGTCCCTTTAACATACTTGATAATCTTTTTCACAACAGTAATATGAGACTCCTTAGGACTTGTCTGGTAACATGCACATAAACCAACACTAAAAGCTATATCAGGTCGACTGTCAGTCAAATATAATAAACTCCCAATCATACTCCTATAGAGTATAGGATCGACATCTTTGCCTTTATTATCTATTCTAATCTTGACACTTGTATTCATAGGAATGTACATCCTTAGCATTTTCCAAACCAAACTTCTTTCTTTATTCCATGGCAGAACGAGTTTAAGAAATGAAAATCCTATCACTTAATTGCCTAACATGCGGCCCTATAAAGAAGTTCAATTCACCAATCATGCTAGTCTCAAATTCATGTTTCATTTGATCTAAAAAATAATGAGCAAGTTTATCAGAAGTGGAACCAAACACAATATCATTAACATATATTTGAGCAACAACTGTATCACTCTCAATTTTCTAAATAAAAAGTGTTTTATCCACTCCCCCTCGAATAAAACCTGTTCCCAACAAGCAGTCGGTTAACCTTTCATGTCAAGCTCTAGGAGTTTGTTTTAGCCTATATAGAGCTTTTTTCAACTTATACACATGACTAAGACAATGAGGATCTTCAAATCCTTTTGGTTGCTCCACATACACATCCTCATGTATAATGTCATTCAAGAATGCACTCTTTACATCCATCTGGTACAACTTAAATCCAAGATGACAAGCGATAGCAAACAAAATCCAATTAGATTCAAGCCTAGCAACCGGAGAGAAAGTCTCATCAAAATAAATACCCTTCATCTGAGTATATCCTTGAGCAACAAGCCTAGCCTTATTCCTGACAACTGTACCATATTCATCCTTTTTATTCTTGAAAATCCACTTGGTACCAATCACATTTATCTCCTTCAGTCTAGGAACAAGATACCACACATCATTCTTAACAAACTGCTAAAGTTCTTCTTACATAGCATTAATCTAATCACTATCTTGAAAAGCTTCTTTGACATTTTGAGGTTCTAAAGAGGATGTATAACATGCATATGAGACTTCATTCCTTGTCTTTCTACGAGTCACCATCATCTGATCGACAGATCCAATGACCTTATGCAAAGGATGATTCAACTTGACCCTTGCAGATGGTTCCTTAGAAGGTGTAGGCTGAACATCACCAATTTGATCATATGATTCTGCAGGATTTGAATTATCATCATTAACCACATTGTCCTCATTATCAACATCATAAGAATCATTATCCAATATAAAGAATGGCTCACCATTTTCCTCCTCAGCAGACGTCGGAGACTCATCAACACATGAGTCATTAACCACTACATTGGCAGATTCCAGTATAGTTTGAGTTCTAAGGTAAAACACCCTATATGCTCGACTAGTCAGTAAATAACCTAAAAATATTCCTTCATCACTCTTAGACTCAAACTTCCCAACATATTCACAATCTCTAAGAATATAACATTTTGCTCCAAAAAATTTGAAATATTTCATATTGGGTTTCTTGCCATTCCACAGTTCATAAGGAGTTTTTAAGGTGTCAGGCCTAAGATAAACTCTGTTTGAGGTGTAACACGCTGTGTTCACTGCCTCGGCCCAAAAATACCTAGAAACATTCCTACCCTGTAGCATAACATTGGCCATTTCCTGAATAACCCAATTCTTCCTCTCAACTACTCCATTTTGGTGAAGAGTTTTAGGTGCTGAAAATTCATGTTTTATTTCTCTCTCTTCACAAAACACTTCAATTTCTGAATTTTCAAACTTCATTCCATGATCACTCCTAACTCTAGAAATGGAACAATTCTTCTCAGTTTGAATTTTTAAATAAATCCTCTTAAAAATTTCAGGAGCTTTAGACTTTTCACTTAAAAATTCAAGCCATGCAAACCTTGAGTAATCATCCACCATGAAAAAAATGTATTTCTTTCCTCCTTTGTTTATTGTCCTAGTGGACCCATTAAATCAATATGTAACAGCTATAAAGGTCTAGAAGTACCAATGACATTTGTCTTTTTGTGCTGACATCTGATTTGTTTACCATTCTGACATGATCCACACACAATCCCTTTTGCATAACCAAGTTTAGGGACTCCCTTAACAATTTCACTCTTAGTAATTTTTGTTAATTCCCGAAAATTAACATGTCCCATTCGCTGATGCCAAATTTCAACTTCATCAAGTTTAACTCTATTGTATGATAATTTAGAACTAGGAACAATGCAATAATAGTTATCAGTTGAACGCATACCTTCCATCACGCAATTCCCAGAAGATCAATGATCGAACACTTATGAGGGTAAAAAATGACTTTATGATTGTTATCACATATCTGACTTATGCTCAACAAATTTGCTTAAAGACCCTCTACATAAAGCACATCTTCTAGTTTAGGTAGACCAGGTGTCACAACCGTACCTTTTCCTATAACCTTCGACTTCTTTCCATCACCAAAAGTGACTATCCCGCCATGACATTCCTCGATAAATCCAAACAATGACTTATCTCCAGTCATATGCCTCAAATATCCACTATACAGATACCAACAAGTAGACTTGCATGCTCTAAGAGTAGTATGAACTACAAAATAGTGTAGCTCGCCTTTGCGAATCCATGCCTTCTTCATCTTTACAGCTCCATTCGTCAATCTTGACAAATTCTTCATTTTTTCATTCAGCATTCGAATTTGATCTTGAACATGATCTCCATATTGAACTCTTTGTTCCTTCACTGACTTCAACACCTTCCCTCGTAGCTTAGAACACCTAGGTCGAATGTGACCTCTGACACCATAATGGTGACATACAGGAACGAACCTCTGAACTCTATTAGTCAACCTCCTATGATATCTAGCGGTAAGAAAAGGATTATTTTCAATAGTTCTTTGGACATATGATTGAACACCAAGATTCCAATTTGAATTTCCTTGTGAAGAACTAAACGTTACATGGGAGGCCTTTAAAAAGGTGGTTTTTGCAACAACATTCAAATTCGGCATTACTCCAACAAAACCCAAACCCTTTGTATTTCCTACTGATTTTCCCTTACTCAACATCCCATCGAGCTTAAGAGTTCCTTCAGACCATTTACAAAGAGTTAATCTAGCATCTTTTAGCTCTTTTTCCAAATTCTCAATCTTAGTAGATTTCTCAACCACGTCCTTATTGAGATCATCTACTAACTTCAAAGTCTGAGTTCTTTCTAGTTCAGACTTCTTCAAATCTTCAACCAGCTTGGCCTTTTAAGTCTATAAGAGATTTTGAGTTTGAGAACTTTTGACTAATTCCTCTTTTAAAGAATGTAATTCTTTCTCCATGTTAAGACTCTTAGTCAATAGTTTCATGTGATTTTTGTGAAGTTGTGAGGTCTTATCAAATAATTTTTCAGAAGACTCTTGAAGAGTGTCAACACAACCTTCATCACTCTCAGAACTTTTTTCTTTAGACATCGCTCAACTTGTAGCAACTTCTTTAACCTTTTTGTTTTGTGCAACAAACACAGTAAAATTCTCAAAATCATCAGTTACATCTGAGTATGTCGCATCACTAGCTAATCCATTGTCATAGTCATCATCCTAACTGACAGTTAATCTTTAGGATTTCTTCAAAGTGTTTGCATACTCTACAGTTATGCGACCATATCCTTGACATCAAAAATATTGGGGTTTCTTCTTTTTAGGATCAGACTTGTCCTTCCTAGTTTGAGTCTTATTTCTACTTCTAAACTCACCCAACTTATTACCAAATTTTTATCCTTAGCCATTCTGTTTAGCTCTAACAAATTTGTTCAACCTTTTAGCAAACATAGCAATATCATTGAGACTTAATTCACTTTCTTCATCAGGTTCAACCTGATCCTCCCTAGTAGTTTTGAAAGCTATGCTCTTCTCTTTTGTGCCACTAGCCTTCTTAGGGGGATTTTTGAACATCCCCATCTCATAAAATTTTAAATTTCCAGCTAATTCTTCAACCTTAATTTCTTTAAGAATCATGACCTCTGAGATGACAGTGACCTTAAATAAAAAACGTTCAGGAAGAGACCTAAGGATTTTCTTTATTATAGTAGTATCAGGAATAGGCTCACCTAGATTGTGACAGCCTGTCACAATATCAGTTAATTTAGTTTCAAAGTCGGTGAAGACCTCATCCTCCTCCATCTTCAGCTGTTCAAATTGAGAATTCAAAATTTGAAACTTTGATTGTTTCACCTTCAACATTCCTTCATGAGTGACTTGGAGAATATCCCAAGCTTCTTTAGCAATTATGCACGTAGCAATCCTCTTGAACTCAATCAGAGTAACAACATTGTATAACGCATTCAATGCTTTTGAGTTCCAATTCGCGCTATTCATCTCAATAGCAATCCACTCGCTTGACGGTTTTGTTTTCACTTCATTAGTCGCATCGTCTTTCACAGTGGGAGATGAGTATCCTACTTCTACAACATTCCATGCTCTCTCATCTAAAGATTTCAAAAAAACTTTCATCCTCGCTTTCTAATATTTGTAATTCGACCCATCAAACAAAGAGGATCTAGATATGGAACCTCCTTCATGAGGCATCTCCATCATCTAAGTTAACGATCTAACCCTAGGTAGTTAACCTAAATCGGGGCAACCACGCTCTGATACCAATTGAAATCACCTAGACGATAGTGAAAATAGCCTAGAGGGGGTTGTTAGTCACTAAAATACCCTAGAGGGGGAGGGGGGGGGGGGTGAATAGGGTTTTAAAAATAATTTCTAACTCCTTTTTATTCTTACTAGAACATGCAACAAGGTTCAATATTAATTTATAAGGTAAAATATGCAATGAATGATTTCACTTAAATTCAACAAGCTATTTACCACAATATAAATTAAGCATGCATGAACATAAAGTAAAGAGATAGAGATAGAGATATTGACACCGTGATTTTTACGAGGTTCGGTAACTCCTACTCCTTGGCTCAAAGAATCCCTTTCCTTGAGACTTTCCCAATCCTCACACTATGGCTCTTCCTTCAATAGGTGGAATAGCAAAACCTTTACAAAAGAGCTAACTAGCTCTTCACACAATCAAGAGAACAATCCTCCCTTGATACAATGGGCTTCACTCACCCAAGATCACAAATTTGTGTATGTAATCAATATATCACTCAAGAAACAAAAACACTCAAAACCCTAAGGTTTTTATGGATGATAGATCAATATAAGCTCAAGTGTTTTTAGGTGATATTTTAAGAACTCAAGATATATATATTCTCACAATATATTTTCAATAAGAGAATAGGCTCAAGGCTTGAGTTTAAATCTTCAAAATGATAAGAGTGAAAAGCGAGATTTTGCTATCAAAAGATTTTTCAGAAGATGCTTGAGAGAAAATTAGAGATGAACAATATTTGGAAAATTTCTCACACAAGAACCTTAGCATTTTTAATCCATATCTCTTTCTTTATATAGTGAACACTAGGGTTTGGAGAGTGTGTCTCACCCTAGACAATATGGAAAGTACGACCTGAAAATCTGCAAGCAAAATCATTTCTTTTTGGGCAAAAATATTGTTTAGAAATACTTTTCCTTAAAATCCTGAAGCACCCAGTCGACTGCCTACCGGCACCCAGTCGACTGCCTCCATGCTTAGATTTAAAATATTTTTCCCAACGGCTAGGGTCAGTCGACTGCCTCAAGAAGGCCAGTCGACTGCCTCATGAGTCAATCGACTGCCTTGGACAGGCCAGTCGACTGCCTCAGGCAATCAAAAATGTTCGAAACTCTCTGGTCCAGTCAGTCGGCTGGGTCCTTAACTGCCAGTCGACTGGTCACAGTCAGTCGACTGCCTTGGACAGGCCAGTCGACTGCCTCATGCAGTTAGAATTTTTTATAACTCACTGGTTCATCCAGTCGGCTGGGTCCTTAAGGGCCAGTCGACTGCCTTGGACAGGCCAGTCGACTGGGTGACTCCAAAAATTGTTTTCAAGGTCCGTTTTTGATCCGTTTGAGTTCGTTTGATTAATTACTTGAGCTTATAAGATCAATCAACGCATAAGATACCTTGTTACAATATTCTCACCCCGACCTATCTACCCCAGGTCTTGAGTCCAACTTTTGTTCTTTCTTTGATCTTTTTGTCCTTCTTCGAGTTTGCGCTTGAGTTTCCTTATCGCTTGTTGCTTTAGCGATCTTCCCGAAACATTTACCTGTACTTGCTGAAACACTTAGCTCAAAGCCATATTAGTACCAAACACGGTTTTGAATGTTTTGTTAATATCAAAATAAGATTTATTGCTTGAAATGGAATTTCAAAGCCAACAGGGGTGAATAGGTTTTTTTATCAATTTTATGATCAATTAAAATTATTTAGCATAAATTTAATTTTAAACACTCACAAACCCTAATTCTCAATTCAATTCTCAAAACAGATCAATCAAGAAAAAATGAATATAAGTGCAGAAATTTAAATCATGAGAAGATACAGATATTTTTATGTGGAAATCCTTGGAAATACTCTAAGTAAAAAACACGGATACGCTCGGGTATCGATGCACTATGAATTAGAGAATTTGTACAGATTCTATGAAAACAGAATTTACAACCGCTATAATTTGTTGTTCTTCACTCGACGTTTGAAAGTCTAGATTCACTCGCGCTCCACGAAGCTCTCGCTCCGATCTCTGTACTCTGACGGCTCTGTTTCTCAACATATCGAATAATCACGAAGCCTCCTGCTCCGATCTCCGCACTCAGATGGCTCCGCTCTTTAATGGATCAAAGCAACCAAGTTGCAATTAGAAGTGTGTCAATTTTTCATAATCTAGATGATTCAATTGTGCATAAGTTTGTCGATGTAAAAACACGATATAATCAACTCCAAAACAAGAGAGAACATGAAGAATCACTCAATGATATTTTTTTCTCTATATATCAATATCTCTATAGAAGAATATGAACGATAGAATACTGCAAAAATTCTCTCTTCAAAGCCCCCTCAATTCTATAGAAAGTTATCCTATTTATAGAGAAAGATGATGAAAACCCTAATGTTGTCATTTCTCGTAATTTCACACCAAATTGAGTAAAACCCTTATATTTTAATGAATATAATGTATATGGCACATATCCCAATGTATAAAGTCGTAGCCATAATGTAATTGGGGTAGATAGAACATCGCAGCAAGATGATAAAGTCGTATCCCAATGCTCAAGATAATGTTGTCTTCTTTGCTTTCTTTGCAGGTGAAGATCCAATTTCTTATGAATAAGCATCCGAGGGGGAAAAATGGAAGAAAGCCATGAATGAAGAAATTGATGCATTGAAAAGAATGGCACATGGGAGTTGGTTGAATTACTACCCAATAAAATTCCATCGATGTGAAATAAGTTTTCAAGACAAAGGAGAATCTGGATGGCTCTATCAACAAATACAAAACATGACTTGTTGCGAAAGAATACGAACAAAAAAAAGGGGAAGATTACAATGAGGTATTTGCTCTAGTTTCCCGACGTGATACCATTCGTTTGATTATTTCTCTTGTTGCCCAAAATAGTTGGAAATTATTTCAAATGGATGTTAAATCCGCTTTCTTGAATTGTTTTCTTAAAGAAGAAATTTATCTTGAACAAACACTTGATTTTGTGAAAAGTTTGGGAAGAGAACAAAGTTTACAACCTTAAGAAAGCTTTATATAGCTTGAAACAATCCCCATGAGCATGGTATAGTCGCATCAATTCATACTTTGAGAAAAATGGTTTTCAAAAGTGTCCTTATGAACACACTCTCTACATCAAACCTGATTTGGAAGGAGGTTTCATGGTTATAAGTCTTTATGTTGATGACTGTTAGGATTGTGACTCCTTTTCTTGGGAGGAAAGGAAACTTGGTCACCAAGTAATCCTTATTTAAATAGGATACTACTATTTTGAAGACTCCTAATTGGAATTGGTTTTGGATAGTAATTTTCTTGTTCACCATTCTACCTCTCCTATAAATATAGGTGTAACTTATTGTATTTTGTGTGCTAAAGAAGACCAGAATAGACCAGTACCAAAGAGCCATAATAGGCCGGTACCAGAGAATACACATAGAAGAGTGAGAGAAGAGAAAATTACATATTAGTGTTTTTCTTGTGTGTGAGTGAAACACCGGGTGAGCGATACATGTGTAAGTTGTTAATCTGTTGATCATCATATTGTAATCCTCTCATTGATAGTGATTATTGGTACACTCCGTGGACGTAGGCTAATTTGGACGAACCACGTATAAATCTCCATATTTGTGTGTGTGTGTGTGATTTTGGTTGCAATTGTTTATATGTAGTTTTGGTTCGATCTTGGGCGGGTATAGAAACTCTAACAATGACTTAATTTTTACCGGAAATAATTTGGAGTTGTTACATGATTTCAAAATTTTAATGATGAAAGAATTTGAAATGACCGATTTGGGTGAGCTACATTATTTTTTGGGCATTAAAGTTCATCAATCAAAATGGGGAATTTATATTTTTCAAGAGAGTTATGCTAGAAAAATTCTTGAAAAAATCAAGATGGAGCATGCCAATCCCGTTTCAACACTGTGCATCACTGGAGTTAAATTGACCAAGAGTGGTGAAGGAAAACTTGTCAAATCTAATATGTTTCGAAGTTTGGTTGGATATTTGTTGTATTTAACCGTTACACGACCGGATACATTGTATTCGGTAAGATTGTTTAGCCGATTTATGGGAAAACCATATTTGAGTCAGTGGGAGGCTGCCAAAAGAATTTTGAGGTATGTCAAAGGAACCATTGATTATGATATTTTTTATCAAACACATGTTTCGATTAATCTTGTTGGCTACACAGATAGTTTCTTAGCTGGAAGCATGGATAATAGTAAAAGTACTTCCGGTTACGTCTTTAATCTTGGAAGTGGAGAAGTTTGATGTAGTTCCAAGAAACAAACAATTGTGACTCTTTCAACAACGGGAGCTAAGTTCACACTCTCCAAACATTGCATTTAGGTTCAATTTTCCTAAACCTGAGGGGGTGTAAGTGTAAATAACTCGTGATAATAAGCATTCGATTCCAACATCACTACATATATCAAACCAAATAAGAGAATAGGATGACCAGTACATTATTTTCTCATTTCATTCCTATTTAATTGATCATTTTATTCTATTTCATTAATTCGTACCCAACGCAACATAAAATAAATGTAGTAAATTGGAATAGCGCTTTAAACCCTTAATCAAGTTGCATTTATTTTATTCTTATGCATTAAATTCAACTACTCAATTCATCACGATGTTTGAAAGTCTGCATTATCCATAATACTTTACATTTCGTGTTACTTTATATATTTTTGTTTTTAGTTTCTCTCGTTTTTTTTTTTTAACTTTTCTAGGTAAGAATAAAATTTTATCACATATATCAAAATAATAATAATAAACATCTTAATTTCTTAATTACTGAAAAACATTAAAGTAATAATTATCATTTTTTTGGGTAAATTACTCTGATCTCCCCTGGAATTTCACATAATTACTCTCAGATTAAAGTTTGTGTAAATTTACTATAATCTCCCCTGTAAGATTAATATTACATTAACGTTTTTGTGCATATTATAAAGTACCCTTAAATTAAGTGTTTCAAACTGAAGTAATTTATGATTTGCATGTCTAATGACCTCCTATCATTTACACTACTAAAATACCTCTTATTTTACATCACTCAAAATATCATTATCCCTTCTCATGCAAGTTGGTTAGGTTATTTTAACATGAACTACTCAGTGTAAAACACTAAAGTTATGTGTATTTTAGTAAATATACAAAAATATTAGTCTAATATTAATATTACAGGGAATATCAGAGTAAATTTATACAAACTTTAATCTGAGAGTAATTATACAAAATCTCAGAGGAGGTCAGAATAATTTACCCTTTTTTGAAACAAACGGTTTAAACAACTAAATTATCTAGAGTTTTTGATTGACATAAACAAACTTAAAAATAAAAAATGAGAAGGGAAAAAGGCCACCACCATCAGACTACAATTGAGGGTAAATTTCCTTAACCGATTAATCTCAAAATCACCGTTACAAGTATCAGACTCTCGTCCCACAACCAGTACCAACTACTAATCCCATGAGCTCCGCCACCCATGGCCGTAATCGCCATCACCGCCGCCAGCAATCCGAGTCCGAACCTGTTCAAACTCAGAGATCCGACATGGTATCTGGATCCCCCCGGAATGATTAAACCCGAACACCTTCTCAGCCTCTCTCAACAATTCCCCAAACAGTGGGTGATTGAAGTACACCACAGGCACAAAAAACCTATGCGTCTCATCTTCTTTCTCACCCACATACACCGCCAAATACCCTTTGGGTACACCCACTGGTTTTGTCTCAATCGGGTCGTGACCCACCGGAACATAACCCGAATTGGATTTGGAAGAACAGAGTAACTTAGCTCCATTCTTCAGAGAACGACCCCAATTGCACAGCTTAGACATGGCTTTGATAGCATGTTTCTGGTAGTTTAAGCGTTGATAGCTTGCTCGCTTTGTTCTTCCATGGATGACCCATTTGAAGGCCTTTACCAGCTTTGTCCGCAGTCTGAAACCTCTGATTCTTTTCATGATTTGGGCGATGAGAAGTGATAAAACGAAAAGGGTTTGTGGGAAAGAGATTATCTGAAATGGGTTTGCCAGAAATCAGGACAAGGGTCTGTAATTGACATGATTATATATGAGTATATATAATACTATATATCCTCTGTTTTTGGAGGATCTCTCTCTCTCTCTCTTGAATGGTTCTCTTTTCTTGTTCTGTTTTTTACTTTATAGAAGTGGTGGTGGTGGTGGTGGTGTTTGTAGGGAGATAGATTCTAATATTCCAGAGGAAGAGGAATGAGGTTCTATTGATGGAGATGAGAAGACTCCGTTGGAGTTGTGGAGAGTATCATATGTTATATACGAAAAGTATACACTCGCATATTAAATATAATATACTGTATATGGAGAGATGGAGAGAGAGAGTGGTGGTCTGTTGGGTGATTGTTGGTTGGACTTTTTATTGTTTGTCGTTATTTGTACTGTTTCAACAAAATGACTGATATTTTGTCAATGGAAAAAGACAATTTAAAGGAAAAAATTTGTAGGAAAGTTGAATAGTAAAAGAAAAAAAAAAGTGAGTATAGAAAGGTCATCTCCTGTTATCAAAAGGTCAGCTACAAACGGCACGTTTTAATTGTACGTAATATGTGATATTTGGTTGTAAAAGAGTAATACGGAAAGTAGTGTGAAAAAACATTTTTAAGTGCTGCTAGCCTGCTACTATTACGTAGTGTTATATTATTAGTATTATTATTTCATTCTATTATTTCCTCGGGTATAAATTACTTGATAAACCTAATTACCAGATTTGGAATTTTTTTTTTTGGCGGACATTGACCTTTTTTTTCTCTTCTTTTATCCTTTAAATATCAGCCACCTTTTTTTTCTCTTCTTTTATCCTTTAAATATCAGCCATATCTATGAGGTCCTAGGTTAAAATCCTTTCAACTATATTTTTGTCTGTGCCACTGGAGGTTTAGCCGGTCGTTAACTTCAGACCCCGAAAATTAGTCGAAGTGCGCGTAAGCTAATCCGGATCATTCCGGTTACCGAGAAAAAAAAAATTTCTCAACCATATGTAAATCCACACAAATAAATAGACCTGTAAACGGATCGGATTTGGATCGGATCTGTCTTGATTCGAATTCGAATCCGATAAGCATAATCCGACGAATTTTTGCTTCCTTAATCCATATTCGATTTCTTAGATATTCGGATCTCCAATCCGATAACCCAATCCGATTATACTTTTTTTTTAAAAATAAAATCAATAAATAATATTTATATTTTATTATTATTTTATGAACAATAAAAATAAAATTATCTATTTTATACTTAAAATGCATGTCCATGACAAATATAAAAGTCAAAACAAACAAAAATTTAAAATATAATTATAGATATTAATTACCATATACAAATAATAACATAATTATTTATATATGTATATTAAGTATACTACATTTACTACTCAACATTTATATATTAATTAATAGTATAAAATTTAAAGTATAAATAATGAAACACTCAAATTATTAACACTTTTAATAGTAGCATAGTTGATCAATCTTTATTAATAAAGAACAAAATAATTAACAATTAACAATTAACAATCATATATATGTATAATACTAAATATACACACATAAAAATATCACATCTATATTAATATATATATATATATATATAATATAATTCAGATCAAATTATTATCGGATCGGATTAACATAAATCCAAATCAAATTTATTAAAAATTTGAATTATCAAATTTGTATCGTAATCGATTTATCAGATTTTATTTTAAATTTATATCCGAAATATTCACATGTCTACAAATAAGTTCAAAACTTTGGTATCTCTATTACCTTTTGTACTGTAGTGATACGGATTTGTTGACTCGGGTGATTCATATTTGCAAGACAAAGACCGTTGAGAAACTTTGATTTATGAGAATTATTTAACATCATAGGCCACTTCGAGTATAATCAAAATTCATATATACGTATTGACTAGTTATATATGAACTATAGACATATATTTTGTCGTAAATTTGAACCAGTCTCATGAATTTTGTGGGGCTACTGCAAAAGTGAGCATTGTTTTTATCAATTTAGTTAGATTAATGGAAAGGAAACAAAATGATAATGGTACGGAGGGAAGTTTTGTTACAAAGAAAAAGGGAGGATATTGAGGAATGGAATGAAGATACAATTAGGCATGATGTGTTGATTGTCATGTTTAACTTCAAATTGGATTTTTAATGATACTGTACTAATAGCAAATTCATTCTTATGACGAAATTAATGAAAAGAGTATAGTAGTAAATTCAGTAAAAAAGTTCTTTTATTTCGTTTCCTGTACATCATTATTATTGTTTTGTTAATTTTTTGGGTTAACTTAATTTACATCTCCTCATATTTATTTTTATTTTATTTACACCTTCTTAGGTTTAAGAATCTTTATTTACACTCTTTATTTTTTAAAATTCACATCATTTACAATCCCTCAGGCATGACATCATCCTGAAATTTTTTTTAATACATAAACTACCGTCAATGTGTTAACATGTGTGTTTGAAAACAAGGATATAACTTTATCAATTTGACCCCTCCCATTTCTAAAAATACAAAAATGAAAGTAAAAAGATATTTAAACATAATTCTATATTTTAATTTAACAAAAATTTATGGAAAAAAAATTATTCTTCTTTTTTATGAGTTTAAATCAATTAAATTTATTATATGCACAAATTATTCAATTATTTCACATATTCAATTTATTAACACATTTAATTTGTTTGGAAACTAATTTTTTAATTTGTGAAGAAAAATTAAATCCAAACACCCTTATTCCCAAACCACCCTCGGCCACGGCCACCCCACCATCACCAACCCCCCCACCCCCACCACCAAAAACCAGGCCTAGTGCCTTACCAACTAAAGCCCAAATATTGATTTAAGGGGTGTTTGATTTAAGGATTAAATTAATTTAAGGGGTGTTTGGTTTAAGTGAGTTTTAGACATTTCATATCATAAAAGGGTATAAATGAAGATTCTTAAACTTGAAGGGATATAATTGAAGTAAAAGAAAACCTAAAGGGATGTAAATGCAAGTAACCATAATATTTTGCATTAGTCAACCAAACAGTATGAATTATTAACAATATTCTCTCAATTTCCTTTTCTTTTTGGTTCGTATAATATTTTTTTCCTCTTCACTCTATCAAATTATTCTTACTTGAAATTTCTTTTGATGGGATTCATAGGTTATCGATATTTTTCCTATGCTAAAATAGAACAAGGATCTTTTTTTTTTTTAGGATCTCTCTCCACCATCTAATAGTTAAGAAATATTTACGTCATCACTTACCAAAATCACAAATACCATATTTTTATAATACACTTATCGACCTAATTTTAACCACTAGTTCACCTTTGAAAAAAATTGGAGAGAGAAAATCAAACGAGAGGATTCTAATTCGCTAAAAGAATGTTGTGAAGTGTCTCGTATATAGGAATTAACGATAGTTTGTACTCCTCCGTCGGAGTTCCGTCCATTTATTTAAGGACTTTTGAATACTTTTTATTTTATATGAGCGGGGTTTGGTAAAAGAAATTGAACTTGTCATGGATTGTGGAGAATGAATGATTTCTAGTAAATACCCGCACTGTCCTGTTTAAATTATTTTTTTAGTAAAAAACACTTAACATTAATTTAAAATATTTTATTACTATTAATCTTTCTCTTTTCACGGGATACGGCATCTTTGACCAAGGAGGCACAAGTAGTCAAATATGTACAATGAAAAAACTAAAAAATAAAGAGTTTGATTGTTGTATGATTTTTTTTAAAAAAATCAAGAAATTACTTTAATGTATTATTCTTTGTTGGTATTTTAAGGTTTGTTTTCTTTTGAGTTTTTGTATACTAAATCCTTATCTTGATAATGAAAATGACAATGACAATGACAATCTAGCATTAATGGTGCGGGAGAAGACGAGAATGGGCATAGTGTGAAACGTTAATGGGGCTTAATTAATCAAAAGTCAATTCGTAATAAATTCGTAAAGGTATTGAATTTTTAAAATTAAAAGAAAAAAAAATGAATATAAGCAAACTCGTCTATTGGGATATATCATGTCAGAGGGAGACCCATGTATGATCTATAATGATCCACTTTTATTATTTAATAGTTCAATATTCATATTTGATGTACTAATAGAAAAACCTCACAATTCAGGTACATTTAATAATTATCCTTCCATTCATTTTTTAGTATTTAACTTATAGAAGCGTCTAAGATTGAATTCCAAATCTGAAAGGTGGGTTTCATCAAGTAGAATTCTGGACCACAAAAGGCTTTCTTTTTTCATTTTTTTTTCTTTGATAATTAATTTTTTGGACCACAAAAGATTGGAATCTAGAAAATAATGAAATTCTTCAATAAACCACATACAAACGTAAGTGGTCCATCAACATGCAATAAAAAGAATGTTCTTGTTTTGGCTTGTATGGCTACACTTAAGACATGTTTGGAAACTGGTCTGATTTGATCTTATTATTCTGGTATTGTACTAGATCTAAACTCTTTTTAGTAACGATTTGGTCTGATTTCAAAATTTATTAAATATATATACATTTAAACAAAATCAATTGCTTCAAAAATTATTCGATTAGGAGAATTAATAAAAGAGATGGAAAAAAATAAAGAAAAAAAGCGAAAAACTATCTGAGAAATATAAGAAAGGGCTATTATCAGTAAACTCCCCCCTCCAGATCTGAAAACCCCCCTATAATTTCATTTTGCATCAGCATACCCCCCTTCAGATCAGAAAACTCCACTATGGTTTCATTTTGCATCAGCTTACCCATTCCCTTTAATTTTGGACCAAAATACCCCTAGAGTTTAATTAAATTAAAAACAATATAGAAAATTCAAAAAATATATATACAATTCGTAGAAAAATATATAAAATTCAAAAATATATATAAAATTCGAAAAAATATATAAAATTCATAAACAAATATATAAATTTGTAAAAATTATATAAAATTCAAAAAAATATATATAAAATTAAAAAGAAACATATAAAATTCGAAAGAATATATAAATTTGTAAAAAATATATAAAATTCAAAAAACATATAAAATTCAAAAATATATTTAAAATTTGTAAAAAATATATCAAAATTAGAAAAACCATACAAAATTCGTAAAACAATATATAAAATTCATAAAAATATATATATAAATTCGAAAAAAATATATAAAATTCAAAATAAATATATAAAATTCGAAAAAACCATATTACCAATCAAATAAAATATCACGAAAACATAAATCAAATATAGTGGAAGGGCACTTTCTTGGATTGTATTGCTCAACTCTCATTGGTTCTCTTGATTCTGATTTTCCTACCCCTTTTTTTCTTTTGGATAATCTTGTATGAATATACTGTGTGGTGTGCCAAAGGATTATATATATTCATATATTTTTTTAATTTTATATTTTTTTACAAAATTTATATATTTGTTTCGAATTTTATATGGTTTTTTCGAATTTTATAGTTTTTTTTACGAGTTTTATATGTTTTTTTTTAATTCTATATATTTGTTTACGAATTTTATATGTTTTATTAATTTTATATATATTTTTTGAATTATATATATATTTTTTATGAATTTTATATATTGTTTTACGAACTTTATATATTTGTTTGAATTTTATATATATTTTTTTGAATTTTATATATTTTTTTACGAATTATATATATATTTTTTGAATTTTATCTATTTTTTACAAATTTTTTATTTTTTTTATTTTGAGTGAGAGATGGGCTAACATGGTTTTAGATGTGCTGGTTTTAAAAAATCAAAACCAAGCGGCCCAAACTTGCTATGGTTTTCAAACCAAAGACCAGACCAGACCAACAAGCCCTAAACCCATCAACCAAACAAGCCCAGGTTGGGCTTTATTTTTGTAGTAGTGCATTTTCAAAAAACAAAATATATTTTTAAAGGAACAAATACACTTAATTTCAAAATGTTAGCATTTCTTATTAGATGCGGTGAGATCTTACTAACTAGTGTATGTGTATGAAATATTTTAGCAATATATATGGATACCTCACGTCATTAGCAATGGCTAGGGATGGCGATTGGCACCTTCTCACCGGAGCCTCGCCCCGTTTTGTTAGTAATTGTGCCTTGAAGTCCTATTCTAATTAGGATTCTATTTTACTGTTGTATTATGTAAGGTAATTTTTTGCTAGAGAGATGTCTTATTCTAAGGAGTTGTATTTCTTGTCCAACAAAGAATTGGATTTTCTTGTTTAACAAGAAATTGGGTTTTAGCTCTATAAATAGATACCTAGGTTTTGGGTTGAGACCAATAAGATTGAAAGAGATGTAGTCTCATAAGAAAGATCGTGGGTAGAGATAGATTTACATGTAGGGTAGAGTGAATACTGATGGGAAGAGGGAGTCTCGTGGGATACACGGAAGAAAACTCTAGGGGAGTTTTGTGTATGGATTCAGGTGTTGGAAATTCTCTACTATTGTAATTTCTCTACGAATTATAGTGGAATCTCTTTCTCATCCATGCATGTAGCCTTATTTAGGGTGAACCATGTAAATCTTGTGTTTATTCTTTTTTTTGAAAAATCAGCAATTGTATTAAGGAGGCAAAAGCCTAAACAAGAGAGTAGTACTCCAAATACAAGTCATCTGGGAAGCCCCATGTCCACCAAACAAGCAAGAACCAAGACATACCACCCTTTACACTCAAGGCCAGTAAGCTAAACCAAACACAAACAAAACCAGTGGAGTTCAGGCAAGAGCTCCACTTGGACATAAGGAAAACAACACTAAGAATCTGGCACTATGCGTAGAACATTAATAGAAAATAGAGTTTGGAAGCTGCCATATCCTAGCTAGACAGCATTCACTGGATTGTTCTTGATCCTGTTAAGAGAGAAAGTTCTAAACCTAACTGTGTCCATGATTTCATTGACCAGCTGCATTTCAGTCCTAACTTCTCCCCTATACAATCTTCTTACTCTTTCGCACCAATAGATGTAGATAGAAGCTGCCAAGCACCATTTACTGATCAGGACCTGAAGATTTTTCCCTTTTAAAGAAGAGCACCATTGCACAAGATCATCCCAAGAGGTGAAAGTACATTGTAAGCCTCTCTGCTTGATAAAGATCCATCCCTTATATGTGACTTTGCAATTGAAAAAGAGATGATTCCTAGATTCAATTCCTTTGCAGAAGACACAACAGTTGTTAGAAGATAATCCCATAAGCACTAGCCTGTCTTGAGTGAGCATTCTATTGTGAATAACTGTCCAGAACACAAAGGCATGCCTAGGAATAGCCCCACTAAACCAAACTCCAGAATACCAAGTTATGTTAGGTTTTTTAAATCTGAAGTAATCCCAAGCTGAAGCAATGCTGAAATTGGGAGCAAGGTTCCAAATCAGTTTATCCTCTTGATCAACAGAGGGAGAAGGAAAATTCATAGTAGAATAATTTAGATAAATAAGCTCCAGAGAGTTGGTATTAGGCCAGCTCCAAGAATTGTTGATAATGATAGAAGCCACTTTAGCACCCTTAGGCAGACCAGCAAGGTTGATTACATCATTGCCAAAGAACTCCACAATTGGCCTATCAAATAACCATGCATCAAACCAAAGAGAGACATTAGCACCATTACCCACTTTGTATCTAAATAAGCCCTTGATCTTATCCCTCAAACCAAGGATTTTCCTCCAAGACCATGATTTGTTATAAGAGCTCTTTAGGAGCCAAAAGCTTTGATTTTTTATGATGGCGGATTTTGCCCAGGTAACCCACATAGAAGAATGGCACGGTTGAAGAATCTTCCAAATGTGCTTCGTCACAGCAGCTTGATTCCATGAGACAAGGTCCTTAATTCCAAGGCCTCCTTCCTCTTTAGGCAAACACACCTCTTTCCAGGATAGTTTATCCCCTCTTAGCTCTTGTGTTTATTCTTTATGAGTGCTCTTTTATATTCTTCATTGTCGCTTGTTATTTCTGTTGCGATCCTAACAAGTGGTATCAGAGCTTCTAGGTTGAAGCAGATCCGTAAATCATACAATCTGGTTCAGATTCGGAGATCAAAGTTACTTGAAATCAAAATCCAATCACTGCATTAGAATCGTCTCGTCGAGACGAAGTCGGCGCCGCAAACCGCATCGAAATCGTAGTCCAAACGCGCCTTTACGCGCCTTGCCAGAAAAGTTACGCGTCTGCCAGCGGCGAACTAGTCCAGTGACCGGAAAATCGGGGAGACGCTAACGTCAGCACTACCACATCAGTAGTGCCACGTCAGCTTGCCATGTCAGCAACTACCACGTTAGTGCCGCCACGCCAGTAAATTCCATGTCATCAACAGTCTTGTCTTTTAGTGTTGAATTATTTTTTTATCTCGTTTGGATTTTTTTGACATGTTTTTTACACGGTCGTAACCGTTCTTAAAGTTTTGGACCATTTCGGACGCAACCGTGTGCTTGGTTTTGCCCGATTCGACTCCAAACACCTCAAAAAGGCTCAGTGGGAGCAATGGCAGAAGAAAATGTAACAATGATCAATAAGTTTGACGGTACAAACTTTGCTTTTTGGAAGATGCAAATTGTGGACTTATTATTCCAGAAGAATTTTATTTACCATTGGAAGAGCAAAAGCCATAATCGATGACAGAAGAACAGTGGAAAATCCTGGATCGAAAGGCTCTCGATACGATCAGACTGACGTTGTCAAAATCCGTTGGTTTCAATATAAGGAATGAGAAGACAACAAGGTCTATCATGGACACCCTTTCTAATATGCACGAACAGCCGTCTGCAGCAAACATAGTACATCTAATCAAAAGATTAGTTAATCTGAAGATGTCTGAGAATGGAAAGATCAGTGAGCATCTTAATATTGTCAATGAGATCGTTGGGCAGTTGGAATCTGTTGATATGCCGATCTCTGGCATGATGAAAGTAACTTTGGTTCTAAGCCAATTGCCAGAGAGTTGGAGCGGCACAGATGCTACAATTAGTAGCTCTTATGGGAAAGAAACGTTGTAGTATGATTTCGTGGTCAACATGATACTCACGGAAGAAATCAGAAGGCAGACAACATACTCTTCTAACAGTGGCTCAGGATTGAATGTCGAGAGTAGAGGTATAAGTTCGAGTAGGAAGAAAGGTGAAAGTCACGGACGTGACCGTTCCAAGTCGAGATAGGGAAGATCACAGTCTCGAAATCCCAGAAATTCCAAAGAGATTGAGTGTTGGAATTACGGTAAAACTGGTCATTATAAGAACCAGTGTAGATCCCCGAAAAAGGAAGTGAGAAACAAGACTGAAGCAAATATTATCTCAAAATAAGCAGATGATGCACTGAGATGCTCTTTGGAGAGCAAGACAAAGTTTTGGGTCTTCGATTCTGGAGCATCATTTTAGCCACCTCAAATCGAGAGCTCTTTGAGAGCTATGTATTTGGTAACCTTAGAAAGGTTTATGTAGGTGACGATCAACCCTGCAGTGTCGTATGAAAAGGTGAAGTACATATCAGACTTAGTGGATCGATATGAAAACTAAGGGATGTGAGACATATTCCAGACTTGAGGAAGAACCTAATGACCACTTTCAAAGATGATGAGTGGAAGGTTTCCAAAGGGGCTATGACTATAGCACGAAGAAATAAAATTGGTACGCTCTACACAACCACCAGTGCTAGCACATTGATAGTACTTACAGAAAGCAAAGAGGATTACAACCTGTGGCACTAGAGACTAGGTTACATGAGTGAAAATGGGCTCAAGGTTATGCTCTTGAAGGGAAAACTACCAGGCTTGAAATTGATTGATATCGATTTCTGTGAGAAATGCGTATTCGGTAGGTAGAAGAATGTGAGTTTCCAGAGGCATAACAGAACTCCCAGAAAGGATAAGCCTGAGCTAGTTCACACTGATGTTTGGGGGCCAGCAAATATCTCATTTCTTGGCGGAATGTCCTAATTTGTGACTTTCATTTATGACCATTCCACAAATGTAAGGGTTTATTTCTTGAAACATAAATTTGAAGTGTATGATTTGTTTAAAAAATGGAAAGCCATGGTGAAGAGTGAGACGAGTTTGAAGATAAAAAGATTAAGATTCAACAATAGTGTAGAATATTAGGACACCGGTTTTAAAAACTTTTGCTATGAGAATGGTATCAGATTAGAAAAGACTGTTTCACGTACTCCACAACAGAATGGCGTAGTAGAACATATGAACCGGATATTGACTGAGAGAGCCAAAAGCATGCGCATATAGACAGGGTTGCCAAAATAGTTCTAGGCAAAAACAGTTAGTACAATAGCATATCTAATCAATTGAGGTCTATCGATACCATTGGAGCACATAATACTAGAAGAGGTATGAAGTGGTAAAGAGGTAACACTTTCACATTTGAGAGTTTTCGGTTGTGTTGCATATGTGCATATTAGTGATAATGTTATGGCAAAGCTTGATCCCAAATCACAAAAAGACACTTTTATTGGATACGACGATGATGAGTTTGGTTACCGCATCAGGGATGACCAAAATAAGAAGGTGGTCCGAAGCAGAGATATAGTGTTTAATGAAAAGGTGATGTACAAGGACAGGCACACGAAAACTTCAAATCCTGTAGCACAGAGTAATCTTGTGTATGTTGAGTTAGATGATGTTCAAGACAGTATTATCGCACAATAAACAGTTGAGAGTCCCCAATCAGAAGAACCGATTATAGAGAGCAATACTCAACAGAATGATACACAACAATCTCCGACTCCTATTCCTGTACCTAGGAGGTCTTCACGACCGCATGTGCTGAATAGGAGATACATGAATTATTTATTGCTCACAGATGGAGGTGAACCAAAATACTATGATGAGGCATGTCATGCAGCATATGCGAGCAAATGAGAGCTTACGATGGAAGATGAGATGAAGTCCCTTATCTCTAACAAAACATGGAAGCTAACCGAGTTGCCAGTAGGAAAGAAAGCTCTCCATAACAAATGGGTGTACAGGGTAAAAAATGAACATGATGGTTCCAACAGATACAAGCCAAAAAATCCAGACGCGACAGAGCTCGCAAGGCAGAGAGCAGTCGCGACAAAGGTTCCAAGACAGAAAAGTCAAACGCGATAGTGGTTGCAAGATAGAGAGGCCATATGCAACAGAGTCTGCACAAGACCAAATATTGCTCATGCAGTAGGAGCTATGAGTTGGTTCATGCCAAATCCCAGGAAGAACCACTGTGAGATAGTGAAGTGGATATTGAGATATCTATGAAATACCATAAACAAATGTCTTACAAAGGCTAGTAAAGAAATTATTTGGTTACATGGTTTATTGGAAGAGATGGGATTTAAGCAAAAGGGTAGAAATAATCTAGCCGACATGTTGACCAAAGTAGTAACAACAAAGAAAGTCTTCAAGCTTGAAGATAGAAATGAGCGCACCGTAGTACACTGATCATTGATGGAGTTGATTTATTGATAAAAAGTCGTCAAGTGGGAGATTGTTATGATTGTGACTCCTTTTCTTGGAAGGAAAGAAAACTTAGGCAGTAGTATCCTTATTTGATTAGGAGGTTGCATTGAAGACTGTTAATTGGAATTGGTTTTGAATACCAATTGTCTTGTTCACTACTCTCAGTCTCCTATAAATATAGGTCTGACCTATTGTATTATGGAAACAGAAAAGAGAGAAGAGAGAAAAATACAGAGTGTTATTTTTCTTGGTGTAAGTGAAACACCAGATGAGCGATACACGTGAGTGAAACACTGTATCAGTTATTTAGTATTGTAATCCTCTCAATTGATAGTGAATATTGGTGCGCTCCGTGGATGTAAGCTGATTTGGCCGAACCACGTATAAATTTAGCAGTCTTTGTGTTTGGGTGTGTGTGATTTTATTTGCAACTGTGTGTGTGGTTTCGATCAGGAGGGTGTAAAACCCCCCCAACAAGTGGTATCAGAGCGTTCTCAGATCCTAACAAGTGGTATTAGAGCCGATTGTTCGTATTAGGACGTTTTGAAGAAGATCCAGAAAACACAAGGAATCTTAACCGGTGTTGTAACGGTTTTAGTTGCAGGTGGAGTCAATCGGATTTGTTGGTCACAAATATCCAAAAATTGTAATGGTTGCATGGCATAGAACTCGAGTAGTCAAGGTAGCCCCTGGAAGACGTATCGAGTAATGTCAAGTAATATTGCAAAAATTATCAAGATTGAAGATGCAACGGATTGACTTAATGAATGCCATGGAAAATGATGATTGGTGGGAAGAAATTAAAGTGAAGGTGGAGATTGTTACAAATTATACCTTGAATTCCTATTCTAATTAGGATTCTATTTTAGAGTTGTATTATGTAAGGTAACTTTTTATTAGAGAGATGTCTTATTCTAAGGAGTTGTATTTCTTGTCGAACAAGGAATTCGGTTTTCTTGTCCAACAAGGAAGTAAACTTTAGCTCTATAAATAGATACCTAGGTTTTGGGCTGAGACCAATGAGATTGAGAGAGATATAGCCTCATGAGGGAGATCGTGGGTAGAGATAGATTTATATATGGGGTAGAGTGAACAGTACTGATGGTTAGAGGGAGTCTCATGGGATACACGGAAGAAAACTCTAGGGGAGTTTTATGTATGATTTCAGGTGTTGAAAATTCTCTATTATTGTAATTTCTCTACGAATTATAGCGGAATCTCTTTCTCATCCATGGACGTAGCCCTATGTAGGGTGAATCATGTAAATCTTGTGTTTGTTCTTTGTGAGTGTTCTTTTATATTCTTTGTTGTCGTTTGTTGCTTCCGCTGCAATCCCAACACGTTCTGCCCCTTTATTTAAGAAATTGGGAGGGGTTTGTACTTCGTAGGAGTGAGTTTAGTAAAAGAAATTGAACCCGTCATGGGTTATGGGGCGGGTTCGGATATTGATAGAAATTCATTATGTCCCGCCATGTTTATATTAACTTTACCTTTTGTTACTTAAATATATATATATACAAAAATAATAATCTAAATATGTTATTAGTTATTTCTCATTCTTTTCTCATAGAACTCGATATCTCAAACCAAGGAGAAACGAGTAGCCGAATATATCCAAAGAAAAAAAAAATAGACACTGAGTTAGATCGCTGGATAAGTGAGTTCGATTATTGGGTGATTAGAAAGAAGTTTATAGGTTAATCTTCTTCTTTTTTTTTTGTATTTTTCTATGTGTATTTAGGATTTTAATTTTAATATTTTTAATTTTCTATCGACTAAACTCTTTTGTCGATGATGACGATGACACCAACAATCAAGTATTAGAGGAGCGGAATGGGGCGGACACATGTATAATAAAGTGTTAATAGGGCGGGTATGGTTTATGAAAAAACAACATGTGACAGACCCGTGAAGGGTATGGTATTTTAAAAAATTAAATGGGGTAGGAATGGATATAGGTGAATCCGTTTCGTACCCGCCTCATTGTCATCCCTAGCAATGGTTCATACAGTTTAGTCAAATAGACAACACTCAAAGGATGTGTGGCACTCGTCACGTCATCAAATACAATGCTGAAAAGTGAGTTGGGAGCAGGACTCAGACAATAATAAAATCTGGAGAGGTACTTGGTTTAGTGGCTGACGTTCATGGCCCGTCAAGTCAACATCAACCTAACTTGTTGAGCCATAAGAGCTCTCTCTCACACAACCACACACATTTCATCTAAGGGAGTCCATGCCTTTGAACACACTTCTTTGTCTATAT
The DNA here is from genome assembly GCA_963922005.1 of Cornus suecica. Classification (NCBI taxonomy): domain Eukaryota; kingdom Viridiplantae; phylum Streptophyta; class Magnoliopsida; order Cornales; family Cornaceae; genus Cornus; species Cornus suecica. The sequence continues at coordinate 51,825,137 of OY998245.1, forward strand.
CTCTCATGTACAATTTGTTTGGGCTTTATCCTCTTAGTCCACCTTTAATCCTATAATTTATCTATGATTCTCTAATGATATCACTATTTATATTATAATTTAAGAACCCCCTTCAATTCATATGTTGTTTAATTAAGAGCAAAATTAATATACATATATGTTTTTGGTGAATAAAATGAAATTAAAATCTGAAGAACACCATGGTGTATTAGATATTGATATAAATAACAAAACTTATATTCACAGTAGGAAATAAAAGCAAAATCTAATCTTAATGAAAATCCTTCTGTGTTCTGAGGGTAAAATCATTAAAGTAAGATAGCAAAAGGAGCCTTTTGTTTATTCATGAGATAACATTTGACGTAACAGAAGAATATGTTATAAAGAACATAGTTGACTGTAAGATGTTAACATCTGTGTAGTTTTACTCTACAATTGAAAAAAAGAAGAGAACATACGTTTGAGTTCGTTTTAATTATGTGGTGGAAAATGAGGAAGAAAACCTTATAAAGTATATACCAAAGGGCAACGCGACGTGACGGTAAGAGATACATGGAAACTATAACTGCATGCTTTGCAAGGACTATAAGTGAAATTTATCCCAAATATATAGCAAGAGAACTTATTTTTGTCAACAAAACATGAACTTTTAATTCTTATGTGAGTTGAGATATACATCATCATTTCCATTCACATAAAATGTTTGGGGATTATTGTTTTTGCATAGAAAAATCACAATAACATGTTATATTAAGACTCCTTTTGACCTCCACAAAGCTTTTATAATTCTGTGAACTGGGACTTCGTGTTAGACACACTTTATGTTCTTAATTTTTTCATTATCTTTGTTTATTGGGTCAAGGCTTATTTATGCAGTCCCTCCTACATTGGAAAGAAAGGGAATTAGTATTGTGCTTATTTATAGTTGCATTGGGTGGTGAATTTGAGTACCCAGAGGCATGGGAGGAGGGCTGAACCATGTTGAATCATTGAACCACCACATGCGCGTCGCTCTGTCCGTGCCGTGAAATTGTTTTATCAATTACTCATATAATCCATAATCGACTTTTTAGTTCTTCTCCTTCTCCTTTTTTCATCCATCTCTCTGTCTACACACTGCTGTTGGGCGTCAGGTGTGTACAAAATATGTGGTTCAAAATGACACCTTAACGACACTTTAGGTTTTACGCTTTTGCAAGCGCACAGATCAATTGTATATAGTTTTGCTTGAGTAGAGGAATATCGATCCCACAGAGACGAGGATTGTTCACTTTAATAGTCTAAAAACACTGAATTATATTTTTCCAAAAAGAGTTTCATTTTTTGAATTATCTAATACTAATGAAAATAAAACAAAAGGGAATAATAAATAATGGTTGTGATTTAGAGAGAGAAAACTAGGGTTTCCTCACTCCACCACTAACCGCATAATATAGTCCAAATTCTATTTCAATTATATAAGGGCGATCCATTGACTGTGAATCAGGTCGCACCGCGCCAATAGTTTGACCCCAAAAAGTGTTACTCTCAATCGGATCGCGACAACCCATCTCAAGACTAAACTGATTAGTGTATGTCAACTACAAACAAAAAGTAAGTGTAGAAAAGTAAATTAAAGCAGTAAATTAAAACATGAAAATAAACTAAAGCATGTCTATATCAGTTTGTCAAGACATGGTTTGTGTCAACCTAGGGATCAAGTTTTATGACCACCATTGTGTAGAAAATCACAGATTAAGCATCCAAGTTCCAACCCATAGTGAATAATTGTGATTGTGTAAGATAAATATATTCGAAAAGTCTAAGACAAGAATCAATTCAAATATATAAACTTGTATCACGAATAAAAATGGCCACTCATCTAACACAATCATCACAATATAGTCACAGTTTCCCCTCTCTACAATTGAATATAAAATTAGATCTACATTATTTGGCTAGAGTTTTACGAGAAAACCCTAGATATTGAATTAGTTGATCATGGCTGAGAGAATCAACATTATTGGTGTAGAAACGCTCTCCATGGCCTTCGTCTCCAGATCTCTAGGTCTTTAATGGTGGTTCTCTTCAATGGAAGAACTGTATGAATGAACGTGAAAATCAGAACCAAAACCAGCCTCCAAAACAACACATCTCTAAACCTAACCCTCTCATATTTATAGACAAGTGAGAGAAACCCTAATGGTTGCCCTTTTCTGTAATTTCATAATACATGAATAATCTCTATAAAATCACATGGAAGTATGTGTATAAGCCTGTATGTAGAGGTCTAGAATCACCGATCACTTAAAATATCAAAGTAGGGACAAAACTGGAAATTTTGAAACAACTCCGAAACAACTTCAACACGTAAAGGGATCACGTGGCCACAAGGTGGGACCTACGCCCTTGACCTATGCTTATGCGTAGGTCTAGGGCATAGGCTACGCTCCTGACCTACGATTGGGCGTAGGTCTAGGCGGTACAGTCCAAACCAAAGCGTAGCTCAGGTCCAATCTACCTCTTTTTCTCTCTGTCGACGTAGGGTATTATGCATCTTTTATGTAAAAACTCATCTTTTCATATTTGACCTAGATGATAGATACTCAATATTGATCATTTTTCGCCGCTATCTTACGTTTGTTATGTCTTTACATTCCATTACTTGGTATTTTTATCCCGTTTGTGTGTGTAACCATGTTTTAGGAGCTTAATGAAGAAATAAAACTAATATTAGTGAATTAACCGAGTTCATGTTCGTTTCTATCTCGAGAAATGAATCAAGAGGAGCGCCAGAGCAAAGAAGAGTTACCGGAGGGCGAAATGGTCATTTCACGACATCATTAGCTCACTGGAAGGACAAAAATGTCATTTTCAAACATTATTACTTCACCAAAAGGCATCGGGAGTCAAAGACAACCAGTGTAGCTCAAATATGAAAAAAATGGATTTTACAGCAAAAATACATCATACCCTACGTCACCAGAGGCAAAAATAAGCAGAATTGGACCATACCTACGCATTGGTTTTGTACCCTATGCTCCTAACCTATGCTTGGGCGTAGGTACAGTATTTCCAACACAAAAATTTCAGCCAACTTCGGGCACCATATATTGGTCAAAAAAGGTCCAAATGAGGTGATTCTTGAGTCTATCATCAAGTTCTCGAAGTCCTATTTCCAACAATATATTACATGTCTCTATCCAATATGTGTATCTTTAGATATGATCAAAAGAGTGAGAAGTGTCCTGCAAAAAAAGCTAAAAATTTCAGTTTCGGGTTGAAATCCTATTTTGACCCGGATTGATTTGTTTTCACCCTAATGACTTCATTTCGACCCCAACACCTCTATACATCATATATTGGGGTTTTGCTTGGTTGGTTGTGAAATTATCAAAAAGGGTAATCCTATTTTCCAAGTTAGGATTTCCCTCAACTTTGCCTATAAAATACAAAGCTTTGCTACAGATTTTAGAGAGCTTCTTGACACGTATAATTTTTAGAGCCGCCACTGGAGATTCATCTTATTCGAAAGGGAGGACCCATTCAAGACCTAGAGATTCAGAAAAGAAGGTCATGGAGGGTGATTCTACATTAACGATGCAGTCTCCTTCTACCATGATCAACTAATTCGGTATCTAGGGTTTTCTCGCAAAACCCTAGCCAAGTAATGTAGTTTTAATTTTATATTCAATTGTAGAGAGGGAAACTATAGCTATAATGTGATGATTGTGTTAGATGAGAGACCGTTTTTATTCGTGATACAAGTTTATATATTTGAATTGATTCTTGTCTTAGACTTTTCGAATATATTTATCTTACACAATCACAATTATTCATTATGGGCTGGAACTCTGATGCTTAATCTATGATTTTCTACACAATGGTGGTCATAAAACTCGAAACCCTAGGTTGACACAAGCCATGCCCTGACAAACTGATATAGACATGTTTTAATTTATTTTCATGCTTTAATTTACTTTTCTGCATTTACTTTCTGTTAGTAGTTGAGATGCACTAATTAGTCTAGTCTTGAGATAGGTTGTCGCGATCCGGTTGAATGTAATCCTTTTTGGGGTCAAACTGTTGGCGCGGTGCAACCTGATTCACAATCAATTGATCACCCTCATACAATTGAAATAGAATTTGGACTATATTATGTAATTACTGGTGGAGTGACGAAAACCCTAGTTTTCTCTCCCTCTGAATCACAAATCAATTTACTTTGTTGTTTAGTTTAATTTAATTAATATTAGATAATTTACAAAAATCAACTCTTTTTGGAAAAATTATAATTCAATGTTTTTAAATTATTAAAGAGAACAATCCTCGTCTTTGTGGGATCGATATTCCCTTACTCAAACAAAACTATACACAATTGATTTGTGCGCTTGCAGAAGGGTAAAACCTAAAGTGTCGTTAAGGTGGTGTTTTTAATCTCATATTTTGCACACACCTAACGCCCATCAAGTTTTTGGCGGCGCTCCCTGGGACTTGGTATTGTTCAATAGCTTTAGTAGTTTATTTGCATTGTGTAATAATATTGTATCTAAAGTTGAAATTTGCGTATTTTTTCGATAAGCATAAGGGGATTTGGTGGAGCGGTGAAAGTTACGTCGTTGGACCTCTTATGAGTTTTAGTTCATCTTAATTTTTCACATAATTTTTAGCTTTATTTTTTTTAATAGTTAGAAGAGTTTAGAAGTAGTTAGTTTTATTGTCTTAAAAAATTAAAAACAAATATGCAGTTTTCTTTCAGAAAGTCCGATTTTTGCAACTGAGGTAAGGTTTTTGAGTGAAAAAGGTTCATTGAAAAGAACTCACTGATTTGGAGTGAGCCCTGTGGATTTAAGCCAAAAAATGTTGTTTAGTACCTCAAAACTGCGATTTTGTGATTATCAAAAAAAAATTGTGGATTTCGAGAAGATGGGTAACCAAAGAGTGAATCAACAGAAGGCATCAGCCACATCGTTGAAAGGATATTACGCACCGGATGCGTATGATTCCTATGCAGATTTCCCAGAAGAAGAAGGCGCGAAACATTTCGAGATCTAGTCAAGCATGATCAATATGCTTCCAAAATTTTATGGCCTTAGGATAGAGGACCCATACCAACACATAAATGATTTCTTAGAAGTTGCGTCAACTGTTAGGTATGATAATATGTCTAAGAATGATTTGCGAGTGCGTATATTTCCTTGGTCGTTGAGAGACATAACTAAAAGATGGTATATCAAATTAACCAGAACGACTAAAAGTGATTGGGAAATCCTTAAATCTGAATTCATAGAGAAGCATTATCCCAAGATTCAATCAGAAGTTTTAGAGAATTTCCTGGTGAGCAGTTTCATGATGTTTGGGAGAGATATAGTGAAATCTTGTATAAGTGCCCCCACCATAAGCTCACTTAATAGGATGTGGTTAAGAATTTTTACATGGGACTTGGAGAGGCACATAAGACTTTGATAGATGCGTCAAAACAAGGACAATTTACCCTGAAGCCATCAAAAGAACTTTTAGACTTGTTTGATAATATCAGTGAGAATGAAATCCAATATGAATTTGATTTGAGGTATAAAGATGGTCATGATAGGCGATCTAAAAACATTTTTGAGGTTAATCATGATGATGTGAGAGATTCAATGGCATTGATGGGAGAGAAATTAGAGAGATTTGAAAAGCTTCTTGCCCAAAGCAATCATTCCCCTAGAAGAGAAGTGGCAGAGGTAGAAGTTAATTATTCTCATAATGAGTGTCAAAATGGTGAATTTGTTGCTACCAATGCTAATGTAGCATGGAACTACCCAAACAATGCTCCTTTCACCAATTCATACACATCAAATGTCCAAAATTATCCCTCTCTGTCATCTAAATTGTCAAATGTGGAATCAAGGTTCCCTCTGGAACAACAATCATATAATCCACAGCCAAGGGTCTAACAGAGTCAACAATCATACCAATCTCCACCAACAATCATGGCTCAAAATTCTCATTCAAACTACCAACCTAGACAACCATTCAATAATTCTCTGGCACTCCATTCGTTCAATAATAATCAAGTTATCTAGCCATATCACTACCAGACCCATCCTTAAGGAAACCAAAACCAAAGATTCAATCCAAATCGAGTTTACCCTCAATGTCCTCAAAACCAGCTCCAACATCAAAATCCACCTCAAAATTCACCACCAGGACAACCTGGTTTTGAAGAGGTGATGAGTGCCCTGAGGGAGTTAAAAATCCAATATAATAATTCTCAGGCGACCATCCAAACAGTGAATTCTCATTCCCAAGTCTTTGCTCAAATTAGAGCCCAAATGGTATAACTAGCGAATGATATGGTTGGGATAAAAAGAATGTTGCCTAGTCAACCGGTGGTGAACCCAAAACCACAACAAGTACTGGAGCCTGGATCCTTTGTTGAGACTCGTCATGAGACAGTCTAAGCAGTCACAATTTTGAGAAATAGAAGAGAAGTGGATAGTAAGGCTGAGGAGCATCATAAGGAGGGGTTAAAGAAGCAAAATGTCAAAGAAGTTTAAAGAAAGGCAGAAGAAGAAGCTCAGAAGAAGAGGCTAAGAAAGCTCAGAAAGATCAACCTCAAGTGAAGGAAGATGAAGAACCAAAAAGGGCACTATATGATAAAGTAGCAGCTTACCCTCAACATCTTCGAGAGTCGATTCCATATAAAGAGCATAAGGAGAAGGACATGTTGGATCCATGTCGGCAAGTCGAGATCAATAAACCTCTTCTAGACATTGTTGACCAAATTCCACCCTATGCCAAATTTTTGAAGGATCTCTGTACTCAAAAGCATAAAAACAGAATTAAGGTCCCGAAAAATATTTTGTTGACTGAACAAGTGAGTTCAATCTTACTGAGTGATATTCCACCTAAGAGGAAAGATCCCGGTGTTCCCATTATTTCTTGTGACATTGGTGACCAGAAGATTGGTAGAGCTCTTCTTGATTTGGGTGCAAGTGTTAATTTATTACCTTACTCAGTTTATCAACAACTAGGGTTAGGAGATCTCAACACTACCTCGATGATGCTTCAATTGGCAGACAGATCAACTAAACAACCGAGAGGAATTTTGGAGGATGTCATAGTGCAAGTGGGTAAGTTCTACTATCCTGTAGACTTTGTAGTATTAGACATGGAACCTGACCATAGATCGAGGAGACATATCCCTGTTATCTTAGGAAGACCATTTTTGGCTACGGCGAATGCATGCGTTGATTGCAGAACAGAGGTTATGGACATATCTTTTGGGAATTTAAACATGAGGATGAATTTCTTTGATACCAACCATCAACTACCTAAACCAGCTGAGTGTTTTAACATAGAGGGGATGGCTAAAGAAGTTGTACCTCAGAGTAGTGTAAGAGAAGATTTGGAGATTGTGATGAAAAGGTCGGAGGTGAAATTTGAAAATGGAGAAGACCAACAACGATCTAGTTGGAAATATATTGATGCGTTGGAAGCTGCATCGTATTCACCATCAGATAGAGCATCAAGAGAGTCGCTTGGACCTCAACTTATTCCTCCACAAAAGTTGGTGCCTGAAAGTAAGCTTCCCAAGATGGTGTTGCGTGTGGAGGATGATGAATTAAAAGATAAAATAGGTGTGAAGAATGCTAGAGATGATCAATGGTCATGAACTTTTAGAGAACCTACTAAGGATGACTCCCCTCTTAAAATCACCTTTCTAGATGAACCAGTGTTAGGTATACACATGGTAGAAGAGCTATATGCCTTAGAAGATCCGTGATTGAGAGACAAGTGTTAGGGGATACGGAGTTGTGCGTATAAGGATACTCGGAGTTACATAGCTCGAACAAGAGTACATCATGCTAAGCATATTCGTCGTAAGTTCCTTAAGCTTGGCCGGAAATGGCAATGTAATCTAAAGCTGAAAGTGTTTCTAGGTAAACTCCGACAAAGATAGAAAGGACCACACATGGTTTACCCCTGTGGAGAAGTAGTATTCGATAAAAGGTTCGGGATACATGGGCAGAGACTGAAGATTTATGAGGAGATTGATCCAGGGCCGAAATTTATGGCATCTGTCAGTTTACTGGAGAATGATGAGTTGGCGGAAGAACTGTTGTCTAAGGTGTTGGAGGAGGATTTGATGGACACACTAACCATACAGGGGCTGAAGTTAGAACAGGACAAATGAGGTACTTTATATGGTGATTATTGTTCTGTATTCGATGTCATGAGTAATACTAATTATCTAGGGGTGAGAGCACTTAGAGAGTCACCTCCTACATTTTGTCCTTTAATTAAGGGAAGTATGACAGAGAGGAAAGGTGTTGGATAACCCTTTGTGAAATGTCGTGCCAAAGACGTTAAACATTGGTCTTAGGCTGTCTAGCCTCGGTTTGTATAATAATAGGTAAGTTATTTATGCAATTTCAATTCTTAGAGATTATAGGCCCTTAAGGCCAAATCATTTTTTTATTTCATTTTTTTTAAAAAATTAAATCCAAAAAGAGAATTTTCAAAAGTTCCTTGAAAAATTGTGTTTCAATTTCTGGTAATTTTTACAATTTTTTTCCCTTGCTATGATATTTGGGTATGTGTTTGTTGTATAGTTTTAGGTGATTCGAATCAAGTTTGGGGGAGGAATTTGAGCATTTTGAAGAATCCAATATTGTGCTTCAAGGATAACTGTATCTGTTTTCATTCTTTATATTTTACCATGAGGACATGGTCACATTTAAGTTTGGAGGTGAGGGTATATAGTTACAAGAGAAGAAAATTTTGAATTTTTTTTTGAATGTTTTGAGGAGTTCTTTGTTTTCATGCATGAGTTTTTCGCATTATGAGTTGATTGAGTTTATGTTTATAATTTATAAGTAGTATGTGATGTGATATTCCTGCTCATGAAAGTAATGATTAGATCAAGTTATTAAAGTGATGTGGTTTACATGGGTGAGTGATTAGTGAAATTGAAATTAAGAAGGACGACTTTGACCTATAAACACAAGCACACATTTACTATAAGAAATATGTTAATTTTTGACTATGTAGTTGAAAAATAATTTTGCCGCAATAAAAGGGGAGAAGGGGAGTTGTTTTTTGGCTAAAATGGAGAAAATTGAATTTTGTTTTTTGAGAAAACAAAATGCAAAAAACAGTTCTTTGATCTGAGTAACCGGGCCTTGGTATCACCAATATCACTGTTCGCGTTTAAATGGGAGAAAACTGGTGAGCATAAATCCCATGGTAGAAGCTCGGGCCTAGTTGGTTGGGACTAAAAATCCTCGCTGGAAAGTCCGGAGACTTAGAACGACAAAAAGGGATAAAAAGTGGAAAGATGGAAAGAGTACGTTTTTACTAAAAATAGCACAGTTTGATCAATAAAGTAGGAGAAAAGAAACTGAAATATTGTAGTTGAATGTTCACAAAATCATGGAAGGTTGTCTTGATTTTAAGTAGAAAGTAGCAAATCATTCACTTAAGTGGGGATCATTTATAGCACGAAGCTTGATATAATTATTGTTTGGTAGTAAGTGAGAATATTTGCATTCATATTATCTTGTGTGATTGTATCATATCTTATTTAAATTGTGTGGGTGAACTCATGAATGCGTAATTATAAAATAATTGAGATGTTTGTAGGTACCATAACTGAAAAACTTCACAAGACTTCACTCGTTCACGAGAGGACACCTAGGGGTTTAAAAGGCTTGTTACATATGCTAAGTGTAATCGTTGACCCTCACGAAAGCAAGGGATTAGGTTAGAGTAGATAGGTTAGTTAGAATAAGAATCATCACAGATAGTTTTCTCTGAGTTTATTACTAAGGGACTAGCAATATACAAGTTTGGGGGTGTGATAGGTGGTCAATATTGGTCATTTTTTGCCCATATCTTACGTTTGTTATGTCTTTGCATTCCATTACTTCATATTTTTATCCCGTTTGTGTGTGTAAGTATGTTTCAGGAGCTTAATGAAGAAACAAAGCTAATATTGGTGAATTAACCTAGTTCATGTTCGTTTCTATCTCGAGAAAGGAATCAAGAGGAGCGCCAGAGCAAAGAAGAGTTACCAGAGGGCGAAATGGTCATTTAACAACATCATTAGCTCACCGAAAGGACAAAAATGTCATTTTCAAACATTATTACTTCACCGAAAGGCATCGGGAGTCAAAGGTGACCAGTGTAGCTCAAATATGAAAAAAACGGATTTTACAGCGAAAATTCATCATACCCTACGTCACCAAAGGCAAAACAGGCAAAATTGGACCATACATACGCTTTGGTTTTGTACCCTATGCTCCTAACCTATGCTTGGGCGTAGGTCCAGTATTTCCAGCACCAAAATTTTAGCCAACTTCGGCCATTCATATCTCGGTCCAAAAAAGTCCAAATGAGGTGATTCTTGAGCCTATCGTCAAGATCTTGAAGTCCTATTTCCAAAGATATATTAAAACCTTCTATCCAATGTGTGTAGCTTCAGATATGATCAAAAGAGTGAGAGGTGTCCTGCTGAAAAAGCTGAAAATTTCAATTTCGGGTTGAAATCCTATTTTGACCCGGATTGATTTGTTTTCACCCGAATGACTTCATTTCGACCCCAACACTTCTGTACATGATATATACACATATTATACATCATATATTAGGGTTTTTCTTGGTTGGGTGTGAAATTACCAAAAAGGGTAATCATATTCTCTAAGTTAGGGTTTCCATCAACTTTACCTATAAATACCAAGCTTTGCTACAGATTTTAGAGAGCTTCTTGGCACTTATAATTTTCAGAGTCGCCTATGGATATTCATCTTATTCAAAAGGGAGGAGCCATTCAAGACCTAGAGATTCGGAGAAGAAGGCCATGGAGGGCAATTCTACATCAACAATGCAGTCTCCTTCTACCATGATCAACTAATTCGGTATCTAGGGTTTTCTCGCAAAACCCTAGTCAAGTAATGTAGTTTTAATTTTATATTCAATTGTAGAAAGGGAAAACTGTGACTATACTATGATGATTGTGTTAGATGAGAGACCATTTTTATTCGTGATACAAGTTTATATATTTGAACTGATTCTTGTCTTAAAATTTTCAAATATAATTATCTTACACAATAACAATTATTCACTATGGGCTGAAACTCGGATGCTTAATCTATGATTTTCTACACAATGGTGGTCATAAAACTTGAAACCCTAGGTTGACACAGGCCATGCCCTGACAAACTGATATAAACATGTTTTAGTTTATTTTCATGCTTTAGTTTACTGCTTTAATTTACTTTTCTGCATTTACTTTCTGTTAGTAGTTGGCACGCACTAATCAGTCTAGTCTTGAGATGGGTTGTCGCGATCCAATTGAGAGTAATCCTTTTTGGGGTCAAACTATTGGTGCGGTGCGACCTGATTCACAGTCAATGGATCGCCCTCATGCAATTGAAATATAATTTGGACTATATTATGTGGTTAGTGGTGGAGTGACGAAAACCCTAGTTTTCTATCCCTCTGAATCACAAACCAATTTACTTTGTTGTTTAGTTTAATTTAAGTAATATTAGATAATTTACAAAAATTAACTCTTTTTGGAAAAACTATAATTCAATGTTTTTAAATTATAAAAGTGAACAATCCTCGTCTCTGTGGGATCAATATTCCCCTACTCAAGCAAAACTATACACAATTGATTTGTGCGCTTGCAGAAGGGTAAAACCTAAAGTGTCGTTAATGTGTTGTTTTTAATCACATGTTTTGCACACACCTGACGCCCATCACTAGACTGGTCGCCTTTGACTCTCGATACTCTTTATTGAAGTAATAATGTCTGAAAATGACATTTTTGCCCTTCGGTGAGATAATGATGTCGGAAAATGACCATTTTGCTCTCTGGTAGCTCTTTTTTGCTCTGACACACCTCTTGATTCCTTTCTCGAGATAGAAATGAACACAAACTCAGTTAATTCACCGAGATTAGCTCTGTTTCTTCATTAAGGTCCTGAAACATACTTACACATACAAACGGGATAAAAATACCTTATAACGGAATGTAAAAACATAACAAACACAAGATAAGGGTGAAAAATAACCAATATTGAGCACCTATCAACTACATATACATACATATAATCTGGAGTATTTTGGTTCGAGTACAAACATAGATTTATGCTTGTTGGTCTAAGGAGATTGAAGTGTTCCATCTTCTTGGACGAAATCCGTTATATCTTGGGAGGCAATTGTTCGTACACCTTGAGCACCAGAGAGGGAGCAAATTTGCCTTAAGGAAATTGTGGACCACAAGGCTCGGATATTTCCATCTTTCAATTTCGAAATTCTGTTTCTGGACTAGACTATGAGTTTTATTTTGTTTTTGTTTCATGCTTCTGTTGTTCAACTTATATTGCTTCTGTTTTCAAATATATATATAAACACAAAATGATTCTTGCATTTGTTATATTTATATAGATATATAATTTCATTATATTCTATATCTCAAATTATATATATATATATATATGACAGTACTTTCTTTAACACACTATTATTACAATATCTTCGACAGGTTTATAAAAATATACAAATTCTAAATATCTTTAGATTTTGTATAATTTTTATATATTTGAAAAGTTATTTCCGACACCAATTTGGCATCAGTAATACTATCTATGGCAGTCACAAAAGCCCTGGAGAAAGTTTCATGGAAAATTAGGCACTTTTGACACCAAAAACCATTTCTGACACCAAAAACATTTGGGTCGAAAAAAGAGAATAGCATTTCCAACGCCCAAAATATGTGGGTCATAAAAACATAAGCACGTCCAACGCCAAAAACATTTGGGTTGGAAAAAGATAATAGCATTTCTGACGCCAAAAACATATGGGTCATAAAAATATAAGCACTTCCGACGCCAATTCAGGGTCGGGAATGACCTTTATGCTACCCTCACATTAGTGATAAATTATCCGACGCCCTTTAGAGGTCAGAAATACCTTTTTCATATGGTCTTTTAACCTTTTTTGATGCCTTTTGGCGTCATAAATACCTCAATTTCTTGTAGTGACTATTCTCCTTACTCTTTGTCATTGTTATGGATGTATTGTCTTCCTCCCTTCAAAAGGCCATTGAAAATGACCCCATGTTTGTCTAATGCTGAAGATATCAAAAGAACAAAATCTCCCATATGTGTTTTGTTAATGACCTAATGGTATTATGTTATAGAGATCCTCAATCCCTCACTGTTTTCTCCAAAGGAATTCAAACCTTCTCTTTTTTATCAGGCTAAAGACCAAACTCTTGTAAGAGCCTTAGGGTCCGTTTGGAAACCAGTGTTTTTGTTTTTGTTTTTGTCCTCTTGAGAACAAAAAATATTCTTGTTCTTGTCCTAAGGGTAACCCGGAAACAAAAACATGTTTGGTTGTGAATTTTGTCTCAAAAATTTTCAAGAACAAAAAACAAAAAAACACGTTTGGTAAACCTTGTTTTCTGAGAACAAAAATAGAAAAACACGTTTGACAGCGTCTGTATTCCCTGAATTTCTGAGAACAAAAACAAAAAAACATGTTTGGAGAGTTGAATTATTTTTTAAAAAATTTTACTGAAAATTTGCCAAAGTATTGGAATTGAGAAAATTTATGTTTATGTTAAATATATCAATTTATGTTCCGTGTTGTCACTAAATATAACAAATTCATTGGCTCAATGCAATAGAAGTTGGAGTTGAATATTACTTTGAGTGTTTTTTTAATTGATTATGTACAGAGTACAATAGTTACTTTTCCAAAAACCACCAGTTAAAACCCAAAGAGAGAAATAACAAAAGTAATTGCTTACATATGGAAGTATATAACTGATGATCAAATTCAACCAGATCCTCATACACTCTTAAGTAGATACAGAAAACAAATCTTAATTTAAAGAGAATAGCTTAAATTAATGATGAGACATGGATTACAACATGCCTAATTGATCAGAAAAATATTTTCTGGTAAATGGCATCTAGTCGATAGATCTACAAAACTTCTCAAGATTCTCCTAGACATGAGTCTGACTCACAGCTCCGGTAATTAGTTTGATGCGGCAAATTGGATGTGCTGATTATTCCAAACAAAGAAATCAAATTTGTTCTCTTTTGCTCAAGGTGACCTGAAAGATTCACCAGCATACCGAACATTTCCAAGCTCCTCTTCAATACGCAAAAGCTGTAATCAAGTAGAGTACCCATAATGGATGAGCAGTTGCTTAAAATAAATAACGGGAAACAAATGAAAATAAAAATATGGATTGATTGTCAATCAGTATTCACAATACATATATCCACACACACACACACACACACACAAGTACACAGACATTAGAATCTCTCATTTTGGGGGGAGATCACTTCAGTATATCAGAAGGGAAGATCCTTCAAGGTAGGAAAAGGAAACGAAAATACAAGAAAGGCTCCAATTTTACCTGATTATACTTTGCCAATCGCTCACTTCGGCAAGGAGCTCCAGTTTTTATGTACAAAATATAGTATAAAACTGCTAAATAAACAGCAACAAATTACATAACATATAGCAGAGTCTACAAAATACAGTTCATAAACCTGTCCACTAGCCAAGCCAACTGAAAGATCTGCAATGAAGTTATCCTCTGTTTCACCACTTCGATGGCTGACCATCACACCCCATCCTACAGCTTTTGAGTCGAGGGCAACTTGAATAGATTCAGTTACTGAGCCAATCTGGTTAACCTGCAATTATTAAATGGGGGAAAGTTAAGTTGGCACCAAACGGCATACAATGATCACCCTTGAAACGTTTACAAAATAACTATTTGTGAATCTTTGTTGGAAGAATCGTGAATATGCATACTAAAGAACCTACTATGATTAAAAACTTCAAATTTTAAATCGGAAGAAATCTTTTAATATAAAAACTTGGAGCAAAGGAGTTCATATTGTCCTAAAAGTTCTTACAACATTTTTTCTCTTTGTTGTTTCATTTATATGTATGTACCAATTATCAAAGTCAATTACTCATCTAATTAACATGTTGGTCACTGCAGGAAGGACATTTCAGCTAAGCATATTTTCATCCCAACATAAACTGAGTCTGGATGGTAGAGCCATCCCAAACATCAATCACATGCACGAGGCAAAACACAGTTTAGGACAAATTAATAGCAACTGGTCAGTGTAAACCAACGACCACATATGTAACTTGAGAACAAAACATGCAATTCAACACCCCTTAATATAATCACACATGTTTCCCTTGATTGCCAGACAGTGGCTAATATTGTATATCATAAATTGACAGGAAATAGAATTTTAACTGATGAATAACATGAGTTAAGGAACTGCCATGTCCAAAAACGTCAATAGATGATGCAATTTTTTGGCCAATTATCTATGAAAGGCCATCCGACATATGAATTCAGAGCAGCAGAACTTTGCAAGGAAATAAATAAATCAACAATTGTATAAAGAATGCTCGAAATACACAGGAAATTAAGATGCAACTCCACAATATCATTTGGCTGATTTTTTCAAATTGAGATAATATTTCCCATCTTTTTTTAAGAATTCTGAAGCTGCAACATCCATTCCTATTTTAATATGCATCATTCATTGTTAGTTCTCCAATGCTATAAAAAGAACTGATACATTGAGCTTCAACTAACAAAGACAAAGAGCTTTGCTTCCTACCTTGCCTGTGTAGCCAGCCTTTTCAATTGCATCCATGAGCAATACCAATCCTTCCCTGTTGTCCTGAACATTGGGAGCAAAGCCTCCTTCGGTTCAGACACTCCATGAGCAATACCACACTACAAACCGCTTACAAACTCATGCCACTTTCATTTTCTGCAGTTCAGACACTCATGCCATTTTCAATTATATTTCTGCAGTTCAAACACTCATGCCACTTTCATGCGGTTCAGTCATCACTTCATCCTCCACTCATGGTTTTCAACAGTTCAAACACTCTTGTTTGGTAGGGAAGAAGTGAAAAGTATAATTTGTGTATTATCAAAAAGTGGGTTATTAACTTATTATAATCCTTTGTTCCTATTCCATTAGAAACTACAAATCTAATATTCCTACAAAAGCTTACTATACAATATTTGTTCACACCACATTTTTTATTAAAAAATTTACGTTATACAACCTATTAATCAGAATATTTAATTCAGCAAAATAATCAGAGAATGTTTCCGAATCATTTATGTTTATCTTCTTTTCACAACTAACAGGAACATACACACCACTTGAGCATAATAGCCAAATCAAGCCACTCTAAAATAAATCAAATATTCAAACCCCCCCTAAATGTACACATTGGAATTAATTCTAGCTAGGGTTTCACACCACAAAATCTACATGCCAAATCATACCATTAAGTATAACGAAACCGCATTACAACAAAAATCAATTTCTAGGGTTCCAAATGTACCAAAAATGCGATCGATTGCAGAGTATATACAAATATGTATGTATATATGTGTATATATATATACCTTGATCATTTCGTGCAGTGAAGAGGATGACAGCGGTTTCGTCTCCGACGAGGCATTCAGAAATGCGAGTGTTGCGGAGGTGCGGCGACAAAGATCGGCCCTTTTGCAACACAGCGTTGGAGCTGAGGACCTTCACGACTAGCGTGTGACGGTTGGTGCCCGATTTGAGGTTATCGACCTTGGTGAAGACCGGCTTCCTCAGCGCTGGTTTGGAGCCACTCTGTTGCGAGCTCGTCGCCATCGATGACTGAAAACCCTAACCTTAACCCTAGATTGAAGCAAGATGGATCGATCTCTCTCTCTATCTCTCTTTCTCTCTCCGATTGCTCTTTAGAGTTGTCGCCAGAAAAGAGAGGAGAAAACAATTCTTGATTTTGTGTTCTTGTGTTTTGAGAAATGATTTTTCGGTGGTTTTTTTTGTATCGATTTTGTGTTTTTTGTTTGTACAGATCTACAGTTAAAAAAATAAAAAACAGCCTTTTTTTGTTCTCATTTCAGCCCCAAATTTGACATTTGTTTTTTTACTGTGCATGAAAACATTTTTAAGCTTTAGGTTTCCCAAACACCTTTTTGTCCCCAACTTAAGACCAAAAAACAGAAAACAAAACAAAAACGCCCTTTCCAAACGGGGCCTTATATTTATCTCTAATGTCCCTCCTAGAAACCAGACCACAATGTTGTGAGAATGTGGGTTCGAGATGGGGACTTTCCCCTTCAATTATTTGGAATTACCTTTTTCTTCCTCCATGTTTAAGTCCAATGACCACAGAGGCATTGTTAAGTGAATTACTAGCATAATCACAAGATGGATTGCCAAATTTCTCTCTTATGTTGGGAGGTTACAACGTATAAAGAATATTCTTATTAGCATCCACTTCTATTGGAGGGATCACCTTACTCTCCCCCTCCATGTCATTAAGGACATAAGTTCTGTTCTACGGAGGTTCTTGTGGTTAGGGAATGAGATGAGCTCTTATGGTGCCAATATCAGTTGGTACAACATTTATAAACCTAAAACATTTGGAGGCCTTGTGTAATTTCAAATTGAAATTACCTAGACGATCAATAAAAACAACCTAGAGGAGGGGTGAATAGGCTATTTGTTGATTCAATGATCAATTAAAATTATCTAGCGGAAATTCAATTTTAATTAGTCACAAAACCCTAAATTCTTAAATTAGATTAATCAAGCAGTTATGAATATAAGTGCAGAAAATAAATCATGAGAAGATACAGAGATTTTTACGTGGGAAACCTTGGAAAGACTCGAAGTAAAAACCACAGATATACTCAGGTATCGATGCACTATGAATTAGAAAATTTGTACAGACTCTATGAAAACAGAACCTACAACCGCTATAATTTGTTATTCTTCACTCAACATCTAAAAGTATAGATTCACTCACACTCCACGAAGCTCTCGCTCTAATCTTCGTACTCTGCAACTCCACTTCTAAACGGATCAAATAACCACGAAGCCTCTTGCTTCGATCTCCGCACTCAGATGGCTCCACTATTCAACAGATCAAAGCAACCATGTTGCACAAGGAGGTGTGTTGATTTTTCCAGAATCTAGGTCATTCAATTATGCACAAGATCATCGATGTAGAAGCACAATGAAATCAACCCCATAATAGGAAAGAACTAGAAGATATGAAATCACTCAATGATATTTCTCTCTCTCTCTCTCTCTATCTCTGTAAATAAATATGAATCTGTAGAAAAGCTTGCAGATATCTCTCTAAGGCTCAAAGGTTGCCTCACATGTATAGAAGATCTTGGTATTTATAGATAATGCCGAGGAGAAATCCTAGGTTTACCCTTTCTCATAATTTCACATTAAACTGAGCAAAACCCTTTGATCTGATCTTCAATATGTATATATCACGTATATCAATGTTCAAAGTCACAGCTGCATCAAAAGAAATCAAATCGGGGTCAAAATCGAAATTTCACAACATGATTACGCAACCCTAAATACGCGCGGCGCGTAGGCCTAGGCTACGTGCAGTACGTAGGCTTCCTACGGGTGGCACGTAGACCTCTTTGGTGGTTTGTAGATGGTCGATAAAAATAGAATTTTTTAGCCACTTTTAGCTACTAGGTCCGTAGGTGGTGCATAACATTTTTCATGGAAACCACTTTTCTTGGGAATAATGTTGTTTGAACCCCCTCGACTCCATTAAAGTGATTCTTGACGTTACGGCTCCGAAAAATGATGTTTAAGCCCTCCAGGAGGCACTTTTTACTCAATCTGGCTTCTTCTTCATTTATCTTATATTCTTCACTTCTTTAGGCTTGATTTGAATTTGACGAAGCTTGTGAATTCCAATCAAACCTGTTGGCTTTGAAATTCCATTTCAAGCAATAAATCTTATTTTGATATTAACAAAACATTCAAAACCGTGTTTGGTACTAATATGGCTTTGAGCTAAGTGTTTCAGCAAGTACATGTAAATGTTTCGGGAAGATCGCTAAAGCAACAAGCGATAAGGAAACTCAAGCGCAAACTCGAAGAAGGACAAAAAGATCAAAGAAAGAACAAAAGCTGGACTCAAGACCTGGGGTAGATAGGTCGGGGTGAGAATATTGTAACAAGGTATCTTATGCGTTGATTGATCTTATAAGCTCAAGTAATTAATCAAACGAACTCAAACGGATCAAAAACGGACCTTGAAAACAATTTTTGGAGTCACCCAGTCGACTGGCCATGAAATGGCAGCCGACTGACTGTGACCCAGTCGACTGGCCCTTAAGGACCCAGCCGACTGGATGAACCAGTGAGTTATAAAACATTCTAACTGCATGAGGTAGTCGATTGGCCTGTCCAAGGCAGTCGACTGACTGTGACCAGTCGACTGGCAGTTAAGGACCCAGCCGACTGACTGGACCAGAGAGTTTCGACCATTTTTTATTGCCTGACGCAGTCGACTGGCATGTCCAAGGCAGTCGACTGACTCATGAGGCAGTCGACTGGCCTTCTTGAGGCAGTCGACTGACCCTAGCCGTTGAGAAAAATATTTTAAATCTAAGCATGGAGGCAGTCGACTGGGTGCCGGTAGGCAGTCGACTGGGTGCTTCAGGATTTTAAGGAAAAGTATTTCTAAACAATATTTTTGCCCAAAAAGAAATGATTTTGCTTGCAGATTTTCAGGTCCTACTCTCCATATTGTCTAGGGTGAGATACACTCTCCAAACCCTAGTGTTCACTATATAAAGAAAGAGATATGGATTAAAAATGCTAAGGTTCTTGTGTGAGAAATTTTCCAAATATTGTTCATCTCTAATTTTCTCTCAAGCATCTTCTGAAAAATCTTTTGATAGCAAAATCTCGCTTTTCACTCTTATCATTTTGAAGATTTAAACTCATGCCTTGAGCCTATTCTCTTATTGAAAATATATTGTGAGAATATATATATCTTGAGTTCTTGAAATATCACCTAAAAACACTTGAGCTTATATTGATCTATCATCCATAAAAACCTTAGGGTTTTGAGTGTTTTTGTTTCTTGAGTGATATATTGATTACATACACAAATTTGTGATATTGGGTGATTGAAGCCCATTGTATCAAGGGAGGATTGTTCTCTTGATTGTGTGAAGAGCTAGTTAGCTCTTTTGTAAAGGTTTTGCTATTCCACCTATTGAAGGAAGAGCCATAGTGTGAGGATTGGGAAAGTCTCAAGGAAGGGGATTCTTTGAGCCGAGGAGTAGGAGTTACCGAACCTCGTAAAAATCACGGTGTCAATATCTCTATCTCTATCTCTTTACTTTATGTTCATGCATGCTTAATTTATATTGTGGTAAATAGCTTGTTGAATTTAAGTGAAATCATTCATTGCATATTTTACCTTGTAAATTAATATTTAACCTTGTTGCATGTTCTAGTAAGAATAAAAAGAAGTTAGAAATTATTTTTAAAACCCTATTCACCCCCCTTTAGGGTATTTTAGTGACTAACAATTGGTATCAGAGCCTAATATCTACTTGTTTTTGACTTAACCGTCTTAGAGAACGATCATGGCCTCAAACATAGTCACTCATGTAGAAGGACAATCAAACAATAGGCCCCCATGGTTTGATGGTTCAAACTATAGTTATTGGAAGACTAGAATGATAGATTTTCTTCAAGCTATTGATTATCAAATTTGGCTAGTTATTGTCGATGGACCTTTTACTATTACCAAAGTAGTTGATGGAAAAACCATTCCCAAATTGCCCAACGAATGGGATAATGATGAGCGTAGACTTATTTCATTTAATGCCAAAGCTAAGGTTAATCTAAATTGTGCCTTAAGTCCAAATGAATTTAATCGAGTCTCTACTTGCTCCACGGCCAAAGAAATGTGGGATAAACTTGAAGTTACTTATGAAGGAACTACTCAAGTTAGAGAATCTAAAATTGATATACTTATGCATGAATATGAATTATTTGCCATGAAGGAAGATGAAAATATCAATTCTATGATGTCTCGTTTTACTAACATTTTGAATGAACTAAAGCATCTTGGTAGAATTGTTCCTAGATCCGATGCGGCACGCAAAGTCCTTAGAAGCCTTCCGGTCAAATGGGATGCGAAGGTGACGGCTATTAAAGAAGCACATGATCTTAGCACTATGAGTCTTGATGAGATTTTCGGGTCACTCCTTACATGGGAAATTACCTTGAAATTTCGTGAAGAAGACGCCAAGCCAAGAAAAGGTATAGCCTTGCAAGCTTCAACTAAAAGTGAAGCAAATGAGAGAATCGAAGAAGAGGTTGATGAAGACATTGCCTTGATCACTCAACAATTCAAGAGATTTCTTCAACGAAAGAAGGCTAAAGGTCGGAGGTTCTTAAAGAGCAATGAACCAAGAGGAGAGACAAGCAAGAAGGAGTCTATTACTTGTTTCAATTGTGGTAAACCGGGGCACTATAGAAATGAGTGTTTCAAGCCCAAAAAGGAGAACGATAAAAGGCCAAACAAAATGGCCATGAATGCAACATGGGATGATTATGACTCTTGTGATTCGGATGAGGAAGAGAATGGTGAGAAAATTGCAAATCTTTGCCTCATGGCAAATGAAGATGAGGTACATTTAAATTTACATGCATTAGATAATTCCATTTTGTCATATGATGAGCTTTTATTTTCTCATAATGAATTACAAGATGCATTTGAAAATTTGTATGATGAGTTTGAAAAACTAGCAAAAAAACATAGTTTGCTCAAGAAATCTAAATCTTCATGTAATTCCACTTGCCACACCATAGTTGATGTAAACGCAACTAATGACAAAAGTATGAAGATAGAAGAGGAAAATATTTTGTTGAAGAAGACCATTGATGATCAAATAAACATCTTAGCAAAATTCACAAAAGGAAAAGAGAACTTGAGCATCATGCTAGGAAGACAAAGAAACTCTTTTGACAAATGCGGCTTAGGATGTGATGCATTCAACAAGGATGCACTTTTATTGAAGAAAAGAAAATCATTAAAGCATACTTTTTCAAAACAATCTTCATTCTCAACTTCTATTGATCACAATCATGTTTCATGCTACTATTGCAAGATAAGAGGTCACAAAGCAAATGCATGTTATCTAAGAAAGAAGAAGAAAATTGTTTCAAAAATGTTTTGGGTTCCAAAAGGAACTATTGCATCTTTACGTGCTAAAGAGAACTTGGTAACTAAATCAATTTGGGTTCCGAAAGAAACTATTGCATCTCTTTCTAACCAAAATGGACCCAAAATAGACTGGGTACCAATAAAAGTCATGTAACGCTGTTTTGTAGGTTTGCTTGAAGACCGCCTCAAAAGAAAGATGGTTTCTTGATAGCGGTTGTTCAAGACACATGACGGGGGACAAATCGAAATTCATGTCCTTAAAATCTTATGAAGGAGGAAACGTTACTTTTGGAGATAACTCACAAGGGAAAATTGTTGGAATCGGATCTATTGGTATATCTTCTTCTCTAGCTATAGATAACGTACTTTTAGTTGATGGTTTAAAGCATAACTTGTTTAGTATTAGCCAACTTTGTGACAAAGGTTATGATGTTATCTTTAGGTCAAATGCATGCATAGTTGAGAAAGACGGAAAGCAATTGTTCAATGCAAAGAGAAACGGAAATTTATATACTATGTTGCTATGCGAATTAAATGAACAAGATGTTAAGTGCTTTGTCACATCGAGTGAAAATAGTTGGTTATGGCATAGACGCTTAGGACATGCTAGTATGGACCTCATCCAACGTTTGTCTAAAAATGAATTAGTCAAAGGCCTCCCGAAGACTTATTTTTCAAAAGATAAAATATGTAGTGCATGTCAAATAGGTAAGCAAGTGAAATCTTCTTTCAAGAGAAAGAAAGATATCACCACTTCTCGACCCTTAGAGTTACTTCATATGGATCTCTTTGGTCCGGAAAGAATGGCTAGCTTGGCCGGGAAACTCTATGTACTTGTTATAGTAGATGATTACTCTAGATTTACTTGGGTTTACTTTCTTGCTCATAAAAATTAAACTCACTCCATTCTCGATAAATTTTATAGAGTCATTCAAAATGAAAAAGATTTGAAAATCAAGAAAATTAGAAGTGATAGGGGTAGAGAGTTTGACAATCAAGATCTAGAGAAATTATGTGATGAATTTGGTGTATCTCATGATCTCTCGGCTCCAAGATCTCCTCAACAAAATGGGGTAGTTGAAAGGAAAAATAGATCTTTACAAGAAATGGCTAGAACTATGTTAAATGAACACAACCTTCCCCGAAGTCTTTGGGCGGAAGCGGTAAATACCGCTTGTCATGTCATAAATAGAGTTATAATTCGAATGAAATTGGGTAAAACTCCGTATGAGTTGTGGAATGGTCGGAAACCCAATATTGGTTATTTCAAGGTGTTTGGTTGTAAATGTTTTGTTTTAAATGATAAAGATAACTTGGGAAAATTTGACTCCAAATCGGATGAAGCAATTTTCTTAGGTTATTCCTCAACAAGTAGAGCCTTTAAAGTCTTTAACAAAAGGACTTTAACCATGGTAGAGTCTATCCATGTTGTTTTTGATGAATCACCACCTCTACCCTCACCTAGAGTTGACCTAGATGATGATGAAGTTGTAGGAATTGAGGATAATTTCAATAATCTCAATATCTCCAACTCGTCAAGTAGGCAAATGGATAAGAGTAAAGTTGGAGATCAATCAAATGATGACTTGACTTGCTCCATTCCTAAATCTTGGAGGATTGTGCACAACCATTCTCTTGACCAAGTCATAGGAAACCCTTCACAAGGTGTTAGCACAAGATCTCAACTTAGAGACTTATGCAATCACATGGCTTTTGTGTCCAATATTGAACCCAAGAACTTCCACGAAGCTCAATGTGATGATTCTTGGATCATGGCTATGCAAGAGGAACTAAATCAATTTGAACGCAATCAAGTTTGGCATTTAGTCCCTCAACCCACACATCAAACTATAATAGGCACTAAATGGGTTTTTCGAAATAAGAAGGATGAAAATGGAGTGATTATTCGAAATAAAGCAAGATTGGTAGCTCAAGGTTACAATCAAGAGGAAGGCATTGACTATGATGAAACCTTTGCACCCGTAGCTAGATTAGAAGCAATTAGAATGCTTCTTGCATTTGCATCATCTAGAAATTTCATTCTCTATCAAATGGATGTCAAAAGTGTTTTTCTAAATGGAACTATAGATGAAGAAGTGTATGTGAAACAACCACCCGGCTTTGAAAATGAACGTTTTCCAAATCATGTTTACAAATTATCTAAAGCTTTGTACGGGTTAAAACAAGCTCCTAGAGCTTGGTATGAACGGCTTAGTGACTTTCTACTTCAAAAAGGTTTTTCTAAAGGCAAAGTTGACACCACTCTATTTACAAAAACTGTCAAGAATGATTTGTTGATTATCCAAATATATGTTGACGACATTATATTCGGATCAACAAACACTTCCCTTTGTAAGGATTTCGCATCTAACATGCAAAACGAATTTGAAATGAGTATGATGGGTGAGTTGAACTTCTTCTTAGGGTTGCAAATCAAGCAAAGCTTGGATGGCTTATTTGTTAGCCAATCTAAGTATACTAAATATTTGCTAAAGCGATTTGGTATGGAGGAAGCCAAACATGCCATTATTCCCATGAGTACCTCTATTAAACTCGATAAAGATGAAAATGGAAAATGTGTTGATATTACTAAATATAGAGGCATGATAGGAAGTTTACTTTATTTAACTGCTAGTAGACCGGATATCATGTTTAGTGTATGCTTATGTACTAGCTTTCAATCTTGTCCCAAAGAATCTCACTTGCTAGCCGTAAAACGTATTTTTCGCTATCTTAACGGGACGATTAACTTAGGACTTTGGTATCCAAGTGATACTTCACTTGATCTCACGAGTTATTCGGATGCCGATTTTGCGGGTTGTAAAATTGATCGGAAAAGCACAAGCGGTACATGTCATTTTCTAGGTCACTCGTTAGTTTCATGGTCAAGTAAAAAGCAAATTTCGGTTGCCTTGTCTACGGCTGAAGCCGAATATGTTGCGGCCGGTAGTAGTTGTGCTCAAACTCTTTACATTAAGCAACAATTACTTGATTTTGGGCTTGTTTTCAATCGCGTACCTATTAAATGTGATAACACTAGTGCTATTTGTATCTCAAAGAATCCTATTCAACACTCTTGCACAAAGCACATAGAGATTAGGCATCATTTTTTACGGGATCACGTAGCTAAAGGCGACGTTGAATTGGTTTTTATTGACACTAAGAATCAATTGGCGGATATTTTTACTAAACCCCTTTCGGATGAACCATTTTCAAAAATTCGTAGGGAATTAGGAATGGCCATGGATTTTGAAGTCATCAGTTAATTTTCACAAATTCTCGTCCACGTTCTCGGCTTTCAAAATTTAAAAATTTTTCAAATTTTTTTTGAGGGCCACTCGACTGCCTCATATACGGCCAGTCGACTGGATCAACCAGTGAGTTTTTATGTTTTTAACTATCTTCAGCCAGTCGACTGCCTACATTGGCCATTCGACTGGGTCATGAGCCAGTCGACTGTCTCCATATGGCCAGTCGACTGCCTCTGCGCGAACATTGTTTTTATTTCTTCTTTCTCTTCGTCTTCTCTCCACTCTCTCCACGATCTCTCCCATTTCTTCTCTCCTTCACGCCATTTACTCATCTTTAAACCACTTTCCCACTACACCACGATCCTCTCCTCCATCATCACCACTCCCCTCTTCATTTTCAGTTATATATCTCCATATATATATCCATATATATTTTTTTTACAGTTTCACTTCTCCCTCTCTGATTTCACCATCTCTGATTTCATTTTCAGTTATATATCTCATCTCTCTCATGGCTCCTAATGTCGTGCGCCTCAAGAAACGCGCCCGTAGGGGTGGAAGCTCTTCGGCTGCACCTCATCCACCTCCATCTCCTGTTCATGAGGACATTGATTCCGAATCTGAATCTGGTCCGATGTCTCTGACTGCTCTTCTCGGTGATGAAGACAGTGTTCGTCTTTTCGAAACTCAGTTCCTTCATCGAAAATTTGCTCGGAGTCGCATTGTGACTCAACCCTTGTGCGAAGAGATTGGCGCTAATACGTTCAATCTTTTTCAAAATATGGGTTGGGATTTCTTTCTCTCGCTCGATGTTCCGCTCTATCCGAGGGCTGTCAAAGCATTCTACACCAATCTGGTGAATCCTTCTCAACCACGCCTTATCTCCACCCAGCTTAGCTCCAATGTTGGAGGCGTCTCTGTTGAGATCACCGAAGCAGTAATCAATACTGTTTTTCGGCTACCTCCTGGCGGTATCTCCTATTACTGCCCATCTATTTGGTACTCTTCGAGTGATTTCGATCCTCTCGAAGCAGTTCGGGCTATTTCTGTGAATAAAACAACCACCGCCATTGCTGAGTTTCCTTCTTCCTCGCTTACTCCCGAGGCTAGACTTGTGCACAACATTATCACGTATTCCATTTTGCCCAAGTCCGGAAGCCGGAGTCTTGTGTCGATTATGGAAGCTTTCCTTGTCTACTGTGTCATGACCGGTCGGAAGGTCGATCTTGCCTTCCTCTTCATATCGGAAATCCTCGAGTGCCACAAGAAAAAAGGTGCACTTATTTTTCCTACCCAGTTATCCTATCTTCTCAGTCGGAACGGTGTGCCACTTGCTGACGATCCTACGGAGCACAATCCAATCTTTCTGGACCGCACTCATCTCAAACAAATGCACATTGGCAAAAATGCCGATGGAGTGTTGGTCTCTCTTAGGGCTGCCCCTCCTGCGGACCAAGCTGGTCCTTCTGTTCCTCGTCCCGAGGCACCTCGTCCGGATGCTCCGACTTCCTCATTTCCGTCTCTTGGTAGCGATTTCGATATTCCGGATTTTGGGTTCGGGGGTAATCCCGAAACTCTTACCCAAATCTTGGAAATCGTGAAGCGCAATGAGGAGGCCCAAAAGCAGACGGCCGCGGACATGAAGCGCCTTGAGGACAAGATCGACCGCCTCACCACCGCCATGGATGCATTTCACCGTGACCCTCCGCCTTTTTGATGTCGTCAAAGGGGGAGAATGTTTAGGTTGTTTGTGTTGGCCATAGGTCCATTTTGCGTAGCATAGGACATTACCATGTGTGTTGTTTATGTTATCTTTAGTTTTATTTCTATGCTTTATTATTTTGTAATGTGTAGTAGTAAAACAACATGTACCGATCTTGCAATTATTAATTGAAAAATGTTGTTTCTATTATTCTTCAATGCATTACGTAAATGAATATCAAATTGCAAAATTTATTTCCTAAGGGGGAGCATGAAAATAAAAATGAAAGATGCACACATTGAGGGGGAGTATCACTTGATACTTTACCAATTATGAGCAAACACGAAATGTTTTGTCAACATAAAAAAGGGGGAGATTGTTGGCTTTGAAATTCCATTTCAAGCAATAAATCTTATTTTGATATTAACAAAACATTCAAAACCGTGTTTGGTACTAATATGGCTTTGAGTTAAGTGTTTCAGCAAGTACAGGTAAATGTTTCGGGAAGATCGCTAAAGCAACAAGCGATAAGGAAACTCAAGCGCAAACTCGAAGAAGGACAAAAAGATCAAAGAAAGAACAAAAGTTGGACTCAAGACCTGGGGTAGATAGGTCGGGGTGAGAATATTGTAACAAGGTATCTTATGCGTTGATTGATATTATAAGCTCAAGTAATTAATCAAACGAACTCAAACGGATCAAAAACGGACCTTGAAAACAATTTTTGGAATCACCCAGTCGACTGGCCATGAAATGGCAGCCGACTAACTGTGACCCAGTCGACTGGCCCTTAAGGACCCAGCCGACTGGATGAACCAGTGAGTTATAAAACATTCTAACTGCATGAGGCAGTCGACTGGCCTGTCCAAGGCAGTCGACTGACTGTGACCAGTCGACTGGCAGTTAAGGACCCAGCCGACTCACTGGACCAGAGAGTTTCGAACATTTTTGATTGCCTGAGGCAGTCGACTAGCCTTCTTGAGGCAGTCGACTGACCCTAGCCGTTGGGAAAAATATTTTAAATCTAAGCATGGAGGCAGTCGACTGGGTGCCGGTAGGCAGTCGACTGGGTGCTTCAGGATTTTAAGGAAAAGTATTTCTAAACAATATTTTTGCCCAAAAAGAAATGATTTTGCTTGCAGATTTTCAGGTCCTACTCTCCATATTGTATAGGGTGAGACACACTCTCCAAACCCTAGTGTT
Organism: Cornus suecica; assembly: GCA_963922005.1. Lineage (NCBI taxonomy): Eukaryota > Viridiplantae > Streptophyta > Magnoliopsida > Cornales > Cornaceae > Cornus > Cornus suecica. The sequence continues at coordinate 51,853,361 of OY998245.1, forward strand.
CACTATATAAAGAAAGAGATATGGATTAAAAATTCTAAGGTTTTTGTGTGAGAAATTTTCCAAATATTGTTCATCTCTAATTTTCTCTCAAGCATCTTCTGAAAAATCTTTTGATAGCAAAATCTCGTTTTTCACTCTTATCATTTTGAAGATTTAAACTCAAGCCTTGAGCCTATTCTCTTATTGAAAATATATTGTGAGAATATATATATCTTGAGTTCTTGAAATATCACCTAAAAACACTTGAGCTTATATTGATCTATCATCCATAAAAACCTTAGGGTTTTGAGTGTTTTTGTTTCTTGAGTGATATATTGATTACATACACAAATTTTGTGATCTTGGGTGAGTGAAGCCCATTGTATCAAGGGAGGATTGTTCTCTTGATTGTGTGAAGAGCTAGTTAGCTCTTTTGTAAAGGTTTTGCTATTCCACCTATTGAAGGAAGAGCCATAGTGTGAGGATTGGGAAAGTCTCAAGGAAGGGGATTCTTTGAGCCGAGGAGTAGGAGTTACCGAACCTCGTAAAAATCACGGTGTCAATATCTCTATCTCTATCTCTTTACTTTATGTTCATGCATGCTTAATTTATATTGTGGTAAATAACTTGTTGAATTTAAGTGAAATCATTCATTGCATAGTTTTCCTTGTAAATTAATATTGAACCTTGTTGTATGTTCTAGTAAGAATAAAAATAAGTTAGAAATTATTTTTAAAACCCTATTCACCCCCCCTCTAGGGTATTTTAGTGACTAACAAAACCTTCCTAACGCTACAATTCACTCAACATGGTTATTGTCTAGAACATGCCAATCATAAATAATACTTTAAATGTTCTTGCAACCTCCTCCTTGGTATTTTTTAGACAAAACCATGTTTTACAAAGCCTCACGAAGAACAACATAATATCTATATCTATGAACACACACTAACAAACATAGACATAGAATATCAGATTGTCTTCATGACGATCTTCCAATCCTACAACCACAAGACTGAACATATCATGAAAAACAAGTGTGGAAAATAAATATAATGATCATAAGAAAATCATAATAACAATGCAAGCATAATAATCATCAACATATACACAGTATAATCATACTCCTTCTATACTCCCCCTTACTAAAACCTTCTCCCTCTTATCAAAACAATTTCTCCCCCTTACTATATACATTTTTCCCTTTTAGTCACTGAAATAACAAGCAAAGATATACCAATCAAAACATAGGGAAAAGATAATAGAGGAGACACTAGAGAATCTAAGACCAAGCACTAAATATGAAGATAAAATACTCTATAAAATTATATTAAGATTCTCGAGCAAAAAATATCTCTACAATGTATGGCCCTAATACTAAATGCATGAATGCAAAATGTCATGAATAAAATAAGACAAAAACAAGACAAAAATATTTTTGTATTTTGAAATATGTGAGCAAGGCAGTAGAGACAACAAGCTAATCATTAACACATCATATTCTCATATCTAACTCAGCCATTATACACATGGTAGTGAATAAAATCAGCACACATACCTTGTAGACTCAAGAATGCACAAGTCAAGTTTTGCAAATATATATATATAAATTCCTATGTGTAAGCACTAAGGTAAGATGAAAATAATACACACTAATTCTAATAATCTCCTCACCAACCGTGATGATAACTCAGTCCAAGATCCAGACTTGAAGTCAAATCGTTCACTTGAACCTTATTGCTTAAAAACAATTCAAAAAAAATAGTTTATCGCACATTTTCACCTTATCCCTTTTTATCTTTCTAAGCTCCAGACTTTCCAACGAGTATTTTTAGTCCCGACCAATTGGACCCGAGCTTCTTCCTTGGGATTTATGAATAGTTTATCGCACCTTTTCACCTTATCCCTTTTTATCTTTCTAAGCTCCAGACTTTCCAACGAGTATTTTTAGTCCCGACCAATTGGGCCCGAGCTTCTTCCTTGGGATTTATGCTCATTAGTCTTCTCCTCTTTTTACGCGAACACTCAATGCTTACTAAGGCAAGAGGCCCGATTACTCAGATTGAAGAACTACTTTTTGCATTTCTATATGTTAAACTTCTCTTTCTTTTCTCTTCTTTCAACATCACCACAACATTCATAAGCATGCAAAAAGTATTCCAAAGCATAGATCAATCTAGCATAGCTCATGAACCTACATATCACTTCAAGTTAAATGAAAAAGATTAACAGTTTCAACATACATTATGATCATCTCCGAAGTAAAACAAACACTTAAGATTAAGGTTTTTAAACATAAAATAATCATGTCAAGTGAACATCTAAAAAATCTTAGATCAGGATGATATCTCTACTCTCATATGCATAATTAGACAAGTAAATATGAGAACATAGTAAAATATGACAACTGTTTGTACTCTAGCCAAGCTCATTATTCCAAAAACAATTGTATTTTATGATGATTTTCTATTATTATTTTTCTTTTTAAATGCATACATGAATAAATATTATACAAATGCATGATTATCTATCAACTCCAGGAAAATAATGTAATGTGTTCCTAGAATGAAAATAATAAGATACATATTCTAAAGAAAGCATACCAATAGATTTCCTAAGAATAACATGCTTTTAAAAATCTAATAGTTTTGTAAAGATATCTATCAACTGAGAATTTGTGGATATAAACTATAGAGACACTATACCATCTTCAACAAGATCTCGAATGAAATGATGTTGAATATCTATATGTTTTGTTCTAAAGTGTTGAACAGGATTTTTAGAAATATTTATAGCACTCGTGTTATCACATAACATAGTCATCGTGCCTTGGGAAAAACCATAATCCTGCAACATATGTCGCATCCACAACACCTGAGTACAATAACTACCAACTGCTATATACTCAGCCTCAATAGTGGAAAGGGAAACAGAATTTTGCTTCTTGCTATGCCAAACAACTAAGAAATTACCAATATAAAACACCCCCCATTGGTACTTTTTCTATCATCGATATTGCATGCCCAATCAGCATCAGAAAAAGAGGCGATTTCAGTGTTAGTCCCTGATAGATACCACAATCCATAATGCACTATCCCTTTAACATACTTGATAATTCTTTTTATCGCAGTAATATGAGACTCCTTAGGACTTGCCTGTTAACGTGCACACAAACCAACACTAAAAGCAATGTCAAGTCGACTGACAATCAAGTACAACAAACCTCCAATCATACTCCTATAAAGTGTAGGATCGACATCTTTGCCTTTAGTATCAATGCTAAGCTTGACACTAGTACTCATGGAAGTGCGAATATTCTTAGCCTTTTTCCAAACCAAACTTCTTCACCAATTCCAAAGCATTACGAGTTTGGGAAATGAAAATCCCATCACTTAAATGTCTAATCTGAAGCCCTAGAAAGAAGTTCAATTCACCAATCATGCTCATCACAAATTCATGTGTCATTTGATCTCCAAAATAATAAGCAAGTTGATCAGAAGTAGAACCAAACACAATATCATCAACATAGATTTGAGCAACAACTGTATCACTCTTAATTTTATGAATAAATAGTGTTTTGTCCACTCCCCTTCGAGTAAAACCTATTCCCAACAGGTAGTCGATTAATCTTTCATGTCAAGCCCTAAGAGCTTGTTTCAACCCATACAAAGCCTTTTTAAGCTTATACACATGACTAAAACAATGAGGATCTTTAAATCCTTTTGGTTGCTCCACATATACCTCCTCAAGAAGAATGCCATTCAAGAATGCATTTTTTATGTCCATCTAATACAACTTGAATCGAAGATGACATGCAATAACAAATAGAATCTGAATAGATTCAAGTCTAGCCACTAGAGCAAAAGTCTCATCAAAGTCTATACCCTCTAACTGAGTATAACCTTGAGCAACCAACCTAGCCTTATTCCTAACAAATTTACCCTTGCAGATGGTTCTTTAGAAGGAGTAGCCTGAACATCACAAGTTTGATCATATGATTCTGTAAGACTAGAAGTATCATCATGAACCATGGTGTCCTCTTTACCAATATCTAAAGAATCATTTTCCAATAGAAATAATGGCTCACTATCTTCCTCCTCAACAGACGTTAGAGGCTCATCAACCACTACAATTGTAAATTCCATCACCGTTTGAGTCATAAGGTTAAAAATCCTATATGCCCGACTCATCAATGAATACCCAAGAAATTTTTCTTTATCACTCTTAGACTTGAATTTCCCAATGGACTCACGATATCTAAAAATATAGCATTTTGCTCCAAAAACCTTAAAATATTTCACATTCGGTTTTTTGCCATTCCACAGTTTATAGGAAGTTTTTAAGGTGTTAGGCCTAAGATAGACTATATTCAAGGTGTAACACGCAGTGTTCACTGCCTCGGCCCAAAAATACCTAGGAACCTTTCTACCATGCAGTATAACATTAACTATCTCTTGAAGAACTCTATTATTCCTCTCAACCACTCCATTTTGTTGTGGAGTATGGGGTGCTAAAAATTCATGCTTTATTCATCTTTCATCACAAAAGTATCAATCCCTGAATTTTCAAACTCCTTTCCATGATCACTCCTTACTCTAGTAAGGGGATTATTTTTCTTAGTTTGAATTTTCAAACAAATATTTCTAAAATTTTTAGTAGTTTCATACTTTTCACTCAAAAATCCAACCCATATAAATCTAGAGTAATCATCAACCATCACAAAAATATACTTCTTTCTTCCTTTACTCATGGTCTGAAGGTCAATATGCAACAACTCTAAAGATCTGGAAGTATGAATGGCACTTATCTTCCTGTGCTGACATCTAACTTGTTTACCCTTCTGACATGGTCTATACACAATCCATTTTCCAAAACACAGCTTAGGGATGCCTCTGACAATTTCACTCGTAGTGGTTTTTGTTAAATCTCAAAAATTAACATGTCCCATTCATTGGTGTCCAATCTCAACTTCATCAAGTTTAACTCTATTGCAAGATAATTCAGAATCATGAATAATGCAATAGTAGTTATCAGATGAACGCATACCTTCCATCACGCAATTCCCAAAAGAATCAATGATTGAACACTTATTAGGAGAGAAATTGACATTATGATTGTTATCACATATCTGGCTTATACTCAGCATATTTGCTTTTAAACTCTTAACATACAACACATCTTCTAGTTTAGGTAGACCTGAAACCATAATGGTAACTTTTCCTAGAACTTTCGACTTTTCTTCATCACCAAAAGTAACAATCCCACCATGACACTCCTCGAGAAATCCAAACAATGACTTATCTCCAGTTATATGACTCGAACATCCACTATCCAGATACCAAGAGCTAGAATTACGTGCTCTAAGTGCAGTATGAACTACAAAGCAGTGTAGCTCACCTTTCCTGACACATGCCTTCTTCATCTTTGGAGCTCTATTTGCCAATTTTGATAAATTATTCATCTCTTCATTCAATACTCGAATTTGATTTTTAACATAATCTTCTTGTTGAATTCTTCATTCCTTCACTGACTTCAAAAATTTTCCAATTAGCTTCGAACACAAAGGTCGAATATGACCTTTCACACCACAATGATGACAAATAGGAATAAACCTTTGAACTCCATCAGTCGACCTCCTAGGATATCTTGAGATAAAGGAAGGCTTGCTTTGAACAATTCTCCTGACATAGGATTGAGCATTGGAATTTCAATTCGAATTTCCTGGAGAAGAACTAGATGCCACTTGAGACGCTTTTACAAAGGTGGTTTTTGACACAACGTTTGAATATGTGATACTCCAACAAAACCCAGTCCACTTATTCAATTCATCAAAAAAATTGGCCTTTTGAGTCTGTAGGAGATTTAGAGTTTGAGAACTATTGGCTAATTCGTCTTTTAAATATTGCAATTCTTTGTCCATGTTAAGACTTTTAGTCAAAGTTTTATGTGAATTTTGTGAAGTTATGTAGTCTTATCAAGTAATTTACCATACGATTCTTGAAGCGTGTCTTCACAATCTTTATCACACTCATAATTTTCCTCTCCAGACATCGCCAAACTTATAGCAACTTCTCTAACCTCCTTGCTTTGAGCAGCAAACACAGTGAAATTCTCAGAATCATCACCTACCTCCAAGCTTGTCGCATCAGTAACTGATCCATTATCAAATTCATCATCCCAACTAACAGCTAATCCTTTGGATTTTTTCAACGTGTTTGCACACTTTGCAGCTATGTGACAATAACATTGACATTCAAAACATTGAGGTTTTTTCTTTTTATGATCAGACTTGTCTTTCCGAGTTTGAGTATTATTTCTATTTATAGACTCACCCACCTTAACTCCAAATTTTTGTCCTTGGCTATTCTGTTTAGCCTTAACAAATTTGTTCAACCTCAAATTCAACACGATCCTTCCTAGTGATTTTGAAAGGTATGCTCTTCTGTTTTGTTCCACTAGCCTTCTTAGGGGGATTTTTGAACATCTCCATTTCATAGGATTTTAAGTTCCCTGCCAATTCTTCAACTTTAATTTCTTTAAGACTCGTGACCTCTGATATGATAGTAATCTTAGACCAAAAACGTTCAGGTAGAGACCTAAGAATTTTCTTCACTATGGTTGTATCAGGAATGGGTTCACCTAGATTGTGACAACTTGTAACAATATCAGTAAGTATAGCCTCAAAGTCAGCGTAGATTTCATCCTCCTCCATCTTCAGCTGTTCAAATTGAGAATTCAGAATTTGAAGTTTTGATTGTTTAACCTTTGAAGTTCCTTCATGAGTTAATTGGATAATATCCCATGTTTTTTTTGCTAATATCACATGTGGCAATTCTCTTAAATTCACTCGCAGTCACAACATTGTATAATGCATTCAATGTCTTTGAGTTCCAATTAGCATTGTTCATCTCAGCAGCAGTCCACTCACTCAATGGTTTTGGTTTTGATTGATTAGTCATTGCATCCATCACAGTAAGAGGTGAGTATCCTACCTATATAGCCAGCCAAGCTCTCTCATCTAACGATTTCAAAACGCTTTCATCCTCGCTTCCCAATACATGTAATTTGAGCCATCAAACAAAGGGGACCTAGATACAGAACCTCCTTTATGAGGTATCTCTATCATCTAACTTCATAATCTAACCCTAGATCGTTAACTTAAAATGGGGAAACCTTGCTCTGATACCAATTGAAATTATCTAGATGATCAATGAAAACAACCTAAAGGGGGGTGAATAGGTTGTTTGTCGATTTAATGATCAATTAAAATTATCTAACGGAAATTCAATTTTAATTAGTCACAAAATCGTAAATTCTCAAATCAGATTAATCAAGAAGTTATGAATATAAGTGCAGAAAATAAATCATGAGAAGACACAGAGATTTTTATGTGAAAAATCTTGGAAAGACCCAACATAAAAACCACGGATACGCTCAGGTATCGATGCACTATGAATTAGAGAATTTGTACAGACCCTATGAAAACAGAACTTACAACCACTGTAATTTGTTGTTCTTCACTTGACGTCTGAAATTCTAGATTCACTCGCACTCCACGAAGCTCTCGCTCCAATCTCCGTACAATGACGGCTCCGCTTCTTAACGGATCAAAGCAACCACGTTGCACAAGGAGGTGTGTTGATTTTTCCAGAATCTAGGTCGTTCAATTGAGCATAAGATCATCGATGTAGAAGCATAATAGAATCAACCCCAAAACAAGAGAGAACTAGAATATATGAAATCCTTCAATGATATTTCTCTCTCTATATCTCTATCTCTGTAGATGAATATGAATCTGTATAAAAATTTGCAGAGATCTCTCTAAGGCTCAAAGGCTGCCTCACATGTGTAAAAGACCTTGGTATTTATAGACAATGCTGAGGAGAAATCTTAGGTTTACCCTTTCTCGTAATTTCACATCAAACTAAGCAAAACTCTTTGATCTGGTCTTTAATATGTATATATCATGTATATCAATAATGTTCAGAGTCGTAGCCGCATCAAGAGAAATCAAATCGGGGTCAAAATCAGAATTTCACAACATGATTATGCAGCCCTAACTACGCGCGGTCCATAGGTGCCCTATGCGCGGCGCGTAGGCTTCCTACAGGTGGCGCGTATACCTCTTTTGGTAGTCCGTAGATGGTCCGTCAAAATAGCATTTTCTAGCCACTTTTAGCTACTAGGTCCGTAGGTGGTGCATAGCATTTTTCCTGGAAACCCCTTTTCTTGGGAATAGTGTTGTTTGAACCCCCTCGACTCCATTAGAATGATTCTTGACATTACGGCTCTGAAAAATAACGTTTAAGCCCTCCAGGAGACAATTTTTACTCAATCTTGCTTCTTCTTCACTTATCTTGTATTCTTCACTTCTTTAAGGCTTGATTTGAATTTGACTAAGCTTGTGAATGCCAATCAAACCTTCTCAACTCTACAATTCACTCAACATGAAAATTCACTCAACATTGTTATTGTCTAGAACATGTCAATCACAAATAATACTATAAATGTTCTTACACAAATCTTATTAGTCTTAATAGAGTTGTCACTCTAAAGCACATATGGTATATTTTCAAGGATGATGTGAAATCAATCTGGTTTGAATGGGTACATTCTAACATCATTAAGAATATAAGCTTTTGGAATATCAAACCTTCCTCTCTAAGCTTTTGGATTTAGTGAAGGATTTTAAAGCTTATATGACTAGCTAAATCCTTCATCAAACACCATGTGGTTAATGGTAATGGCATATCTCTATGGTATGATTATTGGCTTCCTGATGGCACCCTTGATTCTATTACAAATAGGATGATTATTAAACACTCTGGATTGAGTGAGGACACCACGGTATGTTGTCTTATTAGGAGGAATGGATGGAGAATTCCCCCATCCCTTCTTGCTTGTACTCCCACTAGTTGCTTTGATAAGTTTTCTTCTATTCAGCAAGGCAATAAGGATTGGGTGACATGGATTCTCTCTCCTAATAGTACCTTCAGCCTCAAACATACCTTTCTTTCCCTCCTTTCCCCTTCCCTGGCCTCCACATGGCACCATTATTTATGGTTCACTAATCACATTCCAAGACAATCCTTCATTGCTTGGCTTGCTGTCAACCATAGGCTGAGCACAAAGGATAAGCCTGGCCTCCCAAAGGGCATATCTATCATATGTCCTCTATGTGACTCTGAACCTGAAAGTTATTAGCATTTGTTCTTCAAATGCAACTACTCTTTTGTATTTGGCAATGGTGTCAAAACAGATGTGGTGTCTATCTTGGCAATCACTCTGTGGTCGTTATCATTGATTGGGCTTCTGCTATATGGAATCCTCAGTCTACCACTTTGGTTGCTACCATTTTCAATCTATGTTTTGTTGGTGCCATCTATTTCTTATGGAGAGAGAAGAATGCTAGAGTTCTCTCGGGAATTCAAACCTCTCCCAGGTGCCTTAGAGCTAAATTGGAAGAGTGTATTAGATTCAGACTTGCCTCCCTCAAGCTCAAGGATTGTCGAAAGGCCAAAGAAGTTGTTGTTGGTTGGAAGATTTATAGTTCTGTCATTGTAACCAACACTTGAGTTGCAAGTCATAATGGCATGCTGGTCCTTGCTGCTTGCTCCCTCTGTGGGTTGCTTGTGTTGTTCTTGTAGGCCTTGTTCTGTGTGGTTGGCTCCTTTTTTCTGGTTTAATAAATTGATTTACTAAAAAAAGGGCTCCTTCTGGGATTGTTGTTGTAGGTTTTTTAAAGCTTTCAATTTTGAGTAAGTAGGTGTTTGGTTATCAAAAAACACTTGTAGAGAATACAAATCTATTTAAAAGAGCATTTTTTTCTAATTAAAATATAAAGTAACATTTAAATTTCTTTTTATTTTTTTATAATTAGGGTGTTGGGAACTTTGACCCGAGATTACCGACTAATCCAAGAAACTCTTGTAAAGCGACTCCCTACACGAGCACGAGCAAGGTTATTCTTATAAATAGACTATATGGGTGATTTGGCCCCAAATAATTATTTACATCCAATAAATACTTTTATTTTGTGCATTTCACATGTGATAAATGGAGACCACTTAAAATATTTTCTTCCAAAGTCAAAGGAAAATTTCAAATTTACCAAATAAAAAATCACTTTTTGCATGCCAAAGTTGAATAAATTAGTTTATCACAAATTGATGCCGGACAGAATAGAGATTCTTCTGCAGGCTAGTGCAATAGGTAATTTGCAAAGGGAAAACAGGAGAATTCGACCCAAAATTCAGAGAACACTCTGAAATTTAATAAAATTGTTTATAATCAAGAATGACCAAAAAAACAACCCACAAGCCGGGTTAAAATAGCTGAAAATCGACCCCTAATGGGATTTTTACCAAAAATAGCAAAATCCTAAAAGTCTTACCAAAATGAAATACAGAAAGAAATCAAAAGATTGCCAAAAATCTGGCCCAAATCGGGTTCAGAATCATCTCCTAATTGACAAATAAAATATTACCATAAATAGCAAAAATTAACTAAAAATAAAGATTTGAAAAGGAAAACAGCAGATTTAGGGCTCGAAACGATGTGCACCGAGCTTGGCTGGGTGGCCACGACGTGCGCGCCGAAGTTAGCTTTCCGAATTGGGGTCACGAGCGCGAATCGGACACTTGTAGCTCCAGTTATGGCCAAAAAACCGACACGTGCACGGAAACCGCCTCAATTAAGCTAGATCACGATTTCTTGTCATCCTTGCACTGATCCTTGTCATCCTTGCACTGATCCTCACGCTCCAGGTAATCCAACGCCATCAATGAGCAATCTGACAGCTCGGCATCGTCTGACTCGGATCCCCCTGCATCACAAATCTAGTGTTATCTATCTCCCATTACAAAGAAAAACAACAAAATAATAGATTATAACCATTGATCAAAATCTACCTAGTTTGTACCCACCCTCATCCACTAAGTTTTATCTTTCAAAAAAAATAAAAAAATAAAAATTCCAACGTCTAACAAACTGGTAGAGGTCTTCTATATACAGGTTATCATTTTATTCTCAATCAAGAGTGAACTTTTTCCTAAAGCTTAACTTGGTGCACCAAACCCGTATTTCTTTTTAAATAAATTCCGGTAAAAGCATAGAAAAAGAACGGCCAACTAAGAATGCAATCATCCATGTAACCAAGCAAATTATATATATACTTTCTTCTGTCACCAAACAGTTGCCAACTAAATGTAGAAGGCAAGAAGAAGAAAATAACAAAGAAGTCGGAGTCATTCTCTACGTCTCAAACTTCTCCTCAGCATTACAAAACAAAACAAACTTGCCCTCATATATAAAATCTCATCGTCCATTTGTTTTACTACTAGAGCATTCAATTTGTGCAAATAATACCAAAGTTACACGTATCTAGGAATATAAATAATCCCGTGGACGAAATATATGTAGTTTCGAGAATTATTGGAAACTTGAAGCTGTATAATAAACCAGATTAAAAATGCCATCTCACATTTTAGTTCAGTGTGTACACTCAATAAATAAATATAGGAGTCCTTTATTATTTTAGTTTTTAAGTCTTTGGTCAACAATGTGATTCACTGATTCATTAGTAGAATAATGGTTCTTATACAATATTTGTCAAACTTCTACATACAATTGAATCGTTAACCACTTTTCTTATTTCATTTCATCATATTACTACGATTTTCCACATCAATATGGTTGCAGCCTTTGCTACTCTGTATAATCTACATTATCATTTTCCATCACGAATATATTCCAGACTTTGGAGAGTTAAGTTTGATTAAAGTGTAACAGGTGGCACAATATTCCCCCGTTTGTTATGTGTCAAATGGTTTAGGGTTATTTACACTGACACCCCTGTAATTTGGAGAAATTACTACTAGATATAATATTTGGAGAGTATGTTTCAATCGCTCCTTGAGGTTTGGAAAGTTGACAAACACACCCTAAACTACACAATCCCCCATTTGACATACAATTGTAAGGCCATGAAATTTAGGCCCATTAAAATAGCAGCATGCCCACTTAAGGATCTCTAATATCAAGAGAAATTTAGGCCCAACCTTGAAAACTCATAGATCATTCCAGAAGTAGTTGGGGCTCAAGCCAAATTCCCAATTAGATAGGGATAATTGTGATCATTATGTAAAGTAAATCAAATCCCTATAATTAAGGGAATTGATCATGATCATGATCATGATGGGCTAAAAACTCCATTACTTGTTGTATAAATAAGGTCATTAAGCCTCAATAATATTCATTCCAGTGTTAAGCAAAAAATAGCACTTACACTTTGGCGTCGTCTGTAGGAAACGAGAGATTCTTGATTTTCTTTCATATTTTAATCTCTTTCTTTGCACCAAAACCTTATGAAAGCAATCATGGTGGTAGAAACTAGGTCCTCCGCAACAGTAGTCGGAGCCAACACTGCTAAAAACGCTCAGATCGAATAGATCATGCAGTGACTGGAGGCGGTGGAGAAGAGGAATAAGGTCCTTGAGCAACATAATGTCAATCTACGTCAGCAGATAGCCCATATGCATATTGACTTATGTCTAGAGGGGTTAACAATAGTTGTTAAAAATAGCTTCTTATGACAGCGTTAGGTTTTACCAAATTACAAACACGCAGTAGGACCGGATCGAACAAGTAAGAAGGAAGAAGAAGTAAGAAGAAATAGAAGGAAAGTAAAATAATAAACCAGAGAGATATATAAGAAACTAAATTACAAATTTTATTTCTGCAATCTGATGATCCCTTACAGACACACAAGCACTCCTTTTATAGAAGAAGGAGATGCTACGAAAATACAAAAAAGCCCCTTACAAAACATAAAAAGACTAACAGACCCTTACATCTGATGTCAGCCATAACATCATACATACAAAAGACTTAAATATCCTTGTCGACAGTCAAAATGACGCAAAATACAACTGAAATGGCGAATATACCCTTGCCAACAACTAATATTACATAAAAACCAGAGAGAACTTATTACATCAACACACATACATCATTCACCAATCAGGGCTTTGAGAGAAATCTTCATCATAATCCTCAGAATTATAATGAGGTGGAGGACTGTAAACAGGATAGGGTTGTTGATGAACTCTGTAGATTGGATGGTCTTCATCAAGCATATCCCATGAATACTGGTCTTCATGGCCTGAAAGCACAGTGATCATTTTCTGTTTCCAGTCTGCGGGATAAAAATCTGAATGGCGCCAGTGAGAGGTATCGTTGTGAAATAGAAATGGAGAGATAGACTGGAGTGGAATGCCATTGTGATGATAGAGTTGTGTCCTATGAAGATTATAAAAAGTAGGCATGTCATACATAATGGTATTCTCGTGACCTATGAAGAAGGAGACATGATATGATTTTTCAATATGAACACCATAATCAGTGGTAGGATAGAACTATTTTCTAGACCATAACACAAACATGGGGGATTGAAATGGACCCTGATGAAACTTTTGTTTCCAGAATGAAATATCACCAAAAAAGGAAAGCCATGAATGATAAGTGCATAATTCATACGCGATTAACCTCCAAAAATATATTTTTTAGTCATTTATTTTAAATTATTTTAATTAATATTTGTGTTTTTATATTTTTATAGGTTATTGGTGATTTCTGGTACAAATGGGTTAAATCCATCTAAACAAGCCCAAAATCTGTTTAGATCACGTCTTAGTATTTGGGTCATATATTTCAGCCCGTTGTTCGGATTTGTGTGAGCCCAGTGTTCCTAGAAATCTGATTCAATTTAAAGAATATTGGTATTTCACATAGAAACCCTAATTCTGAAGTTTAGAGGGCGAAAAAGACATTTTAAATCTTGCATACTATTTTGTGCGAAAATCAGCATCAACTTGGTAATATAATCACAGATTTTGAAGGAACGACCAGAATGGAATGAAATCAAGGGCTGTGGGAAGAGGACTTGATTAACAAGAAAAGAGTATCTCACCAATATCTTCCAAATTTACTCTCCAAATTAGTCAAAAGTGGGCTGCAAGATATCACCAATTAGGAAAAGAAATATGGGAATATTGTATTCTCTTATTTACTTTCCTAAATAAAACCTTGAGGACCCCTATAAATAGGGCATATATGGATGCACAAAGAAGGGGGGGACGGCCAAGAAACAGAAGGGGAAGACCTGTGCGATCAACGAAGAAATCCAAGATGTCTTCCACTTATGATTTCGGGTTTGGTCGTTCTTGTTTTATTTTTCTTGTATAGTTAATTCGCTCAGCCAAGGCCGAGAGGAAACCCTAGTCATGTTCAATATTATAGTTTTCAATTGTAAACATTATTGAATATTTTGGTTAATAAGTTCTTCTTCTTATTATTATATATATGTTAATGCTTTCGATTTTATGTTCTTTAACTGAGACTAAAATTGAACGTATTTCATTCCTAGCATATAGGTTACTTGTGTCTGACCACGAACATGTAATCTACTTGGCAATTTAAGAAGAAGACAATAAATTATAGTTGTTTATGCCTGACCATGGATAGATAATTGTAATTTATATTTTCCTTCAATGATTTATTTATTATTTTTGGCCAAGATAATAAAATATTGAGTTGAACCTATGCCCTAACCCGGATAGACCATCTATGAACGTAATAATAATTATTATTTAGATGTGTGGAAATTAATTGAATATTTAATGAGTTTACAATTGAAAATCGGATTTGTGATGATTAGTGGTGGAATCAAAGCCTTGGTATTCCTTTTGTATTATTGTAATTATATTCTTTTTTTCATAATCATCAATAATTTATTGAATTAGTTAGATAGTAGTTTTTAGATTTAATTTGTCTTAATCAATCCTCGTGGGAATGACCTCGCAATACTTATACTCTTTACTACTATGATTCGTATACTCGCGAGTAAAATTTGATTTGGGTTAATCTATCTTTTGGGTTACTCTAAATTTCACAACAATGAACACAATCTTAACTCAGAAGCAGGAAGGGAATTAAGCAAGCACTGAGCAAGATATTGTAACATCTGAGATTTATCAAAAATAATACCAATGTGATAAAGATCAACAAGGTACCAAAGAAGAAAGAAAGCTTCACGAGAAAAATGAAAATAAAACACAAGATTAATTTCAAAATGGGTGAGAAAAGGATAAACAGGATGGAAAGGCAAATTCCGAACAAGACCATATTCAAGACCATAATGATGGACATACAAAAACTGGAAGGAATTGATCATGGAACAACTGCGGGAAATAAGGGTTTTTTCTAACATAAGGATTTGAAGGTGAAAAGGCAACTAAGAAGGTTCGAAACACTCAATCAAGGGAAAACATAATGGAAGACTAGGATGAACAAGATGAATATCTTTTTTCAATTTGGAGAGAAAATCAGGAAGCACATTTGTCTTGACTTTGATATGGGCAGCATCAAAGACCCACTAGGAAAACCAATTTGCCCAGCATAGGAGTTGAGCCTTAGAAGGATGTTTCTGCTTAAACTTGAGCATATTAGGAAAACTGCTAATATCAGTTTCAATCAGGAAATGATGGCCAATCAGGTGGAATTCAAAATTTTCAATACTGCGTTTGATAGCCAAAATTTCTTTATAAGTGGAATGATAATGAGTTTCTATTGAAGAGAAAGAACCACTTTTGTAACCACAAATCTTCCTGGATTTTTCAGGATGTTCCTCAAGAAGAACAGCACCCCAATAAAGCTCAAATACATCAGTTTGGAGGACTCTTTTTCGACCAGAAGGAATTTTATAAGGAGGAAGAGACTGAGACGCGGATTTGAGGTAAGCAATAGCCATTGTACACTGGGATGTCCAGGGTGGAGGGTTTTTCTTAAGAAGTTCAGAAAGAGGTTTCCGGTATTGAGCAAGTTTGGGAATAAACTCGGACATGTAATTCACAATACCAAGAAATTGTTGGACTTGCTTAGCAGAAAGATGAGAATCAGGGAATTGATGGAGTTAGGTAGCAATGTGAGGTTGGAGAGCATACTGT
This sequence comes from Cornus suecica, assembly GCA_963922005.1. Lineage (NCBI taxonomy): Eukaryota > Viridiplantae > Streptophyta > Magnoliopsida > Cornales > Cornaceae > Cornus > Cornus suecica. Next base: position 51,869,344 of record OY998245.1, read on the forward strand.
CCTTGAGAAATCTTCATGCCTAGAAAATCAATTTCATGATGGGCCAAAAGCATTTTCTTTTTGGATAACATGATTCCAAATTTCTGGACAATATCATGGAAGGTGCGAAGAAGAGTGCAATGGGTCTTTAATTCATGGGAGAATAGTAGAATATCATCAATATAAACTAAGGTTGATGGTAATATAGGAGACAAAATACGGACCATGGCTTGCTGAAACAAAGAGGGTGCAGTTTTTAACCCAAAGGGCATGACAGTCCAATGAAAATGGTGGTCAGGAATACAAAAGCCAGTTTTGGGACGATCATCTGGATGGATTCCAAGTTGCCAAAAACCAGCTTTGAGGTCAAACTTGGAAAAAATTTGGGCTTTGGGTAAATTTGAGAAGAGAACTGCTCTTCGGGGAAGGGGAAATTTAATATCTTGAAGAAAATAGTTTAGGGGCTGGTAGTTGATAACAAGGCAAAATTTTCCACGAACTTGTTCTGCGCGCTTATTCACATAAAACACTTCACAAGCCCACTGAGAATTGGTGGGTTCAACAAGGCCTTCGGTTTGGAGATGGTGAAGTTCTTGGACAGCTAATTGGTAATGTTCAGGATTCATTCCATGATGGGTGGATTTAGTAGGGTTAAGATCTTCATTTTTCTTAAAGGGAAGGGTGATGAAGAACTCTGGGTTTTTCCATAGGGGATGGTCACATTTGGTAAGGAAGTGAGTATGTGAATCAGCACAGGAAGTTTGGATAATGGATTCTCTAAAAGAGGAGATGTTGTCAAGGGAGAACAAATTAGGTCTAGAAGTCCAGGGAAGGAAGTAATTACGAAACTTCAATCCTTTAGGCATCCATGAGATTTTGGAAAGTTTTTGGAAAATATCAAACCCAATAAGGACATCTTTGTTTGGAAGATCAGAACCAAGGACTTGGTGTTTTATAGTCTATCCAGGAAATAACTGGAGAATGATTGGCTTACTCTTGAGGGTAATGGCAAAGGTTTCACCATTGGCGGCAGTGAAAGGATAGTAACATTTCTGCCAGTAAGACCGAGGAATGATGGATGGATTGATTATGGTTGAAGCAGCTCCAGTATCAAAGAAGTTTATGATAGGGATAGGCTTGGCATATTTGTCAGTAAGAACATGGATTTGGGCAAGTGGCTGGACGAGCAAAGACGGAGCAAATGAGAATTCCATAGAGAAAAGATTATGGGGGTATTGGTCTTTAGACTCAGAATCCTCAAAAGAATTGTCCGAAGAATCTGATGAGGCAGCAGCAAAGGAGAAAGCCATAATGGTATCAACATTGGCTTCATCATCTATAGAGAAAAGGGATTCAATGTCTGCATCATCATCATCATGTGGAAGAATCTTGGAAATATAATGGACCAATTTATCTCTGGCAGATTTGTTCGGGCATTGTTTGGCATAGTGGCCTAGTTGTCTATAGATATAACATCGGTGTTATTTTCGTTTGCCACGAACATGTTTCTTTCGAAAGAATCGCCATTTCTTATTTCTAGAAAACTTGGGGAAAGAGGAAGGTCTCTTGGGCTTCCACTTCTAGAAATGCTTAGTTTTATTTGTCAAAGGACTATAGGAACAAGACTTATTGTCCTTGCATTTGATGAGGAAATCTGATCTATCACAAGCTTTACCCAGAAGCTTTCCTTGTTCATGAAGCTTTTTGAAGAATTTCTGATGATTGCAAAGTTTCTCAAGAGATTGGAGAACATGGTGGTAAATGGAACCAAGGGATGTGTTATTCAAAGCCATGTTTTTGGTTTGAAGAAACCTAAAAGTTTTAATTCCAAGAGGTTCTGGAAGTGAGTTGAGAAAGGACTGTTTGAGATTCACATCATCAATTCCTCCAAGAACATAAAATCTCTGAGACATACGAAGGAAATGTGTCTCTAAGTCCTTGCGCTTAAAAGAGCAGCATCTCATACTTAGGAATTCTTCACGAACAATGCTAAGCAGGCCATCAGATGAACCAAGGAACTCATTGTGGAGAACATCAATAAAGGCAGAGATAATTGGCATTTGAACAAGTTGAAAGTGTCGGTACTCTCCCAAAGCTAGATACCATTGATGAAGTCAGCTAAGAAATTTTGCCACACAACGGGTCAGGACTGAACGAAGGTTAGCATTAGGAGCAAACATCTCAACAGTGCACCAAGCATGGATCTCATAGAATTTATCTAGCCATTTGGAATAAGGAATCTCATCTATAGAAAACCCATTATTATGAGAGGGAGGCTGAGATGAAAAGGTTTGCTGAGGATGTATGAGAGGTGTAGGAGGATCCTCAACTCCTTCAATGATAGGATCAGCGTCAGGCGGATACAGAGGGTTGGGATCAACCATATGGATGAAATAAACAGAGTGTGCTTCTACATATTCAGTAACAAAGTCCGTATCAGAATGACCTTAAGGAAGGTTAGCCAATTTCAGCAAAATATCATAAATGCGGTTATTGGATTGAGAGTCTTCGGGCTAAAGCATGAATTGAGCTGGAGTTTTGCCTTTGTGATCAGGAGGATAAAGGGTGGTCGATGTGGGAGGTATAGGTGTTGAAGGTTGTGGAGGGCCAGGTACAGGATATGAAACATGTGGTGTGGAGGCGATTGTAGGTGGTGGAACTGAAGGTCGTTTGATTTGTAGGTGAGGTATAGATTGAGAGGCAAACAAACTGGGTTGTCCAGGAGGTGCAACATATAAAGGTTGGGACATCAGTTGGGATATATAAGTAGGGAAAATAGGTGAAGAGGAGTATCCAAACAAGTCCGGAGAGCTAATTTGGGTCTGGGTTTGTTGAGCTTGTAAGGATTGGAGTTGAATTTTCAAGTGTTTCATTTCCGCATCCTTGTGGAGAAAAGTTGAGGTAAAGATTTGGTTAGAGTAAGCCATCTGGAGGAGTTCACCATGGAGACCTTGCATTTTCTGTTGGAGATCATTGATAAGGAGTTCTAAGGAAGTTAGCTTTCTGTGGAAAGTGGTTTCCAAAAACTGTTGGGAGTTTGAAATTCGTTGCAAGATCTTGTTTTGGGCCAGAGCATTGGCAGATTGCCAATTGATAGGAGCTTTAGCAGCAGAGATAGGTTTGGTGGATCCATCCGAGTGGATAACATTAGGATCTGGGATCTTGTGGTGATGAGTTGTTTTTTCCTGAGAATGATGGTAGGATAGAGGAGGAAAATCTACTTATGTCCAGGATGATGAAGGAGAAAACATGTAACAGGGGATTGGTGAAGATTGAGCTGGTGATCGTGATGGTTTTGGAGCACATGGTTTATAGGGAGGTTTACAAATGGAAGGAGGAGGTTTAGGTTTTGGGGTTTTGGACTTGCCATAGGTAACATAAAAGTCAAATTTTCCAGAGGGTTCACCAAGAAGGTCAACAGTGGGATCACCATTTTCATATCTTTCTTTGAGGCATTGCTGGAATGACTTTCTTTTTCGCTTAGGTTCATCATCATCGTCATAAAGACAGTCAGCACAATCACAAGCATCAAAGAACTTGTGCCCAGTGACTGGGTCTTGGAAAAAGTAGACTGGATCGCCAGAGGATTGGAAGGAACTGATGGGAATTTGGTTCTGGAAATCAGAAGGAGATAGCAGGTTAATCTCAAGGAGTCGTGAGGAGAAAATAGGAAATGCATTTGGAGATAGAGAATCTTGCTTGGGAATATAGATTTCAACTGAGCCATCTGACTTGGTAGTGAAGATAGGATTGACAGACTGTCGGGGCTTTGGTTGCTGGTGTGTCTTCTCATAAGTTGTAACCCAAGATTCTGGGAGCATCTTTAACAACTCGAATCTGGAGAGCTATTTCGGAATAAAAGAACATGTTGTCTGGTGAGTGGTGTCGATGTCAAGCAAGAGAGCATCATTGGAAGTCGAGGATGGTAAACACATATCCATGGCATGGTTCTGGAGGCGAGACGCCATCTGATAGTGAAGGGTAACAGCATAAATGGTAGAGATTGTAGAGGCGCCACCAATCTCGATTTGGATTTTCAAAGCACTGAGCAGATGTTGATCTGCTAAGGGCATGTTGAAGTTGGGAAAGAAAGTGAAAACAAATGTGCCAGCTTTCAAGGTGGTTTGGACAGTTGCTATACAGACATGCTGATAGTGGTTAAATCTGGTGTCAACCAGAGCAATGCAAGAGGTAACGGGAAGACCTTTTCGGCTATAGAAAGAGAGAGCAAGACGAATGGCTCCAAAATGGAGATGGGTGAAGCCTTGTTGTATCCATTGACTGGGAAGGTCGGAAGGTAGCTCAAGGGGAAAAAGTTGCCCTTGTTCTGTAGCAGGGATTAAACATTGGTCAAATCTGGAGGCTTGAAGGTACTCCTTAACAGAAGAAGGTCGAGGGGTATGGAACAGACGAGTGACTATTTTCTTTATGGTACTAGTAGGTTTATCAAACGTTGTATAAGGGTTAACCATAGGTATATCAGTGATAGGAACTTTGCTGGAATCATCAAGGTATTCATACTCATATAAGTATTCCACACGAGAGGAAGAAGAAGATGAAAGCAAAGATCTGGAACTGGACGAACGAAAGGAAGAGAGAGAGCTTGAACTGGAACTAGACATAGGGGAGAGAAACTGGGTTCATTAATCACTCATACATGCAAGAATAATTCCCATTTATTTTGAAGATAGGTCATTTAAGTCAAAACATAAGTGATACAAGAAGTGGTCTAAGCAGAGCGTGATCTATGGATCAGTCATACACCGTAACACTCTTCAGGTTTGATTAATTGTAAAACAGATGTATTTGTTAAGGTTACAAGGAATGTAAACCGAGATAAACAGCCATAATCAAAGGCCAGCCAGTCTCAAGGGACTATTATCCTTAGATACCAGAAGAAACACCAAATCTAATTGAACAATTAACCAAGGTTTTTCATAAAGAAAAGATCTTCACAGAGAAGATGAGAAGGTTACGCCGACGGTTTGGAACACGCAGTAGTCATAAGATCTACACCTCGTATGCCCCAGGGACCAATCGCTATAACACTTCTAATTTTGAAACAAAAAAATGAGTTCATTTTGGTGCATATGGGGATTAAAATTGCAGTACTCGTAACTGACTTACCCAGAAGGAACTTAAGTTGTCATGGCTCTCATACCAAACTACAATGGATGTTGCTTACCTCAAATATGCGTCTCTATGCAAGCGCACGTATCAATTGTAGAATAACAATGACTTAAGTAAGGGATATTAATCCCACAAAGACTAAGATTGTTCACTTTAATAATTCAAAAATAATGAGTTATATCTTTGAAAAGTTGTTTGTTTTGGTGGTCAAAGACCAAATTATCTAAATTACTAAATTATTCTAAAAAGCAAAGTAAATTGCTTTATGATTCAAGAAAGAGAGAAAACTAGGGTTTTTATCGCTCTACCACTAATCGCATAATATAGTTCTATTAATGTAACAATTGCAAGAGGGTGATCCGTAAACTGTGAATCAGGTCGTACCGCAAATAGTTAAATACAACCCCAGAAAGGATACCATCAACCGGATCGCGACAACCCATCTCATGACTAAACTGATTAGTACATGCCAATTAAATTACTCTAATCTACCCCTAATGCATAAAAATAAACTAAAGCATGTATATCCCAATTCGCCAAGGCATGACCTGTGTCAACCTAGGGTTTCAAGTTTTATTACCACCATTGTGTAGAAAATTATGAATTAAGCATCCGAGTTCAAGCTCATAGTGAATAATCATAATTGTGTAAAATAATATATTCATTCCATTTAAGACAAGAATTTAGAACAAATATAGAATTTTGTATCAAGAACAAAATGATCTCTTATCTACTACAATCATCACAGTACGGTCACAGTTTCCCCTCGTTACAATTGAAAACAAGATAAAATCTACATTACTTGGCTATGGTTTTGCTAGAAAACCCTAGATACCGAGTTAGTTGGCCATAGAAGATGAAGACTACATCTTTGGTGTAGAATCGATCTCCATGTCCTTCTTCTCTGGATCTCTAGGTTTGAATATGGCTCTCCTTCTCAACAGCAGCAATTCTGAATATAAACGTGAGAGAACTCAATGAACCAACCCCCTCATTTAATATGTAGCTCTGTATTTATAGACAAGCTAAGGGAAACCCTAACACTACAAGAATTCGGGCTTTTAGGGACAGTCCATTAGTGACGGTCTAAAAAAATGTTACTAAAGGACTATTATTAGTGACGGTAAAAAACAACTGTCACTAAAGTACTATTATTAGTGACGGTCTACAAACCTGTCACTAAAGGGTTATTAGTGACGGTCTAAAAAACCCTGTCATTAAAGGCCGTATTATTAGTGACGATCTAAAAAACTGTCACTAAAGGGTGTATTATTAGTGACGGTAAAGAAAGACTGTCACTGAAAGGCATTGTTTTATTTTTATTTTTATTTTGGAAATGTTAAGGAACTCAAACCCACACATGAGCCCTATAGGGCTCGAACCCCAAACCTCTCCCAATTTGGGGAAGAATAAAAATACCATTAAACCATAAGGCCATTGGTACTAAAAGGCATATTTATTGTGCCAAAAACTGTAAAAATTTAATATTTTACGCCCATAATGAAAATTTTTGCATGAAAAAATTGAGAGGGACTTGTTTGGCGGGAACATAGTAACAATAGCGATTTATTAGTTTTGTAAGACCAATTCATCTTTCTATACTATGTCGTTTCATGGATTTGTCTCAATTTCAGCTACTAACTCATTCGACGCTCAAGGCACAAGTCAGTCTCATCTTACCGATTCACTTATTCATAATTGTCGATCACATCGAGTCATGGATTATGGAAAAGTTAATTCTGCCTTCATAGAATGATTCACCCATGTACAAGATGTCCTTGGTCAGGGAAAGCAATGAAGGAAACCAAACCCTAAGTGCATGGTGTTTTATTTTTAGTTTATCTTTTCTCTCTTGAAATTAGAGATGTTATTTCCTTTTATATATAGAAGCATAAACATATATGTAGACGATGTGGATTCTCCATATTAGCACGGGACGCAAAACTATCGACGACACCAACTCGATCCATATATCTATACGAACAAGTGTAAATACTTTTTAAATTCTCTAATTAATTATATGATAATATGAAATTTGTATTCCTCATTTATAAATGATATAATAAATGACATTATATTTTGGATATTATTAAATGTTTTATTAATTTTATTTGATATAACACCAATGATCTTTAATTAAAAAAATATATTTTACCAAGTTTAAGGATTTTGATTTATATATATATATTAATCCTCATGTATTTTTTAAAATTTTGGTTTAATATTTTTATTATTTTAATAATAAATCAATCTCTTTTATAATTATTTTATTTTTGAATACATTTTACTTTAATCATATTATTTTTTAATTAATATTTTAAATGATTAAAACATAAATTTATTTATTAATGAACTCTGTATTATAGGACTACTTGAATTCTTTCTACATATTATTATTTATTATGCATTTAAAAAAATTTAATTTGTTTTTATAATATTATAATTATTATCTTATTTTTCAAATTTTGAGTTTTTCATTAAAATAATAAAAACAAAATGGGGTAAAATAATCCCCTCCAAAATTTTAATTACTCACAAAAAAAAAAAAAAAAAAAACTTTGACCCTAGAAAACCAAAAATACCTTATTAGCGACAGACCTTTAGTGACACTCTTAAGCACCGTCCGTAAAGATCCATTTTTACTAACACTAATTTTGAACAGTGCCAAAATCCCAAAATTTTGGGCATCTTTTAGTGCCAACAAGTACCGCCAAAAAGGGAAAAAGATAAAAAAACTAACGCCAAACATTGCGCAAAAAAAAAAGAAAAAAATAAATAAATAAGATATTATATGGATGATAGAGTTCCACGTCATTGAACCAATTCTCATCTACTTCTCAACACTTATATGAAATTAAAACTTACCTCTCCTAGCCTTGTTCTTGTCGCCAACACATCTATGAACCCTACCGTCACCCATCAACACGCCATCATCTCTCATGGCGATCAACACACCCTTACCTCTCACGACCTTCACGTCGCCTGCTAAGGTTTGATATTGGCGGATGAAGAACTACAAGAAGGAAAAGCATTCGCCGATCTTCTTCTCTTTAAGATCCAGGTATGATCCACTGCTCTCTCTCTATATATATATATATTATATAGATAGAGATAGAGATATATGCATATATTTATGTATAATGAAGATGATGATGCCCTATAGCTTTCGTGTTTTAATTTTAATTTTAATTTTTTTTGGGGGGGGGGGGGGTCTTTCGCTGATAGTTTTAAAGATTCACTTTGATCTCTTGCAATTCGTCGAAAATTTTGTACTTGAAAGTAGTTGATTCGTTGATTAAACAATTCATTCAATATCCACTGTAGATGATGTAGTGAACCTTTATATAGATATAGATAGAGATATATACATATATATATATATATATATATGCATATTGAAGATGATGATGCCCTATAGCTTTTGTGTTTTAATTTATTTTTTTATTTTTTTTGGCTTTCGCTGATATTTTTTAAGGTTCACTTTGATCTTTACTTTTGATGAATGTACAAGTTATTCGATTTATTAATGCCTTTTTTTTTATATGTTTTAAACAAATTAAGCGGCCTCGGAAATATTTGAATGTCTAAAGATATAGTGATGGATGTGAGAGAGACCTAAACTTTGTTTGTGAGTGAGTGACTACCTAGAGCCATCTACAAAAAGGAGTGAATAATTTCCCCTCTTTTTTTGGTTCAACCCTGTTTGAAACTTTTTATAGATTTAGCATATTTATAGATGACCAGATTTATCATCTATTTATAGTTCATGTTTTGTGAACTAATCATGCTTTTGATATAAATAGATTTAATCAAACCATTTAGTATAAGTTTTAAACATAAAATCCAAATTATTTTAGAAGGTGTAATTTCTCAAGAAATACAAAACCATATAAACATCTTTTTTAATCTTCTTCTTCTAGATATTAATATTTCATAATTTTACGTTTGTGTTTCATGTAGCATGACAACATGATTTATTATATATTATTTGGTTGTCCTTGACTGAAGCAAGCTCTCTCTCACACACACACACATATTTAAATCCAAGATGATGATGAATAGAAGACAAAGTTTCCAATTATTTAATCCCCAATAAAATGATAGAAGGTCTTAGAGTACTCAGTCCATGCCACTTTACTATTCCATGGTGATTTGTCACGCCCCAAATTTCTAGGACTCCGAAACCCGAGCCTAAGAGCTAAGGGAGTGAATGCGGAAGTAAAAAGAAATGAGAACAAATGACCTTCAGTCATCAAACACCTACAAAAGGGTAAAATGCTCTAATACCATGCTGACACGTCCTTAAATTCCTAAGACTCCCGAACTGGGACATCCAAGGGATCCAGGATGTGATCATTATAATGAGCAACTAAGATATCATTAACCATGAAAACGTGTGGAATAATGATAGGAAATGGTATATTTCATACCCAAATGAATAATAAACAAAGCAGCGGAATCTAACGAAAATCCGGCATAATTCCGTTTGTAAATGGAACATCCGGACAACCAATCACAACACAATAACCTGCCAATAGCAATTCAATAATAACAATGGCTTCCAAGCCCCACATTCATCAATCCTACTAGGGCCGAGGTAGTGGAAAGAAACCAAGACCTCTCCAAACCCTCTAAAATCAACAGAGTCACGAATGCTCGAATAAGAATACAGAAACGCACATAGCAGTGCCGAATAAATACAACGACATCCTGAAATAATAAATATAGGAAAATAAAAGATACACAAATAGGGATATGCCAACAGACTGGCTCCCAAAAGAAATACAAGACAATCCCATAACAAATGGGTAAGGAAAGTGACAGCAGAGATCTAGCGTCCCCAAACCCAATCGTGTTGCATCTATAACCGCATCACCCTGCGCAACTCTAAAACCTGTAACAAGAAAACCAAAGAAGATTGTCGTTACACTGCATCCTGCCCATAGCCGTATATTTCCTGCAACCTGGCGTGGAATACCAGGGGGCAAATGAAATTCTCCTGTGAGCAAATAAGCTCAGTGGGAAAAGATACTCTAACTACCACATCCTCTAGCAGTGTAGGTAATGCTAAACTATCTAGCAAGATATGTAAAGCCCAACAAATCCCATCCACGCAAACCCAAGGCACGCGCTCATAAGCTACCGTAAACGAGTATATATGGGGATATATATATAAGTACACAACTAGAGTCTATAAGATACAACTAAGACTCGTACCCCAAGTACCAACACCGGTAGTCTACACTACTCTCACCAACGTACACTAGGTACACGACACCCATGTCCAATCTAACAAATCATCAAGCGTTCACAATGCTAACCAGAAATCTAAATAGAGGGAAAACACACTCACCTCTAATATCCACAGGGATCAAAATCCACCACCAGTACCAAGGAATGCTCATAACTCACTCCCCGAGAACACAGGAGGAAAAGTAATCACGTCATTGCGTACTAACACAATCATCGTCTATATATATATATGTACAATATATATATATATATATAACAAACCTCATCTCATTCCTAAGGAAAATCTACCTCTCAAAGGCTAGATCACCTCAATCATATCACCATACCATAAATCATATCGACCTCATAATACTATCATCAATAGGGTCAATCACATCACTAACACTCTCATTGTAGGCAAGGAAAACCACCCAATCAAATCACTAAGAGTACACGAACTCAACTCACAAGAACGACCACCTCAGGGTCACCAAAGCAAAGCGAAGGAAAAGACTTCTCAATGCTAAACCAATAGATAACCGAGACAACAATGCCAAGGTAAAGAACACCACAAATGTTTAGTGAAAACATCCGAACAAGGAAACCAAAGCAAGGGGAAAGAAGTCCCAACGCTAAACCAACAGATAACCGAGACAACAATGTCAAGGTTAAAACACCACAAGTGTTTAGTGAGAACACCAATCCACTCGGTATCCATGCCCCTAACACGTGTGACAACTCAAATCACCTAAGTGGTGACATCAACAATAAAGAAAGTGAAAGGCAACACTATATGTGTGCACTGAACAACACAAAGCCTCATACAGAGACCTAGAAATGATAGGAAACAAAGGTGAAACAATGGAACACCTTTCAAAACTCTACAGGATGAGATATTGAGAAAGAAGTCTCGAAATCTCAGAATCCCAAGAAAAGTAATAAATAGTTTTCCTTTTAAGAAACCACATAGTAAAAATGACCGTTTTGCCCCCGGTCTCCATCAGTTGTCATCACCGGCTTTTAGAAGTTAAAAATCTTTTCAAAGAAGATCCTAAGATCTTTTATAAAGTACTAAAACTTTTCATTTCTACGGGGGTAGGCGAAAACGGGTTTTTCCTTTTAAATACAAAGAGTTTATTTCAAAACTTAGAAAACACCGTTTCCGAAAGACAGCCAAATGAGTGAAAACAACTCCACGGATTCCTATAATGTCCAAGAGGACAATAAAGGAAGAACAATACGTTGGACTCATAGACCACAACCATCCGTTCCCAGCTCCACAAAATCAAATGACAACACCTGGGAAAGGTTCGGCACCACGCCGTAACCGACAACTCAAGGAATGACATGTAAGTCAAAGACATGTACTAGTATACAGAGTACAATACAAGAAATGTTTAGGAGAATGAACTAAGCACCAGAAACAACGCTACAACACCACAGTACCCCAAGTACTTAATAAAAATCACTTAAACCCCCTAATATCATGAAAAGGGAAAACTAGTGGCCGATACCACGGGAATAACTAGTGTCAATCAGTCCCTCTTCCAATTCATTATGACATCAATTTCACAATTGATAATTAACAGAATCAAGAGGCAATTTCCACTCAACTAGACAGGTTCAATCACAAGCACTTCTAACCACACTCAAAACCTCAAAAGCACGATAAAGGATACTTCCCTCTAAGTGGGAAGGAAACATCAAGGGTCAGTAATATACAACCAACCAAACCACAAAATTATCATCGCCTTCTCTAAGGCCTCAAATCACAATTGATACTCAATCAACCCCTAACCTCAAATCTCTACAGATAACGCATAACTAACCACAAAGGTCACTATGCCAATATACCTAACCTCCTCTAAGGACACAAGGTAAATAATCACAAGTATAAAGATACACGTTTCATTTATACTTTAACAATTTTCTCATTTAATTCATGTTTTCACATTCATCACTTTCAGTTGAGCATTTATAAAATATGAATTTAATTCGCAATATTCATAAATAACATGCTCCAACATCACATGTAATATAGCACATATACATATCAAATGAAATCACATAATGTTATGCAATGCAATGTGACTCAATACCACTCTTTTCCCAATCACAGGTTAACGGATACATACTCTGTCCAATTACTTTTGAGGATACAAGTCCATCAAGTAAAGTAGAGTACCACACCGACTCTTCCCAAGTGATTTTGACACTTCTCACTTTCAACAAGGAAGACGGTTGCACGAGAGCCCAACTTACAACTCCGTACGCCATGACTACAAAAGTCAAGAAAATGAGCCTCTACCTGGACTCCTAACTCACATTTGCCGGCTTTTTAGTTCCGTAGGCGTGATACCTTTTGGCCAGTTGTTGTGATGATCCGACACAAAGACACCCACAAGATTATACCGCCCGCATATACCAACATCATGATTTGACACTACATGACGTTCTCAATATGCATCCAAGGCCTCAACATAAATATGTAATGCATCATATTTACATACAATATCCACATGATATCAACATGAACCTCAAAAACTCCTTAACATGCTTTTAAAACACAATAAAGACATTTAAATCGTGAGAAAATAGATTCATTTACAATTCATGCTTAAACAACATATTTTCTTTAATTCTTTAAGAAAATATTTTCAATTCCTCTTAACATGCCTTTAAAATAATTAACGCAATTAATTCATGTATCGCAAGGGAAACCTAGCATAACGTCTAAGTTTCACGAATCTCTACTAACTCATTTAATTCTCAAGGGAATTTCTAATTCACCTATTCATATTCAATTCAAATAGGAATTTATGTAGTTCGTCGGAAATAATTTTAATTAATTTTCTCAAATTAATTTCTATGTCCTACATCGCTCCTAAGCCAATTATAGATATTTAAATTAACAATTTCATATATCTATATTAAAATAAATAAGGGTTTGCACACCCCAAACTACTTTAACGATACAGAGTGAGAAATAAAATTTCCCACCTAATTTACGTTTACCGAACAGTCCGAAACAGCACAGTGTCGGCACCCGAATATGAAGCCCGCCGACCAAAATCGTCCGAAAACTATTTCGAATATATTGAAATGTCCATCTCAACAACCTATACGATATATACGAAGCCCATTAGCAATAGGTTAATTTATTTGGGTAAATCTACATTAACCCAAACCAAAACTATAACCTATAAACGCGATTTCCAGACAAACCGTTCCACGTAAAAATACGAAATTAAAGTATGATGAATACTACGTATTTACGAAGCTACTCACCAAAAATAGGCACAAACCGATCACCGGAAGTCGAACGAAAATGGCCGAAGTTCGGCCGAACCGCCCCTGTCGAACGAACTGCTCCGCCCCTTCATGACTGCGCCACCAGCTGCAGCTACCTGCTACTTCGTGCACGCCGCTTCCAGCCATGGTCGCCGCCGCCTCCGCCGTTGCCCTCCAGTTCAGCCGCCGCTGCTCCAGGTCGTCGACTTTCCGCAGGCCACCGACCACCGCTCCTCAGCCAGTCGCGCAGCTCCCTCTCTCGCCGCCGAATAGTGACGAAGGTGAAGAAGAAGTAGTTGATCGATGTATAGGAAGAAGAGAAGAAGTAGTCAGGCGTGGAGGAAGAAAGCAGCGTCTCTCTGAGTCTATACACAGATATACATATGCGTATACATATATATTCAAATTACATAAGTAACCCTTCAATTTTCCAAAGTTGAAAACTAACCCACTACAATATATTTATATTTATATATATATATATATTTAATTAAATATATATATACAATAAATCCCTAAATATAGCGGAAGCCTATAAATAAAATCACGCTAGCCCAGAAATCCACGGGACGCCAAATAACCAAATTAGTCCGAAAGAAATACACCGGGGTAGGAACCCAAACGTCGGAACACCAAATAAGACCGATTAATTAAAACATGAAATCGTCCAGTCGAAGTACTAAACGTTAAATGTCGAAACGATACCGCGTAGTCGATAACGAGAAACCGCGTAGTCGTCAAAGAGAAACCGTAATGTCGTCTAGTCGACTTTAAAACTGAACGCGAAAAATTTACACGCGAAATACCAAGAATTATGAACGTCATGAACAAGTGACGTCATAACCGAAATTAAATTAAATATAATTTCAGGAAAAAGAAAAATAACACGGGGTATTACATGATTCTTGTTTATTCATTTATTCAATTTAGTTGAGTTGGTTCTTGTTAGTTGTTACCATCTTACTGATAATATTGAAAAGGATGAAGAAAAGAGATATAGAATGATAAGTTGGTTGTCCAAATAGAACAGACATCACCATAGCCATCACAATTCCATTTTATATTGGAAAATGAACTATCTGATATACATTATGTTGAACCGAAAAAAGAAAGTGATGGCAATGCTTCACATGTGAACCCACAACATAATGATGATCCAGATGGTGGTGCTTCAAATATGGGTTCAAATGTGAACCAACAGCAAACTGGGGAGGGTAATAATTATTGTTCATTTTGAATCAACACTATTTCATTTGTAAGACATTTATATTTTAATAAATTTTCTCAACTTTCATTTTCAGACTCAAATCAAAAACCAAAACCAAAAGAGCGAGGAAAAGCGAGAAATGAAGCCTTAAGGAAACACTAGTTAATCTATGGCATGGAATTAATGCCTAGGTTTAGTTTAATTGTGTTGAAAGGCATCTTAGATTAGTAATAGTTCAACAATTGGTAATATGAGTTTCGTAAAAGAGGATCTGTCCTTTTCTTTGTATTTGTGATTTTTTTATTCCGAGAAGAGGTGTTTTCTGGGGTGTGCTGGTGGGGGGAATAGCTTCTGGTGGAGAGTTGTTAAACTTGCTGTTGTGCAAGTGCGCTGCAGCAATTTTAAGAAATTTCTTGAAAAAAATTGTTTAGACTACACGGGTTGATTTTGAAAAGAGATGAGATGATGTTGAGGTTTAATTTATTTATTAAGTGCCTTTCTTATTTATTAACTGCCTAGAATGGCAAAATAGGATCCAGCGAGCTGACATCAAATAGTTTGGATCGGTTATTGTTGAGAAATATTGAAATAGAACTTGGTTGCCAGTAATATTTTTTATGTATTTAAGAATTTGAGATGCTAGATATTTTGTTTTTTTTTCTTCGTTACCTTCGGCTGATAAGTTTAGTTGTGTATTAGCACTTTATTGCCACAAAACTTGTTTAAGCGATATGATGCACCAAACAATATTTACTTAGAGTTTGTGCTTGTGTTTTCTGGTTTATGCTTTTCTCTATTTTTTTTACACTATAATTCATAATTGAATAGCATAAAAATAGGTGTTTGTGTTTGTAAGAAAGTTACTGGAGTTAGAGTATGTGCATTGTGAAATTAATTATGTTTGTCAAATATGTTTTATTGTAGGAGAAAATGAAGGAGAAATTTGCCCAAGTTTCAAACAATTCTGATGGTACCATTTCAAACATAGATGATGTGGAGATATTGCTTGAATACATGGGTGTTAGGAAAGGATATCCAAGTGGGCTTGAACTAATTTCTAGACTATTTGTCTTCTTTTTTTGGTAATGAAACTCTTTTAGTGTTGGGAAACTATTAGGATGGTTCTTAATTTTTTTTTTAATCTTTTGCTCTCTTATAGGTGTTGGATGGAACTTCCTATTTCTTTTGTACATGTTTCTCCTTTATAGGTGTTGCTTTAATGTAAACATCTAAATGGATTTATGAAAGTTTACTATTTTATTGTACTGTGACAAATTTACATTTGCTATTTATTTTACAAATCAGGTATTTTCAATTTCATGATCCATATTGGACATTTGGTGACATGGGGAAAATGAATTATTAGTGACAGTCTGCATGTGGATAGTATTGAAAAATCATATTAAAAAAATATTATAATTGACAGTCAAAACGTCTCCAATAAATATTTAAGACAGTTAAAATAAGAGTTAACTTCAAGAAACCCCCCTATGCTATTCAATTTAATCAACTAACATCTCATGTATCCATTTTGCCCCTTGTACTATCCAATTTCATCACCATGCCCCCTCCTACTCACATTTAGAGTCAAAATATCTAAACTACCGTCCATTAATAGTATAAGGGGGTTTAGTGAAATCAACCCTTAAAAGAATTATTTTTCAAAAATAAATTTAATTTTTCGCAAAAACTATAAATTTCAAAATATAAATATATATATATATATATATATATATATATATATATATATATCTAGGAAAATATGATTTTTTACAAAAAATAAATTTTTTGCGAAAAATATATATTATGTTCCAAAATATGATTTTTTTTTCCCAAAAAAGTATATATTATGTTCCAAAATATGATTTTTTTTCCGAAAATTAATTTTTTTGCGAAAAATATATATTATATTCCAAAATATGATTTTTTTTTCCGAAAAATCATTTTTTTTGCGAAAAAGTATATATTATGATCCAAAATATGAATTTTTTCCAAAAAATAATTTTTTTTCGAAAAATATATATTATGTTCCAAAATATGATTTTTTTTCCGAAAAATAATTTTATTGCGAAAAAGTATATATTATGTTCCAAAATATGATTTTTTTTCCGAAAAATAATTATTTTGCGAGAAATATATATTATGTTCCAAAATATGATTTTTTTTCCGAAAAATATATATTATGTTCCAAAATATGATTTTTTTCCGAAAATACATATTATGTTCCAAAATATGATTTTTTTCCGAAAATATATATTATGTTCCAAAATATTACTTTTTTCCGAAAAATAATTTTTTCCAAAAAATATATATTATGTTCCAAAATATGATTTTTTTCTGAAAAATATTTTTTTTGCGAAAAATATATATTATGTTCCAAAATATGATCTTTTCCGAAAAATATTTTTTTGCGAAAAATATATACTATTATGTTCCAAAATATGATCTTTTCCCGAAAAATAATTTTTTTGAAAAAAATATATATTATTTTTTCCGAAATAATTCATATTTTGGAAAATAATATACTCCCTCCGAAAAAAAAAATTTGCGAAAAATATATATATATTTTTTTGAATTTATAATTTTTGAGAAAAATATAATTGATTTTCGAAAAATAATTTTTTATAATGGTCGATTTCACTAAACCTCCTTATACTATTGAATGTAGTTTATGTATTTTGACTCAAAATGTGAGGTAAGGGGGCATAATGATGAAATTGAATAGTATAGGGGGCAAAGTGGACACAGTGGGGGTTAGTTGATTAAACTGGATAGTATAGGGAGGTTTCTTGAAATTAACCCTTAAAATAATTATTTGAGACACTCCAAAACCGTGGCAAATAAATATTTGTGACGGAATAATATAACAAATAGTGACACTACCTACCGTCCCAAAAGATCACTCATTAGGGATGATGTCATTAGTGACGGTATATAGCGTCCCTAATAGTAAATTAAGTAGTGACATTACCTACCGTCCCAAAAAGTCACTCATTAGGGACGGTGTCATTAGTGACGGTATAAAGTATCCTTAATAGTAAATTTAATAGCGACGGTCTATACCATCACTAAAACTGCTTTATTAGCGACGCTCCAAAAATACCATCCCGAAAGAGTAGCTAAGACGTTTTTTTTAAGCACGGTCCATACTGACTTTTAGTGACAGTTTTAGGACTTTTAGAGATAGTTTTGACCGTCTCAAAAACCATGATTTCTTGTAGTTTAATGGTTGCCCTTTTCGGTATATGTGTGTGTATATATATGTATATAGAGGTCTGGAGTCACATCCACAAACGGGGGTAACACAGGCAAAATTCCTAGAAAATTACAGATTTCCAGTCGTCGCTACACTTCAAGCGTAGCTTCCCTATACTTAAAGCGTAGGGACAAGCGTAGCTTCAAGCGTAGATATGCAGTTTCTAGCCACTTTGTTTATTTTGAAAGTGTAGGCTTAGGCGTAGGGATTTTCATGAAAAACATTTTTCTCTATAGATGTACCAAAATGACCTCCTTGAACCCTACTTTTTGCTTGAAGTGGCGGCTTTGGGAAATGCCATTTTTGCCCTCCGGGAGCCATTTTGTCTTAGAAACACATCTTTGACTCTCCTCTTCGATAGAAACGAACATGAACTTAGTTAATTCACTGAAGTTAGCTCTATTTCTTCATTAAACTCCTAAAACATGCTTAAACACACAAACGGTATAAAAACACCAAATAATGGAATGTAATGACATAAAAAATACAAGATAGAGGCTTAAAATGGACAATATTGAGCATCTATCACATATATCAACTGGTGGAGCCAATGGTGTCAACAACGAAGGCGGTGTGGCAGATCCCCCAGGGTAGCACAATGCCGATCCGAATGGACGAGAATGATCTGGAAGCAAGACACTCGATGACCATGAGGAGATCTTCGTTCTAGTGGTGAGGGATCAGCCACTTCAGCAACCGCTAACCATGAAGGATTTGGAGGAGATGGTTGTAAAACTCCAGAGGCAGGTGCTCCAAAGCATGAAGGCTCAGAACCCCACCATGAAGGACCTAGTAGCCCATGTCGCTACTAATATGAACAGATCACCCTTCACAGACGTGATTGATCAGGCAAAGTATCCAAAGAAGTTCAGGTTGCCAACTTTTACCTTATGTGATGGAACAAAAGATCCATTTGACCACATCTACTAATTCCAACAGAAGATGACCGCTTCGAAAAAGAATGAGGCCCTTCTTCGCAACATCTTCCCCACCAGCCTGACATAAGCGCCCCTATTGTAGTTTAGGAAACAACCACCTGGATCAATCGATAGCTGGAACAAGTTATGCGAAATGTCCTCTATGGCAACCAGAGGCAGAAAAAGACCATCTCTAGTATGTTCACAATAAAACAGGAAAATGAGGAAACCATCTAGAGCTTCTTATCCAGATTCACAAGGGAGATGTCCTCTATTGACTAGTGCGACCAATTATCGACGGTTGAAGCATGCAGAATGGCGCTAACACCCCGTATCAAGTTTCACGCATTCTTGGTGAAGTAGCTCTCAGTAACATTGGGAAACTTAATTACAGGAAAAAGAAGCAGTTCATCAGAAAAGGGCAGCCATGGTTACTGTAGAAGCTCTCACAAAAGACCGCCTCAAGGATTAAAAGTCAACCCGTTCAGCACCTCCATCATCTTCAAGCAAACTAGTAGAAAATAAACAGAGGGTGGAGGAAAAGGTGACCCCACTCAGAACCATCCTGGGCAAGCTATACCAGGAGAAAAAAAATAAGGGAATTTTCAGACCCCTATGCCAATGAGGCAGCCAATGGAGCAAAGGGATATGACCAAACATTATGCCTTCAATAGTGAGTATGGACATAACACCAACGGCTGTAGGAACCTTCGCAAACAGGTAGAGGTCATGATAACAAAGGGTGAACTGACTGACTATGTAGTAAAGAACCAGACCCGGACAGAGCGTCAGGGGCAAGCATCCCACACAAATGCTCTGTCAGCATAACCGGTTTAGATGATCCATATGGTTAAGGGAGGACACATCACCGAGGAGACAGAAAAAGTAGAAGGTCACAGATGCATCGGGCGCACAAACTCATAAGAATTGGTGAGGTATGCCAAACGTTCAACAGGAAAGAAGAGCCTCAAATAAGTTTTACTGAGTCAGACCTGAGGAACGTACAAGTTCCCCACGAAGACCCTCTGTTCATTTCACTTATGATGGCTAACAGCCTCATCAAGAAGGTCATGGTAGACCTTGGCAACATCACAAATATCATGACTAAGTGGGCCTTTGACAAGCTCGGGTTAGACGTAGGCTAGATACACCATGTCAAAGTCTCCCTCGCCAGATTTGATGGGCGTCGGGTAGAACCAATTGGAATCATCCAGCTATCCGTCTCAGCAGCTCGAATGACTCTAAAGGAAAGCTTCGTGGTGGTGAACGTGAAGCCATCTTACAATTTACTGATGGGAAGAGGATGGATACATTGGATGCAAGGAGTCCCCTCAACCTTGCATCAGGTTATGAAGTGTCTGGATCCAAACGGGATAGACGTGACAGATATACCAGGGAATCAGGTAGTTGCTAAAGAGTTGTAGTCATTATGAAGAACCTGAGCAAGTGGATAAAGCCAGCAGAAGAAGGACAGGAGGGCCCCAAGTACAATGAGAAATAGCAATTACAGGCTGATCCATTTAAAGAGGGTCGAAAGAGTCAAGTCATAACAGAGTCACTTCAGGAAGTGGATATTAGCCCATCTGGTGATGGTAGAACCATATTCATTGGCTCTACCCTCTCAACTGAAGAAAAAGTGGATCTGATTAGATTATTGCAGGACAACATGGACATATTTGCTTGGTCACACCTGGATATACTAGGCATAAACCCATCAGTCACTTAGCACAGCCTCAACGTTGATCCTGAAGCCCGACCAATAAAACAAAGGTAGAGGCGCTTTGGAGTGGAAAGAAACCAAATCATAGCAGAGGATGTGAGTAAATTACTAGAAGCAGGATTCATCAGGGAATTTAGGTACCCTACCAAGCTCTCCAACGTAGTGGTTATCAAGAAGAATAATGGAAAGTGGATGGTGCGCATAGACTTCACCAATCTGAACAAAGCATACCCAAAGGATTGTTTTCCTCTGCCAAAAATATACCAGATGGTAGATGCAACAGTAGGGTATGAGTAGCTATCATTTATAAATGCCTACTCTGGATATAACCAGATCCCCATGGACCCTGCCGACGAGGAAAATGCATCATTCATCATTGAGGAAGATACGTTTTGTTACAAAGTAATGTCTTTTGGACTAAAGAATGCAGGTGTAACTTACCAAAGGCTGGTGAAAAGGGTCTTTGGGAGCCATATAGGCCATACAGTAGAAGCCTACATCGACGACACTGTAGTCAAAAGTAAGAGAAAGGATAAACATTTTCAGCACCTGGAGGAAGTATTCCAAGCAATCATAAGTTATGGGATAAGGCTCAACCCCTCATAGTGAACAAAACAAGAATTGAAGCAAGTCCAGCTCAGGTCAAAGCACTAATGTATAGTGAAGAGCCTCGTACCCGGAATGAAGTTCATACCCTAACAGGAAGAGTAGTTGCACTGAGAAGGCTCATTTCCAAACTCACGGACAAGTGCAAACCATTCTTCCAGGCAATCAGAGCGGGAAGAGGCAATAATTGGGGGTCGGAACAGACCCAAGCGCTACAAAGTTGAAAGAGTATTTGGTGAGTCCTCCAGTACTGGTATCTTCAGAGCCGGGTGAAACGTTGCATCTTTACATGGCCGTATCAGTTACTTCAACAAGTGTTACGCTGGTCAAAGAATAGAAGACGTGTCAGACCCCGGTCTTCTACACGAGCAAGTCCTTAACAGACCCCGAGACCATGTACTCCATTGTCAAGTGAGTCATCATGTCGCTAGTCAACGCCAAAAGGTGACTTAAGTACTACTTCGAAACACATCCTATCGTTGTCCTAACAACATTCCTCATCAAAGCAATAATGTCCAAACCATACCTGACAAGGCGAATTACTAGATGGGCAATCGAATTAGGCACCTTCGACATCACATACGTACCAAGGACAACCATTAAGGGACATGCACTAGCAGATTTTCTCTTGAAAACAAAACCAGAGGCAGAGCATCCAAAGTTGGATGAACCAAAGTGGAGCATGTTCGTTGATGGATTCGTTGGGGCATCCGGGGTTGGAATTGGTCTAGAGGTTATAACTTTTGACGACACTAAACTACAACAGTTAATTCGTCTGGAGTTCACAGCCTCAAACAACGAAGCGGAATACGAAGCACTGTTGGCGGGCATCAGGTTGTGTTAGAGTCTCCAGATCAGACGTCTGAAAATATATAGCGACTCTCAGCTTGTTGTCAAACAAATCAATGGGGAATATAAAGTGGAATAAAAAATGGAGCCATACAAAGCATTAGCTCTGGAACAGCTGAGTCACTTTGACTAAATCATCCTCGAGCAAGTGCCCATAGGGGAGAATGAGAATGCAGATCGCTTGGCCAACATGGCCTCATCCAATACTCAGGATCTGACAAGGGTGGCTCCAATAGACTATAGTCGTGACCCCAACAAATTGTTTGTACTCGGTAGGAATCGAACATGCATAAGACCTAATATTTTTCTGGACATTAAGTCCTAAGTCTTTTCAAACTAGACCAACTCGTTCGGGTTATAGGTCATATTATTTCTTATTATAAGGATTTAAACCTTGAATCTTCCATTTAACAGGCGTGAGAATATGGGACAACACTAAGGGTGTGTTTGAAAACTAGTGTTTTCGTTTTCGATTTTTATCTCTTGAGAACAAAAAAAAAATTCGTTTTTGTCCTAAGGGTATCCCGGAAACAAAAACATGTTTGGTTGGAAAATTTGTGTAAAAAAATTTCAAGAACAAAAAACAAAAAAAGACGTTTGGCAGACCTTGTTTTTTCAGAAATTTTGAAAACAGAAACAGAAAAACATATTTAGTAGGCCTGGATTTCCAAGAACAAAAATAGAAAAACATGTTTGGCAGCGGCTGTGTTCCCTGGATTTCTGAGAACAAAAACGCAAAAACATGTTTGGCGAGTTCAATTGTTTTTTAAAAGATTTTACTGAAATTTTGCCTTTAAGTGTTGAAATTGAGAAAATTCATACAACAACTTCCCCTAAAAATTACTAATAGTAAAAAATAATAATAATAAAATTAAGTAGCAATAAATATATGAAAGAGAAAAAATAATTGACACGATTATTTTCATACCAATCATATTTTACATATATACTACTCCATAAATGTCAACAATATTTTACAACATCATCTCATACTTTGAAAAGTAAAGTAAATTAATTATAAAAAGTTAAAATACATTCAATATGCAATGGTAGTAAACATAAAAAGTTAAAATACATTCAGTTACACAATCTATAAAAGCTAATACGCATACAAATATGTTACAATCATCCAATAGTTCAAACCACACAAAATGGTACACTACTGTCTATTATTCCAAATCTCATCAGTTATATTATCGTGAAACTCTTGCA
Organism: Cornus suecica; assembly: GCA_963922005.1. Taxonomy (NCBI): domain Eukaryota; kingdom Viridiplantae; phylum Streptophyta; class Magnoliopsida; order Cornales; family Cornaceae; genus Cornus; species Cornus suecica. The sequence goes on from OY998245.1 coordinate 51,892,743, forward strand.
TAAATTGGGTGTCATGATAACCTTGTAAGACCTCAACATCATCATCATCATTATCACCATCAGCATTATCTCCATCATTGGCCCCATCCCCATCACCCACGTTCTGGACCTCTGTACCATCAAATATGTTATCTAGTTGTCCAAGCAACCTTATGTAGTTTTGCATAACACAATAAGCCATGACAAATTTAACTTGCGTCGGGAACTTGAAAGGACGCATTATCATAAGTATTGGAAACCGTTGTTTAAGCATGCCAAAACATCTCTCAATCACATTCCGCAGTGATGAATGCATGAAATTGAACATTTCCTCCTTGCCTCGATATCTATTGTTAACTGCTTGAAATTCAGGCAAGTGATATCTATATCCTCGGTAGGGGGCAAGAAATCCCGGTTTATTGGTGTATCCTGAATCGACCAAATAATATTTTCCTGACATATCCACAAATAAAATAAATCAACAAACATTTCAAGTAATTGTACCATTTCAAATAATTAAACAACATACTTTTTAAAATATTAGAATCTGAGGATGATGTTTTACCTTATGGCGCTTTGGGAAACCTCCATTCCGGTCTCACAATGCATTCATTTAATATTCGCGAATCATTTGCTGACCCTTCCCACCATGCTACGACATATGTGAATAACATGTCGAATGAACAAACGGCCATAACATTCTACGATGGAAATCCTTTCCTACCTCTATATGGATGTACCTTATCGGCATCTAAATGGGCAGGCACATGGGTGTCGTCTATTGCGCCCACGCAATCTCGAAATGGGTGGTATCCCAGGCCTTTGTTCACAATATGTTGTGGAGTTTGGCTCATGTTTGGAGGGATAATGATTTCATTCCCAAGAAGTCCAACCACATGAAGTACCATGTGTATGTGTCGGTAAATGGTTTCAGTTGAATGTTGAAATCTTTCGGCAACTATTCGATTCGTGAGACTATGGCTTAGGGTTATTAAGAAAATGGCAACTTGTTCCATTACGTCTACGCCTCTAGATTCAGTTAACCCTAAAGACTTTAACTTGTCACATAAACTCCGAAAGGCAGAGGGTTGTATCTGGAGACTTTCATGACATATATCCGAATAGCCATTTAGTATCTCAATAACATATGCCTTGCCCTTCAAAATCGAATTCCTACATGGCATTCGCTCATTCTCCATCTCCATATAATACAAATCCAACATCATGCAAACGCCGCGAATTGAATGATCTCGTAGGGAATCATCAAGACAATGAGGTGCTAGCTGATTATTAAACGAATTCAACAGGTAGCGTGATTCCTTGCTCATAATGGTCTTGATTTACCTAATAATGACAAATATAGAAAAATTATCATGTCATGTATTCATAACACATTTAAAACTAATAATAACATTGGAGTAAACACTAAAAATATAATAAATTAAAAAATATATAAGAGATCTTAGAAATCGGTAGCATTAAATTGGAATTATATTAGAAATTTTAAATAGCTTTGCAGCCCAGTTTATTAAACTCGTCTCACTGGTTCCAACTTCCAACCTTATAAATCTTTTTCCTCATAAGGTGGTGATTCTGCTGACCTAAGCAGCAAAATTGAAAATCTTTCACAAGTTTTAAGTTACAGAAGTGAAGATTCAATGGTAACAACTAATGTGGTAGATGAGCTCTAAATCTCTATAACATACTATCAGTTACAGATTAGTCAAAAATGGAGAAAATGCTTACAGAGAAACCACTCAGATCCTATCTACAAGTCCACTAATTCAGTTAATATATGTATTTGAAACATACCAGCCTATCATTTTGAGAAAACCCATATACCTGAACAGATGCCTCATTAAAGGTGGCCACTTTTTGCACAAATTTATTTCTCAACAGGCTTTATTAATCGAGCTAAAGGCATATAGGGGTATAGATGGCTTATCAGGTTGTTTTTAATTTTTAGCAAATGTGCAATTTTAGGTCTATTTCCCCTTGTAGAGTATAGAGAAGCAGAACATTCTGAAGTTTCAAATTTGGAGCCATTGGTTATGGGTCGATAAGGGCTAGCTAACATAGATACTACAGTCATCCAAATAAAAAACATAACAACAATTCAAATAACATAGATACTACATTCATCCAAATAAAAAATATAACAACAATCCAAATAACAAGTGTATTACAGTCTTCCAAATAAAAGAAAATAAAAATCATCCAAATGATATCATAGTACTCAACGATACAATCATCCAAATAAAGTACGAAAGACTCCCCCTCTAAGAAAGACCCATCGCCCAATCACGCTTCATATCATTTGAAACTTTGAGAAAGAATTTCCGGAGTGCCTCAGACTTCTCCAACGCCATCACATCCTTAGAATAATGCACACTATCTACTCCCTCTAGAGTGTCTAAGAGTTCAATACACACTAGAAACTCATCGTATGGCTTCTTAGAGGGGGAGGTGGCCTCATCACTACGACTCTCAGGGGTATCCATTTGGGGAGTTGACTTTGATCTTGATTCCTTAAAGGCACTTACCACACTTTGTGATGATTTCTCAAATTTCTCATCTCTTCTCCCTGATGTCTTCACAATCACCCTCATGAAATCATACATTGCTTTAATCATACCTTCTTCCCTATTTTTCTTACGTTTTGGGCCAGGACTCCTCATGAGCTCGTCAAAATCAATATCATCATCCCTAATAACTACTGGAACTGGGCGGGTGGAGGACTCTGGGAAGGATTCCGGTATCATAGTCGAAGGTATGGCATGTTCACCCGTAGCTTCCCCGTATTCGTCTATAACGCTCCATTGTTTATGCTACACGAACGGCTTACCCATAAATTTGCCTTTACACCCAGCGATTTCCTAAAAACCGAAACATAAGATATTTAATTATACAGTCATTACTAATCACAATTATAAACTCATTGTAAATTATATAAAATTTAATATTATAAATTACCTTGTCCAGAGTATCCCATTGTTCGAGGGGCATGGTCACCAACCTAGTAGTAGGGTCAAAACCAACTCCTGATTTTGCCTTGACTCTTTTGAACTTCCTCCAAATTGGTCTTTCCCTATTCCATTTGCCCTTAAATTTTTTCATTATGTAATCTTTTCCAAAAACAGCTTGAAGGGTATTAACAATATTTTCCCAACCAGTTTTCGTAAATGTGCCCTTACCAGTCCCGTTACCAAAGTTTACTTGCTCTTCCATTAAGTTCAAAAACTTCTCATACTATGCCTTACCCCAAAGTTTACTATCATCTAACCCCCCAGTCTGATGTTCACTCGCAGTACCTTCCTCTACATTGGTATCCATCTACAGTTACAAAAGTGCTGAACTTTAATTTAACATTGGATGTAGTTATTAATCTGAACATATAAGCTATTCAAGTTATCACACAAAGGTAACATATAAGGAATAACATGTCCTATGCACACCAGTTTCAAAATTTTGATGCTTACACACACACACACTAGTTGTAGTTAAATTCACAACAAAAAAATGACATAACAATTCTGATCTGGTATCCTCATTTCATCATGCAAAAATTACTGACAATCAAAAAAATTTCTTTCACTACCTTTTTTGAAAAAAAATAAAGTTAATTGGGCATGGCTTCTGCATTACAATTGGGCTGGTACCGTAGCTATTGTGTTAGAAAGATTTTTGAGCAAATTGAACTAGCATTTCAGTATTTTGATCAAATAGAGCAAATTGAACTGGCATTGGCATTTCAGCAAATTGAACATGGTTTTTTATCAAACACTTGCAGATCATCCACGATATCACGACAATCAATTTCAATAGCTGAATGTTGCATATTACATACTTTTGGCAACATCAGTTATATTTTCAATAAAATTCTGCAATTCTTTTTGGTGAAGACACAAGCAAAACATTAGTACTATACTACTATTGTTTCTGGCACTCTGCATCTATTTTACAGATTTCTTACATGATTAAGCACATGAGGTTCTGTAGAGATAGTCTTTTAATGTCAATAACAGATTTTCAGCCGTCTTTGTAGAACCTTTAGCTTCATAGTGAATTATATCCTGTCATGTTAATGTTGACTGGCAAGCACTACATTGTCATCTGTTTGATGATGGGAAGCTCATATATAGATTTATATATCATTATTGTCTGTGATTGAGCTACTTATATATTGTTCAATGAGCCCCAAATTCTTCAATACTTCTGGTTAAAAAATAAAAAATGCCTACTTCATTTCAGTTTTTTGGGCATTTTTTCCTCTATTCACAGCCATTTTCACATTCCCATAAGAAAGGACAATGCTAGTGAAAGAGAGATTAGTTGATATGTACAGACTCAGTGCTTATATAATTGCAAGAAACAACAGTGATCTTTCTTTGGACCTTATATTGCCTATAGTGTTCTTAGTGATAGTCTATTTCATGGTGGGCTTAAAGCACAGTTTCACCGCATTTTCACTAACCTTGCTCACAATTTTCCTCAACATTATTGCTGCTCAGGTTACAATCTCAAATCTACCCTAAATTGTTGTATCAACCATTTCTATCAAAAACTAAAAAATTTAAAAAAATAAAATAAAATAATACAACAACACATACAAATAATATTACCAATTAGCTCAAATATGAGCTTGGTGCATATATACATAATAATCTTATAAACTATAGAGATAGGATAATAAATTTGATTCAAGAATGAAATATGAAGAACAACAAAAAGAATTAGAAGAAAGTGAAACTAGTAACAAAAGGCCCATATTACACTTTTTGCCTAAGGCCTCAAATTTCCTTGAGGCACCCTAATATATATATATATATATACATCTATATGTAGGTTATAAGTTAAACCCTATATATAGAAAACCAAAGTCAATATAATGAACAAGTGGGTGTGCAGGTTCATTTTCATTCAACAAAAAAAACACGATAACAACAAAAACCCATCAATATTTACATGAAAAAAACACCAAACTAAACATCTGGGCAACATAGAATGTATAAAAAAAAATTTGAAACAAAAAAATATCCAGAAAGGGGATTACCTGATATGAGAGGCCAAGCTTGTTGGAACGACCTTGGATCCCAAAGATGACGGAGAACAAGACACAAGCATAAATACAGTTCTTGTGACTGGAGTATTGCCTGTGACAAAATCAAAACAAAATACATTATCAAACCAGGACTAAATACATTTTAATATAATTTTTAATTATCATAAAAAGTCTGTATAATTATATCAAGGCAGATAATGGTAAGCATCAATTCATAACATGAGATGATGTAACGAAATCCTAGCTGCGTATCGGTATTGAACCAATATAGGACCACTACGAAACAAGCCAAAACAAAATCAGATCGAACAAAGGGCAATATGACATAAGAAAACGATCATACTCTTCTCATGGAGCAAATGCATTGTTGAAACTTGAAAACTTGTTTTTTTATGAAATGTTTTGTTATTTTCTACTAGAGCCAATTAGTTGATAACTTATTCTCCTAATAAAGTCTGAAAATGACAAATTGAACTTTTTGGCAAAGGTGCAGAAATACTAGAAATTGTTCGGTATGAAAACAAGTAGCTAGAGAGGCTTGCAAATATATCCCCCTTAGCAACTCTTGAGCACATTTTCAAACACTTTAAAGCGGTAGAGGGGCAATTGTACTTGGCACAACAACATGAACCGCATCAACCTATGTAAGGAAGGACATAGAAATAGAGTGGGAACATCTATAATGCAAAATTGATTTTGGTTTAATTATAAGACCTGCAATGCATTCTGCAGTCATTTCCAAAACAGTTCTCTAAATTAAGAAATGGGAAGTTTATAAGCCTCGACTTGATAAGATCTATTTACTAGAAAATTTTGAGCAAATACAAGTTACATTTGGTGGATACCAGTCATCACACACCCTAATCATATTACTCGTACTGAAAGTGTGTATTAAAAATTCTGAAGATATTTTTTAATCAGAATCAACTCAGACCTGTTGGGTAAATCCATATTGAATCATCATCAACTTTAGTTATAAAACAAGTAACATAACCTTTGAGATTGTAATTTAGTCTACAAAATCGAATCACGAAAACGACCAAAATGACTCTCTCACTATAAAACCCTAGCCTATAAACAGAAGATATATCATGCTTTTGTAGATTAGAGAAGAGATTTGAACCCTAAAATCAACAAACCCTAGCTCCTAGAAGAGATTTGAAGAGAAGTAAGAATAAACCCTAGCCAAATGATTGGTGAATACCTGTCTTGCTTCTCTACTGAGGTGAATCAAAGACGTTTCTCTACAATTTCGATCGATTTCATGGCCGATTTGAGGTGTCATGCTAATTGGGAGTCGCCGCCTCTGAGGAATGAAGAGAGAAACCTAGAATGGTTGCACAGTGCGAAATGAAGAATGAAGAAAGAAATGCCCGAGATATTTTTTTTACTCCTTTATCAAATTAGAGAACATCGGTCGAGAAATGCACAGTGCAAAAATTAGAGAACATGGGTCGAGAAATGTTGAGAACATCATTTTTATGTTCTCAAAATTGGGCCTTTTTGAGGGATGATTTTTTTACTGTGCTTGGAGAAGGTTTGGGTCATTCAACTAACCAAACACGTTTTTCTTTCCATTTTAGGCCCAAAGAACAAAAACTACCTATCCAAACGGATCCTAAACCTTTGGTAATAACCATAGGGTGTTCTTCATTTGTGCTTATTTGTAGGATAAGTCTCCGAACTTATGAGCAGAAGACATTTCATTTTGGGGGCATGTCCAACGGGGTAAGTGTCCTGAAATTTAAACATATTGGGACATGGCATGGATGCTGGGACAAGTTTTGAACCCTACAAAGACACTTTGGAGTTATTTTGTAACTCTTTTTTATAGAAAATCAAAAAAGAAAATAGCATGTAGATAAATGTTATAATAATAAGAAATAAATAAAATCATGAAAACAGAGAGTGGACTGTGGGGGGGGGTATGGAATGGAATTGAAGTAGAGGTCCTGATCCCAACATGCAGATGAAACAAATAGGTTCTGACAGGATGCTTTTTCCTCACATACATTAATAACCTTCCCACTCATATGTCTGAATGTATGCATATATGTTTAATAATGATGCAATCATTCATGTCCATTCACTAACAGCACTTCAAAAATGATAGATGTATTGTTGGACAACATCTCCCTGTACTGTAGAGGTCATGGGTTAAAAAAATGAAAAATTTCCGTTCTGTAGAGGTCATGGGTTAAAAAATGAAAATTTTCCGTTCTATAGAGGTCATGGGTTAAAAAAATGTAAATTATAAAGTTATTTCATCTATTTTCAATTGACTACAGGATTATCATTAGCAAGGATACTTTAAAGAATTAATTTTAGTAAATTCTCAACGTTTCAGCAAAAGATCATTTTGCCCATTCTATGCAAAAAAACCTTCTTTTCACTTATTAAATTATATCAGCTTGATATATTTTTATAATTTTGAATCTTTAAAGAATTAATTTTAGTAAATTCTCAACGTTTCAGCAAAAGATCATTTTGCCCATTCTATGCAAAAAAACCTTCTTTTCACTTATTAAATTATATCAGCTTGATATATTTTTATAATTTTGAATCAAAATATTCCTAAAATTTAATAAAAAATAATTAAAATTTAAAAATATATATATAAAATTCGAAAAAAAATACATAATTCGTAAAAAATATAAAAAAAATTGAAAAAAAAATTAAATTAAAAATATATATATATAATTTTAAAATATATATAAAATTCGAATAAAATAGATAAAATTAAAAAAAAACATATAAAATTAGAAACAAATATATAAAATTCATAAAAATATATATATAATTCGTAATAAAATATAAAAATTCATAAAACAATATATAAAATTAAAATATATATATATAATTTGAAAAAACAATATAAAATTCGAAAAAAACATATAAAATTTGAAAAACAAAACATATAAAATTCGAAACAATATAAATAAAATTTGTAAAAATGATTTAATGATTTAAAATATCCCTGAGATTTAATGAAAAATAATTTAAAATTCAAATATATATATATAAAACTCGAAATATATATATAAAATTCGAAAAATATATATAAAAGTCGAAAAAATATATATAAAATTTGAAATATATATAAAATTCAAAAATATATATAAAATTCAAAAACAAACATATAAATTTCAAAAAAAAACATATAAAATTAGAAATATATATAATTCGTAAAAAAATATATAAAATTCGAAATTTATATATTCTTACTTGTATTCTCTTGTTTTTACATCTTCTTACTTGTTTTTTTAAATTTTATATATATTTTTACGAATTATATATATATTTTTAGGAATTATATATATTTTTATGAATTTTATATATATTTTTTATAATTTTATATGTTTTGTTTTTAATTTTATATGTTTTTTCTAATGTTATATATATTTTTACTAATTTTATATATTTTTTCGAATTTTATATGATTTTTTAAATTTTAAATCATTTTTTATTAAATTCTAAAAATATTTTGGTCCAAAATTATAAAACAAATAGACAAATTAATACAATTTAATAAATACAAAATAATTTTTTATATAAAATGGAGACAAAGTGATTTTTTTTAAACCATTAACTCTACTGAAATTAACTCTACTTTAAAAGGAGATAGTGTCTATCTTACTGTTACTCTTTTGAGATTTTTATCAAACCCTTTCTGTTAGAACCCGACAAAATATAGATGTATGTGTCTACGGAACTTTATATGTAGAACACAAGGCTCGAGATCTGCTGAATATTGTTTAGTAATGTGACAATATTTCATTAAAATATCTGTGCATATATATATATATATACATATATACATATATAGTCAGCATATATCCAAAAAAGAGTGTTGCATGCGTCAGATTCCGGATGAATGCTGTAGAGAGTAGAGTAGTAGCTGAATCCCTAGCTACAGAAATGAAATTCGGTAGCTGATGGAGGGATGCGGTCTGTATCATTGTCAGGACTGTCTAGCTCAAAACTGGCATCTTCCAGCCCACTGCAAAGAATCACACACACTAAGCGTATATATATAATATATATATATATAATCCACGTCTTTAACCATCACAACTCAACTAATTAAACTCCATCTCTAAATCTCTGAATTCACATTTTAGTTAATACAAGGGTAAATTATACTTTTACCCCCTCAAGATATAATTATATAATTTATTATAGTTTAATCTCCTCTTTGTTAGATAATTACAGTTTTACTCCCTCAAGTTTGGAGTTGTAATAAATATCCCTCTGGGTTGAAATTCCGACGTGATCAAATCCGGTTAATACTAGGTAAAATGTCTAAAATACCTCCAAATTTATTGTTATAAATATTTTTGCTCCAGTCTACTACACTATTACTTCAGTTGCCTTAATTTGGACAAATCAGACAAAAAATCTAATTTTTTACACCGTAATTGAGAAATATTTAGGGGTATATATGTTATTTCACTTTTTCAATCATCGAAATTAGGATTTGATGACCTAGAGGGGATGAAACTGTAATTATCCAAAAAATAGGGAATAAAAATATAATAAATCATATCTTGAAGGTGTAAAAGTATAATTTACCCTTAATACAATAATTCAATCACACTAATACAAATAGGGAAATGACTCAATATTCACGAGGTATATATATTCTAAGCTTGCTGCAAGATGTATATTGTGTGGGATGAAATGATGTCTGTCTAGCTACTTACCATGTTATTTGGTCGATTCATGGAATTTGAATTTTTTTTTCTTTAATTCAAGAGTCGCTAATAACATACATCACGAGGTCATAACTATATGGTTGGTAATATGTACATATTTATAGCATTTTCTTTTTTCTTTGGGCTAGGAACAAGTGTGGATGTGAACTATTGCACATGCATGTCTACATACTTATGGAAAGTACCCGAAAGTCATTGCCTGGAAGAGCATGAATTTGTGACATGCATGTGCTCTTGGCAGCGTAGAGATTGCTTCTCTACTATAATCTAATGCCGCTGCATGTTTCTTCTTACAAATAATTAATTAAAAGAAACATTCTCTTCGCATGTAGAGTTAATCACGTTAATACCGCGGACTAATGAACAAGAGTATTGTTAATACTAGAAGGTGATTATATGTAAAGCTTAATTGATTCCTGTATGGTAATTAACAAAATCATTCAGTACTTGTGTCAGTTGATTATATGTAAACTCTATAGTGATTCCTTGTGAAATTATTTAGGTGATAATGAAATAAGCCTAGAGGGGGTGAATAGGTTTTTTCTTAATTTAATGATCAATTAAAATTATTTGCGGAATTTTCAATTTTAATCAATCATGAAACCCTAATTCTCTAATATAATTAATCATACAAAGATCAATATAAGTGCGGAAAATAAATCACGAGAAGACACATAGGGTGCGTTTGGATAGGGGTGTTTCCGTTTTTGTTCTTGTTTTTCCACTGTTTACGGGAACAAAAACGCGTTTGGGAGCCTTTGATGGTTTTTGTTTTCGTAAACAGTAAAAAAACGTTTTCTCACCCTTAGTTCAAAATTTGAGAACACCAAAATGGTGTTTTTTTGCTTTCAGCACTGTTTGTTCTCAGAAAAAAAAAAATTAATTGTTGCAGATTTCCTAACTGCCATCTTCAACCTCCAAACCCTAACCTCCAAATTTTTTTTTCTTTTTTTGTTCCTGAAAATTTTTTAGACAAAATTTTCAACCAAACGTGTTTTTGTTTCCGGATTACACTTAGGACAATAATAAGAAATTTTTTTGTTCTCAAGAGATAAAAAACGAAAACGAAAACACTAGTTTCCAAACGCACCCATAGATTTTTAAGTGAAAAAATCTTGGAAACATTCCAAGGCAAAAATCACGTATACATTCGGGTATCGATGCACTATTAATCAAAGGGGTTTACAGACTCTATGAAGTTAGGACTTACAATAAATCTGATATGCCATTTTTCACTTGACGTCTGAAAGTCTTGAATCATTCGCGCTACCACGAACCTCTCACTCCGATCTCCGTACTCTGACGACTCCACTTCTCAACAAATCAAAGAACCACGAAGTCTTCTACTTTGATCTCCGTACTTTAAACGGCTCTGTTTCTCAACGGATCAATGCAACCACGTTACAATTGGTGGTGTGATGATTTTACAGCAACTTAATCATTCAATTGTGCATAAAGATCTCAAACGTTGAAGCACAATTGAATAATTGCTAAAAAATAGAGAAACCCTTGATATAGAACGATCAACCAATCTATTTTTCTCTCTCTTTGCAAACAGATCTAATCTATGCAATAATCGTAGAGATCTCACAAAAGCCACCTAATATGTGCTCAATATTGGTCATTTTTCGCTCATATCTTGTGTTTGTTATGTCTTTACATTCCGTTACTTGGTATTTTTATCCTGTTTGTGTGTGCAAACATATTTCAGGAGCTTAATGAAGAAACAGAGTCAATCTCGGTGAATTAACCGAGTTCCTGTTCGTTTCTATCTCAAGAAGGAATCAAGAGGTGTGTCAGAGCGAAGAAGAGCTACCGGAGGGCAAAATGGTCATTTCCCGACATCATTATCTCACAAAAAAGGTAAAAATGTCATTTTCAGACATTATTGCTTTACCGAAAAGCATCGAGACTCAAAGGCAACCAGTCTAGCTCAAATATGAAAAGACGAGTTTTTACGTAAAAGATGCATAATACCCTACGTCGTTAGAGAGAAAAATGGACAGATTGGACCTAAGCTACGCTGTGGTTTGTACCCTACGCCCAAGCGTAGGTCAAGAGCGTAGCCCTACGCCTTAGACCTACGCCCAAGCGTAGGTCCCACCTTGTGGTCACGTGATCCCTTTACGTGCTGAAATTGTTCCAGAATTTTTTAGTTTTGTCCCTATGTCGATATTTCAAGTGATCGGTGATTCTAGACCTCTACATACAGGCTTATACACATATTTACATATGATTTTAGAGATATTATTGATGTATTATGAAATTACAAAAAAGGGCAACCATTAGGGTTTCCCTCACTTGTCTATAAATATGAGGAGGTTAGGTTTAGGTTTAGGAGTTCTAGCTTTTGTTTTGTTTTTGGAGTTGGTTTTTGGGAGGTTGGTTCACGCACGTTCATTCATAGAGTTCTACCATTGAAAAGAACCACCATTAAAGAACTAGAGATCCGGAGAAGAAGGTCATGGAAAACGTTTCTACACCGGCAATGTAGATTCTCTGAGTCATGATCAACTAATTTGGAATCTAGGATTTTCTCGCAAAAGCCTAGCCAAGTAATGTAGTTATGATTTTATATTCAATTGTAGAGAGGGTGACGCCGGACAGAATAGAGATTATTCTGCAGGCTAGCGCAACGGGTAATTTGCAAGAAAGAAAAAGGGAGAAATTATTCGACCCAAAATTCAGAGAACACTCTGAAATTTAATAAAATTCTTAATATTCAAAACTAATTTAAAACAACCCACAAGCCGGGTTTAAATAGCTGAAAATCAAGGATTTTACCAAAAATAGCAAAACCTAAAAGTCTTACCAAAACGAAACAAGGAAAGAAATCAAAAGATTACCAAAAATCTGGCCCAAATCGGGTTCAGAATCAATTCCTAATTGACAAATAGAAAATTACCCTAAATAGCAAAAATTAACTAAAAATAAAGATTTGAAAAGGAAAACAGCAGATCACAATTTTCTACCATCCTTGCGCTGATCCTCCTGCATCAGTCACCCCGGGTTGGAAAGAACTCGTCCTCGAGTTCACAGCAACATCAGCAGAATCCGCAAAACAAGGACTCAGGTGTTTCACATTAAAGATATCAGATGTTTTCAAGTGACTAGGGAGACACAACCTGTATGCGTTGTCATTAATCTTCTGCAATATCTCACAAGGTCCAATATTCTGCTCCTTAAGCTTATTATACTCGCCAACAGGGAAACGATCACGAGTTAATACAACCCAAACAAAATCACCAACATCAAAAAGTACCTGACGATGATGACTGTCCGCTCGAGTTTTGTACTTGGCATTACTCTCGTGAATGACCAGTTTCACTTGCTCATGGATGCCTCGAAGATGTTGGCCATTAGACGACGGAGACATCGGCTGATTAAATGCAGAAGGAGACATCATAGAGACTGACGAGGGAGAACCCTTCTTTCGGACAACGTCTTTAGATACTACGTTCTCGCAACTGCCACTATCAATAATCATCTTGTAGACTTTGTCGGCCATGGTGCAGGTTGTATGGAAAACATTGGTTCTCAACCAATCATCTTTGGAATCGCTTCTGGGAGTCAGGAGGCTCTTAGGAATGATCAGAGTTTCATGGCCGTCCCCATACAACACATCATCATCTCCTTCTGTGTCATACACTGGCTCTCCAACGAAAGTATCGGTTTTCAATCAATCATCTTCGGAATCAGAATCTTCCGAAAATATTGGCCATAACGGTGGATACGGATTTTCGAAGGTGGAATTGTCGGTATCAGAATCTTCCACATCATGATTACCGATTTCCTGCGCCGCCAGGCGCTGGGTTAACTCTGCCACTTGCCTCTGCAAATCCTCAATCATAACATCCTAAACGTTACGATCACGGTGCGGGACTTCCTCAATCGGAACCTGCCCACGACGACCACCACGACCACGACCACCAGCCATTGAAAACTGATGAAAATAAACCGCCTCAGGAAGATGCTGAGCTCTGATACCAATTGACGCCGGACAGAATAGAGATTATTCTGCAGGCTAGCGCAACGGGTAATTTGCAAGAAAGAAAAGGGAGAAATTATTCGACCCAAAATTCAGAGAACACTCTGAAATTTAATAAAATTCTTAATATTCAAAACTAATTTAAAACAACCCACAAGCCGGGTTTAAATAGCTGAAAATCAAGGATTTTACCAAAAATAGCAAAACCTAAAAGTCTTACCAAAACGAAACAAGGAAAGAAATCAAAAGATTACCAAAAATCTGGCCCAAATCGGGTTCAGAATCAATTCCTAATTGACAAATAGAAAATTACCCTAAATAGCAAAAATTAACTAAAAATAAAGATTTGGAAAGGAAAACAGCAGATCACAATTTTCTGCCATTCTTGCGCTGATCCTCCTGCATCAGAGAGGAGACTGTGACTATACTGTGATGATTGTGTTAGATGAGAGACCATTTTTATTCGTGATACATGTTTATATATTTGAATTGATTATTGTCTTGGACTTTTCGAATATATTGGAATTGATTATTGTCTTAAACTTTTCGAATATATTTGAATTGATTATTGTCTTAGACTTTTCGAATATATTTATCTTACACAATCACAAATATTCACTATGGGTTGGAACTCGGATGCTTAATCTATGATTTTCTACACAATGGTGATCATAAAACTCGAAACCCTAGGTTGATACAGGCCATACCCTGACAAACTGATATAAACATGCTTTATTTTATTGTATGCTTTAATTTACTTTTCTATTAGTAGTTGACATGCAATAATCAGTTTAGTCTTGAGATGGGTTGTCGCAATCCGGTTGAAAGTAATCTTTTTTGGGGTCAAACTACTAGCGCGGTGTGACCTGATTCACAGTCAATGGATCGCCCTCATATAATTGAAATAGAATTTGGACTATATTATGCGATTAGTGGTGGAGTGAGAAAATCTTAGTTTTCTCTCTCTGAATCACAACTATTATTTATTATTGGTTTTTGTTTTATTTTCATTATTATTAGATAATTCACAAAATCAAACTTTTTCGAAAAACTATAATTCAGTGTTTTTAGACTATTAAAGTGAACAATCCTCGTCTCTGTGGGATCGATATTCCCATACTCAAACAAAACTATATACAATTGATCTGTGCGCTTGCAGAAGGGTAAAACCTTAAGTGTCGTTTTTAACCACGTATTTTGCACACACCTGACACCCACCACCACCCCAAAATTTGTAGAGAATACTTCTATCTATAGAGAGAGAAATTATATTTTGAGTAGACTTGTTTTCTTCTTGGACTAGGATTATTCCCTTGTATAATCCGGAGTGAATCTACCCAATTTAATTTGGTGAAAATATGCCTTATGCACGTGGTATGATGTCTTGGAGTGTAACACAAGTTATAGTAGGTCACAACAAGTAGAATTGCTTCAGTCTGAATTATGTGCATTTCCTACGCATATGCGTACCCCAACCTACACATATGTGTAGGCAAGTGCGTACCCATGTTCGTTGGTGTGTGTAAAATTTCACTTTCTACCCACTTTTCAACACTGTATTCATTGGTTTGCGCACCAAAAACCCAAAATTTGACTTTTTACATTTTTCAATTTTTCGGACACAGTTCATTCCTGTGGCACGCATATCAATATATAAGACTTGTATAATGTCCGTTTTTCCCTTCATGATGCGTTTCATGGTTCAAACTTGCTTCCACTTTATTTCTCTTGTATTATTTGCTACTTTAAGCTTTATTTGAGTTTGACGAAGTTTGTCGATGCCTTTTCTGACATTCTTACTTGACGACTTCAATTTTCCTAAACTTACCCGACTTCACAATCCACTCAATATGACTATTGTCTAGAACATGCCAAAAATAAACAATATTAACTAGTGTTCTTACAACTGGTAAAAAAGCCAATATACTTTTACAGCTTTTTTTCCTTATTGCTTATACATTTAATTTTGAGATAAGGAGTGACACAGTACCCATTTTTGTATCACTTTAGGTTACATTTTGGTGAAGATAAGAACCCTAATTTTAGATGACAAAAAAGGTGATGGTTTTAAAGTAGAAATGTCAAACAATCTATTAATCAAAATATGGAGACCAACTTTTTTACCAAATATAGGTTGCTATGACATAATTTGCAAAGCAAACCCTACAAATATTAATGTGGGGAAGAGAAAAAAGAGTGGTAAAAAAAGCAACCAAGTAAACAGAAATAGAAATCTAGAAAAGGACAGAGGTGGTAAATGGGAAGGTCTGTCTACAGAGATGGTACTAACTTTAAATACATATATAGATGTGTGTAAGAGGAGAGAGATTGAGTGGTCAAATCATTACAATTTAGCTTTTGATGCTTGTGAGTTGAACACAGTAATATTATATATCTACATGTATGTGTTTGTTTTGTTATGCTATTGATAGTAAGAATGCTAATGAAGAGGAAGGTGGAGGCTTATTGTCCTTAGGGCACAAGAGAGAGCTTATGGACTCTCCCAGAAAGCAAAGAAAACAATACTGTAGACTCTCTTAACTATGAAAATAACAGGTGAATGAGGGAAAGTTATATCACTCCATGCAAATGTCCCTTTCTCGCTCCTCTCCCCCACATCTGCCGCCTGCCACTCTCTCTCTCTCTCTCACACACACACACACAATCACACATTTATCGGGAATGCCATCCACACAGTTCTTTCCTCACAACACCATCACTATATGAGATCTTCCTCCATATTATTGTGCACTCATTGCTCCTAATCAGGTCCAAAAAAAAACAAAAAACAGAAAAACAAAACAAACAAAGTGTAGTAAATAGTCATGGAATTGTCTATATAGTCGACTTCTTACAGAAAGACAAATTTTTGCTGTTTGCCTTTGAAATGTTAGTGGTATTAAATTAAACTAAATTTTGAAAGCAAAATTAAATTAAACTAAATTTATTTCATTCAATTTAAAAGTTATTGATCTATGACGGATCTATGAATCCGTGTCAGTGGAGGCTAAAAAACAAATTTTAGATTTTTGGGGTATAAATGATATATATTTATTTCTTTGGGATTTAAAACAAATTTTCAGTGGGGACTTAGTTGTAAAGAAATCTAAATTTTATGGTATCTAAGGTAAAAAAAAAATCAATAAAAGCTAAATACAAAATATTCAAAATTTTAAAGTAAAAAATATAAATAAATAAAAAATTAGTAGGGGCCATGGCCCCAGCCCTTAACTAAATCCGTCCCTAGATCTGAGTACTTTCAAATGCATTTGAATGTGGTTGTTAATATTGTAACCAGACGTATTGAATCATGTGACATCAGACTTAACCATGAGGGTCCTTCCAATCCATATGTTTCACATTGTTCAGGTAATAAAATAGAGTAGGGATAGACTCCATCCCTTCTATGTAAGGAATTTTGTTCAATTATTGTTGTCACTTCATTGGCACATTAAATTTGTATGTCATTCCAATATAAATTTTAATTTTTTTATTTGGAAGATTTAATATATAATAGCAGTTTTTACCGTAACTATAACATAAAAAAATAAAAATAAAAATTGACGTTGGGATTTTAGGTAGAAATTACACGTCTACCGTTAAACTGTCACTAAATTTTATAAATAGGTGGTAAAAATTACACGTCTATTGTTAAATTGTCACTAAATTTGATAAATAGCACTTGCGACTGTCATTAAGAAAGCTCTTATTTGTTATAATCATGTAATGTATTACATAATAATATGCAATATCTACAACCAAAAATGTATAATAAAAATGCCTATATAGCATAATGGGATAACTTCATTTACACCCCCTGAGGTTTGTCCTATCATCATTTTGACCCCTCAGGTTTGCATATCTTCATTTACACCCCTCATGGTGTGAAATGTCTAAAATACCCTTATACCAAACACCCCTTATCAATTTAATCCCTAAATCAATTTAAACCCTAAACCAAACACCCCCTTAAGAATCAATCTAACCCTCAAACCAAACACCCCAATATCTATTCAATATTTATTCTCTCTCTCTCTCCTCTCTATCTCTCTCTCTCTCTAACTCTCAGACACACACACACACACACACGCACATATATATATACACACATATAGATCTATACATATATATATATATAGACCCATCGGGGGAGGGGGGAGGCAGTGGTGGGAGGGGGCGGCGGTGGGAGTCGGCCGGCGACTTATATATATATATATATATATATCTGTGTGTGTATATATATAGATCTATATATATACGTGTGTATATATATATGTGTGTGTGTGTGTGTGTGTGTGTGTGTGTGGTGTGTGCGTTTGAGAGAGAAAGGGAGAGAGAGAATTAATTTTTTTTTTAATTTTATATTTATTTTCGAATTTAGTTTTTTTTTTAAATTTAATATATATATATTTGAATTTTATATTTATTTTCAAATTTTATATTTTTTTTGAAATTTATAATTATTTTCGAAATTTAATATATATTATTAGAATTTTATATGATTTTTTTTAATTTTATATATTTGTCTTGAATTTAATATGTTTTGAAAAAAAAAATCAAAATTTATATATATATTTTATTTTATATTTATTTTCGATTTTATAATTTTTTTTGAAATTTAATATATATTTTTGAATTTTATATGTTTTTTTAAAAAATTTTATATATTTGTTTCAAATTTTTTATGTTTTTTGTGATTTTTATATTTATTTTTGAAATTTAATATGTTTTTTTGAAAAAAAAATAATTTCAAAATTTATATATATTTTTTAATTTTATATTTATTTTCGAATTTATAATATTTTTCAAATTTTAATATATATTTTTTCAAATTTTATATATATTTTGAAATTTTAATACAAATTAAATTATTAAATGATGGGAGGGGGTCTAATTGATAAAAGCTCTATCCTTGTTTCCAAACAGAATAAGGATAAGACATTGAGGGTAGTTTAGGGATTTTAAAAAAAATTCAGGCTGATGTCATCGTTCAGGGGGTCTAAGTGATGAGAATATTGAAAAGTAGGGGGTGTAAATGAAGATATGCAAACCTGAGGGGATCCAAATAAAGATAAGACAAACCTCAGGGGGTGTAAATGAAGTTATCCCTAGCATAATTTATGCATACCGCGATGTGAAGTTGTTGCACTACGATGGGAAACTATGTGACAGTCGAATGTTAAAAGATGAAATGACACAATATTAAGGATTTTTTAGTTTAAGAAAGAAATAACGGTTAAACAAAGATACCTTTGAACCATAGTTGTCATAATCCCGATTCTAATTGCTCAAATCTTACGACTCTATGATTCTGCTACGATTCTATACGATTTTACCACGATTCTACTACGTTAAAATAATGGTTGGATGGTTGAGCCCTTCTGACGCCGGACAGAATAGAGATTATTTTGTAAGCTGATGCAATAGGTATTTTGCAAGGGAAAAATAGGAGAATTTTGACCCAAAAATTCAGAGAACACTCTGGAATTTTATATAATTGTTTATAATCAAGAATAATTTCAAACAACCCACAAGTCAGGTTTAAATAGCTGAAAATCAAGGATTTTACCAAAAATAGCAAAACCCTAAAAGTCTTACCAAAACGAAATACGGAAAGAAATTAAAAGATTGCCAAAAATCTGTCCCAAATCGGGTTCAGAATCAATTCCTAATTGACAAATAGAAAATTACCATAAGTAGTAAAAATTAACTAAAAATAGAGATTTGAAAAGGAAAACAGCAGATCACGATTTCCTGTCATCCTTGCGCTGATCCTCCTGCATCAGTCACCCCGGGTTGGAAAGAACTCGTCCTCGAGTTCACAACAGCATCAGCAGAATCCGCAAAACAAGGACTCGGGTGTTTCACATTAAAGACATCAGATGTTTTCAAGTGACTAGGGAGACACAACCTGTATGTGTTGTCATTAATCTTCTGCAATATCTCACAGGGTCCAATCTTCCGCTACTTAAGCTTATTATACTCACCAACAGGGAAATGATCATGAGTTAATACAACCCAAACAAAATCACCAACATCAAAAAGTACCTGACGATGATGACTATCCGCTCGAGTTTTGTACTTGGCATTGCTCTCGTGAATGACCAGTTTCACTTGCTCATGGATGCCTCGAAGATGTTGGCCATTAGACGACGGAGACATCGACTGATTAAATGCAGAAGGAGACATCATAGAGACTGACGAGGGAGAACCCTTCTTTCGGACAGCGTCTTTAGAGACTACGTTCTCGCAACTGCCACTGTCAATAATCATCTTGCAGACTTTGTCGGCCACGATGCAGGTTGTATGGAAAATATTGGTTCTCAACCAATCATCTTCGGAATCGCTTTTGGGAGTCAGGAGGCTCTTAGGAATAACCAAAGTTTCATGGTCGTCCCCATACAACACATCCTCATCTCCTTATGTGTCATACACTGGCTCTCTAACGAAAGTATCGGTTTTCAACCAATCATCTTCGGAATCAGAATCTTCCGAAAATATTGGCCATAACGGTGGATACGAATTTTCGAAGGTGGAATTGTCGGTATCAGAATCTTCCACATCATGATTACCGATTTCCTGCGCCGCCAGACGCTGGGTTAACTCTGCCACTTGCCTCTGCAAATCCTCAATCATAACATCCTGAACGTTACGATCACGGTGCGGGACTTCCTCAATCGGAACCTGCCCACGACGACCACCACGACCACGATAATTAGCCATCGAAAACTGATGGAAATAACCGCCTCAGGAAGATGCTGAGCTCTGATACCAATTGACGCCGGACAGAATAGAGATTATTCTGTAGGCTAATGCAATAGGTATTTTGCAAGGGAAAAACAGGAGAATTTCGACCCAAAAATTCAGAGAACACTCTGGAATTTTATATAATTGTTTATAATCAAGAATAATTTCAAACAACCCACAAGCCAGGTTTAAATAGTTGAAAATCAAGGATTTTACCAAAAATAGCAAAACCCTAAAAGTCTTACCAAAACGAAATACGGAAAGAAATTAAAAGATTGCCAAAAATCTGGCCCAAATCGGGTTCAGAATCAATTCCTAATTGACAAATAGAAAATTACCATAAATAGTAAAAATTAACTAAAAACGATTTTCTGTCATCCTTGCGCTGATCCTCCTGCATCACCTTCATATGAAATGCCTAAAGGCTTAATGATTTAGTACAATATCCCAATATATAGCCTAAATTTATGAGAAAACACTTAAATGTCCAATGTATTAGGAAATTTTGAAAATTCTAATATGATTTACACTTTTAAATTAAATATCTAATATGAAAGAAGGACCAAAGACGGTCCTATCCTAAAGGAGAAGGAGGAGTATGAGGAGTCAGTTTTCTTTGAAGATCTAGGAATTTAAAAAAAAATTAATACATTTCTACTTACGATTCTACGGACCTCAAAACGATTCTACCTAGACTTCCGAGTCTGACAGCCTTGCTTTGAACTCATTATTACAATATATAAATTCCAAATGTCTACAAAAATGTCTTAGATCAAGATTTGAATATGAGCACAAATTATAGTTTTTTCAGTGTAAGAAAGAAATAACGATTCAACTAAGATACGTACCTTTGAACTCATGATTAGTACCTTTGAACTCAAGATTACAACTTATACATTCGAAATGTCTATAAAAATCTCTTAAATTAGGGTTTGAACATTAACACATATTAGTAGTTTGAGTAACCTTGACAAGTTAATGTTATTTGAATGCTTATCATTAATATATACTTAATGTCATGTTCAAAACACATTTATACACATATTACCTATATAAATAAAATGCATTGGACCTATAAACACCTGCAAGAAACTAAAAGGACAAAAGGGTTTGGCCGCTCTGGCATCTTCTATTATCTATTATACACCACATAGACACCCCATTCTATAACTCATTCTATATATAAACTCATTTGTTTGATAACGCACATAATCAAGAAAAAGCAGATCCAACGAGCTATGTGTGTGTGAATTTGATCTGTCAACCCATCAATCAAATCAATCACTCAAAAAATCAACTTTCAAAAAACATACAACACAGGGAATCAAAGAAGATGTCCTCCTCATCCTCCTCTCCCTTGTCATTGGACCAATTCCCTCCCTCCGAGCAGCTCTGTTATGTCCATTGCAACATTTGCGACACTGTCCTCGCGGTATCATATATATAATACCTAACTTGTCTCTATACATCATCTCTTCCCTTTTCTCCACTTACACATCTTGTGTATATATATATGTACCACTTAGGGTTCTTTATTCTTTGGTTTTCACATAGATTTCTTACATGTCCATCTTCTATTATTTTGGGTCAATTCTAAATTTAATTGTATTTAGGCCTAACATATATTTCTTACTTGCTATCTTCGATGTTGCATCAATTTCTATCTTTGATGGCAAGTGTATATAGGTGATTATTTATTTTCCTCTATTTTTGCCCAGTCTCAAAAGCTTAATATGTGGCCTGGGACTACAAATCCAAACTGTAGACTGGTTTTTAACATAGATTTCTTACATGTTCATGTTCTATTATTTTGGGTTGATTTCTATTTTATTTTTTTATGGCAAGTACCCATTCTCATAGGTGAGTTTCAGCATAGATTTTTATATGTATCTTTATTGTAGTATTGTGCATTAATATATATATATATATATATATATATATATATTTGATTTTCATGATGGTATGTGTATATAGGAGAAATTTTATACAGACTGTCTTTCTTTTACATTTTTATCTCTATGAGAAATTTCTCGTACATATACATTGATTGTATGTATATAGGCGAAATTTTATATTGTGCATTAACATGGACCCTTTTTTTTCCAAAGGTTAAGCAAATTTTATAAATAACTATCAAAAATACAAAATACAAATTCCACCTTAAGTGGAACGAGCTAAAAGCTAAGAACATGTTGCTCGGCACCATGACAATCCACACACAAATATATAACAATGCCTTATCACCGAATAAGGCAACAATCAATCGTTTGGAGGACGTGGCGGAGGCCTTATAACATGGACCTTTTGATTGGGAATTTAAACCAAAAAAGCCTGGTTTTTGCATAGATTATTGTGTGTTGATTAACTCTTACATATGGTATATATGTTTGTGTATATATAGGTGAGTGTTCCTAGCACAAGCTTGTTCAAGACTGTCACAGTTCGATGTGGTCACTGCACCAATCTATTGCCTGTAAACATGCGAGGATTGCTTCTTTCTTCAGCTAACCAGCTTCAACTCGTTCACCAATTCTTCTCTCCTTCCCAAAATCTCATGGTATATATACTTAATATATATATATATATATATATATATATATATATATATTAATTTCACTTGTTGAGTTTCTTTACTAACCTTATTAAATAATAATGAATGTATATATTCATTGTATTGATTGATAATATGTTGTATTGCAGGAAGAGATTCCAAACCCTACCCCAAACTTTCTCATCAATCAGATGAACCCAAACGGCTTCGCCATGCCGGCTCGAGGAGGAATACGTGAGGAGCTTCCAAGGCCCCCAGTCATCAGCAAACGTGAGATCACTATAATTGCATAAGGAAATGGTTTTATTTTTTTCCTGAAACTAGCAAATGAAAGCATAATTGAGCATGTAGAAAAGAAAAAAAAAATGTTACACACTAAAACCTATGTGAATATGTCTTGCTATATATATATATATATATATGTATATTTCTCTCATAGAGCTTGACAAAATATATACTACTACTTCTATTAGATAAAACTTGATGAAGAGAAAGCATATGTACTTATTTTTGTTTCTGATATATGGTGAAGCATCCATACTTAGTTTTTGGGACTTCCATAGATGCATACTTAAAAAGAAGGTTAGTTTTATGACCCTCTTTTTCTTAAATTATTTTTTAAGATACTTACCTAGATAGTATTTCCTTCGTGAAAATTTAACATTGATGTGTAAACAGTGAAAATGCAACTCAACAATTTTTTAAAGATAATATAATAATTAAAAACAATTATTTTGTGGCTTGTTTGATAAGTGTTAGTTGTGTTCAAAATGTGTCAATGTGAGATAGATCTTTGATTTTTATTCATGGTCGTATGGTTTAGATTATCATGTATATGAGATAATATAGAGTGAAGCAAAAAAGAGATAAATTATATTACTTTAGCTTTAATTAGATCTATATATATAATCTATATAATTCGTGAGTGCATGAATATAAGATAAAAATTGTAAAAAACAACTAAATAAAAAATAATAATGAGTAGAATTTGAGAATGGTACGAAGAATTAATATTATCAATGTAGAACTATGTTTTGAATTTAAAATAATAGGGCTAATTTCATAAAACCTCCATATACTATCCAATTTAATCAACTAACCCTTCATGTGTCAACTTTGCCCCCTATACTATCCAATTTCATCACTATGCCCCCTCCTCCTTACATTTAGAGTCAAAATATCCAAACTACCCTCCCTTAATAGTATAAGGGGGTTTAGTGAAATTAACCATTAAAAAAATTATTTTTCGAAAATAAATTATATTTTTCGTAAAAACTATAAATTTCAATATATATATATATTTCGAAAAATATGATTTTTTACGAAAAATAAAGTTTTTTCTAAAAATATATATTATGTTTCAAAATAGGATTTTTTTTGTGAAAAATATATATTATGTTCCAAAATATGATTTTTTTTTCCGAAAAATATTTTTTTTGCGAAAAAGTATATATTATGTTCCAAAATATGAATTTTTTCCAAAAAATATTTTTTTGCGAAAAATATATATTATGTTCCAAAATATGATTTTTTTTCTAAAAAATATTCTTTTTGTGAAAAAGTATTTATTATGTTCCAAAATATGAATTTTTTTCCGAAAAATATATGTTATGTTCCAAAATATGATCTTTTCCGAAAAATATTTTTTTTGCGAAACATATATACTATTATGTTCAAAAATATGATCTTTTCCGAAAAATAATTTTTTTGAGAAAAATATATACTATTATGTTCCAAAATATGATTTTTTTTTCAAAAAATATATATTATTTTTTCCGAAATAATTCATATTTTGGAAAATAATATACTCCCTCCAAAAAATAATTTTTTTGCAAAAAATATATATATATTTTTTGAATTTATAATTTTTGCGAAAAATATAATTGATTTTCAAAAAATAACTTTTTTAAATGGTTGATTTCACTAAACCCCCTTATACTATTGAGGATAGTTTAGACATTTTGACTCAAAATGTGAGGTGAGGGGGCATAATGATGAAATTAAATAGTATAGGGAGCAAAGTGGACACCGTGGGGGTTAGTTGATTAAACTGGATAGTATATGGGGGTTTCTTGAAATTAACCCAAAATAATATGATAGGGCAAAACTAATAAGTGGGCAATAGAGTTATAGCATTTTTAGAATTTTAATGAAAACTATATTTAATAATTTAGATAAAGAAAATTTCAAAGGGGCATTTTGAGAATTCTATAAAAAAATATAGTTTATGTTGTAAATAACAAAAATTCAGTGGGGACGGATGCCCAACAGTGCCTATGGTATATCTGTCGTGTATGTGAACATGAAAAAATTGTCAATGAAATTAGTACTCTCATCCTGAATTTTATTAATTATTATTACAAACAATAATAATTAAGTTATTTACCAAAAAAATTAATAATAATTATGTGGTAAGGAATTAGGCTATGATTTTCCGCTCACTCCTGAGTTCTTAGAGGTTTGACGAACTTTTGGTCTTATGACAATGGATATAAACCCTTTAAGACATGATTCATTAACTACCAAAAGATCATACAGTAATAAAATGACAGCAAATATATTTATACAAATATATATATATACAAATGCATAAAAGAGTAATTTATTAATGTCTATGTGTTTTTGTGTGTGTGCGGTGCGTGCATGTCCAGCTCCAGAGAAGAGACAGAGAGTCCCCTCCGCCTACAACCGATTCATCAAGTGAGTATTCATCAAAAGCTTATGCAAATTCTCTCTCTGTACTTGCACAGAGTTTATATAGACACTAAACAATATGTTAATCAATTATATATGAAGCAAGTAACATATGATTGGTTACGATATATGTATCTATATATGTTACTGTAATGAAGGGATGAGATCCAACGCATCAAAGCAGAAAATCCAGATATTAGCCATAGAGAAGCCTTCAGTGCTGCTGCAAAGAATGTATGGTCCTAATTTCATCATTACAAAAGACTAGTTTGAATTTTTTTTAGAGAAACCCTAAAAGTGATATATAAGTAATTAATTAGGGTTTCATTTTTTTGTTACAGTGGGCCCACTTTCCACACATCCACTTTGGTCTCATGCCTGATCAGAGGGTGAAGACCACTAATGTCAGCCAACAGGTACTACTTTTTTTTCATACAAATTTTATGCATATATATATATGGAGTGTATATATATGTTTATACATATTTGTACATGTCTTTTGAGTGAGTGTATAACTTGGGTGTTTGTAGGAAGGAGAAAATGTTCTGATGAGAGATGGCTTCTTTGCTTCGGCGAATGTGGGTGTCTCTCCATACTAATTAACCAGTGAAGTTGTTAGTTTTTAGATCTCTCTAAATTTCTAATGGAAGCTGAGGACAGAGATGTTGAGAGATCTAGATGCTATCAAGTCTAACAACTTTTATTTCTTCCTCTCTAGCTAGCTTCATTAATTATCTGCCAATGAAGCTCTGTAGTGTGTGTGTTGATATTTCATGACTACTACTACTACAATGTTATTTATTCTAGACTTTCTATGAGTAGTACTTTTGCTTGGAAGACTTCAATCATGCATATGTTTCGCATTTCTTTGTAATGTAGCTCTTGGCTAGCTTATTAATTGGCTTATTTATGTGCATTTCTAGTTAGGTCTGGTTAATTCATATCAATTAATTAAAGAACAGTCAAAAAACTCCATGTAACAATTTTATCTCCACTTATTATTTCTACTGACATTATGTACAAATTAAAGTGATGCATATTATTTATAGACACATATGATAAAAAAAAAATGTACATAATATTTTGTCAAGGAATGAAAAGCCTACCAATACAAAACACTCACTTATCCCAAGAGCTTATGGAATTGTCTCCCTTGGAGTTGTTTCTTAATGCATTCAAAAGGGTAAAATACATTTCCCATAATTTTTGTCATTTATTACGTACACTGCATGTCGCTGAGGTTTGACGCATAATTTCAATGACCCTCTTCTGTTATTTCTGAGGCGAATTCGTTAAGGGTCCATTTGATTGTGTGGATTTGGAATTGAATTGGAATTACATTGGAATTTAAATTTCATGCTATTTCAATTCTACAAATGCAATTCCAAATACAATGTTTGGATGTGTCTTGGAATTCAAGTATAATTGAATTTCAATCTCAAACCCAATTTGAATGTAAAAGATCATAAATTTGGAATTAAATTAGACAATATAAATAAATAAATATAAATAAAGGTATAATTATGTAAATATATATATATATGTATAAATATATATATGTGTGTGTATATGTATGTATGTTCATGTGTGTGTGTATGTATGTTTGTATATGCATGTGTATATATGTGTGAGTTTATACGAATATTTTTATGTGAGTATATGTATATGTGTGTGTATGTGCGGCTATATATTTGTGTGTATGCATGTGTAATGTGTATTCATATTTGTATATGTATGAATTTAGAACATATATATATATATATGTGTGTGTGTGTGTGTGTATATATTTGTATATATAAGTATATGTATATATTTATATATATATAAATAGGTATATGTATATATATATGTATGTATGTATGTATGTATGTTTGTGGTTGTGAAAAGTTGAATGTTAGAAAGAGAGAGTATTTATTGGGTTGAAGATTTGGAATTGGAAATCACAACTTCTCATGTGAAATTCAAGTTGTGGAATTGGGAGGTTTGGAATTGGAATGCAATTTCAATTCCAAACTATTTTGTTGTATCCAAACACTAGATTTGGAATTGGAACTGAAAGTTCCAATTCCAAGGCCCCAATTCCACGGTCCCAAACAGACCCTAAGTGAAATTTTGTATAAATACTAGAATATTCTTCAAATATATGGCAAAAAATATATAACATATTGATTGATCAAGCTATTTAAGATGAATTTTAATAATATTAGGCAATAAGAGTACTCATAGTGATACAAAGTGCAAGGTATAGAATGTTTTACTCATGCTTAGAGTTTTTTAATAGCCTACTGTAAATGGTGTTCCTTAGCTTAAAATTGAGGGTTTAAATTTCTCCAAAGGAACATATGTGGGCATATCGAGTGTGTGTGACCTTTTTACAAATAAATAGATTGAGTAAACAAAATGTTGATACCCTAAATGAGTCAACACATGGCAACGGAATTGGACCGAAAACTGGCCAGAATTGGGCTGGAAATTAGGCTGAAACTGGGCTATTTCTTGCTGGAATTCGGGGGTAAACTGGGCTATTTTTGGGTTGTGAATTTGGCCAAAAATGGGCTGGAATTTGAGCCTAAACTTGGCTATTTTTGGGCTGCGAATTGGGCCAGAAATAGGCTACGAATGTAACACCCCGTGTTATTTTCCCAATTTCTTGGAATTATTTTTTGATTTAATTTCGGTTGTGACGTCACTTGTTCATGGCGTCATGGTTATTCTTGGTGTTTCAAGTATAAATTTTTTTGCATTTACGCCTGCACTCGACTGGACAACGTTGCGATTTCTCCTCGATGACTTCATGGACTTTCCT
The DNA here is from genome assembly GCA_963922005.1 of Cornus suecica. Classification (NCBI taxonomy): domain Eukaryota; kingdom Viridiplantae; phylum Streptophyta; class Magnoliopsida; order Cornales; family Cornaceae; genus Cornus; species Cornus suecica. The sequence goes on from OY998245.1 coordinate 51,921,285, forward strand.
TGGCGATTATATGACTTGACGTGACAGTATTGTTTCTGACTTGGTGAAACATTGACGAGAGTTCTGGACTTGACAACACGACTCTGCAATTGTCTCTTTGATGACTTTGTGGTGCTTCTTTAGTGATTACGCTACTTGAAGTAATGTTTTGTGTTTCGGACGTGGCTAGAGGTTTACATGGGTTCTAGTGTCGATTACGTAATTTCGTTTTGATGCTCGACGTTTGGTGTTTCGACTGGATGGCGACATGCTTAGTATGTCTAACGTTTAAGGCTCCGACGTTGTTGTTCGAGTTCGGCATTTAGTGATTTAGGGATTCGACGTTTTATGTTCCCTTGTAAGTGGCTTAGTACATGCCTTATTTAGCTGACGTGCTTAAGAGTATTTGTATTCTCCTTTCTCGTTTTCTCTGTATTGGTATTTACGCGATATAGTTGGGACGTTATCACTTTGCATTTTGTCAGGCTTAGGATGCACCCTGTGACATCCGGTGTAATTATTTTAGTTTGTATTTAAATTGCTGCATGCCCCTATAGGTTGATGTGGTTGTACTTGTTTGTTTATATCGGATTTTTTTCGTGCCTTGTTGCTTGTAGTTATTTGATGGATTATGTACGTATCTGGTGTTCCGGTGGTTGGGTTTCACACCCCGGACTATTTATTTGGCGTTGCAATTTAAATCGGAGTTGTTAAGGACGTGTTTGGTTCATGGGCTTGAGCTGATTAATAATGGGAGTTGCTTTAGTGTTTGGGTTTTACACCTCGGACTATTTATTTTGGATTGTAATAATTATCAGGCGTCCCGTAGATTTTCCGGGTATGCGTGTTATTGTTTAGGGATTTTTTTTATGATTTTCCCTTTATTATTATTATTTATTATTAATTGAAGCCATATGATTTCTTTCGCTTTTCGCACTTGAGGCAGCGGGTTTTGGGTTTGTCATTAGCAGGGATTTTCGATTGTTAATTTAACGGACCGAGAATTGGGATGGATGGACTGAGACCCATCTTTTGTCGGAGTCGAGTTTGGAAGTGTTCTGTGTTCCGACGGTTATGTTTCGTACTCGGAGTGTTTATTTCGACTTATATTATTTATTAGTTATCCGTAGAATTTACGAGTTCGCGTGATATTAATTGTGAGTCGATCGGTTATTTATTTCAAATTATATATATATGGGTTTCATACCCCGGATTATTTATTTCAGTTATATTATTTATTAGGCGTCTCGTTTATATTTTTTGGCTCGTGTGATTTTATTTGGAGGCTCCCGATACTTTTCGGGATTTATTATGTATATATATATATTTAATTGTAATTATATATATTGTTTTAGGATTATTATGTATTTTTGAATGATTCGAGGGTCATAATTGCAATTAAGAGATATATGTATATACACGTGTATGGCTGTGAAGAGTGAGAGATGAGGACCGAAAATCTGCACCTTATTTTCCTCTTCGACGAGCGACAGCTCCATCTCCTTCATCACCATCCTCACTTTCGTCTTGTCGGCAAAGGAGAAAGGGAGAACTGGAGAGAGACTGACGGTCGCGCAGAGGAGGCGTGACCAGTGGGGGTGTCGTCGGTTTAGGTGAGTGTCAACGATGGTTGGAGGTAGCGCAATGACTGGCAGTGCAACTCGCGTTGGGGGTCGCACGGTGGTGACTGACGCGCGGTGGTCAACGCAGTAACACAGTAGCGTGACGTCATGACTGGGAGAGAGACGACGTTGTGGCTAGGGTTTGGTCGCCAATCTGTGATCGCCCGATAGAGGAGGACGATGACGGCTTTGTGGTGTCGCACAGGAGAATATGGTGGCGTAGTGGTGGTGTTGGTTCGCACACAATGGAGACGTGCAACAGAAACTATCTGGCCGAAACTTCGACCAGCGATTTGGTCGGCTTCCCGATGCCGATTTAGGCTGAAATTTTGAGGAAAGCTTCGTCTCGACGCTAGGTACGACAAACTAAAATTTCGTATTTTTTCGTTGAGTGATTTGTCCGTAAATTTGATTTATAGATTCGAATTTTTGTTTGAGTTATATTAGATTTATTCAAATTTATTAACCAATTGATAATGGGCTTCGTATATAATGTATATGTCATCGAGATGGACGTTTCGGTATATTCAAAATAATTTTGGGCGACTTTGGTCGGCGTGCTCTATATTCGGGCGCCAACACTGTTCATGGCGAGTCGTTTCGAGGCTATTCTGTAAGCTTTATTTTAGGTGGGATTTTTTTATATACATATCTATTTCTCACTGATAGTACGTAGGAATTTCTAGCACTTCCGGCGTATGATTATGTGTGTGTGATAGTCGATGTTAGCATTCCTAGCTATAAACGAGATCTAGAAATTTTTATAAAATTGATGAAATATCCATAGGTGGAGTAAATGGGATCGGAAATAGAATTCCCTTGATAAATTAATTTAAATTATTTCTTTGAAAATTATGAATAATTAAAACCTACTTAAATTAAATTGAAGAGGCGGCCTGATGCCCTTTAACTTTAAAATAGGTTTGTGGAATTGTGGAATTAGATTTGGACTTAGAAAGTAACGATAAGTTTCCCCTGTTGTTGGTGGTTTATTGAAATTAAATATACGTTAGGAGATATGTGGAAGCGAGAGACGTTAAAACTTAGACGTGGTTCTAGTTCCCTTTAAATTTTCTCGTAAATTATAAATAATTGAATTTATGAACTAGATTGTCCCTGGAGTGGACTTATTATAATTCGGTTACTGAAATTTAAATTAAAGCATGCGAATACGTTGAAAATTTATAAGAGTTTGGCAATTGAGAACCCGGATGAACTCGAGATGGAGTAGTTGTGATTTATTGTTTTAATTCAATTATAAAGCATGCTTTGTATGAAAATTTGGAATTTATGCTGCATAATTGAGCATGGGGTCCATGTAGGAGCATTTTGCATTTATGTAGCACCGTGGACATATGCATTGATTCGGTGTGAGTTGCATGCCTCATTTGTATTATATATATATATATATATGAATGAACCGTTTGGATAGTCGCAACAACTGGCCATGGGGTGGTCTAGCACCCAGGGAGCTAGCATCTCTCGAATCCTTAGACCTTGGGGGTGAGGGCTTGGGCCTCACTTGCCGTTCCGGACGGACTTGTGGTCTCCGTACTCTATTTGGCGACACTCACCCTTCCTTTTGTGGGTTTGTCATCCCATCAGTGAACGGTTTGGGATTCATGGATATTTGTTTAACCCTCATGCAGATAGGGTTGCACTGTAGTTGCATTAACATTGCATTGATATTCATATTGAGCATTTATTTGACATGTGTTTATCTGTTGAGATTTTCTGTTGTTATTGATTACTGATATGGAGCAGGTTATATGTGGATAAATCTTAAATATATATATTGTCCCCTTGAGCGCTAGGGGGCAATAGTTGAGATTATGATTATGCTCCTGGATATAGAGATCCCTTGTTAATATTAGAAAATTGATTAACGAATTTTCTCAATGTGAATGAGAGCTTAAAAACCCTAAGTTGAAAAGTAAAAAGATTTAATAATAATTAAAAACCAAGATTATTGGAGCCATGATTGGCGGGTGTCATGAGTAGTTAAGTGGAGCTCAGTAGAAAAAGAGACCTTGGTGTGTATCTGTTTCCTGTGAATTGGGTATCTAGTTGAGTTGATTAACGCCTCATACCGGGACTCATATGAGGTCGTGATTTTCGACCATATAGGCCTTCGTGGTTGGTGACTAGTGTTACCGTAGGTTGATTTATGGACCACCCTGGTGGTATGGGGAGTTTTTCAATTTAGGGGTCGTTTAAGGCCCGTTAGTCTGGCCTTCCCTCTTCTGACTCTTGTAATTTGAGTCTATCGCTCTTTCGTTCACTTTGGTGATGTTATGAGAAGTAAATGATCTTTAGTCCATGAATCTTGAGGTCACGGTTATGGTTTGAATCTTTGGGACTAAACCAAGGATATGTAAATGTTTTGAAAACTTAAAGCTTTTCGTTTTTTTTTATAAAACTGTAATTTTTTCATTTACCCGGGTTCCGCTAACTGTTTTTGAAAACCCCAAGTTAAAAACTCGTTTTATGAAAAATGTTTTAAATCCTTGGGACCGGGAGTATTGAACGAAAACCTCGCTTTGGGAACGGCAGAAAATCCCATTTGAAAATGTTTTGTGAAGTCAGTGAGTATAGGGCATTGGTTGTCCCTGATTTTGAGATCTCGAGGTTATTTCCGAGATCTCAGCATTGTTAGGGTTCGAGCACTCCAGGTTTCTCCTAGATTGTTTTTGGGATTCCTTCTTGTCGGTTTTGTTTAGGTATTCTCATAATTTTCCATAAATTTTTAAAATATTATTATAGGTCTTAGGACCGATTTTGAAGGAAAATTAAATGAGATTTTAAAATGGTTTCCATCTTGAAACTTGTGGTCATTCTCCTGTCTCGTGGCGTTTCCTTGATTATATAGTAGACTTGGGTATTTCAGGGCCTCAACTATTAGTGCGGTCCTAATGTTTATTTTCTCTGATGCTCTTCATGTCATATTTCGGGTATGGGACAGTGTTGATTTATGCACACATAGTGCAGCTTCTAGTACTGTGGTTGGGTTCGGAGGCGTTGGAACCAAACAGATTTGACCGAGTCCTAACTTTTTCTTAAAAATCGGTTAAATCCTTCGGGGTTCAACGTTTTTCTTTAAAAACCCAAGGACCTTGGCATCCATTTGGGACTGAAGGACTCCGGTAACCCTTTCATATGCCTCAGTAGGCATTGTGAATTGGAGATTGTCTAGTGATGGTCTAGTCTGATCTAGTACTAGGGTTTTTCTCCTTATGTTACCCTTGTGGAATATATGGTATCAGTGTATCCGTATCAGGTGACCTATGTATTTCCTAAAACTCGGAGTGGCGTGCTTGGTGCACAAAGGGTTAAGAAGTGAGTTCTTGTAGTATTCTAGATAAGGGCACGTATTAGACTTCATTTGTGTGTGTGTTTTTCTGGATATGATTAGTTATTTACGGGGTCTTATATATACATTTACATATATGTTGATTCGGCCTAGTATGTGTTGGTGATATTTTGGTTGCTCGGTGCTTTATTGTGATTCTTGACTAGGTTTGAGGTTATTTTGGGGTCTCTGTTTGGCGTAGGTGTCACATGAGACAACTGACCGATCTAGGATAAATGCATGCACCTGGGATGGTTAGCAATTCCTAAACGGATAAGAGTGTTATATAGATATTTTTGGTAAGCCCTCGAAGTTATGCTCACCCCCACACAGATTACAGGTTTGCATGTGGATGCAGCACAGCGCGTTCAGCGGTGATGGTACGGGTGAATTGAGACATTTTTAATTAGTTTTGTTTCTTTTGTCCGTAGTTATTCTTGTGTATTCTTATTTCTCTTGGGAGTCAATCTATTGGCATATTCCCTTTTGTTGTATATTTCATTTCGGTATTTATTGGTTTAGGGTGCCTTTATACCTTTTCAACATCTCCATGTGACTTTCTTTATAATTTCATTTGAGCATTTGGGGCTCTATTGATTTTAGAGGGGTTGTGTAGAGGTATTGGTGTTCTTTTCCACTACCTCGGCCCTAGTAGGTTTATGGAATGTTGGGTTGTGTGCCATTGATTTTATTCTTGTTATTATGGGCAAGTTGTTCTATTGTGTTGATTTTGGGTTGTCCGGATGTTCCATTTACAAACGGAACTCTGCCGGATTTTCATTAGAATTTATTACTGAGTTTCTATCACTCAGGTGGCATGGAATACTTGTTTTCATTCTTATTTCATGTATGTCATTGTTATTGATTATAGTGGTCATTTTTCGTGACGTCATACCTCGAGATTCACTGATTCTCCGGATTGGAGTCTCAGGAATAACGAGGCGTGACAACGAATTGGGCCAGAAATGGGCTAGAATTTGCGCCTAAACTGGGCTGCAAATTAGACCAGAAATGAGCTGCGAAAATGGGCCAGAAGTTGGGCTGAAATTGGGCTGCGAAAATGGGTTAGAAGATGGGCTGAAAATGGGTCAGATCATGAAGTAACATTGTTGATTAAGACTAGAAGATTACAAAGTTTGTGGAGTATTGGACACTTTTGGAAAAGAGATGTAATTGAGTTGATGATAGTGTTTAGATAGGATTAGAATTTAGGTTATTTTTATCTTTTATTTATTTATTTATTTATTTCTAGTTTATCTTTAGGTTAGTTTTATGTTATAAATAATATACGTAGACTTCTGTTTTAGAGGTCCATGACCAAATACAAATTGTCCCTACTACAATGGCAGTTTTTCATTCTATTTTATTTTAATCGTTTCTTTTACATTTCATGCAACCTGCACTTTCAATACCAATTTATTTTTCATGCCCTATTTTAATTCCAAGTCTTTTTCAATTCCCTGCAATTTCACTTTTCAATTCTTTTCGCAATTTCTTTTGGTTACCTAAAATTTCTCTTTGTTGAGGCAATCAGAACCCATTCATGTGAGTTAAGTTCTCTCTCGCACAAATTGTCTGATTCTATTCCACATGTTCAAAAGAGACGAAGATTCGTTCCTTTTGAACCGGTTGAACTCCGTCACTGATTCTAGCATGCCCGCACCCTACGGATAGGAATAATATTATCGGTCCTACTATTCGGTCGATGATTATTATTTTTCGGAATCCTACAAAAATCAAGAATATTATCGGCCCTGCTATTCGGGCGATGATTATTATTTTTCGGAGCGAACACAAAAGCAAAAAAAAAAGGGGGGGTTGTATGGAATTTCTTTGCCTATTTATCTCATGTTGCATGAGAAACAATGAACTTGACAAGGCCTATCTAAAATGTCACGTGAAGCAGAGTATATACCTATTGAATATCTTGTTAGTTGGTGACTCCTTTCCTCGTGGATCGAGAAAAGATTTGGAGAAAAAATGGAAATTGGTGTAAAGAACCACCGAGTACACCTATTGAATATCTTGTTAGTTGGTGACTCCTTTCCTCGTGGATCGAGAAAAGATTTGGAGAAAAAATGAGAATTAGTGTAAAGAACCATCGAGTACTCAGTGGGTTCTTTACCAAGTACTCGGTAAAGTGCGAACTCTCTCACACTTGCGCAAAGTGGTGAAAAAGTGATAGAGAGTTTCATACACTTTCGCGCATTTGCGTGACCTTAGGTATCCACCGAGTACTCGGTGACCCAGATGCGTGAATTAATTAAAGGAAGACTTTATGACTCCAATTCTGATTAGGATGTGATTCCTATTGACTTGTCCATCAAGTTAACCTCTCCTATATATATACATGGGTTATTCCTATTGTATATGTGGTGACAATTGTGTGTGTGACATAAACAGAAGATCGTGGTGTGATCTAGCATAAAAAGTGAGTCTTGTGAGACTCAAAGATAGAGAGAAAAGAAGAGATACAAAGTGGTATTTCTTGGTGTGAGTGAAACACCGGTGAGGGTAAGCGATACAGGCGTGAATATATATAGTGAGTGTGCGTGTGTATGATATGCGGATCATCCCCTTATAATCCTCTCATTAATTATAGTAAAACGGTGCTCTCAGTGGATGTAGTCTCGTTTGGCCGAACCACTATATATCTTTGTGTCGTTTGTGTTTGGTGTGTGTTTTGTGTGTTTTATGATTCGCAATTGTTTGTGGCTTGGCTATTAGGGTTAGCAAACCCTAGTTTTCATTCTTGGGCGGGTGTAAAAACCCTAATAAGTGGTATCAGAGCTTGAGGTTGAAGCAAAGAAAAAGCCCGTACATTCTGGTCCAGATTCAAATATCAGAGTTGTTTGAAATCAGAAACCAACCATACCAGGAGCTTTGTCTCATCAAGACGAAGCCAGTACTGTGAAGCGCATCGCCATCGGAGGTTCCATGCGTCGCTGCAAGTGACTGCCGGAAAAACCAGTCCGTCCACGTGCTCTCCAAGGAAAATGAGTGAAGTCTTCACTGAGTACTCGATAAGAGTCATACCGAGTACTCAACAAAGAACTACCGAGTACTCGACGCTATGTTTACCGAGTACTCGGCCACGTCATCAACAAGAGGCTCAGTGGGAGCTATGACTGAAGAAAAGACAGCGATGATCGAGAAGTTTGATGGTACAAATTTTGCCTATTGGAATATGTAAATTGAGGATATGTTATACCAAAAGAATTTGTTCTTACCATTAGAAGGGAAGAAGCCAGAATCGATGAAAGAAGAGGATTGGTCAATCCTAGATCGAAAGGCTCTCGGTACGATCAGATTGACATTGTCAAAGTCCATTGCCTTCAACATCAAGAATGAGAAGACAACAAAGTCTTTCATGGATGCTCTTTCGAAAATGTACGAACAGTCGTCTGAAACGAATATGGTACATCTCATCACTAGAGTGGCAAATCTGAAGATGTCCAAGAATGGGAAGGTTAGTGAACACCTTAGTGCCCTTAATGAAATTGTTGAGCAGTTAGAATCAATTGATATGCCAATCACTAGCAAAATAAAAGTGGCTTTTCTTATAAGCCAATTGCCAGAGAGTTGGAGCGATACGAATGTTGTAATCAGTAACTATTCAGGAGTGGAACCGTTACAGTATCATTCCGAAGTGAGTATGATACTCACAGAAGAGATCGGAAGACAGTGAGTCAGACTCTTCTAACTGTGGCTCAGCATTGAATGTCGACACCAAAGGTAGAGGTTCAAACAGAAAGAAGGACGGAAGTCAAAGACGTGGTTCGTTCCAAGTCGAGACAGGGGACACAAAATTCCATTGAGTGTTGGAATCGATGATAAGACTAAAGTGAATCTAGTTTCAGAAGATGATGCGCTGATATGCTCTTTGGAGAACAAGACAGAGTTTTGGGTCTTGGACTCTAGAGCATCATTCCATGCCACCTCAAGTCGAGAGCTCTTTGAGAGCTATGCACCTGGTAACCTTGGCGAGGTTTATCTAGGTGACAATCAGCCCTACAGTGTTGTTGGCAAGAGTGAAGTACATATCAGACTCAACAGATCGATATGGAAGCTGAGGAATGTGAGACACATTCCAGACTTGACGAAGAACTTGATCTCAGTAGGCCAGTTGGCGAGTGAAGGTTATGTGACCACTTTCAGTGAAGATAAGTGGAAAGTTTCCAAGGGGGGCTATGACTATAGCACAAGGAGATAAAGAAGGTACGCTCTACATAACCACCAATTTTAGCACAATGATTGCAGTTGTAGAAAGTAAGGAGGATCACAACTTGTGGCACCAGATGCTAGGTCACATGAGTGAAAAGGAGTTCATAGTTATGCTCTCGAAGAGAAAACTACAAGTTAAATCAATTGACATTGACTTCTGCGAGTGTAAGCAGAAGAGGGTTAGTTTCAATAGCAACAACATAAGTCTCGCATTGGAAAAGCTTGAGCTAGTTCACATGGGTGTCTGGGGACCAGCAACTGTCTCATCTCTTGGCGGAAAGTCTTACTTCGTGACTTTCATTGATGACCATTCCAGGAGGATATGGATTTATTTCTTGAAGCATAAATCTGAAGGTGTACGATGTGTTCAAGAAATGGAAAGCCGTGGTAGAGAACGAGACAAGGTTAAAGGTAAACAAACTGAGATCCAACTTTGGTGAAGAAAACGAAGACTCTGAGTTCAAGAACTTTTGTTATGAGAACAAGATCAGATTAAAGGAGATTGTTTCAAGTACAATACAACAGAATGGCGTAGCAGAATGTACGAACCGGAAAGTGACTGAGATAGCCAGAAGCATATGCATTCAGACAGGGTTGTCAGAACAGTTCTGGGCAGAAGTAGTCAGTACAACAGCGTATCTAATGAATCGTGGTCCATTAGTACCATTGGAGCACAAAATACCATAAGAGGTATGGAATGGTAAGGCACAGAGTGATCTTGTGTATATTGAGATAGAAGATGTTCTAGACAGTGAAAGTCCCCAGTCAGAAGAACATATTGCAGATAGCAAGACTCAACAGGTTGATACACCGCATAATTTGTTGCTTACAGATGGAGATGATCCGGATGATGATGAAGCATGCAGTACGGCAGATGCAAGCCAGTGGAAGCTTGCGATGGAAGATGAGAAGAAGTGGAAGTTAACCGTGTTGCAGGTAAGGAAGAAAGCTCTCTCTTCTTCGGTTGTGAAATTAAGTACCATTCATTCAAGCATTGATGAAGCAGAGGGTTTTCATCTAGAGTTGTTAGATGGCAAGTCTGCCTTCCTCCAAGGTGAACTAAAGGAGGAGTTTTTTATGCAGCAACCGGAAAGTCTCTTAGTGATAGGGAGAAATAAGACAGACGCGACAAAGTTTGCAAGGCGAAATTAAAAGTGATAGTGGTTGCAAGACAGAGTGGCCAAACGCAATAGAGGTCGCAGGTTCTGTAGAAGGCTAGATATTGCTCAAGTAGTGGGAGCTATTAGCATGGTCATGTTGACCAAAGTGGTGAAAATAGAGGAACTGGAGTTGTGCACAACTTCAGTGAGTCTTCAAGATTGAAGACATAAATGAGAGCATCGTTAGAAGCACTAATCATTCATTGAGTTGATTGATGGATGGAAAGTCATCAAGTGGGAGATTGTTAGTTGGTGACTCCTTTCCCCGTGGATCGAGAAGAGATTTAGAAAAAAAAATATAAATTGGTGTAAAGAACCACCGAGTACTCAGTGGGTTCTATACCGAGTACTCGGTAAAGTGCGAACTCTCGCGCACTTGCGCAAAGTGGTGAAAACGTGGCAGAGAGTTTCGCACACTTTCGCGTGTTTACGCGGCCTTAGGTATCCACCGAGTACTTGGTGGGAGTTTCACCGAGTACTCGGTGACCTAGATGTGTGAATTAATTAAGGGAAAATTTTATGACTCCAATTCTGATTAGGATGTGATTTCAATTGACTTGTCCATCAAGTTTACCTTGCATATATATATACATGGGTTATTCCTATTGTATGTATGGTGACAATTGTGTGTGTGACACAAACAGAAGATCGTGGTGTGATCTAGCACAAAAGGTGAGTTTTGTGAGACTCAAAGATAAAGAGAGAAGAAGAGATATAGAGTGGTATTTTTTTGGTGTGAGTGAAACACCGGTGAGGGTGAGTGATATAGGCGTGAGTATATAGTATGTGTGTGCGTGTGTATGATATGCGGATCATCCTATTGTAATCATCTCATTGATTATAATGAAACGGTGCTCTTAATGGACGTAGGCTCGTTTTAGCCGAACCACTATATATCTTTGTGTTGTTTATGTTTGGTGTATGTTTTCTGATTCGCAATTGTTTGTGTCTTGGCTATTAGGGTTAGCAAACCCTAGTTTTCATTCTTGGGCAAGTGTAAAAACCCTAACATATCTTTATCAAGCAATTTCTAATTGATTCACACTTTTGCCCTTACATACATTTTTTAGACAATACACAATAAATCACTGAACAACCTTTTGAGGTTAAACCACCTCCTAACCTTGAAAAAGATGGTGCTAAGCATTGGAGTTCATGTCTGGTAAGACATTTCTTACAGAAAAAACTTCCTTACTCAATGGTCCAGCCTATAGTCATGGGATTATGGGGTAACAAAGACCTTTTTAGCTGATGAAAAAGGTTTTTACATCTTTAGATTTTGTAATGAGGATGATTGTGCTATTATTCTAGACAGTGGACCTTGTATGATAGCTGGAAAACCCATGGTGCTACAGAAATGGCACGTGGGCTTTGAGTTCACAAAGGAAGCTTGTAGAAACATTCCTCTTTGGGTTAAGATCTATAATCTACCTATGGAGTTTTGGACTGATAAGGGGTTCAGTTTCATTGCTAGCTTTCTTGGGAGGCCTTTATTTGTTGATAAGTTGACTGAATCAAAAAAAAGAATTGGTTTTGTTATACTGTGTATTGAAGTTAATGTTTCTAAACCTTTCATTGATTCCTTTAAATTCATTATTAGAAAAGGGAGGGTTGTGACTCTCAGATTTGAGTACCAGTGGAGACCACAGGTCTATGCTTCATGCCATATCTTTGGACACCTTGACACCAAATGCCCTGTCTCATTCATTGTGGGGAACCCTGGCCTTAACATTGTCCCTCGCCCATCTCTTAATGAACTTGTCAAGAAGGGTGAGCCTTCTCCTCCTGAGCGGACTAAGGTCCATTCCAGAAAACACAAACACCTTGTTTCCCCCTCATCCAGCACTAGTGAACCTATGAAGATTACCAGTGATCCTGAGGTGACTTTAGGTACTGATGTTGTCATAATTACCAGTTTGTGTAAAGGTGGAACTATGCCTTCTTTTATCACTACAACAATTGTTCCTCTTGATGCTGTTGTTGGTACTTGTGAACTTCATTTAACCATCATTGACAAAGGCAATAATGTAACCTTTAGTTCCTCTGATGAACCTTTTGATACTTCTCTCAAACCTTCTGTCTGTATCACCATTCAAGGAAATACACCTTCACCTTTAACACCCTCATTTTCCTCTTCTTCTACCACACACTCTGAGTCATCCACCTTACCAGAGGTTTCAAGTGATGAAAGAGTTGGGAAGTATAAGAAGAAAGGGGACTTAAAACCAACTAATCCCATAATGGGGTTCACTGGGTACTTGCCAAAACCCTTTCATAATGTTATTAGAAGTTTGGAATTTCAAGGGTCTTAATTCCCCTACTAAGCTACAAGAAATAAGGTTGCTTATTAATGAGAACCATATTTAGTTCATTACCATTCTTGAAACTAAGATACAGGTTTATAAGGTCAATCAAGTTCACAGAGTTATTGCCCCTTCTTGGCATGTTCTTCACAACTATGATCATTCATGCCTTGGAAGGATATGGATTCTATTTAATCATGTCATTCTTAATGTTACAAAAGTTTCTAACTCTGAACATGTCATCAATGTGAGTGTCATTGACATTGCTAGCAAGAATCAGGTGCATGTGTCTTGTGTGTATGCTTACAACACTGCAAGACAGAGACTTTCCCTTTTGAGTGACCTTAATAGTACTGCAAGTGTTATGAGTTCCATCCCTTGGTTAACTCTTGGAGACTTTAATGTCATCACCCACCCAAAAGAGAATTTGGGGGATCTAGTTCTTGCAATGCTAGTATTAATAAGTTCAGGAGTTGTCTTCATCATTCTGAATTGACTGACTTAAGGTATTCTGGTACCTTTCATACGTGGTCAAATAAGAGGAGTGGTTATGACAACACTGCCAGGAAGCTGGATAGAGCTTTGGTAAATGATAAATGGATGGTTTATTTCCCTTTATCTGTCTGTGTTTTCCTCCCTCAGGGTGTCTCTGACCATTCCCCTATTGTCGTTAAGAGTGGATCCAATTCTCCCAAAAATAACTTCCCTTTTAAGTTTATTAATTTCTTAACTGAGCATAAACTTTCCATTCTTACTGTTTTTGATGTTTGGAGCCAGGTCATTATTGGTACTACTATGTTTCAGGTGTGCATGAAACTTAAGATGCTCAAGCCAAGACTGAAACTCCTCAATACAAAGGAGTTCATTGAGATTACCATCAGAGTTAAGGATGCAAAATACAAGCTTGAAGAGTGTTAAACCAAACTTGATATTAATCCTGGTGATGCCATTTTCAAATAGGAGGAGAAAGTTTGCCTGAAGCTGTATTCTGATTTTTGTTGTGCCGAGGAGATGTTTTTTAAGCAAAAAGTTAAAGTCTCATGGCTTAAAGAAGAAGATAAGAATACAAAATTCTTCATGAAAGATTTCACTGCAAGGTTCAATAGGAAGAAGATCAACTCTTTGGTGTTGAGTGATGGGACTTCTACTGACTCTATTAATGACATTAAGGTTAAATTTGTTGGTTTTTTCCAGAACTTACTAGGAAAATCTACTTTTCAGTACCCTGGTAAACATGCTCTTGAGGATGTGTACACCAAAATTATCCCTGTTGATTCTCATCAAAGCCTTGTAGAGGTTCCTTCAACTAAAATTATCCAAAATTATTTCTTCAGTCTTGATAACACCAAAGCCCCAGGCCCTAATGGTTTTAATGCTTTGTTTTTTAAGAAAGCTTGGCCCATTATAGGAAAGGATGTGACCTTGCCATCCAAGAGTTCTTCATGAATGGTCAGCTTTTTAAGCAGGTTAACACCATTTCTTTGACCCTTATCCCCAAGATCTTAAACCCAACCTCTATGAATGATTTCCGACCTATTGCATGCTGGAAAATCATTTATAAGGTGATTTCAAAGCTAATTGCCGAGAAACTTCAACCTTTATTGCCTCTTTTCATTGACAATTCTCAGAAAGCTTTCTTTAGGAATAGAAGGCTTGGGGATGGTTTCTTAATTGCTCAAGAGCTCCTCCATGGGTACCACGTCCCCTCATCTACTCCTAAATGTATTCTAAAGATTGATTTATATAAGGCCTATGATTTGTGTGTTGGGATTTCATCATGGATGCTCTCCAGATCCTAAACTTCCCTCTTATCTTCATCACTTAGGTGAGAGATTGTGTGTGCAGCCACTCTTTTCAGTTTCTATTAATGGTGAGCTTAAAGGGGTTTTTTAAAAGGGGCTAAGGGTTTAAGACAAGGGGATCCCCTATCTCCCTTTCTTTCTGTCATTATCATGGATGTGTTATCCTCTTCTTTCCAAAAAGCTATAGAGGAAGACAACAATTTCATTTACCACTGGAGGTGTAGGAAAACAAATATGTCACATCTTTGTTTTATTGATGATGTAATGGTGTTTTGTAATGGGAACCCTCACTCTCTTGGTGTGATTTCTAGTGGGCTACATAGGTTCTCTTTACTGTCTGGTCTCACTCCAAATGCCTCTAAAAGTCACATTTGTTTCTTTGGGGTTGAGCCTGAGCACCAAAGCTTCATGCTGGCCAGTAGTGGTTTTGTACAAAGGAGCTTTCCTTTCAGATACTTGGGTCAAGTATCTGCCATTATCTTCCACTAGGCTTAAGGCTTATGATTACAGATGTTTAGTGAAGAGAATTACTTGCAGAATCACTAACTGGAATGCAAAGTATTTATCCTATGCAGGAAGGCTTCACCTCATCAAGGTAATACTTGTAAGTGTTCATTTCTTCTGGAGCTTTCACTTAGTCTTTCCCCTTCAGGTATTAAAGGACATCAATGTTGTTTTAAAGGGGTTTTTATGGTCTGGTTGTGAGATGAGATCTCATGGTGCAAATATGAACTAGTTTAGTCTTTGCAAACCAAAGGATTGTGGAGGTTTGGGTTTTCCTAACATTGTCAATCTCAATAGAGTTGTTACTTTAAGACACATTTGGCATCTTTTCAGTGATAAAGAGCATTCTATGTGGAATAAATGGATGCATGCTAATTTTATCAAGAACTGCAACCTTTGGTGCCTTAAACCATCCACCCTTTACTCTTGGAATTGGAGGAGGATGCTAAGACTCATAGAAATGGCTAGACCCTTCATTATGCATCATGTTGGGGATGGAAAAAACATTTTTCTATGGTATGATCTTTGGTTGCCTAATGGGAATCTTGAGTCTCTTATTACTGTAATGAAATTAATGTTTCTAGATGGGACAGTAAAACAGAAGTGCCCCCCCCCCCCCCCCCCCTCTATTCTATCTTCTACCTCTCACTCTCTCTGGTTCAGCCATCATATTCCTAGACATGCCTTTATTACTTGGCTTGCTTTGAATAACAGACTTAATACTTTGGATAAGCCTGGCATTCCAAGTAATTATGTCACTTGTTTCTTATGTGGGAATGAACCAGAGAATCACAACCACCTTTTTTTCAACTGCTCTTTCTCTTCCTTGTTATGGCTTTGGTGTCAAAGAAGATGTGGGGTGCTTCTTGGTGACCCCTCTTTTCTCTCCATCTTCAAGTGGGCTTCTGAGATGTGGAGCTCTACTTCAAAATCTATTACTGCTACAGTGTTTAGATTATGTCTTGCTTACACTATCTACTTTGTGTGGAAGGAGAGAATCTCTACTCAGAGATGTGTTTGGAAGAATATTGAAGATAGCATTAGGTTTAGACTAATGTCCATCAAATTCAAGAATTCCAGAAAAGCTAGGCAATTGGCTTCTTATTGGCACCTCCCAAGTTCAGTGATGGAAGGAAGTGATTAGCAGGCTAGGAGTTTGCTTCTTTATTGTGTTTGGCTGCTCTGTTTAAGCATGCTTTGGATGTACTTTTGTTGGTTCTAGTTCCCTTTAGCTAGGGTGGGTGTCTTTGTTTTTGCTAGTTTGGTGGTAGCGGTGTCTTTGGACTCACTTGCAGTTTTGGTTCCTTATTTCTTGCCTTTTTTAGGTTGTTTTCTCTTTATTATATTTGATTTATTGAAAAAAAAATAATGAAAGGAAAAAATCATATATATAAGGGTCGCGAGCTTTTAACCTCCTATGATATGCATATAGTGCGTATAACCCCATGTGATTCTACTTCACCCCAAATCTTTTAATATAGTGCAAATTGCTCTCATTCTGGAAGTTATTCTTTCTTAATCAAAAGGTTTGGGATGAAGTAGAACCGCATGGGGTTATACGCACTATATGCATATCATAAGGGGTTAAAAACTCGCACCATTCTGGGGGCAATTAGCTCCTTTATTTTTTCATTTTAGAAAATACCAAAAATAGGTGGGTTTATTTACCAAAAAGCAAAAAAAAATAAAAAAAAATAAAAATAGGTTTGTTTAATTAATTCCAAAATAATCTTTGACATCATATTTTTGGATTTTTAATGTGAAAAAGAAAGGATTGCACCTTATAAAAACATATAAGTACAAAAAAAATAGATAATTAATTTTAATTTAGAAACTCATGAAACGAGAAAAAATAAAATATTCAATTTGAGTGATTCATAATAATTTAGGTGTGAATACACATTTTTTTTATTTGTATGGCTTAGGTCTTTTCTTTGATATTATATATAAAGTTTCCTTCTTCAAATAAATATATATATACACATTTTTAAACTAATGGGTGTTATAAGCATAATATATATATTACAGTGGTATTTTAAGCACTTATCCAAAAATAAATAGGTGTCAAAGCATATATTTTAAAACTAATGGGTATTATACGCACAATATCTATATTACAGAAGTATTTTAAACACTTGTCCCAAAAATTTAGGGGCAAATATACACATAGTTGTATTTCATACACCGAGTACTCGGGGGGGAAATTCCGAAAATAAATTATGAAATTTTTGTTTTATCACCGAATGTGAAAAATAAACTTAAAAATAGTTGTATTTCAGTTTTCCTTCCCATTTTAACTTCTAAGTACACACTAAGTACACACTATCGTACACTTGATTGACATTTCACTGCCCAATTATTTTGTAAGACTCGCTGTTTGATATTATCTCATCTGGGATGGATAATTATTACAAGCCCATTGTATTGTGGCCCAATCGACTAGACTTCGTTTGTTGATAAATGGACTTAACTATCTTAAACCTTGGGCTTTTCAGATATTACAAGGGGTTTTGCACAAGTATCACATATTTGCACACAGAAATGTGGATGTACTGCGAATTTAGGTCATATATATTTAGGATTAATTTTCATCTAAAACTCCTAAATTTTTGCTAATACTGCCTAAATTCTTTTTCCTTTACAAATTATCCTTAATAAATAGACGTTTATCAATTTTCTTTGACTCACATAAGTGGATTCCCTTTTCCTCCTAAAGGAACTTTGTGGGTAAAAGTTCATTGGACTCAAACTCCGGTGGAGGGTTCCAAGATACAGCGGAATCCAACCCACCTCAAAATCAACCACCGCATAGAAAATACTAGTCCAAATGCAAGCAGATGGTGAGCAAAGGGTGCGGCCACTAGAATGAGCGGAAGACCAGGTAGGGAGCCATGGAAAATCTTCACTCTCTCTCTTTTCTTCCTCCACTCCAAGTCTACTAATACCTCTCCAAAATTGGCAAATAGTATTTTATCTTACCTCACTCTTACTATTTATAGTATAGTACATCTCATTATATTATACACTCAACTCACTCCAGCCTCTCCCATAACTCCACGTGTCCACTGCACAAGTTGTGGATCGGGCTAGCACCTAATAAAGAATAATCCCTACCTTTTGGGAAATATTCATTTGTATGCTCCTAGCACGATGAACCCGCACCCCTTGCCTCCAAGTCACATACTCCTTCAAGTCCCTTCATAATGTGAAGATGTGTCGTGTTGTCCATGCCTCACGGATACACAGTGACCGTGACTACAGCCGAATCGTCATGCGACGGATTATTCCCAAATAATCCATGCAGTGTGTGCACCCAATACAAAGGATTGTGCATAATGGTGGGAGACACCCCCAAGATATCGCCATAGCATCGAATGTAGCAAGCTGAGTATGAGCTCGTCCTCGGTGTCTATTGCTCGGTTCGTTAAGCTGTGTTCCCACCAATATAAGTTATCCGGTTGACCCAATGATCACCCCGAGATACTTGTATGATGGTCGTAGAGTTTACTAGGTCGTGTCACCCAACTCCCATCGAATTTAGAATATCCGAAAGACCCGAGAATCACTCTAGGATACTCATACGGTCCATTTAAGTTTGCCGAGACGTGTCACTTAGCTTCAACCCGAATAATGAGTTTAGGGCCCTACCTGCTAGCCCCAAGCCATGGCATAATTTTCGGGTCAAAATTTTCATCCTTCCACAAACTTTATCGGATCAAAACCGAAATCTAGGTAGGATATTGACATACATATCCTGAAATCTTGGGGAAAATAAACCTATTACTTGGATCCAGAACCTCTCAGATTTGAATAATTTTCTAAACATAGAAAGACTCAGAAAATTCTAATGTCTGTCTTTTTATCTTCCTTGAATGCTTTGGTCAAAGTCACATTAAAATGAAAATTTACAAACTGAATAAAAGTAAATAAATTAGATTTGATGGTAAGAAAAGAAAGAGAAGAACCTAGTCATTGAAGCATTATTTCAGTCCCAAAATCAAATTTTGCAGCCTTAAGCTATAGATATTAACATTTTATCAGTCCAAGCCTTGTAAAAGAACAGAACATTTCTCCAGTAGACAGAGTAGATTTTTAGGCACACAACAAATGAGCCACTCTATGGCTTTGCCATAAGAAACTAGAAACTTTCATGAACCTGCTACCAGAAAATCTCAAAAACAGATACTATTGTTTTATACAAGATGTGATTTATAAGCGCAAGTGATATAATCCATGCGTGTATTACACCTCCTTTTCTTATTAGCTTGGGGTATATCTTCTCTCATTCCCGAGAATCCCGACTGATCTTTTAGTGGTTCAAATATTTCAAAAACTATGCAACATAACAATACAGAAACAGTATAATTGCATAGGGACATAGATATCATCAGTTAGGACAGGTGAAACTAGGATTTCGGTTAATTGCATTGAAAATCGATGAATATCATCATTTTACATAAATGATATAGGTATTAAAAGAATGAAAATTCCCAATAAATTAAACAATTCCCCGGCAGCATTTGGTAGATCGGGAAGGTAAAATTATAAGTCAAAATCACCGAAGATTCATATCAACAAGACTAAAAGTACACACCTAAATAATCAACAGCCACAAACTTCACTACGCGAGACAAGCTCCTGCATGCAAATATAACGAAGGCTTCCCGGTGGGAAATTCAATTAGCGGAAAATGAAACTTACGGCACATATCATCATCAGCACAGTGAAGAAAAATTGTGAGCGATCACGCATGATCGAAGTTGCCAAAGAGATATCTTGTGGCCTGTTAAGGGAAAGGGAGCACAAAATCAGTTTAGGAAAATTATATAACGGGAGGTCAAGGGTTTGAGTCTCCTTGGAGGCATGGTGTGTGAGTAAACGCTTAACTTTCAAGAAATAAATAAATAATAATAAAAATAAAATAAATAAAATAAAAAACATATGCCATTTGAAATGGAATGGGATATGATACTTACTTTTGCAACTTGCTGAGGGAACCACAATAAAGGGCATTATCTGGTATTGTTAACTCAGTTTTGTTGTTAGCCTCTGGATTCACAATTCTTACATATGTCTCTTGACCAAGGTACCATGAATCAAGGTTATCTGTTCTCAGGTTCCAAACTCCGACGTTGTCAAGGGAGATCAAGATAGCAGTCCACGCCCCGGGGTAAACCTAGACAGTATAGAAAAAATGACTTGGAACTCAAAACTGTAGGACAAATTGCTGTTCACTCTTCGATTTGTTAGTATAATCTAAAATGTTACACCCCGACTCCGTATTCCAGTTTGGTATCCCAGCAAATCCAAAGCCAGAGGTGCACAACACTCGCGGTAGTAGAATCAGCAACTGTCCACCTCCAACTATAATTGGTTAGGGGTACCACTTAGAATTATATCCCTGAGTATTGTATACTTTCTCTTATTAAAGTCATATAAGTAGGCATCAACATTCAGTGCATGAAAATACAAGAAACAAGGGCTATACGGTCGTCACCTAACATATTTCGGAAATAATTGCACTCAATGGTATCAAAGATGCTCTCAGATAAAACAGGTTAGTCTCCCCAAAATGTTTGCATTGAGGTTCAAAATCTTTTAGGTATCCCAAGTCACTCTATGATCTTAACAAAATAAGAGAGATGGGAAGCGGAAAAACACATGTACAATACACATGTCATGTTAGTTTCAGCAAAATGGTCTTCTGACGAATCCAAACAAGCTGTCTGAAAACCCCAAAGAGACAGTGTTGAAGAACATGTAACAGCTAACAGGTCAATCCATTTATATGATCAATAATGCATGGTCTGGTAAACTAGCTGTTCGTGCCAATTCATCAATTGGAAAACTAGCTTTCTGAAATGATAAGAAAATAATAGCCTTTAAAAAGTGAATATGATCTTGTAAAAAATGTACCTGTGTAGTGCTGCGTGCAATACCATCCCATTTGTTATATGTGCCCCTGCTATTCTCTGTCCACTCACCAAAATCCATCCTGCAATCATTTTGGTAAAGTGTGAGGCTACTGCTGGTCAGAAAAACATGCATACATACATGTAGATGTGATGTAAGTTTAAAAGGAAGCCAAACTCTTACCCGACCACGAAAAAGGCATATCCATCCATGTGATAGCTTTGCATCTTGGTGTCATTATTTTGTAGTATAACCTCCATGAATCCCCTATATGTACCATTAATTACTGAGGTTTCCATCCGAGGTGCTCCTATAAGTGGCCTTTGGGGAAAATCAAGCTTATACACTCCCTTTACATTGTATTCATCGGCAAGCCTGATTGGTGTTGCAGGATTGACGTAGGAGATCCCACTCAGTGTTGTCCGTCGTTTCCCATTTATCATCACTGGAGGCTTGTTTTTTAACACATAAATGTCAGTCACATTGATCGAACCATATCTAAATGAACCCTGTGGATTGGGGCGAGCACCACTAGCGGACACATTCCACCTGCAAAAGTTTAACCACAAAAATGTCACATAAATGAGACAGAGCTCATCCCCATTTTTAATATAGGAAGAGAACTTCTAATGAATTTCGAAAGGGGGAAGTACAGAGGCAAATGTAAAGCTCACGCTATATATCCTGTCTGTATATCTATATCCGTATATATGTAGGAGCGGTATGGAAGTCATAAATAAATATGAATGAGGTCATAAATAATTGCTAAATTCCCTTATTATTCTGACTTATTTCAGAAATAAGTCCTTTTAAAAGTTAACATGTACGCCATTTTCCCGCCTCCGAAACATACATGTGAGAATCCCTTCGTCGAAGTTGCCTCCACTATTTTCTTTCATTTTACTAATGGATTGCAAATCAATCAGGAATTGGCAATTCAAAGAGTGGAGAATTCGTCACTGATATTTGTTAATTATGCCTGAATCAAGGCATATACTACTATATACACGCACCAAAAACATATATTAGAATTGAACAAACCTGATAGATCTTGCCTGGTTCATCGAAAAGGTTTTATCATATTGATCATTTGGTGCATCAGGAAGGGGACCAGATGCCTTCCCTTTCGAATTAGAGTAGTGCAAGATGGCAACACCAGTAACTCTTTGCCAGATTGATTCATTCACAAACCTGGCGCTCGCTACAATGTAGTAATCCGTACTTGCATTCTGATCCGTTGTTAACAAGAAAGAATAAGATTGTCCAACATGAATATCTAAGCTAGTATAGTTTTGTTGTACGGTATAGGATCCCTCCGTTTCTGCTAAAAGCAGGTTGTGGCCTTGAATTCTGAAGTTCAAACTAGTAGACACTCCAACATTGTGTACCCGAATGCGATAAGTTTTTCCTGTACAACATCATAACATGATCAAATTTATGCTCAATAAAGAAACCAAAAATAGATCAATTATATGGGAATGTCTTTCCTTTTTACTTTTGTTTTTTCATTTCTTCTAGTCGTTTAAAAAGTTCCAAATACAACAAGCTCACTTTTAACTGATGTGCAAGGGTAATTGACCAACTGACAATCAACAAATTCTCTTGCCCTCAAGAGAAACATAACCAAGTTAAAGGATGAAAAAATAAACGAGAAAATAATCCATGAATATTCCCATGACATCTGCTATTTCAATCTACACTTGGTGCCTTGACTAAACTGTCAAACTTGTAAACACATATAAAGAACATAATGCTTTAGATTATACACATTCAGGGACACTCCAAATGGGTAAAAATGCCACCACTAGTCTAACAAACACTCTCTCTTTTTCTATACTGATAAGACTAATAAACAATATTGCCTTCAGATCTAGTCAGAACCTTAGAATAAATATGGGCATTGTTAGAGATAAAGAACAAATTAGATATAAGTGCCCAACTTACAAAATAAAATAAATATATATTACTTTATAGTAACCCTAAAGTTATAAAAGATGGATGTTCGCCAAACGTGAAAATAAACTGCCTATCACTGACCAACTGCATGTAAATTGTATTTCATTAAGAAACTTGGTTTCATTTTGCAAAATAGGAGGTGTTTTCTTCTGGTTTTTCAATATCTCCTTTCAGTTCATTGCTGTCATTTCCATCTTTAAATTGTATGTACACATTTTCGTATACTTGTGTGCCATATTGATGTTTGTATCATCCATCCATCTATCTTTCAGCATTAGGTGGGATCAAAATGCAAAGGATACCTTTCATAAATCAGAGATAGTATACCAGCACACCTTTGGTGCAATGGTATAACTTTACCCCCTAATTGGGGAAGTGAGGGGTTCGAGTCTTCTAGGAGACATTGTGGGTGTTGTGGTGTGAGAGTTTCTTAACATTCAATAAAATAAAATAAAAAATCAGAGATAGAAGCCACAAAACTCAATTACATTGTTCTGTGAACTGGAGATTGCAACCTCCTCTAACTTGGTATTCAAATATTGGAGAATTTACATGGGAGTGATTACGTACTTGATTTAACCACTAACCTCAATTGTTTTTGAATGTGTGTTGGCCCAATAACCATAATGTTAGGAAAGTGTCTCAAATTCTATTGTAATTAGATTTTTTTATTTAGAGTTGTATTGTAAAAGAAATTTCTTGTTATAAAGTTTTATTCTCCAAGGAGTTGTAATCCTTGTCCAACAAGAAATTAAGTTTTTCTTGTTGAACAAGGAGAGGGGTTTAACTCTATAAATAGGGACATAGGGTTTGTGTTGAGACTTAGAGAAGAGGAGAGAAAGAAGGTGTGAGGGTGATGTGTGCACCGAGTGAAGGTGTTATGTTGTTCACCTATGTAATATCTTCCTAATAAATATTTTTTCTCTCCGTGGACGTAGGCCAAAATTGGGGTTGAACCACATTAAATATTGTGTGATTTATGTGTGTGAGTAAAGACAGGTGTCGATGATCTTGGGGGATTAATTCTTAAGTGTGAGATGAGAATTAATTCCTAACAAGTGGTATCAGAGCAAGGTTGAAGCAGATCGGTATCAGAAAGTTCCAGGTTGAAGCAAAAAAGAACCTTGTACGTTCAGGCCCAGATTCGAAGATCAGAGTTGTTCGAAATCAGAAACCAACCATACCAGGAGATTTGTATTGACGAGACGAAGCCAATACAATCAAGCGCATCACCGGAAACATCTACACGCGCCGCCTGAAGTTCCGGCCAATTTTTTTTGGCTCCACACGCAGCAGTTTTGTTTTGGGCCTATTTCACGGAGCATCGTTGATCGAGACAAGGCGTATAATATATCAACGGAAAGATATTTCGAATACAAACGTTTTGGCACAAAAATCAACCCCATAAGAGGAGGCACGCGCCCCTATTAGTTTCTGACGTCGTCACTAGTTTTTGTCTTTTGTGCTGATTTATTTTTTGGCCAGTTTCAAGTTATTTTTTACCCGTTTTGACGCGGTCAAAGACGTTTTCAAGGTTTTGGACTGCTTCGGACGTAACCGTATGATCGATTTTCCGTGATTCAACTCTGAACATCTCGAATAGGCTCAGTGGGAGCTATGGGAAAAGAAAAGACAAAAAGATCAGGTTGCAAAGCTTGGTTGAGGTTGTTTTTGATGTCGATGAGGTGGAGGTTATGTTCCAATTGACGCATGGACGCATATGGAGCACAACGGCACGGTGGAGAGCGCGTAGCAGTGGTGGCTCGCATGTGCTAGCGAAATTGTTGAGTTTCAAGTTGATGATGATACCAAGTCTTTGAGTGATTTGAGCAAGACAATGAAGAGGCAGGTGGTTGGGACGAGGTTGAAGGCGCTGGTGGGACGATTTGTGAGGAAAGAATTCGAGGGTAGTGGTGTTTTTCTTGGGATGATTGTGTCATGTGATAATGATTGGATAGTATAAAAATAAAAAATAAAATTTGAGATGATGAAGGTGGAGATTGCGGCTTGGTATAGAGGTGACTGAGTTTGAAGAAGATAAAGATGATGATGTAGATGAAGAAGATGAAGTGATCACGGAGAAAGCGCGGTCATGAAGTGTTGAAGATGATGTTGATGTTGAAGAATATTGAAGATGATGTTGATGATTGAAGATGATGTTGATGTTAAAGAATGTTGAAGAAGCGCACATAGTCACGGTGAAGGTGAAGCATGATTCGAGTAAATGAAAAAGAAGAAATTGAAGAAGAAGTGTATTGATGAAAAAGAATAAAATAATGAGTAGAAGAGTGTTGATGCTTGAAACAAGGTGGAGCTTTGAGAAAATGATAGAATTTGAGCAAATGTGGAGATTGTTAGGAAAGTGTCTCAAATTCTATTATAATTAGGTTTCCTATTTAGAGTTGTATTATAAAATAAATTTCTTATTAGAGAGTTTTATTCTCCAAGGAGTTGTAATCCTTATCCAACAAGAAATTGAGTTTTTCTTGTTCAACAAGGAAATGGGTTTAACTCTAAAAATATGGACCTAGGGTTTGTGTTGAAACTTAGAGAAGAGATGTGAGGAAAAGAGGAGAAGAAGAGGATGTGAGAGTGATGTGTGCACCAGGTAAGAGTGTTATGTTGTTCACCTATGTAATATCTTCCTAATAAATATTCCTTCTCTCCGTGAAAGTAGGTCAAAGTTGGGGTTGAACTACATTAAATATTGTGTATTATCTGTGTGATTTATGTGTGTGGGTAAAGACAGGTGTCGATGATCTTATGCGGGATTAATTCTCAAGTGTGATATGAGAATTAATTCCTAACACACACAACATGACTCTTCACAAACAATTTGGTTTGAATGGACTCACCTGGTTGGACATCGAATGTTTCATAGTCAATGCCATCAGGAACAAGTGTAGTGTTGTATTGGTAAGGGCCTTTCCCATTAATAAGCACACCATCCGGCATCCCAAGATCTTTCCCGTCGTTAAGGGTCTTCCTCAAGGACTAAAACCCAAAACAAGACCAAGCAAACACCCATTACTAAATCTTCAACTTCATTCAACAAGTACTACAAGATTCCATTTCAATAATTCATCATCAAAAAAAACTTTACCGTGTGGTTCCGGGTGTACCAATCACCAATCATAATTGTTATATCCCCATCTGGGGTTGCAAAAGGAATCGGAATAATATCCCTATTATTGACAATAATGCCACCAAAACCGCCCGACGCTCTCTGAAAATTGAGAGACGGGAAGTAAAAGAAGCTCCCGATTTGATCCTTAACTTGAAACTGGTAAGTCCAGTTCCACTTTGAAGGAATTGGACAGTTGGTGCCAAGCACCCCATCTTGCCAAGAACTCCTCCTCTGTTGAATACCATTCCTGTGGTACCAATAGAATTCCACATCACTAATTACCACTACCATTACCAAAAAAAAATACAAAAACCCAAAATCCCCAATCACATTATCAAAAATAAAATTTGAAATTTGAAATTTAAAAATTAAAAAAAAGGGCTGTAAATCCTACCAAGTGATGAGGAGGTCCTCGTCCAATTTGTTCCGTACATTGACAACCACATTGTTGTTTGTGGTCACATTCATAATAGGGCCTGGAAATTTGTCATTAATAGCAATAACCTGCAAATTAAACCAATGAAGCTTAAGAAAACTGTTAAACCCTAGAAACTCTTCAGCATTACTCCACTGCCCACTACATTACACAGCTTTAAACCCTAGAAACTCTTCAGCATTACTTAGCCAGTACATTCTACAGATCTGAAGCTTAAGACTTGCCATTTTGAAAAACTAAACAAACCCATTAAATATTCACAAAAAAAATCACTAAACCCACATGAAAAATGTACATAACATTTTGAGAAAATAAAACAAACCCATTATATATTCACAAAAAAAATCACTAAACCCACATGAAAAATGTACATAACATTTTGAGAAAATAAAAAAAACCCATCAATTATTCACAAAAAATTGACTAAACCCACGTTACATATGTACATATAATTATCAAAAACTAAAACAAGCCCATCAATTGTGTACATAACATTTTGAAAAACTAAAACAAACCCATTAATTATTCACAAAACTTGAGCATACCCACATGAATTGAATTACATAATGCATAAAAACAGAGATCTGAAGAAGATACCTGTTGGGGAACACCCAGAGGAGAAGCAGTGATGTAAGAGAGCACAAAATTGTAGCTAACAAACGGATCTGCGGCGAAACAGAGAGTAGTGAACAGAGAAATGCAGATCAAGAACACTGAAATAGAGCTTTGAAAAGCCATTAATCGAAGTTTGGGGTATGATTTGAAGTAGATAATCGATATTCCAAGGCTTTTCTGGGTTTACATTATCACATAAAAAGGAGAGGGGAAAGAGACAGAGAGAGTGTGTGTGTGTGTAATAGAGAGAAAAACAGTGCGTATCTTGAGGGGTCAGTAAAAGGGTGAGAACGGCTGATTGATTATAGGCGTTTGTCGGTTTTGAGTCATCATATTCAAACCGAGAGCGTGCGTGAGATGAGAGAGAAAGTGATGGTGCCAGCCAATGGCCAGTTCACAATTTCACATATACTCAACATAGTAATACAGTACTCACAGTCTCTTTTAATTGACTAGTGTTGTCTTCCACCCGACCAATATATATATATATATATTATATGTATATATAAGCATATACATGTATGTATATATATATATATTATATGTATATATAAGCATATACATGTATGTATATATATATATATTATATGTATATATCACCACCGATCTGGTGAAAGGGCCACATGATTGCCAGCAATCTAAAACCTGTGGTCCCCACTTGGTGGTTTTGTAATTGATGGGTATTGTTGGCCTCACTGGATTTTGTTATGGTGTACCCTCTTCTTAGGGCTGCTTTGATCGATCTTGTTCGTGGAATGGTTTTGAAATTGTGGAGAACTCAAAAGTTATTTCGATTTAATTTATGTTTATTTTGAAAATTTTGTACTAAATTCAATTTTAGTACTCTCTCCATCCCAATTTAGTTATTCACTTTGTCCCAAATTAATTATTGAGTTTCGAATCCTAATACAATATTATCATATACTTTTTTCAAATTACTCATCTCCACTAAATTCAAAATATAATGGACATCACTAAAAATTAAATTTTTATTATACATGTAGGGGGCAAAATTGAAAAGAAAATAAAATCAAAAAATAATTGACTTTTCAAATATGGACAAATAAAAAGAGACAGAAGGAGTAATAAAAATCAGTCAATTTTGATATGCATATCATTTTAGTTCAACGAAATCAATCTAGTTATTCGTGAGTAAATTTGCGATTGATTCAGTTCATGCTTTATTCTTTTAGTAAACAAGTCAAACTTTAATGAGTTGAATCTGATTTTTATGCTCATTGAGTAAATGAGTCAAACTTGAACAACAAGAATCTCGATTAGTCAAGCTTATGAATAAGTTGTTTAATTAAAATAGTAAAATTATCTCATAATCATAAGAAAAAATATCATAATTGAAGAATTCACAAAAATAATTGTTGAAAATTATTGGACTAATGCATATTCTTAACAATCACTTGAGAAAAATCAATATTAAGACAAAAAAAAATGTAGAAAAAAAAATCGAATAATGAAAACATGTTAAACAAACGTGCAAAAATCAATTTAAAACGACTATTGACAAGAGTAATATAAGATGCAACTGAACCGAGTCGTTCGTAAGAATGTTTGGGGTCAACTCATTAAAACTAGCGCTCAACTCATATTTGATCAAGAACCAAGATCAAGTACATTTCTTATGATCCTTTAGTAAATAAGACAAGTGATAGTAAATGAGCCGAAATTGAACATTCCAAAGCTTGACTCGTTTGTTTCATATCCACCTCTGCTTACAAGTATGTTGCACAAGTTTATGTTCATAAACGGGAATATTTTTATGAATAATCACGTGTGTAATGATATAGTAATTTTAAAAAGACATTACGAAATAAATAATATTTTAAGTTATAGAGCAAACCATGATTACACATTATTTAAATTGGTTTGAGTTCTATAACGAATAAGGAAAATAGAACTTTTAGAATTGCCTAATAATAATCTAAATAATCCAATTTGGTATATTATCTAAAGGAAAATGGTTGGAAATAAGAGAATAGTGTATGAAAATTTCCTCTTAAATTGAGCAGAATAAAAGTCAAATTATGCATCTTGCAATAAGGCATACCACATGGGGGGTGATGGTGGAATGGATGATGATATGCTTTCACCGAAAAAACACTTTGAAGGTTCATGGTTCAAATGTATCAATGTATATGTGTATATGATGGGACCACTATCATATGTTAGAGATATAATGGGCCACCTAAATATCCTACTTTAATGGGGAAAGTGGTGGTGATAATTTTCTAAAAATATTTTTCTGCCCCATCTTTTCCATTCCTTTCCACAATTAACGACTTTATACTCCCATATTCTTCTATTTTCACCCATAATTATTGTCATCCCATATTTCCTTTTTCTTATTTCTTATTCTGTTTTCAGTCCCTTTGAAAGTTATGCTTGTTTGGTAGATGGTGTGGTGTTGATTTTTTGTTTTGGTTTGGTTGGAGTTGGGTTGGTTGGAGTTGGTGTGATTTTATTTTGGTTCCAAACCATGTTTGGTGCAGATGGTTTTGGTATCAGAAAAAGTGATGCTGAAAAACCAAACCATATTTGGTAGAGTTGGTAATGGTTGAAATTCTGAATATTAATATATATTAATATTAATATATTAAAATATATTAATATATGGGTTTCACATTTTATTTATTAATATATATTAAAATATATTAATATATGGGTTTCACATTTTATTTATTAATAAATATTAATATATATTAAAATATATTAATATTATAATACATTAATATATTGATATTATAATATTAATATATTTTAATATTATAATATTAATATATTAAAATATATTATATATTAAAAATGATATATATATATATATAATATATATATTTCGGATTGCTACAGTATTGCTACAGTAGCCGCACCAAACCAAAACCATCAAAAATGATGGTTCCAAATTCCTTCATTAAGTTGGCACCATGGAGTTGCTACAGTGTTGGTACCAAATTTCCACACCATTTACCAAACATGGTTTGATGCCATTTTTTCAAACCAAACCCAAAATTTTGGCTCCATTCCCTTTACCAAACATGCACTTATTGTTTGTCTGAAAAAGTAACCGAAAAAATCCCACAAGTTTTTTTTTTACTTAAATCCTACTATTTTGCATAGAATTTGATATTAGTCCTATTTTCAAAAAATATTTGATATCAATCCTAATTTTAATAATTTCAGTTGATCAACTAACGGTCAAAGTTAACTTTTAAGAATATTTTTCCTATAATTAAAAATTGTCCCCAAATATTTAACCTATCCCTCTCTCATGTGTTCCCTTCTCTCAGGGCGGAGGGAGCATATGCTCAGGTCACATGCCTCTCCTAAAAAAAAAATTTTACTAATATTTACATATATATTTGATATTATAAAATTACGCCTCCTTAATTTTTTTTTCTTTCCAAAAATTAGTAATAGCATGTGTGTCAAACTAAATTGGTACTTCAAGATTTACATACCAAATAAAAAATCCAAATCACAAAATATCACTAATTTTTTAAAAATAGAAAATAAAAATTCCCCCCCAATAATAATATATTAACATTTTGTAAAATAAAATATTATCCAAAGATCTTTCGATCTATCAGCTCATTCAAAATTCTATTGTATCGTTAGCTATTGTTATAGGATCTCCATTATTTGTGAAAAACGTCCATAGAAGCCTAAGAGATATAGCAAGAGAAAATTAATCTTAATGGAGAAGGCATTTTCTATTTTGAATATTGTAAAGACTAATTTACATAATCGGATGGGGGATCAATTTCTTAATGATAACTTGATTGTATACATTGAAAAAGATATATATTTCGGGGCATTGATAATGAGGTTATCATCCAACGCTTTCAAAAAATGAAAAACCATTGAGGGCAACTATAATTGTCATCAATGGTATATTAATGCTTACTTCTATTTTATTTTTTTTCATTTTTTCAATATTCTAGCTTAGTTCTCTTTGTTTAATTATAATATTCACATGTTCAAGTTGAATAAAATATTTGATTGGTTTTATTAATATTGCATTTTAGTTATCACTCGACAAAAGGAGAGTGGTATGCTTGTTATGGAATGACTCATAATTCAACCATTATCCGATCACACTTATTGCTTAGGTAATTATTTGTTCCAATTTACTACTATTGGATTAGATTAATAAACTTTCAAAATTATAACTCTTTTGCTATTGGATTAGATTAATAAACTTTCAAAATTATAACTCTTTTGGTGTGAATTTTTTTCTTGCCTTATATTTTTATTAGAAGAATTTATCTTTACAAAAGGAGTATTTGTTGTATTAGTTCATGCCTCCCCTTTTATAAGATATATTATGCCTTCTCTCTCTTTTTTCGTTAAGAAAATCCTAATCCGCTCAATCATATCAGACCTGGATTTCGATGTCTTATGCACATTAAATTCTTCATGTTTTGTGTAAATAAGAATATTCTCTCTCTAGACATTTCACAAGCAATTGATCTGGAGAAAAAAAATTCTATCGATTTCATCCATTAATTTATCAATGAATTAATTTTAATATATAAGATGTTTTGAGATCGATAAATTGTAGAAGCTTAAACGAGAATTTAATGCCCGATTAAAAATAAAAATAAAATGCACACAATTTGTCAACTCAGATGAATTGGGGAAGAACAACGGGAGTTGACAAATTGTAGGACAAAAGTCAAAAAAACCCATTACAGAATGAGGTTTGCAAAACATGCATGAATGCAAGGGTTAGTTAAAACAAAATGCCAAATTCTAAACTAACAATAAGTAAAGAAATTAAATTCCACATCATAAAAGCAGAGAAAGGGAAAAAAGAAAAAGAAAAAAAAGAGAGATATAGATGTAATAAAGTTTTAAAAACGTAGTCTATGACTAAAAAATTAATATTCCAGAGATGTTTCATGATTTTGGTCCAGAAAGCCCAATAAGGCGTATTCTTACATAAATATGAGTGTTTGGTGTAAAGTATAAAATGGACTTCTAAACGAATATGAAATCTAATAAGATTACTTATTTGTCCCTATTTATTAATTACTTGGTCCATGTTAACCATCATTTATTATTTTATTACAATCACCCTAGTTCCCAACTTGCATAGGTTTCTCTATTAATGATTCAAAGTTCCAGTGTTGCGGCTAAGTTGTCTAGATGTCAGCAACCTCCCGAGTTGGTTGGAAGGATGAATCTTTGATGGTAGGTTTGATCCGCAAATAGATGACTAAAATATTATAGGAACTGTGGTTCCGGCTACTTATAACACCTTTTAAAGAAAGAACCCCTTAGGATCTAGACATTAGGGAGTTCTTCCTTAGGCTTTGGGCCTTTTTTGTCTGGATACCAAATTTTAGTGTTGTCGACAGGGTCGGCCCTGAGAGTGCCAAAAATTTTTAGGGCCCTAGGCGAGATTGAAGGCGAAATTTTTTTTGGGGCCCTTCATTTCACGCGATGCAAATTTCTCACGCGAAATATTTTTTGGGCCACTTCACTTCACACGATGCAAAATTTTTATTTAAATGTAAATATTTTATAGATTCAAATTTTTAACGAATGACAAAAGCACTACATAATTACTTGGTATTTCTTTTGTATAGATTTCACATATTAAAGCATATAAATATGAAGGGTATGAAATGAATGATTAGTACAAGATACTTTTGAAATAAAAATTGAATTTGAATTTATTTGTAAATGCTTGTCAAAAGTAAGACTAATGTGTCCTAGTAAAAAAATTTGGGTTTATACTAATACAGAAGGAAAAAAAGTTAGGCTTGTGCTCTTTTTTCAATATTAATAAACTTACCGGAAAAAAAAACTTAAAAAGTGATAATTGTGAAAAAAATATTAAAAAAATACATTAAATATACTAATATTTAAAATTTTGAAAACAGTCTCCATCTTGGTGTTGTCATGAAAAGTTGTTGTTGTACATGTGAGTGCGACAGTCGCGAAAGCTCAATTATAGCCGCGTGAAAAATTATTGTCGTTGAGCAAATGCGACAGTCGCGAGTGTAGTCGTTAAATGTTGTGCGGATGCAACAATAATTTTCTAGCCCTAATTAAAATAATGGTTTGATTTAAATTAGACTTTAGTTTGAAAAAATAGAATTTTTTTTTTTGAGTATATAGTAATAGTAAGTGAAATATAAAATTTTGGGGATCCTACCTAGTGAAATTGTTTTTGAATTTATTACAAATTGGGCTGTTAAATAAAATTTTTAAAAATATTGAGGTTGAGGCCCTAAATTGTGTAATTATATTATGCTTTATTTTCAGTTGAACTGAAAAATGAATTAATTTTCTTAAGGGCAATAAAAATATTAAAATTTCTTAAATTAAAAATACCAGAATTTTTTTTTTTGAGGTCCTCTTAGACCGAAGGTCCTAGGCAACCACCTTGGTCACTTATAGTTTGGGCCGGCCCTGGTTGTCGACGAAATTGATGGTGGTAGACACGGCCTACTCGGAGCTAACAAAATCACCTTCATGCATGGATGTAGTAATATTAACTGGCCATGTGAAATAAGAACTCATACATTTTAATAATATCTTTTATATATGCTCAATTTATTGATAAAACAAATAGGTGGGCAGTAAGGTAGTCAGAATCCCGATTTTATTTGGTAAAATCTTACGATTCTACGATTTTATATGATTTTACGATTTTACTACGATCCTACTACAGTTTTATAATGATTTGACGGTTTCGCCTTTTATATGAAATACCTAAAAACTTTTTGATTTAGTCTGATATCCCAATATATAGCCTAAATTTATAAGAAAATATTTAAATGACCAATGTATTAATTTTTTTTGAAAATTCTAATATAATTTACATTTTTAAATTAAATATTTAATTATTAATATTTTAAAAAATAATTAATACGAGTTGCAAGAATCTTACGACTCTACTTACGATTCTATGATTCCGATTCTACGGACCCCAAAACGATTCTACCTATAATATCGATTTTGACTGCCTTGGTGGACAATTTTATATTGGAACGTCAGTGTTATGCATGATTCTAATAGAAAATGTATTAGGTATGTATTTCATTGATATATACATACCGACAGGGTCGACCCTGAAATCTCAAAAATGCGTAAAGGTCCTAGGCGAGATCAAATGTGAGTCTCCTTATACTTAAGGCTTCACAAACATAAAAAGTTAGGTTTGTACTCTTTTTTCAGTATCAATAAACTTATCGGAAAAAAAAACTTAAAAAGTGATAATTGTGAGAAAAAAATATTAAAAAATACATTAAATATACTAATATTTAAAAATTTAAAAACAACCTCCATCTTGGTGTTGTCATGAAAAGTTGTTGTTGTGTGTGTGAGTGCAACAGTCAAAAAAGCTCAAGTATAGCCACGTGAAAAATTATTGTCGTTGAGCGAGTGCGGCAGTCACGAGTGTAGTCGTTAAACTTTGTACGAATGTGACAAGAATTTTCAGCCCTAATTAAATTAATGGTTTGATTTAAATTAGAATTTAGTTTGGAAAATAGAGATTTTTTTTTTTTGAGTATATAGTAATAGTAAGTGAAATATAAAATTTTGGGGCACTACCTTGTAAAATTGGTTTTAGATTTATTACAAATTGGGTTGTTAAATAATTTTATAAAAAAATATTGAGGTTGAGCCTGAGGTTCTAAATTGTGTAATCATATTAGGCTTTATTTTGAGTTAGACTGAAAAATTAATTAATTTTCTTAAGGGTTATGAAAATATCAAAAAAAAATTTAAATTAAAAATACTAAAAAAATAAATAAATTTACCCCTCCTTAAACCGGAGGCCCTAGGTGATCGCCTATGGTCAGGGTCGGCCTTGCATACCGATGAAAGTATGAGTAGATTGATAAAAGGGTGATGAAGATGTACGCATATGCTTTTGTATAAATTCATATATATAGATATATATTTGGATTGTATTATATTTTTGATTTATTTTGTAGTAAAAGGAATGTGATCTTTTTCTTAAGAGGTAATATTGTAACTTCAAAAATATTGATTTAAGAGAATGAATATTTTGTATTATTCAAATGAATTTTGAAAAACGAATGCACCAAACACATATTTTGATGACTTTTTAACGCTCGTGAAAGACTTTTAAAGGTGAAAAAGCTCTCCAAAGATAAAAATTTTCATTCTCATCTACAAGCTTCTAGTTAAAAAGGGATAAAAGGTTTTGAACGTCTGATATTTATTTAATATTTGTTTACTAAAGCAGTTGAAGTCAAAATACATTTTAAAGTTCGCAAACTAAAATAAATAAGTGCAAGTTGTGGTAATTAAAAGAACTAGTTTTATAAGCTAGAATTTATATCTCTATCATCAATTTTCATTTTTTTAATTTCAAACTCGAGAGTGATTTCAAATTAAACAATAAATTTTAAATTAATAAAAGAGCTAAATTTGAAAATGAAGTTTCGTGTTTGGCCCATTGTGACCTCAAGTGCATATATTATGAAAATAATCTCTTTACATTTTCATTTGTAAGACTAGATAAATAATCTTGTCTCACGTGCAATTATTTACCTATAATTAAACGGTTATTAATTCTGTTTAAATGATTGGTAGTCGTGTCGAAGGATGATCATCAAACGGTTACCTAGATTTTAGCGAGAAGTAGAGAGATGGATGGACTCAAATCAAC
Organism: Cornus suecica; assembly: GCA_963922005.1. Classification (NCBI taxonomy): domain Eukaryota; kingdom Viridiplantae; phylum Streptophyta; class Magnoliopsida; order Cornales; family Cornaceae; genus Cornus; species Cornus suecica. The sequence goes on from OY998245.1 coordinate 51,956,940, forward strand.
ACAACTGACGCAGTTGATTTTGGGTTATTTTAACCTCGAGATGGTACATTTACACCCATATATATATATATATATATATTATATTACGGAAATAGTATGATAATCTGTCCTGCAGCTAGTTTATGTTACGAAGCTCAGATCTTGCCATATCAGCAACCACTATTACTCTTTTGTTAACACGTGGTATCATGTTATTGGTAGACTTAACTAATTATATATATCATGTTGATTTTTTTTGATAATATGAATTTCTCAACAACAAGAAAATTTATTAGTTAGATTTTATAGAAAATTACAAAAATACAAAGAAATATTTGATTAAGCAACAATTTACAATAACAATAACATTAAAAATGGATTCTATTTTAGAGAAAGGAACATTAAAATGGATTAATTTAAGAGAGAGAAACATATGGATTATAGGGCTTGGTAGTATTTTCTTATTCTCCACTCTCCTGCCTGCTAATTTGTATAGACTTGTCATCCACACCATATTGACTTGTTCTCCACATTTCCTCTATATATAAGTGTCAGTTCTACTATTGTAAAGATACACAATTCAATATGTATTCTTTACTTTTATTTTTTTTTATTATATTCTCTCTGTTAACATGGTATCAGAGCTACTGTGATATCACCATCATCATCACCATTCAAAGACTCTTCATTCTTGTATCTCTCTGTTGCTCTTTCTCTATCTCTCAAATAACTTTCACACAAGATCTCACAATCGTTCACTATATCTCAATCCAGCCTCCCACCTTTCACTCCCTCTCCTAAATTACATAAATCTATTAACCTAGAAATATAGACAAAATAATCAATCAAATCAAATCCTCAATCCGGTTATTGATTGCACCTTCAATATTTTGCGATCAATCGCATTTTCAGTCTCACATTTGCGATCGATCGTAAGTATTTCACGAACGATCGCATCCTCAGTTCTGCACGATCGATCGCACCTTCTCTGTCTTATTTTTTATTTGGTGATTTAGAATCTTCCATTCAAAACCAATTATGGAACGTTCTGAAGTCTCTTACCCCATCTCCACCATTCTCAATGGTCCTAATTACACTCTTTGGGTTCAATCCATGAGCAGTTTTCTTAAAGGTCTAAAACTTTGGCGACTTATTACTGGAGATGTTACCACATCATGCCGAAAAGTTACTAAAACTTATGACAAGTTTGTGGAACGCTTAGACGAATGGGATAGGAAGAATGGCTAAATGTTCACCTGGTTTCGTAACACTTGTTCCCTCAATACATCAACATTTTGGTCGTTTCAACACTGCTAAAGAAGTTTGAAATTTTCTCAAGAGTCGATACACCACCACAAATCTTACTCATCAACAATAACTTTTGACCAAACTCCATGTTAAAAATCAACAACCAGGTCAATAAATTATTGATTTTTTGTCAAAAGTCTATGACATTTGGGACTAACTTGTGCTCTTTGAACCAATTTGGGATTGCCCTTCCGATTCTGGAAAATTCATCACCTATCGAGACCAACAACGTATCATAACACTTCTTATAGCTCTTCATGATCGCTTCGAATCAGACTGAGCCTCTCTTTTAAACAAAAGTCCTTTACCTACACTAAATAGCACCATTAGCAAACTTTTCTCGAAGAAACCAAACTTGGAACCAACAAATCTCAGACTACTGATTTCATCCTTATTGTTCATCATCCCAAAAATGGCGAATGATCCCCTCAACAGACATGTTCCCACTATTATCAAAACACTCATGTTCTTCTGAACTGTCCTACTCGAGTTTGCAAACATTATCGCAGGAAAGAGCCCGGTTTCTGACCCTACAAGCAATCTCACATAAAATCATCTCTCGGAGCTCCAGCCAAATAATTCCAGTCATCTAAGTCTATCACTAATGCCACTGTGGAAGAATCTTGTCCTTTAGAAGCTGTCAATCCATCTGTCTCCACAAATGAACTTGTTACTCCACTCAAACAAGTTTTATCCCCTCATGGTAATGCTATGTCTGTCACCACAGGTAATTCTTGGTTCTTTGATTCTGGATGTTGCAACCATAAGACTATTGGTTCTTCCATTTTCCTGTCCAAAAATACTATCCTTGACACATCATCAATTAAAACTGCTGATGGATCTCAATTACATATTAGTCATATAGGTCTTGTGTCCACCTCAAATCTATCACTTCCTGTCGCTTTCCATATTCCAAAATTGACTATCAATCTTATCTCTGTTGGTCAATTATATGATCTTGGACTAAAACTTATTTTTTCCTTTTCTGGTTGTCATGTGCATGATGCATAGATGGGACAGATCATTGGGATAAGCCTTAAAGTTGGACGCATGTTTGAGCTCATCCATCTTCACATCCCACATAATTCCTCTATTTCTACAGTCGCTACTATATTATCTTCTTCTCCTTTCACTTTTTGTCATTCCCATTTATGACATGTGTCTATTGATAGACTTCGCTCTTTAATGTCAACTAGTTAACTCGGAAATGTCAAAACTAATACTATTTCTTGTTCATCTTGTCAATTAGGAAAACAATCAACATTATCCTTTAGTTAAAATTACTTTTAGTTCATTTTCTCCTTTTGATCTTATACACTCGGATGTTTGGGGTTCTTCACCGCATAACACAATGAGAAGTTCCAAATATTTTGTCATTTTTGTAGACGATTACACTCGTTTCACTTAGATATTTTTCATGAAAACACGATCATAATTACCTCAAATATATTATGATTTTGCCTATATGATTCAAACTCAATTCTCTCGCCCCATAAAATTTTTCGTGTTGACAATGCCATGGAATATAAAGAAATAAATTTTCTAAAGTTTCTTCACCAACAGGGCACTGTGTTTCAATCCTCTTGTACCAACACATCTTAAGAAAATGGTCGTGTTGATTGCACGCATTGTCATATATTAAACATTGTTTGTACTTTCCTTATTGACAGTTCTTGTCCTAAACGTTTTTGGGGGGAAGCTACTCTCACTATTGTTTACACTATAAATCGCATTCTCATGTCAAACATTGATCCTTATGAACGATTGTATGGTACATCTCCTAACTACAATCTTCTTAAGGTCTTTGGTTGTGTCTGTTTTGTCTTCAACCACATGAACATTCCAAACTTGAACCTCGATCTCGTCTATGTTGTTTCTTGGGATATGAAATTGAACATAAAGGTTATAGATATTGGGATCCTATTTCTAAACGTCTTTGCATCTTTCATCATGTCATTTTTTGGGAACACAAAATATTATATTCTCTTTCAAAATTTAACATATTACCATATTCTACTGCTCCATTTTTCCTGATTCTACAGTTAATATTTTCCATTATATTTTGACACTAAAGCAACCACTGAACCAGATACATCCATAACCGCTTCAGATACTACCTCTCTAAACACTGAACCTGATGCACCGGCTCCTGAGCACTTAACCACAATTTATCCTAATGAGACTGACTTGTCTATTGATCCTGTCACTAAAGTCTCCACGCACGACATTGATGCTTCACCTCCTCATGTCACTACATGTCAATCTACTCGGGTAAGAGAACTTCCACATCATCTTCGGGATTATCATTGTTACTCCACTATTTCTCTCATCATGAACCGTCATCCTATAAAGAGGCAAGTTCTAGTTCTCATTGGCAGCAAGTTATGACTGAGTAATTACAAGCTTTAGACAAAGCTCAAACATGGAACTTAGTTACTCTTCCACTGGGGAAGACTGCAGTTGGTTGTAAATGGGTCTACAAAATTAAAACTCGATCTGATGGCTTAGTAGAGTGTTATAAAGTCAGACTTGTTGCTAAAGGCTTTACCCATGAGTATGGTATTAATTATGAAAAGACTTTTGCTCATGTAACTCGTCTTACATCAGTACAAAACTTACTTGCAATTTATGTTATCCATAAATGCGATTTATTTCAGATGGACATAAAAAATACATTCCTTAATGGTGATCTCATAGAAGAAGTTTACATGAAACCACCTCCAGGGATTACCACTCTCCATCTCAAGTCCGAAAACTTAGGAAATCTTTATATGGTCTTAAACAAGCTCCTCATACATTGTTTACAAAATTTAGTTCCACTATTAGGGAATTTAAATTCATCTCCATTGCATTTGACTCAGGGCTCTTTATTCGCAAGATAGATGTTGGTCTCATATTATTACTTCTCTATGTTGATGATATGATAATTACCGGGGATGACATCACTGGTATTTCCGATCTCAAGAAATCTCTCAGTCTTCACTTTGAATTAAAAGATCTTAGGCGTCTCAATTACTTCTTGGGTCTTGAAATTCTCTCTGATTCTGCTGGTTACTATATCTCTCAGGCCAAATATGTTTCTGACATCCTTGCTCAAGACGGTATCACCGACAACAAAACGGCATCGACTCCTTTGGAAACTAATCTCAAGCTCACTCTTCTTGATAGTGCTCTTCTCAGTGACGCCACGTTGCATAGATAATTGGTTAGCAATATTGTCTACCTCACTGTCATTCGTCCAGATATTGCATATGCAGTTCATTTAGTAAGCTAGTTTATGTCTGCTCCACAAACTACTCATTATATTGTTGTCATTCGTATTATTCGCTACCTAAAAGGCACATTATTTCACAGGCTTCATGTTTCCTTTACGTCATCTCTTGAGTTACAGGCTTACTCTGATGCTAACTGGGAATGTGATCCTATTAATTGTCGTTCTACTACATGTTACTGTTTTCTCTTAGGGGATTCTCTCATCTAATGGCATAGCAAAAAGCAACCTGTCACTTCTAGATCTATCACCGAGTTTGAATATCGTGTTTTTGCTGACACTAAATGATAGCTTATCTGGCTCCGGTGGCTTCTTGTAGATGTGGGTGCTCCTCAAACTCTTTCTACCAATCTTGGCTGTGATAATCAGAGTGTTATTTAGATTGCTCACAATGATGTTTTTAATGAACGCACAAAACACATTGAAATTGATTTTTATTTTGTTTGTCAACATGTGAATAGCAAATATGAAACCATTTCAATGTGGCGTAAATATGAAACCATCGTTCACTCCTAAAATGAATGTTAGGGAGTTTTGAGAACCCATAATAGAATATACGCTTTATACATATGACAATAAAGCTAATAAGGGACGGAGCCAGGAATATTACCTACGGGAGCCAATGCAATTTTTATGAGTTTATTAGTAAAATTTTACTTTTTCGGATTACCAAAGTAAGCTTTTTTAAAAATTGGGGATCCATATGTAATTTTTATAAACATATCTATATATATTGGGGTTAATAAAAAAAATTGACAAAATTTGGGGAAGAGCCATGCCCCCCCCCCCCCCCCCCCCCCCCCCCCCCCCCCCCCAGCCAATGAATGGCTCCGCTCCTCCTAACAAAAAAGTTAGGGACACTAAAAGGGGTTTTAGTGGCTGTAGCAATCACACCAAAAAGAAATGAAAATTACAAGTATAATCTTCAGTGGCAATATAGTAGTAGACATGTTATTTCTTAAATAATCTAGATGAGAAAACCCAGATCACAATAAACAGATTTTTTAGTGGGAATGTTATTTCCCCAGAATTTAAAATTTTAAAAGTCATTATTTCAATTTGAAAAAATTGATATGCATGTATTTATTTATGATGATACAATCATGATCACATATATATATATATATATATATATTTATATTTGTATTATATACTTTATCTGTTAAAAAATAATAGTTCTAGTTGGACTTTTTGATGGCTTTTTTTTTCTTTTTCTAGAAGTTAAATAAATTGTATTAATAAAGTGGATACACAAAATAAAATAAAACTATTAGCCTTAAAGGCTTTACAAACCAACACAACCACTCCCTAGAGCCCTCATAATGTCTTCGTTCAAAACCCTAGGATACAAAAACAAGATCATATTTGAATTAGTCATGGCGATTCGCCACTCCTTCTTCATCACTTGCATCATCGTCCGGTCCAAATAAAGCTACCAAATCATCAACATGGTCATTAGATTAACTGGTGGATTCACATCTAAAATCCCTCATACATCAACTATGGTGGTTGTGTGGGTTGTGGGGCTTGTGGAAATTACGGGTTGGGGCATTGGTTAGGAGAAGGAGAAATTGTGGTTTGGTTCATGATGGTACATGGTTATGAGAAGGTGAAAAACTCATTGTCATGTGATACCTCATGGAAGGAGCTAGGGAGATTCCATTCGGCCGCCATTGATGCATCAAGAGGGCACCTGCACAATTTGACGAAGAAAATCCTAAGCCTAACCACATCAATCACCATTCTGAGGGTCCTTTGTGGAGGTAAGACACTATTCCTAAATACTCTATTATTCCTCTCTCTCCAAATATGGCATACAAAAATTTTAAAAGCTAGTTTCCATATAACAACTCTGCTTTCTTTCAATATGTTCTTCCAATTGGAAGATGCCCATAGTAGAAATACTTTCCATGTATTTTGCATTGTGTAGAATCCGCATTTATCTTGTAACCCATCCCAGACCATTTTAGAATTGGAACATTGGTAGAAGATATGATCATGGGATTCAACTGCTCTCAAGCACAAAACAAATACATTGGGTTGCATTAGGTAAAGAAGCCATGTGTTATCCTTTGTCATGAGTTTCCCCTAAATAGCCAACCAGAGGCAAAAAGAGTGTTTTGAAGTCATGTGCTTGAACCAAACCATCTTGTGCCAGGGGGCATGAACGTAGTTAGGGGAAATTACTTGAAGTGTGTGTTTCATTGAGAAGCTCTTCACAGGTGATGGAGTCTACTGGATACTCTTATTAATGCTTATGTTAGGTAATAGAAGGTTTGTGATATCAAAGTGTGATGCTAGAATTCTTGTTAAGTGTCTTGGCCAAGTCCACACCCCATTAACCAAGAGAGATGAGACCCTAGCCTGCTTATTGAGGTTCCATCTCAACCTTTGGCTATTGGTACTAATAATCTTGCAAATAGGCCCACATGGGTGCCAATCATCAAAGTAGATTCTAGTATCATTTCCATTACCAATTTCGTGTTTAACAAGATGGTGAGCCAGGTTCCTTTGCTGCAATAACTTCCTTCAAAACCAAAAGCAGTCCCCAGTAATTTTAACCTCCCAAATGCTCTTTCTTTTAAGAAGGTTCACTCTTTCCATATGTTCACAGTTCTGTTAGAGCTTAGTGTCCACAAGTGTCTAAGGATAAATGATATGTTCTATTGTTGAAGCTCATGAATACCCACTCCTCCAATTGAATTTGGTTTGCAAAACTGATCTCATGACATTTTAGCTCTATACTTTGTCATAGATGGTCCTGCCAAAAGAAACTTTTGTAGGGTCTCCTTAATCAGCCTACACACTTTGCTAGGTAGGATAAGGAGATTAGTCCAGAAAGTATGGATGTTGAAAAGTGTTGCTTGAATCAGTTGGAGTCTCCCTGTAAAAGATAGGCTTCTAGTAGTCCAAACAGTGATTTTTGAAGTCATTCTATCCACTAGGGCTTAGCAGTCAATAATTGATAATTTGGAGGAGAAAAGAGGTAGTCTTAAGTATCTCATGAGAAGGGTTCCACAGAGCATATGGTCTCTTTAATAAGTTCATTGAGTTTTTTTTTATGTTTTAAGAAAGTATGTTTTAATTGCATTGATATTATGTAGTTTTATATTTTTACCCTTAGGCAATTAAGAAAAAAAAGTTAGTTGGTCCTGTTTTTAAAATGTAATGAGTGAAAAGTTATACTATATTGAGATTGAAAATTAGACAAATATTTTAGGATAACTATAAAGTCAAAAAAGTGAACTATTAAAATGGGAATGAACTATATTACGTTGAGATTGGAAAATGGACAAATATTTTGGAATAACTATAGGGCTATTTGGTAGCCATGTTTTTGTTTTTGTTTATGTTTTTTTGTTTAAAAAACTTTTTTGGTTAAGTGTTTTGGGCCCTAATGGTTAGTATACAGTAAAAAAACAAGTACCCAAATTTAGGCCATTTTAATAAACACGGAATTGGTGTTTTTTTAGGTTTTGGGTATTGTACAACTTAAACACTTTAACCAATTTTACCCTTAAAAAAAATCATTAAAAAAACAATGAAAAAACATAAAAAAAATAACTTCGACAAACATATTTAGGCCATCTCCTACGCGACGAAGAAAGGCGACGACTAGGGTTCTTCTATTTCCTTCTTCTTTCCTACGCGATTCTTCACACGACCTCAGATCAGACCATGAAATCGTGAATGCCATCATCAATTTCGCACGATTTAGGCTTTGACGAAGAGAGGCGGCGACTAGGGTTTCTATTGGAATGTGATTTCCTTATCGATTTGAACTTAGGTTTGCTTTATTTCATGTTTTTCATGTTTACCTTCTCCACTCTTCCCCCATATCTATTTTGGTTGTGTTTTTCGAGCTCAATTTGAGCATTTGTTATATAATGTTTTAAGGGTTGTGTGTGTGTGTTCGTGTGTGTGTGTGTGTGTGTCTATGAGGTATAATTTTTGGGGGTTTAGGGTTTCTTCTAAGGTCAGATTAAGTATAATTTTTGGGGGTTTAGGGTCTCTTGTGAGGTCAGATTTCCTATATTGCTTCATATATTGAATTGATTTCATATATTGAACTGAATTATATAAATTTTCGTATGAATTATACAATTGTAGAATTGTATATTGAATTGATTTCATATATTGAACTGAATTATATAAATTTTCATATGAATTGTACAATTGTAGAACTGAATTACATCAGTTTAATTATTCCTTATATTTCCCAGATGAACTAAATTTTGTAAGGATAATGTTTGTCTTAAATTACATTGGGCATAATCTGTGGTATTTAAAATTGATTTGAGTTAACTGAAAATGAATTTGTAATTAAACTTTGAATTAATGTCAGTTTGATAGTTTGAAAATATGTCTTATTCAAAATCTGTAATTCTGTCATTGTTTGAAAATATCAGTTTGTTCATATATCAAATGAATTGAGGTGATTAGAAATTATCTAGATGGAGAACACTAACATCAATGAGGAACTAGACAATGGAAAAGTTTGGGGGAAACCCCATCTTGATGTCTTGATGAATCTGATGGATGAACAAGTGAAACTCGGTTATAAGTCAGATGAAACTTCTACCAAAATTGGGTGGACCCATATTCGTGAAGGCGTTAAAGATGCTATTGGACCTGGGTATACTAAGGTTAGGATAAGGAACAAATTCAACAGTTTAAAAAAAGACCATCGTTTATTTCACAGGGTCATTAGAGAAATAGGAGTTGGTTTTGTTGATGCTACTAATATGGTGACAATGGAGCCTGAACGATGTGATAGGTTGGATAAGGTTAGTATACTTCAATCTTGTAACGCCCTGCGTTTCCTTTCTCCTTTCTGGAATTCTTTTTCAAGTGTTAACGTTTTGTGATGTCACTTATTCATGACGTCTTGTGTATTCTCGGTACGTGTAAATTTTTAGCGTTTATGTTTTGGACTTAACAGGATAACTTTGTGAACTTTTGTTTCCAGCTTCGGGATTTATTGTTCATTGACGACTAGGTGAGTTCATGGCAACATCTTCTCGTTGGAGCTTCGGCAATCTTATTGCGTTTTCGAACGTGTCACCCTAGTTTAGTGTAGACGTTCCGGTGTAGCATATTTAACGGGTGCGTTTCGATAAGTGTAATTACATGAATTTTTTATTATATTTTCATTTTGTAATTAATGAAAATTATTAAAAACGATTTCGGGAAAGAAATGACCGAAGGGTAAATGAGTATTTTCATATTTAGAGCACTAAGTTGAAAGTGTAGAGATTTGGCTAAGTCTTGGGATATGAATGGCATAATGGTATATATAGAGGATGACAAGGGGTAGAAGAGTAATTAAAAGGCATGATGACACTCTTGTAATTAACCCTAAGTTGAGAATAAATTGGTCATTTCCCATTTTTAAGTGGTGTCTCATTTATAGTCATTGGTCTCATTCTCCCATCTTTGTTCTAAACCCTTGGATCATAGGGCCTTGTTTGGTTGACACTTAAATGCAAGAATGCATTATTGTTGGTCTTTCACTTGGCAATACTTTTTGTTAATCCTTGGATGGTTAATTCATTTTCATTGCCTTATTCTAAACTCTTGGATGTTAAAACATTGTTTGGCAAGTTAATGAGTTTTGTGTGTGGTGTATTTAGTCTTTCATTGCAAGACTATTTTGTGGCCCTTAGATTAGATCTTCACTTGCTAGCTTTATTATTGGTCATTGGATGGTAAGAGTTGTGAGTGGATAATCTCTATAATTCTTAGGGTTAACACACATTTGGCAAGACTTTTCCATTGTCATCTCTTGCTATCTTTTTTCCCCCTCTTGCTTCTTCTCCACTTATGAGTTGATTTGATCACCTTAAGTTAGGAGTTTGATGTGGCCATTAACATGGAAGATGTTCATAGTGTCATTCTCTTTGGTTTGAGCCAAAGATTGGTAAGTGTTCTTCCTTCTTTGTGTATTTTCCATTCAAACCCTAGTTTTGGGATTTTTGTTAAACTATTTCATGACTCTTGCTCTCCTCTTGTGTTGGAGTTTGATTCATTGTTAGGAGGTTATGGTTAAGCTTTCCACCGGATTACTCCTTTGATTTCGGTGTGGGGTAAGAGCTAGGGTTTCTTTGGCCTTACTTAATGATTAGCTTTGCTCTTCAAAAGGTAGGAAAAACTTCTCAACTAGCTCATCTTATGATTGTGTGGGTATGAGTTTGATTATAGGGTTCCTAACCTTAGATGAAATTGTTAAGTGTATCATTGGAATTGTGAATTAGGGTTTGAACATGTTTATATGAATTAAACCTTGTGTATGGAGTACTTATAATGATATTGAATAGGATTATGAGGCATGCTAGTTATGTGGTTGTTCTTGAGATTTATCATATTCAAGTGTGCTTGTATGCCTATATATGTGTATATGTATGTGGGTATAGTTGTGTATATGTGTAAGTGTAATTATACATATGAGTATGTGGGTGATATGGAAGTAGCCTTTGTAGTGAGATTATGCTAGCTCTTTTGGTTAGTACCTTTGAGGTATGTTGGGAATTCATGTCATGTTTGAGATGTAAATTATGATAAACTTGCTTAAATTGAACTAAGAGCATATTTAAAAGAATGAAATTGTTATTCTTGTGAATTAAATGACAACTTGATGAAATGGAACATTAATTGTGCATGATTATGTATCCTTGTGATTTAAATGCTTTAATTGAGAATTAAGCATGTTAAATGAATGAAAATATTATCCTTGTGAACGAAAATGACAACTTGATGAATTGGAGCATGAATGTTGCATGAGAAGGCATTTTTGTTGGTTATGACTTTTAATGAGATTTGAAAGCATGTTGAATGGTGAAAAACATTCATGTTGACATTTTAGAAATGTTGTTTATAAATATGATGAGATACATATTTATGTTGTTGCATGGCCCATTGAGACATATTGCATATGGGTTCACCTGTTGTAAAGAGAATTCAATTGGTGTGGTCTACATCTGTTTGTGTATTATGCGTGAGTAGACTTGTTTTGGATCGTCGTTACAACTGGTTAGGGGGTGCTCCTCGCTCCTACAGAACTAATCTTCTGAAAAACTGAGACGATAGGGGGAGGACTTGTCCAAATCCTATTGTACGACCGCGTCATGTTTGACGTCTTCCTTGTTAAGAGTGTAAGTGTCAAAGCACTTGGGAAGAATGGTACGATAAATCTACCTTCCTTCATGAGCTTGTATCATCAAAAGTGAATGGTTAGAGAATGATCTTGTTAACCCTTAGAGTAGGGTGTCTATGGTCACGTGTGTACCATGAGGTGTGTGAGTCATATTGCATTTGAGTTGCTATTATGTGATTTATCTAGACATGTGGATCATGATATTATCCTATGTGGTTGAGGAACATGTTTAATGTGGATTTCGAAATATATAATTCATATGTTATTAAAATGCTCAAATGGAATTGGATAATGTGATAAGATGATTTGCATACCTTGTTTAAAAGCATAATATGAGATTAATGCTTGTACTTGTTGATTTGTGCTTATATGCCTTAGAGGGGGGATATAAGTTAGTTTGATGACTTTCTTGTGATAAGAGAAAGTCGGTGATGAGTCATAGTGTTGATTAGCGTTCATTATGAATTGAAGGCTTGAGAATACGGGTGATAGTTTTGAGGTATAGTTAGCGATGGTGTAGCAACGTGGCATCAATAGTGATGTTGATGTTTTGGTTATGATAGACGAGGTTATGAATAAACTGAGCCAATTGTGTATTAATGGCCATGTGATATTGTTAGAAACCAAAGAGATGTGGTTTCAAATGTGAAATTGAGGTTTGAAATAATCGGAAGAGGTTTTGATTTGAAACTAGTTGGTTCTGTGGCAACGGTCACTAGGTTTCCTTTAGCGATTTTAAGGACTGGAATGTCATTGGAGTTGTGAACATTCTTGAATAAGTCGTTATGGAGTTTATGGATTGGATTTAGATGTCAAACTAGGTATGGTTGAGTTAGAGTTAGTGCCTTTGCGTATAGTCACTTGCCCTTTCCTTCGAGTTGTTTTTTAACTTCAGTTCTTTATTCATTTGCTCCATTTGAGCATCTACAAATGCGCTTCGGTCTTTCTGTTGGTGTTTCGGTCTGTTTCCCCGAAAACGGTTTTTTCGTAAGACTTGTATTTGAGTTCATTCGGTCTTTAAGTGAAAAACTCGTTTTTGCCTACCCCCGTGACCCCGAATAAAACTTTAGGTTTTAGAAAATGATTTTGAGTCATTTGAAAAGATTTTGGCACTTAAAAGGTTGGTAGGATGCTAAAACGGAGACCGGAGACAAAACGGTTATTTTTTCGCAAATTCTTGCGTATCGCGCGACAGTTTTCAAAAATTCATATCTCTTCTCCGTATATCGTATCGAGGTGAATTGTTTTTTGTTAGAAAGCTAACATCTTGAATTTATGTTTAGGATTTTGAAAAGGTAATTTTTTGAAACTTCATTTTCGGCAGAATGTGGGTGTTTTTAAGGTTTGGAACAGTAATCACTGTAACATGCCCACACCTTGTTTTCCTGCACGCGCGACAATTTTCAAAAATTCATATCTCCTTCTCCGTTTATCGTATCGAGGCGAGGAGTTTTTTTGTTGGAAAGATGACATCTTGAACTTGTTTGTAGGATTTTGAATCGCTCGAGTTAACATAGTTTTGAGTGATTTATGTTCATTGAAAGTTGGGTACTTCAGCTTTCCGTTTTTGTCGACGTTGTCCGATATCATTTTCAAAAGTTCATATCTCTCGTCTCGTGTCTTTGAATTAGGTCCTGTTTGTTCCTATGACATGTTTTAGGTCCAAATTTTGTATTTTTACTTTGAAATATCATTTTTACCCTTGAAATGACTGTTTTACCCTTAATGAAAGTGGGGTACTTCAGCTTTCCATTTTTGTTGGCGTTGTTGGATACCGTTTTAAAAAATGGATATCTTTCGCCTCGTGGCTTTGATTTAGGTCTCGTTTGTTTCTAGGGTATATTCTATGTCCAAATATTTGATACTAAATTTTAAATCATTTATTTTTACTTGAAATGACTATTTTACCCTTGGTGAAAGAAGGGTACTTTAACTTTTTGTTTGGGTCGGCGTTGTCCGATGTCATTTTCAAAAATTCATATCTATCGCGTCAAGGCTTTGAATTCGGTTTTGTTTATTTCTATGATTTAACCTATGTCCAAATAGGTGGGGTAAAGTTTTAAAATACATTTTTCCCTTGAAATGACCATTTTACCCTTGGTCGAACATGTGACCTTTGAGTGGTCGGTGTGATGGGTTATTTAATCCCTTTCACTTTCCTTCTGGTTTTAGGAAACCTTTGTGACTTCCCTTAGGTTGAAGTAACTGTTTTACCCCTGAGTTGGGTTTACGAATGTCGGGTAGTGACATGTGAGGTGATTAGTAATATGATTTGATACTGATTGGAGGTTTTGAAGCTTGTTTTGCTCGTGATCTAGGAAGTGTAATTGTTACCCTTCCTGGGGTGTTATGAATAAGAGTGTTGCTCCCGTGATTTGGTGTTTAGTGTTGTGTTTATTGTCAATGTGGGACTGACGGGTATGAGTCGTAGGGATCTATGAGGTGATCTGTACTACGTGGCTTGTATTGAATGTATATATCTCTCTCTATATATGTATATATAGGTATACGTTTATTATATATTGTTGTGCTATGGTTTCACTACGTGCTAGTTGTCTTATTTATTGATGCATGGTAGAGGACTAGGGGGATGTGTTCCCGGGGTCTTGTATTGGCAAGAGTCCCATGAGGGACATTTGACTAACCTAGGGTAGATACATGTACATGGGTTGGTTCGCACTCGACTTGAACAGTCGCAGAATGTGACAACTACGATTCCTTTTTCCTACGGGGCTTCGATGAGCTCACCCCGACATTCTTTTACCTGGCATCCCAAATGGTAGTTTGCAGGAAAGATTTCGGTTATGGGCAACATGGGGTGCAACGACACTTTATTTTGTTTCCTAGTTACAGGATGACTTGTGGCACATATGTTGTTGCGGGATTTGGGACGTTCGTACGTAGAGTTGTTCCTTTTCTTTCCCTTTACTTGTCCCCTGTATTGGGACTGTTGTTGTATATTTCTTGGGAGTCAGTCTGATGGCATATCCCTTCCGTGTATTTGGTATTAGTGCATCGTTGTATAGATGTATTCTTTCGGCACCTCAATGTGCTTTGTGTATCATTTGGTTTAGCTTCCGCTTGTTTATGTATGGAAATATTGTTATTAATAATATTCCATTCGTTTATTGGTTATTTAGGATCTTAATTGGTCGCTCTTTGTATGAATCATACCCTGGATTCTTCGGATGTCCCGGTTCAGGAGTCTTTGGAATTTAGGGGCGTGACAAATCTAGTGCAATAAGTTGATATTACAATTTAGTAATATCATTTACAAATAATTTACTATATTATGTTGTAGGTGCATAAGGGTTGCAAGGGAAAATTCTCGGGTAAACCTTATATTTACTATAAGCAAATGAGTCTCATAGTGGGAGGTAGTGAAGCCTCGAGTGAACACGTCTGACCTTCCACTAAAACTGACAAACATTACCAACACTTTGAACAATGTGTTGATATCTTAGGGAAGTTGGATGGAGTTTATGATGCGCATTTTGCTAAGGCCATTGATAAGCTCGAGCATTCTGTGATATTCCGACGTTTCTTTCTTAGGATTTCATATGACAAGAAAGTGGCTTGGGTGATGAATTTGTAGCTGTGATATGACTATTTTATGTTATGCCTATCTTTAAATTTGGATGTTTGTATTATGTACTCTTTAAATTTGGATGATTATGTGTGTACTTTTAAATTTGGATGATTGTATTCTATTCTTTTAAATTTGGATGATTGTAAGACTAAATGTTGATGACTGTTATGTTATGCCTATCTTTAATTTGGATGTTTATGTTTTGATTCAACATTTTCTAATCTATACTTATGTTACTAGGAATTCTAATATGCGCCATGAGTAGTGATGGTCGTATGTTACAAGACATGATCAACATTATTCTTAAATCACTTGGTGATGAGTTGGATAAGGATTCTTGCCTTTCTGCAGTGTGTGCGGTATTGGAACAATACAGGACACGTATAAACAATATGCCGTGTAGGAATTCGACTTTACGTGGCCAACAATATGTTATTGAGTTAATCCGCGGGAATGAGACTAGGTGTTATGAAAATATGAGGATGCACCCTGATGCCTTTGTAAATTTATGTGAGCGATTGAAGGGATTAGGGTTAAGGGACTCCAAATGGTTAACAACACAGGAACAATTATCGATATTCCTCCTAATTTTGAGCCATAATGCGAGGAATCGGTTGGTAGCTGAAAGATTTCAGCACTCAATATGGACAATATTCACTCACTTAAAATGAATGATGATGGAGATGACAATGATGCACCTGAAAATGTTACGCCTTGGGGGGTACACTGAATGAGATTCGCGATGCAATAGTAAACAAAATTTGGGCAGAACGATAGATGTTTTATTTATGTCATATTTGGATAACTGTAATAACAATGAATGGTTTTTCTATCTTTAATTTGGATGACTTTAATAGCTTATATTATCTAAGTTATGGATTACTGAAATAACTTATATTATCTAAGTTCTGGATAACTGTAATAGCTAATATTTTCACAATTCTATTGTTTTCTAACTTACTATTGCTACTTTGTGATTTGAAAATAGAAATGTATGAGGATTTGGGGCACGACCCTCAATGTTACTATGGCAGGGGTCCTATGATTCTTTATCGAACCGGGACAATACAAAACGAGGGACACTACTTTTACAAATGTCCAGAATGGAAGGTATGATTTTTAATATGTAGGGATTAACAAAATAGTTGATTGGAAGTAATCATAATTACTTTATATGCTTTGATATTATAGAAACACTATAAAAGTTATATATGGTTGGATGACGTCATCGCGGGTTTTCAAGGAATTGAACAGCAGAAGGACAATAATTTAGACAACGTAGTTGCTGTTATTCAACATGAACAACATCGGCAGAAGTACATTATATATGGTGGTTGTATTTGTCTAAGTTGTTTGTTCCTACTTATGTGTTTTATCATGATTCTTGTGGTTATTGTTATTGTAATTGACTAATGATATTCCATTTACTATTTTTTATCTGGGTCTGTAATAACTATATTCAGATATGCTTTTACATTGAATGACTGTAAAATATTATTGAATTTTCATCATGTAATGTATGTTAGAGAACAATGTCTTAGGTCTTGTGATGTTGGATGCCTTTGAAATTGAGTTATTTTTAGTTATGTCTTGTGATAATTCTTGCTATCAAGTGAAAAAAAAAAATTGGACTTGTTATTTTTATGGGGAGGTGCGGCCGAAATTTTTTTATTTCCAATATGCTCATGATCAATGAACAATACCAACTTATCATAGAGACATTTGGTATAGAAGTGTCTTTCAATCGCTAAAGATTTGCCATTATTAATTTTTGTATTTTGAAAAAATAAAAATAAAATTGAAGTCATAAAACGTGTTATTCTGTTTATATTATCTGAAATTCAGAATAAACAGACTCTGCCAAACGTGTTTTTCTGTTTCCATTCTGTAAATTCCTGAAAAAACAGGGTTCTTCCTAACGTGTTTTTTGGTTTTTGATTTTTTAATTTCGACAGTAAAAACATCCCTACCAAATATACTTTTATTTTCGGACGAAAAAAATAATACAAGAAATTTGTTTTTGTTTTTTTCAACAAAAAACACAAACATAAACACGGCCTACCAAACAGGTCCTATATAGTCGGGAAAGTGAATTATTAAAAAAAAAAAAAAAGTGAGTATATAGATAACAGTTGATATACTTTTCATAAACATTCCCATTTATGGCTTATTATTGCTAGACATGTCAATGGATCGGATTCAGATCGGATCAGTTAAATCCAAATCCAATTTGTTAAGAAATCGGATTATCGGATTCGGATCTTAATCGGGTTATCGGATTTTATTTTCAATCCATATCCGGTTAATATCGGATTCAGATTGGATTCGGATCATAATCGGATTATTGACAAGTCTATTGATAAGGATGACAAAAACTCCCGATCCGCGATCCGAATCCGATAATTCGACGGATTTTCACTTAGTTAATTCATATTCGAATTTCTTCATTATAGAATATCTGATTCAAATATCTAATTAAAAAATACAAAAATCAATAAATACTGAAACACTAAATTATTCACACTTTTAATAATTATATTTATGATCAATCATTATTAATAAATAATAAAATAATTAACAATTAACATTTATATACATGTACAGTATTAAATATATACACATAAAAATATCAAATATATATATAAATATATTTTATATTGGATCGGGTTATTATCAGATCGGATAACATAAATCCAAATCCAATTTGTTAAGAAATCGGATTATCGGATTCGGATCCTAATCGTACTATCGGATTTTATTTTCAATCCATATCCGGCTAATCGGATAGGATTTAGATCGGATTCGGATCAAAATCCGATCCATTAACAGGTCTAATTATTGCACAACTTATCAGGTCACCTTCATTTCTTTCCTCTATCAATTCAGAAACTTAATCAAGATTATTATGCACCTTAATTCCATTCTATAAAGTAATAATTCTAGAAAAACTTTGTTAATTGCATGCAAAATTATGCGGCCAACTTTTAATGTGCAGGCTAGGTGGACAAGTACAATTCGTCATATCGTCCAAAACTGTTACGTATTATTCAGTTTATAATATTTTTAAAAAATGCCAATATTATTATTTAGTACCGATATTCATTTTCATTTTAGAGGTTAATATTATTCAAATCCGTTAAACCTATACGGCAGCTGCGATATCATTCATCTTAGTACCAATAGCTACATGTTGTTCACACATCAATCAAAGTACTAGTTGTTGTCGACATTAATTAGCAATGTTTGTTATATCTACTTTCTTGACTTTTCTTTCTTTTCTTTTAATTGTTATTGCTTTTCTAATTTCTATCACAAGAATGAAATTTATTTAACTAATCTTCATTAATACTAGTTAATATGTCGCGATCTTTCCAAAATCCGTAATTTGATATTGAGATGGTATGGGTGATGCTGACTTGATACATTTATTTCTCCACTTAAATCGAAACCCATTTATTCAATTAAGCGCCTCATACAAATAATTTGATTATTACTTAATATATTAAATGCAACTTGTAAAAATAAGAGACATAATAACTACTTAACACTTTAATGATGAAAAAGTTGTAAAAATATCAAAAAATATATATTTTTTGATACCACCACTTAAAATCTTCAATACTTTAATTTGAGTTCTTAAAATTTTTTAGTTTTATGAAACACCACAAACTCAAATTGGATTCATCTGAAAATTTTGAAGGATGGTTTTTGAAGTTACAATTAGTGCAGTATAAGATAGTGTTGTATTCCATCGAATGGATCCACAATATATATATATATATATATATATATACACATATGTGTGTGTGTTGGCGTGTGTATATTTTGAGTGATGGATTAAATATATTTTGAGCGAAAAATAACAAATTTTTTAAACAGAATTTGGTGGTAAGGCAATGATTAAGTTCATTACAGATTATATAAATAATTGATTTTGCGTAGGGTAGGCATCAAATTTCAAATTTTGTATGCGTCACTAAGTCCTATTTTAGTCATGAAGGGTATACTTAAAAAATGAAAAAAGTATTACTGGTTCTGTCAATATATATATGTTAAATGGGATCTATCAAATAATAACTATTTTTAAATGAATAGATGTGATACTTTGTTTTGGACTAAAATGATACGTAGACACAAAACCAGTACAAGACAAGCATAATTGATATGAGAAGTAATGTAACGAATACTATACTATATTAGTTGGAATAGTTATTATAATTTGGGTTAATTATAGCTAAATCCCCTCGAAATATGTTAAATAACATGTACATCTCCCGTTATTTGGTAAATTATAATTAGATCCCCTTAAGGATTTACGGTGACTGATAATGTGAAATTATATCTTTACCTATATTTCATTTAAAAGATTTAAAAATTATTATTTTGCTAATTACTTATTTATAAAGGTAATTTTGGTTATATTATAAATTTTAAATAAGGGTATTTTGGTCTTTTCATATGTCATTTGCATCTACTCGAGGACATTTAAGACATTTCATATATGAAAAAGTGATGACATCAGCATTGACCGATTTTGATCACGCCGATAGGGGAATATCTATTACAACTTACAAACTTGATGGGGTTTAAATATAATTTATCAAACAAAAAAGAATTTACCTATTATTTAACATATCTCAAGGATCTAGCTGTAATTAACATATAATTTTGAAGCATTTGAACATGGTCTTAGATAGACTTGCGGTGTCAAATTAGTAAAATAAACAAAAAGCAATAAGGCAAGCAGTGATTGGCTCCATATGATACCAAGAATAGTCTCTGTGCAATTTTATCTTATTATTTATTGCAATTAGTAATATATATATAAATAATATACATTTGGTAAGGATGTGTGCAACTAGTTAAAAGAGGAAACAATCTTAGACCAAAACACATTGTCACCTAACATTTATAAAATTTTGTTTAAGAAAATGGGCAAAGTGAAATTTGCTTCATTTCTTAAGTTTTATATACAATGAACTCTATGATTAGAGTAATTGAGTGTGAAGATTGCACAAATTATATAGTATTTTATTCTTTGTAAAATCTTTTGTCTGCAATATCATGTTTTAGAACTTTCTAAAAGAGAAAAGGACACCTATGCTTAATCGCGTTTTCTTTGGATAAATAAATATATATTAAGTATTGGTGGGGAGGGCACTTAGTCATGACTCGTAAGCATCAAGCTATTTTCGATTAAAAGGAGCTGTATGGCCATTATCTAATGGAAGTGTAAATTGCACATTATCTAGAATTCAAAAACAAATTTTTAGGAGAATTGTCTAATCCTTAAAATGTTTCTTGAAAATGAACTATCTTGTACTTTCACTTCAAAGATCCATTTTAGGGTATTGAGCTCAACCTTTAGGTGTTTAGGTTCATCTCTTAATTTGTAACCTTAGTTTGGGATCGGCTACGGGATCATCATGTTCACGAGCTTGAAAAGTCGAACTGGAAATTGACTCATTGTTATGCTGAAGTTCGAGCACGACCAATTATTATTGGTGCGTGTAGGACTAAAGATTGCATGAGTTGGATGATGAATTATGGAATGCAACTAAAGTGTTGCTTGAGTTGGTGCGTTTAGGACTAAAGTGTTGGTGGGTTCGTCCCATGTGAATGTTATATGATCTTGGATTTACACGTTCTATTATATTGTCCAATATTTTTCATCTTGATAGAGATACTTATAGTGACCAGATCTGCATCCGATTTTTAATGTTTTTTTAGTGTATTCGTCTTACTCTAATTTTGTTATTTACTTGGCGAGATTTAATTTTACCTACTAAGTTTATTGTGAAAATGTACATATGGTGATTACTATATGGTTACTGTAAACCAAGTTTTCATGGTTGGTGGTTGGTGATGGTAAGCCTCTAGAACCTAGAGATTTAGGTGAGTGAGAGTTGAAATCATCATTATCCTAATTTAATGGGGCCTTAGGGATTTTTAATAAAATTTTAGTGGGGCCATAATAATTATTCTTCTAAATTTAAAGGTAGGTTAGTAAGAAAAAATAAAATTAATGGGAGCCACCGCCCCCACTCGTCCCAAGGCAGGTCCATGCATGGCATGGTTGAAAAATGACTTGGGTCCTACCGATCTTTTTCTCTTTTAAGAACTTTTTTCACGTAAATCTTTGTGTAAAATCAATTAATATTTTTTTTATTTACTTATTTTAATCAAATATTAGGAAAAAATTTCACTCACTAATTCCCAATACTAAAACACCCAGATTCATCCACACAAACACACAAGTTTCACTATGAACAGAATGCCAAAATAAGAGAAAATTTTTGTTCCTCTGCAGGCAATCCAAATTATAGATCAGCAATTACATTCATCGTTCGCAAGTACACAATTTCTTCAACTCTTAAGAACTTCAATTTGTATTGAATAAAGCAATGGCCTAAGAATACAACCCCTCTTCCATGAATCGAAAGACTTCACCTTCACTTAGTGAAAATAAATTGAGAAGAAAGAAAAATAAAAATGAAAATGGTTATGTTCTAATTTGAACAATTTGATTGAAACTGATGAGATCGACCAAATCTTTTTACCATCTTTAGTCTAACAATCCGGTGGGATACGAGTGTATATATGCAGAATTCATTTGCCATATTTTTAGTGACACAGTGATGTCTGTATCAGTAGCATTGTTGAACAAGAACAGCTTAGTATCTCCATAGATTGCTTTTGTAGGATACACTCTTGAGGTGATACAAGTCCTCCCACCTTGAGCAAACCCTTCGACTATCGAATGATCCACCTGAATAATCATCCATTTTTCAACCAAATCAATATCCATAATTTCATTTTCTTTCGTCCGAAAGAGGAAGTGACTAAAAGACTTACCAGTATCCTCATACTTAATTTTTCGCCGTCTAGTACAGGAACTGCGTCGCCATATATTGTCTTTACAACATCCGGGGCATTGGAAGACCTGTAAGAAAGACAATGTGCCTTATTTAGACAAGTCGAATAAGCGAAAGCTATGTATGTTCAAGAAAAAAAAGAGAGAACAACTTTGAATATACAAACTATAGGCAGTGAGAATTATGAAGAGAAAAGTTTAAAATAGGCCTAAATTCAACTCTTTATGAAAATTACAATAATCTGAGTCCATTACAACAAGAGTGGAATTTTTCAAAATCTTCACCAAGCATGCAATATTATAGAAAAATGCCAAAAACTAAGCGTAGATCACGAGTAAAATTCGCGCGTACATATCACTGATAGTTTTGGATGTAGAGGAAGGGTGTTTTTCCGATGAAAACAGTCTCCATAGTCATGTTAACTTGTCCTACCTCACAAATTAGTATTCGAATCACTACAAGAAATAAGAATTTTAGTGGCGGTCGCAACCACACTAAAAGGGTTAAAAATTACAAGCATAATTTTTAGTGACGAGTTGTGAATTGCCAACTAAAGTCCCGACATTAAAAGTTTTTTACGCTATAATGACAGTAAAAACTGTTGTTATATCTAAAATCTCCTAAATATACAAATCAACTTTTTGTACTATAATGGCAACAATCTTAGTTCGTCACTAAATTTTTGTCACTAAATTTTTGTCAGTGTAGACACATGTTTTTGTAGTGATCTTACAATTCAATACTTGGATAAAAGATGCCTTTGATTTCGAAAGTAGAAAATAATCCTCATATTTGCATAAAACACAGTGATGCTTTTGTATTTTAAAATATAGAGCACAAGAAATGCATATTGGAGGAGGAAAGAAACAGACCTTGATAGATCAGTGCAGAAGAAAGTCTTGAAATTGCCATCACTCTCTTTGGCAACATAGAAGTAGACAGGAGTATGCTCAGAAAGGTGCCTATCTGCAAGGACCAAGAAACCGAATGGTCCTAACGCTCCCAGGTCAGTGGCTGCACCACAGGTGTTGCCATGATTAACCACATTGCTTGCATTCATTCTCTCCAGTGCCTTCTTATCAATTTCGAACTCAGCCGTGATATCCAACTGTTCCATTTTCAAAGTCATCACTTCAATTCCAATTTCATTTTGAAATAAGTTTACAAGGACTAGCCTAGTGCACGAGGCAATGTCATTGCAGGCTTTGAGAAGACGTATGCAGTCTTATCTCTGTGAGGACAAGACGAATTTCAGTTTCAAATTCGTGATCTCTAGGTCACAATGTGGCAATCTTACTTTTGTGTGTGCACGAAGTTATGTCATGCAGGGTATGTGAAGAATCAGATCTATGCAGTCTAATCTCTATTTTAAGAACGGACTATTCTCAGTTTCAAATTCGCAATCTCTAGGTCATAGTATAACAATCTTATTATTTTGGGTCCACAAAGTTACGTCATTGCAGACTGTGGAAAGAGTCAAATGTATGCAGTCTTATCTCCATCAGAACATAGTACTTGAGTCAAATGTATGCAGTCTTATCTCCATCAGAACATAGTACTTTCAGTTATCAAATTTGTGACCTCTAGATCACAATGTAGCGATTTATTGTTGTGCCAAGCCTGACTGTCACGAAATAAGTCAACAAACTTTAGATTGAAAAAAGAAATAAAAAAATATGATAACCTGATTTGCTTTGCCAGCTTCAAGTGGCATGATTGAGCCTGCTTCAAGTACAACCTTGTTGTATTCGTTACTGCTAGTTCTCAAACTCTCAACCTCCTCAACAGGCCATTGAATTAGGTTACTCCCGGTCTTCTTATCGAACAATATCGTCCTCGGAACGCCCTGTCATGTCATTATACAAATACAACACAAAAAAAATGAAAACCTCTACATTTATAGTTCAATAGGTAAAACATGTCCATATAGTTGGAATAAAGACTTTATCGTTGCAACTACGAAAAATGTACCTGAAGAGAGGCCCAACCCTTCTGAACATCGGTTCGTTCACTATCAGTCTCGGGAATCCAACCCCACAAGATCCTCCTCTTCTTCTTCCCATCATAAAAAGTCTTTGAAGCGTAAAATTTTCCATAATCATACCTCAATCCGATGCCAACATCTAACACGGGATTATCCGGAACCCATGTTACATTTTTCTCATGGTACGTCCCAAGTGAATAGTGATCATTCCTAGTATCATCAAGACTGGTCTTCATCACATGCTTCACTCCATCCCCATTTGCTGACGTGTCCAGCCCATTCTCTTCGGTCTTAGAAACCGGGTAAAAGTCAACGCACTCCCACATACCCGTACCCGAAACCCCATGGAGCGTCCCATTTAACAGCTCATAACTTTTGAAGTCCTTAGTGTCATACACCAATGTAATGCCTGTTTTGTTGACTTTTGAACCAATGATGATCCGCCACTTGCCCTCCGTCGTGTACATTGCGGTTGTCGGGTCACGGAAATCGAGAGTACCGATACTGGGTGGGGGGACGAGGACCGGGTTTCCGGAGTACTTGACCCAATTGACTAGGAAAGGATCAGATAGGTTGGCGGGGTATGCTAGATTTTGGACCTGCACATGCTGCTCCGTTGAGCCGGTGTAGAGCATGATGATCTGGCCATCAGGGAGGATGGTGGCGGACCCGGTCCATACGCCATTGTAGTCGTAGGAGTGATCGGTGACCATGGCGGGCGGGAGGTGGCGCCAATGGACGAGGTCCGTTGAAATGGCGTGGCCCCATATGATGTTGCCCCATACTGCACCTTTGGGGTTGTATTGGTAGAACAAGTGGTACCATCCGTTGTAATACAATGGACCTACAATATTTGCATTTTGAAAAAATCAATTGCTTGAATTTAAAATTAACAGTTCTAAAATCAAAATGATGATTTAAAATCTGACCACAATCGTTAAATTTCGAACTCCGTGAACGTAATTCAAGAAATTATTTGTAGTCATGACAAATCGAACACAAAATTTGATATTTTTTGAAATATGGGCCTGTTTGGTTTATATTTTTTATAACAGTTTTTAGTTTTTTGAAATCTGAAACTTTTTTATTTTATTCAGTTTTATAAAATTTTAGTTATAAAAATAACTGTTTTCAAATAATTCATATTTATTGTTTTTAGAAAACTGTTCTTTATTATTAGAATTCTTAAGAATAACTTTCAGAGTTACAATCCAAACAGGCCAGAACCGAGAGACCTCTTTTTTTAATGATCCAAACCTGATGGCCAAATTTCATTATTAAGCACACTCACGAAAGGAAGAAAGTATCGGATTTTTTTTTTATGGTCCATGTTCATTCGGAGCCCAGAACCCAGAGGCCTCTTTGCTGTCATTGACTAGGATAACACGAGTCAAAGGCTCAATTCGTAGTCATGTTTCTAGGGGTAAAATAGTCAGTCCGGCCAGGTTAAATGGCTCTAAATTGTGACCATTATTGATAAAGGGACAATGACAGAGCATTTTAAATCATTTCATTGATCTATCTTTCATCCTCACATCTAAAATTAGGAGACTTGAAATAGTCAGTGAACACTTTACTTATTATTTATTAATTTACTGTTTTTGCTATATATATAATTATATACACACACATATACTCTATCAATATTTTGGAAATTTCGAGTCCTCTAGAGAAAATGTTAATGGACCACATGTCTTGTCATAGTGGTATAATTGATAAAAAATTGTTGTTTATTTTTAGTGTTAAGGAAATAATTATTAAATCGACTATTATTAATTTTCTTAATATTAACAAAAATGGTGAGGATTATAGGTTTTTAGAATTTTGGTTATTCGACTGTCCCAATTTCTCATCTCCACTAATTTGGCTTTTGAACCAAATTAAGTTACAGTTTTTCAACTTTTATATTTTCTTGTCAACCTGTCTTTTAATTTGTAAGATCTTTTGGGATATATGTTTATATATATATATATATATATATATATAGAGAGAGAGAGAGAGAGAGAGAGAGGGTTATGAGCATACCATTTGGATCTGAAGCCGAACGAAACCACATTTCCCATTTGAGCAATGCCAGTCAAAAAGTTGCAGGAAAAAATAAAAGTACAAAAACATGAGCTTATATATATAACGAATCATATAACAAATTCAATGGAAATACTATTAAGAATAAACACACCCTGACACATCAGTGTAACCAAAATTTCAAGAGGGAAAATGAAAATGATTCAAATTAGAATTAAATATGTAAATCCAAATATCACACACATTTATTTATGCATGTAAATAAGAAAAGATATATATATATATATATATATATATATATAATATGTTATTGTATGACTATATTAAGATTTTGTTTGATTCAAAATTTGAGCGATTGACGCTAATGAAGGTTGTCAATGAATTACTATAATCTAATTCCGATCTTTTGTTAATTGTTGCACTAATATTAGCTTATCAATTACTTACAAATATATATACAAACATGCACCAATATATATATATATATATCTATAATGAAAAGACTTGTGTACGTACCATTCATCCAATTATACTCAGGCTGAAAATGAAAAGCTGTTCTCTGCCAAGCCAACATGTGCTCGTTCCACTGAAACGACGTCGTTCCCATCAACGGTCCAAACGATTTCTTTGACACCCCGCCGGAGACGCCACGTGGCATCGGCGTTAACTTCTCCGGCGAAGAATCCGATACCCACAGCGAAACCATTCCGACCAACAACACGAAAGAAAATAATATCAACAATGGCTTGACGGATCTCCGGCGAGTCGCCGGAGCTCCGGCGGGTTGAGCCTCATCGGGCAGGCGAGTGTAGGATGGGAAAATGGTGATTGGATCCTCGGGATCATACATTGTGATGAATGTGGGTTAAATGATATGCTTGTGCGTGTATTTATGTGTGTATTTATATTATTTATGGGGAGTATGTAGAGAAATAGATATATAGAGATGTATATATATGGAGAGCATTGGATTCCGATCTCCCATATATGTTGCTGGTTTTAACTGGTTTTCATGCATGGCTGGGGGAGAGAGAGAGAGAGAGAGAGTAGAAAGAGATGTTTTAGAACCGTTGTGGACAATTTACACATACCATTTTTAAATTAATGTTTGACTATTTTTTCTGGCTGATTTGGACAATTATATACCATGTGATATTGAAATAATTTTCAACTAATATTTTAAATGTTTTATGGGTTGGTTGGTACACGTAAGTAAATTTTTTAAAACAAGAATTGAGATCATTTTATGAATCCATAAAAGGCTAGAAAGTGATATATGGAAAATTAAAATATCAATTTATCCAAACAAAGGCTATGTCTGTGCTCGTCTTGCTTGCTTTGAGAGAAAGTTATATGCTTATATATTCTTTTCCAAAATAAGAAAAATATATGTTCTAATGTGTTGGCTACCAAAATTAACAGAATGCCTATTGTTTCACACGTGCACGTTTGTCATACTTGCATATTTTTAAATATATAGTAATGTTGATAGGGTTAAAGATTGATTGCTTATAAACCAATATAAGGGTTATTTGGCCCCTTCTGACTTTGCAAAATTTTGTTTTTAGAAAAAATTAGGGGCTTAACTTGTATTTTTAACTTGTATTTTTGAAAATTGTTCTCGAAAATTTTGAATATAGAAAATAATTTTCTAAAAATAATGTAAATGAATTCTCTAAAAATAATATAAATGAATTCTCTAAAAACAAACATGTTTATAGATCTAACCCCCAATGATGGTCTTCCTGAGACCTAGACTCCAAAAAAATTGTCATTTGAGGGTGTTACACGAATTGGACTCACAACTAGTGTAACATTAAATCACGGTACACAACAGCTAAAATTCGAATCCACGCTCTAAAACTTGGATACGATTGGTCCAAACTTTAGAAGAACAAACATGTTTATAACTGAGTTTTCTGAAAACAGTTTTCAAAAACTAAGGGTGCGTTTGGAAAGCCTGTTTTTTGTATTTGTTTTCTGTCTTCAAATATAAAAACTGTTTTTGTATTTGTCTTTGTTTTTTCAGGAAAAAACTAAAAACAAAAAAACGTTTGGATGAAGGTGTTTTCACCACTTTTATTTGGTGAAAATTGTATTTTATGAATTTGGTGTTTTCATTGTTTTTACCACCTAAACAGTGAAAAAACTCAAAAAACAACTAAAAGTTGTATTTGGTGTTTTCATCACTTTTACACACTATTCACAGAAAACAGTTTTCTTGGGGAAAAAACAGTGAACAGTAAACGCGTTTGCCAAACGTGTTTTTTTTTTTAGTCTTGTGAACAGTAAAAAAACAAAAACAAAAAACAGGGTATCCAAACGGACCCTAAACCAATCAGACTTTTCTATAATTTGCAGACTTTTGTACACTTTTCCGATTTTAGGCCTTATTTACTACAATATTTTATCAAATTTGACCGTTTCTGATTTACCTAATTTGTATGACCATACTTGCACGTTGAAGGGCCCTTCTTTTCTACATTTTCTGATAATAATCATAACGTACATTACTAGCAAATAATATTGCATGTGCTAGGTCTCCAAAAAACCTGTATTTTACAATCCATCCACGTCAACTAATCATGTCTTTTTCCCCTAAATTCGTTGGTTGATGGCATTATGTCTGCCCACCAAACAAAATAATAATAGTAACAGCAAAAAGAAGAAGAAAAAATAGACAACAAATAGTTCAGATCACAATCTCATGTGTTCCACTTCATCATATGCATTTATGTATGTGATCCAGCATAATTTCACATGCACAGATATATGATGGTATAGCTATACCACATGCACACCCATGTTATGTTAGATATTGATTAAAATAAATAATAAAAAATAAGAAAGAAAAGTCAAATAAGGAGGCAAAATGCATTTCACATGTTTATGCATGGGGTTTGGCACTTTGTTTGGTAAAAGATTGAAGCAAAATTGAGAAGCTCCAATGTTGGTGGCATGCCTAACACGGATGAAGAAGCAAAAAGAGAATTTGCTATATTTTTGGCTGTCAAAGCCGTGTGAGAGATGTGTTGTGAAGGCTATAAATAAGGCCTTGGTTTCTTCATTGAATACAAACCAAAACTTGTAATCCCAAAAAAGAGAAAAGCTTTAGAGTTCAGCTTTGTGAGGAAGAGAATTTTGTGAAAAAATTATCTTGGGCTTGTATTTGTTCTTGTGGGTGTTTTTGGGATGAGAGAAAATTACCGAGAGTATGGTTGTAATAATTTTCCACACAGTGAATTTTTCTCTGGTTGTCTTTGACAACGACAGTAGTTTTTCTCCGGTTTGGAATTTTTCACTATAAATCTTTGTGTTGTATTTTCTATTTCTCTATTATTTGATATTCTGAAAAGGGGGATCCTGGGATAGGGAATTTGTGATTGTCTAAATAATCCAAATTTCCTAACATATTACTCAACCTTGCCACAGCCACAGGCATTAACTTGTGAATGAAAAACACCTATCTGTGTGTGTGTCTTGCACACACATACAGACAAGACATGGATCAAATGCCAAATTGTATATGGTTTTATTCATGTGTCGCTGAGAATAACAACATACAATTGTGCGAGAGAAAAGAAAGAAAGGAACTACAGGGAAAAAGGATGAACACGAACAAGAACACCACCTTGAACCAGATTCGTCGACTTGTTATTTTATCAAGCAAAGTTGTGCTTGGTGTCATTGACTGAGACCACTTCAGACATTTGGGGGTGGCCATATCTTACTGAATAGCTCCTCGACCCGCTTCGCTTGGTTAACATAGCCTTCCATACCACCACCAAGAAGTTCCACAGCTGCAGGCCCCATGGCTGAAGCAAAGCTGTATTGGTCCCACTTTACTAGCTGAAACGGAAGGAAAATTAGCTACTATATATATATATATATATATATATTTTCCGTACATACAATAGCTGGGTTGTGTTATTTGATTAAGCAATAACATAAATCATCTTGTAGTTCTGTATTTGTTTTAGCTGAGCCTATATCCTTGTTGGGACTGGGGAGATATATCCACATGGACCGCAGCACTCTTTTATAATGGCGCTTATTGAAGATATAGAGGAAATGAAGTTCTTGTTCATTATGAAAAGGGTCCTCAGTATGAGTTGTTGGATGGGTCCAAGACGAAAACAATGGTGCTTTTACTCAATGCAGGGTCCAACTTAGATTAAAGCACCATCAGTTTTTAATAGGATTTTGTAGTAAGTTTCTACCCAATTTTATCGAGTTTCATGGGAGACAAAAAATGTGGAATGAATGCTAACCTCTTCTTCGGTGAACTTGTAGGTAGCAGCTGACTGTGGGGATAACCTCCTCATAAAAGAGTACTTGTCATCAGGAGGAGTGACAGAGTCCTTGAGAGACTGCAATATCTTCAATGGTGTGATGATATAGTCAACCCTGAACAAGGAAAAAAGCAATTTCTTGAGCAGCAAATAATCCTTCCTGAGGCCCAACTAGCCAAAACCTCCAAATAGTGATTGATTATGTAGTTACCCTAGAAGGTTAAATATATCCTGCTTGCTCCGAACTGCTGCTGCCATCAACTTTGATTTGTGTCCGTACTTGTGTATGTAATTATACGATTTTGTAACCTGCACAAGCAAAAAAAAAAAAACTTAGTGCGGTTTGTTTCAACTACCAAATCACGTAATTAAGAAAGAACGAAGAAAAGAACCTTCTGTGATTATTGTCCAAAGTGGGGACAAATTATATTTCCAAGTTATGGAGCAAGAACAAAAGGATGATTCGGCAACTTATAATTCAGAAAGTCCAGAGGATTCCAGGAAATTTAATTTCAAACTAAAAATGTCTAAGCAGAAATGTACGCAGGAAAAAGCAAAGGCTGCGTGTATTCAGGAAAAATAAATGGGGATATCACCAAAAGGATAACATGATTCAAATCAAGGGCATTAAAAGGCCTACATAAAGGACAAATGATAACATCAATTTAATACAAGTATTGCCCTGGTAGGGAATGTTGAAATAGGAGTGCATAGTAGCTCTACCAAAGAGTTGGAAATAGGATTGTGGTGTTGGAAAGAAAATTATCAAGATTGAAAGGATAAAACACTAACCACACTAATTCGTTTGACAACAATGGGAGGCTTGCAGCTCTGCCTGTAATTCAGTTGCAGTTTGTAGGATAAGCCTAGGTTCAAGTTTACGTTGGGCCTTAAAGATTACCTTCACCTTCTAAGAATAGCAATTAAAGAATTTTCCAACTTTTACTATGCCCTCAAAAATTAAAGAAAAAGCTATAGAACTGAAAATTACTCAGTTGATCTGTACTCGAGGATGCAATTGAAACATAGTATACGTCATCTATTTAATCCTTGGGGAAGATACTGATGAAAAGACTTAAAAACCGCAGCAAGTAAAGCTTTTTCCCACACAAGCTAGTGATCAACTTTCACTGGATTGCACATAAAATCAACTTGCATTCAGGGCATATTGTTTACGGTTACCTTTCTAGAGCAAATATAACCCCATATCATGCCAAAGAATGAAATATACAAAAGAAAAAGGATAGAAGTTTTGGACAGGAAAAAAAAGGGAACTTCATGGACAAAAATTGTGATTCAATTGAAAGCATGCATAACATGATTAGAAGAAATACTAAATGGAAAGATTGTGTGATTATAATAATACATGCTGATAGACCTCAATAGAAAACTGAAGAATAACAGCAGAAGTGATTGAGTTCAGTAGTTCCTCATATACAATTATTGATAATATTAATGCTTAGCATCAGCAAGACAACTCAGAGCTTCCATCAACTTCCCTTGTACACAAGTTTAGGTAGTTTTACAGTAGACATGGAAAAAAATTGAAAATAAAAAATAATAAAAATAGATAGATAGAAAGCCTACTTTATAAAAACTTCAAAAAGTTGAACTGCTAGTGACTTAGCCAAGGGTACCACCTTTGAGGTTTGAGGTTATTAATGTGGCTGCCATTCCTTCTCTTAATGATTTATGTTTTCAGTCTTAAGTCTACATTCATTTCTCTCTTTTTCCATCTTTATGTGTTTTGGAAGTTGTACTTCAATGTTTTGTCTGCTACTTATATGTAATGAATTCCTATTTTTGTGTTGAATGAAATCACCTCATTTAGGTAGAAAAGAAAAGCATTGCCTTACCAAAGGCCTGGTAGCCTGATGGTATCACCTTTCCTCCCCAAAGGGAAGGTTAGGGGTTCGAGCCCTATGGGGTTCATGTGTGAGTGTGTGCGTTTCTTACCAAAAAATATTTTTTTTTGCCTTAAGCAGTAATATCAGCAGTTAATATAGGGCCACCTACTCAAACACGAGTCCATCCGAGAGTAAGAAATAATCATTACAAACCATAACGGAATCATGAAGTGAACAAAGCAGCAAGTTTTTTGAAAACTAACCAAAGCCAACCCAGGATCTTCTCCTCTTTTGACAGCAGCTTCTATTTCGGGGTCACCAGAATGGTGGCGTGCCCAATCCTAAAAAAATCACACAACTTATTGATACTACTAGAGTGAAAATTCTCAAAGCTATATCGTTTATTCACAGTAAAGGACGGACATACCCTAACGCGGCCAACAAATATCTGAATAACAGAAGCACCAGCTTGAGCTGCCGCTGCAGCTTGACAAAAGCTGACACATGACCAAATCGTCAATGATTGAGCAATAATAATTCACCCATTGCAAAAACAAGTTTCGAACAAAATATAATAAACAAACACTAACTAAATCAACACTACAGACACACCAGAGCAAGAATAAGAGGGAGGAAATAAAATGCTAGAGGACCTTGAGTGAAAAACTGACTACTATTACATATATATAACTACATATATAATAAATTGAATAACAACATGAAAGAAAACTTTCTGATTTACCCCAACCTCTGACACGG
This sequence comes from Cornus suecica, assembly GCA_963922005.1. Lineage (NCBI taxonomy): Eukaryota > Viridiplantae > Streptophyta > Magnoliopsida > Cornales > Cornaceae > Cornus > Cornus suecica. The sequence continues at coordinate 51,990,022 of OY998245.1, forward strand.
TTATCAATTAAAATATCACAAATCTGGAGTGTTAGTACAATAGACATGCTCATGGTACCATTGACGGGCCTCAGGTGTTGAGGTAGGGGCACTGCCCCCCTCAAGAATTGTTATTTCTTTTACAATAGTACTAGTTTTTTTTTTTTTTTTTTGTATTACCCCCACAGTCCCACATAATATTGTTGTTAAAGGTCGGGCCCCTTCAAATTACTTTGTAGGTCCTTCTTTGCATGGTGCCACTTATATAACAATACATGAAGACGTTAGAAGGGGCTTGCTGTTGGTGTAGATTGATGTAGATTACACTGAAGAGACCAACTTACTGGTATCGGAAATTTGTTGGTCAGAATCTAGCAAGTTGAAGAAGCAGAGATTTACTGGATACAAAAGATCGTAACTCCAAGGAAGTCACCAGTCATTTGCTTCCGGATACGAAGGATAAACTAAATCCTAAATTATAGCAAAAAGTAAACTATAATAATTGCAGCTTTAGCTGTTACCAAAAATGTTACCAGAAATGACCAAAAACTATGTAGCTAAGTGTAACAACAGATGAACTATTTTAAATGGCAAAAAAAACAACACATGCAATGTGGCTCTAAAACCAACCAAAGAAGTTGAACTTAATTATTCAAGATCAGAATTTCGTCCAATTCCACAATATCAAACAAGCATATGGAGGTCTAGAGAGAGAATGCAAAAAATATATTCTCTTCTCTCAGCACGGCTAATGCACCTCGAATGGGTCAAACTTGACCCACACACATTAACATATAATGTACTCTATTTTAAAAAAATTCCAATAAAATCTTGTCGACTAGTATAAATCGTCATTCATTTTGTACTATGAGTTTCAAGGTTGGTTTGACTTAATGCTAAAGATTCCAAATATAAACAATACTTATATAGACTAGTAACCAGGGGATGAAATACAAGGACAAGCTGCCATCTCGTATGTACCTGTAAACAAAAGTTAGATGTGTCTGTATTCCCTCAGATTCCAGCAATCTTGATGCCTCTATTCCCTACAGGAAATTAACATATACAAAGCAAATAAATGACAAAAAGAATTGCAAGTATTCATTTATGAAGAAATCTTATGATAACCAACATTAACTGATTTCTTCTTATATACTCACCTGCCAAGTTGCAGGAATTTTAAATAGCAAGCGTTCTGGAGGAACCTCAATTTTGCTATAATATTTCAACAGGTCATGCACCTGAAGGTTATGATGAATCAAAAGTGTCAAATTCTGTAACAATTAGCAACACAATAACTGATAAAAGGATTGCTCGGGGAGATTCACAATCCCTCACTATAAATATCCAGTTGAAATTGAATATGCTGATAGCATCTAGATTCCAACAACTAGCCAAATGCCATATCTATTCAGCAGGTCCGTTTATAAAATGAAATCGACATTACAGCATTTAAGGGATGATTGCACGATTATAATGTATCAATGGAATTTGCAATCCAATAGTGTAGCATAGGAAGTCCTGAGCCGGATAAACCGGATGGAAAGGCAAATTCCAAAGAAGACCATATTCAAGCCCATAGCGATTACAGAAACTGGAAGGAATTTACCATGAAACAACTGCGGGAAATAAGGGCAGCTCCTAAGGTCATCATATCCTCCTTGCCTTAATCCCATACTGATACAGATGGGTTGACCACAATGAAATTTTGTGGGAAGTACATTTCATCTATTATATTTCACTCCTAAAAATCATTTGTAACAACTTCATCCCATATTACTTGTTAGAATGTATTAGGGCTTAGGCCCATCTAGATAGCTAGGCCAACCCACCTTGTATTTCTTGTTCTCCACTCTCCTACCTAATTTGTATTGACTTGTCCCCCCGCAACAATTTTACTTGTTCTCCACACCTTCTCCTCTATATATAGGTGTCAACACTATTGTAAAGACATACTTCACATACAGAATACAATACATCATTATTCTTTTCTTTCTTCTCTCTATTAGCATGGTATCAGAGCCATTGTAATTTCACGATCATCACCACTATTCAAATAATCTTATTCCTGGTTCTCTTTCTTGCTCCTTCTCTATCTCTCAATCCAGTCTCACCACCTCTCAATCAGCATTCAATTTTTTCTCTATTGATCCAAAGATAGAGACAAAGAAAGCAACCAACTCAAGTCCTCAATCGCAATCGGTCGTTTCTCTCTGACCAGTCCGTCTCATCCTCGATCGATCGATTGCCGCCTCATCCTCGATCGATCGCCTCATATTTGATCGATCGCCACCTCATCCTCGATCGATCGCTGCCTCATCCTCAATCGATTGCCGCCTCTTCCTTTATCGTTCGTCATCTCATACCGATCGATCGCCATCTATTACCGATCGATTGCCATCTCATCCCAATCGATCGCTCTTCTTTTTCGATCGATCACCTCTATTTCTCGATCAATCGCCTCACTTTTCCCTTCGGTCGCACCTTCTCTGTACTATTGTTGATTTGGTGACTTAGAATCTTCCATTCAACACTGAACCAGATCGAGTCCAATTTTTCCATTACTATGGAATGTTCTGAAGTCTCTCATCCTATCTCCACCATTCTCAATGGCCCGAATTACACTCTTTGAGCTTAAGTCATGACCAATTTTCTCAAAGGTCGCAAACTTTGGCGACTAATTACTGGCGATATTGCCGCACCATGTCGAGAAGCTACTGAAACTAATGATAAGTTTGTGGAACGCTTAGACGACTGGGATAGCAAGAATGGTCAAATGCTCACCTGGTTTCGTAACACTTCAGTTCCGTCAATTCATCAACAGTTTGGTCGTTTCAATACCGCTAAAGAAGTTTGGGATTTTCTCAAAAGTTGATATACCACCATAGATCTTACTCATCAATATCAACTTCTGACCAATCTTCATGTCAAAAGTCAACAACCAGGTCAGTCCATCAATGATTTTGTGTCAGAAGTCTATGCCATTTGGGACAAATTCACACTCTCTGAACCAATTTGGGATTGCCCTTCTGATGCCGGAAAATTCATTGCCTATCGAGATCAACAACGTGTCATCACATTTCTAATGACTCTTCATGATTGTTTTGAATCAGTCTGAGCCTCTCTTCAACACAGAAGTCCTTTACCCTCACTAGATATTGCCATTACCGAACTTCTCTCTGAAGAAACCAGACTTGAAACCAGCAAATCTCAGACTACTGATGTTGTCTTTGTTGTTATTCATACCAAACATAATGACTCTTCTTCTCAGCAGACATGTTCCTACTGCCATCAGCACACTCATGTTCTTCTGAATTGCCTTATTCGGGTTTGCAAACATTATCGCAGGAAAGTGCCCAGTCACTATCAGAATGATTGTTTCAAGAATCCTTACAAGCAGTCTCGCACTAACTCATCTCGCGGAGCTGCAGCCAAACAATTCCTCAAACTCTTTCTACCAGTCTTGGTTTTGATAGTCAGAGTGCTATTCAGATTGCTCACAATGATGTGTTTCATGAACGCACCAAACACATTGAAATTGACTGTCATTTTGTTCGTCAACATGTGCATAGCAGTACTGTTCATCTTCTACATGTCTCATCTCAAGATCAACCCGCTGATATTTTCACCAAAGTTCATCCGCTAGGACGATTTCAGGAGTTGGTTTCCAAACTCAAGTTGGTCTCTCATTTTCCACCTTGAGTTTGAGGGGGGTGTTAGAATGTATTAGGGCTTAGGCCCAGTCCACCTTGTATTTCGTGTTCTCCACTCTCCTACTTAATTTGTATTGACTTGTCCCCTACACCAAGTTTTCTTATTTTCCGCACCTTCTCCTCTATATATAGGTGTCAACACTATTGTAAAGACATATACTTCACATACAGAATACAATACATCATTATTCTCTTATTTCTTTTCTCTCTGTTAACATTACCTTTGGTTTCCCTCTCCGTCTCTTACCTACTATTAGAATTACCTTTTCCTTTTCATACTCGTGTATCCATGAGTCTTTGTTGTATGTGTCCACACCATCCAAGTCCACTCTCTCTTATTTTTTCACAAATGAGTGTCGCTATCAGTTCTAATTTTCCTCACAGTAATTTGTGACTGATCTCTTCAACTCGATTCATATTAACATTCTCATTCACATCTTAACAATTTAGGGTCTTACCTCCTTTATCAACTTCTAGATGGCCAAAGTATCCAAGATCAATGTATGATTTCAAAACATTAATTGAATTGCCATAATTAAGAAACTAATTTACGAAGTATAACACCATAGACAGATGCAAATAGCCAACTGATCAAATGTTCATTACAAGTAAGGGGAATGGTTCAATTGCTGGAAACTTCTTTCAAAGATGGTTGTTTATATATACTGAGAGTATAGAACATTTGTTGACATGTCATTGTGGTAAAAGTAAAGCTACCAGAGATGAAGGGTTAACTGGCAAAACTATCAACCGAGTGATCTAGACAACCCTAAATGGTGAACAAAATGTGTATCCAAAGAAGAACTGCATTTCAATCAAAAGATCAGCAATTGTACACACCTCAAATTATAATCATGATGATCAATGTCAACATCCATCATATTTTCTACTTCGTATTCATCCAAAGCTTAACAAAGCCAAGTGTCACACAACACATCACTAAAGCATGATGGCCAGTCTGGGTGAAAACCAAAAGATCTTGTGCGAGCCTATGAAGTCTTACTTTATACCTCAGAAGATAAAAATAAATAAATAAATAATCATTTTTTACAGCCCATCTTTGTCACGTTATCAATCGCATGTTATCGTTCTCTTCCCCATTGCTTTCATATATATTTATATATAGCACCACGGGATTAGGTACAAAATCCTATCATATTTCCCGTATATTTAGACATCAACATATGCACTTTGTTGAGATTGTGGAGCCTGAATCACATTGGATTCGGGAGATGTGTGTGTTGCCACTTCACGAACACAGGTCTTTGTCAGTTTTTAGGTATTGGTGTTGTGTCCTGGGATATTTGATGTAACCATGGATATTTTCATATTTGTATCTGTACCCTCTAAATGCTCTAGCTATTTAAGCATCTATTTCTCCTGTTTCTGGGTAAGAGAGAGAGAGAGGAGCTTGTAAAGCGTAACAACTCCAATGAAATCTTTGCTATAGTGCACTGCGCGAAAGTAGCCCAGAGTTTTGGGTGAACCACACAAATTTGAGTCTTGTGTGTGATTTTTTATTGTTTCCTGTTTTTACTCCCAACACACTTGAGATTATCTCACTACTTGTGCAACGGAACAACCTTCGATCAAAGGGGAAAAGCTACTACAGAAGCTCACAATTATCAAGAGTGATGAACATGGAACCAATTGGCTGTATTTGGATGACAGGCATTTTGAAGAACAATATGCTAAGTACACAACCTTCAATCAAAGTGGAAAAGCTACTACAGAAGCTCACAATTATCAAGAGTGATGAACATGGAACCAATTGGCTGTATTTGGATGACATGCATTTTGAAGAACAATATGCTAAGTACGTGATAATGTATTTTCAGAATTAGTGGGAAAATATATACTCAAAAATGCGTCATTTGTTCAGATAACTATTGTAATGGTATTGTCAACAATGATTACCGATCTTTCCGTATATAAATAATTACTTCATTCGAGCCATAAAAGCTAAAGTTGAACACTAAATGCAGGCTCATGAATACATGAAATATTACTTTTGTTACCCCAGACGTCACTTATTTGGTATATAGCTGTCTGCAAAGAGTAAAAACACTACTTAAAATGTTTGAAGAGCTATCAAGAGAACATACAAATTCAACTTAAACCTTTGTTCAATTAAAGATGTCAAAAGTGGGGTATTGACAATCAAGTGAAATGCAAGTCGAAGTCGTTAAATGAATGAATTAACTGAAATTTTATATGCAACTCTTTTTAAGTATAAGAATATTGAATGTAGCGTTCAGTACGGCGTGCATATTGACAGTAATGGACCCTCCAATATAGACAGCCAAATTAAGTGCAACATCATGTAATAAGAATCACAAAATTCCAAGGATTAATCAGATCTTAAAATGATGGATTAAAAACCACTGAACATTGAAAAGAAAATTATTACCCTCCTAATGGTCCCCTGCGTGTCGTATGCCAAACGAGCATCCACTTCAGTTGAAACTCGGCCAGGGACTAGCTTTGCCAGCTCACCGCCAACATTCACTAAGGCCTGTGATTCCGAACCTTTTGCTGTCAAACCAACGAAGCAACTGCATACATTTACATTAAAGCTATGTTTGGGAGCACTGAATTGGAGGCTTAGAGTTGGGATTGGAGCCAAGTCATTGAGTCAGTGCTCCCAAACACAGCATATGGAAATATACCAACCTTGTTAAAGAAACAGGACATCTGAACATCTGAGCTATCTAATCCATAGCACTCTGAATCAGCCAATGCAGTATCCACAGCACTCTACAGCAAAAAATATAAACAAAAAATCAAAAATAAATAAATAATCTCGCACAGTCACCTTCGCACACATGAACAAGAAAGCAATCGTACAGTACAACTATTTTTTTTATAGCATGTCTTAACAAGTGTTCAAAAGGGAAATACATCCCGAAAGCTACACAAAAGGTGAAGCCCAAAGATCCTACACACCCATGGTGCATGTATCGAGTATTAAATTCATTTACTGTGAGTGCTTGATTTTGAAAAAAAATTGGAATCAGAGAGTAGCAAGTCCTTGCGGGAGTACAATGAAACTCATAAAGTAAAGAAAATAAAAAATTGAAGAAAAAAAAACAGCAATACACAATTGAAATATATATAGTATCAGTCATGAATCTGGCACACACAGAAACTTCAAAACTTTTTTAATAACTTTTAACAACCAACTCCTCTATGGATACACAATTCCTCCCCATCACATACTCAAAATGCCCAATCCAAATTTGTTGCTATTTATTTAACTTCAATTTTTTTAACCCAATAAACAATACTCATACCCAGAGACTGCATGGGTCAATCTAGTACAAATAAGCAGAGGTTGAATTATTAGAAAAACAATTAACCATAATAGTTAAAGCAAACATGAAAAAATTAAGTTCATGAATACACAAACTACAGACACTCACATACATATAACAAAGCAAAATTAAGTAGTTACCCTAAATGTTGTATCAGGAAGACTGCAGATACCAAGGATGAGAGAGGAGCTAACTGTGGCAGCAGTTGGAGGAAACCTGTAAATTAAATCATCATAATTCAACAACAAATCATAAAAAATAACACGAATCAAAATATTCAAATTCAAATACAGCTGAGAAAGAAGTGAAAATTTCAGAAAATAATAGAAAATTGACCTCTCGAAATCATCGAAAATAACGGTATCAGGAACGATCTCACTGTAGCTCGATACAGAATCCAATTCAGTACTTGAACCTATCCATCGAAATGTAATCAAAACTATGATTAAGAACAGACTCAAATAATGAAAAAAAAAATTAAAAAAAAAAAAAGATTTTAAATTAAAAATATATATATCAAAATCAAGAGAGGGAGAGGACCAGTGTCGAGAGAAGATGAGAAGTCAGTGGAAGCTCGGATTTGAGGAAACAATCTCTGAGACTTGACGATGAAACTCCGTCTGGCGGAGTAAACGGTGAGCCTCAATCTTCCCTCCTGTTAGATCAAACACAATACACTAATATATACATATAACCAATATATATACATATATATAGACATATATAGAGAGAGAGTTACTTGAAGAGAGGAAGAGGAGAGAGCTGAGGAAGGCGGAGAGTGCAAGGAAGCTGACATTTTGAGAGAGAGAGAGTGTGTGTGTGTGTGTGTGTGTGTGTGTTTAGTGTGTGTTGAGCTAAAATGGGGATCAGAGAAGATTTATACAGAATGGGTGTGTTTAGTTTAAGCAAAGCTAATATAGTTTGTTGGATAAGACTAACTACTCTTAATAAATGAATAAATAAATAAATAACTTCACCTATTTATGTGTGATCACAACTGGCAATTTATATATATATTATAATAGTGAAACATTATAATTTTAAAAATGCATATTCTCATCTTCACACTCACATTGTCCGACTTTATTTTAGTCAGTAGTTTAAGATTAGAGTTGTAATAAAAAACTGAAAATGAAATGTAATAAAAATCAAAATTTATGTTCTTATTTTCCTCACAAATTTAAATATTTCTTACCTAATACGTAAAACTATTTAAAGGAAATTTAAATTAGTTTTCATCAATTTTAAATTCGAAACACCTATTCAATAATTCTAAAATATACATGTCTTTTGGATATAAAATGTCCATACCGTTCATATAATGTTCTAGTATAGACCTGAAGGAGACGGTTTCGTGTGTATATAAACCAATATTATTAACCATTAAATCAGATAATGTCTGAGCAAATATGTCTTGTTCTTTGGCTTTTAACATTGAAATTTATTCCTTAAATTGATATCAACTAATTTAATTAATGAGTATTTACTTACTAGTGTCCATAGAGTGTTGATGGTAACAAGGTAGATTCTTTGACAGTTGCGGGCTTGATAGCAACATCCTAGTGTTCTCCGCTAGGTTTTCCATACAGAGTCCAAAATAGGTATATAATATATATATATATATATATATATATATATATATATATATATTTGAAGTCGACAAATAGTTGACCAAATATTGGTTAAATTGGCATAATGGGGCTTGATCCAACCCACAGGGTCACAGACGTCCAAATGTCTAATACGTTCTCGACTCCTTGCATGAGCTAGTGAACTGGTCTTAAAATTGAATGTAACAAACAGGTTTGAAATAATAAAAAAATGCCAAAAGCTTTTGAGTTTATTACTCTTTTTCATAAATAATGCAAAATACCCATTTCTCTAAAATACCATTCAGTACAGAGTAACAAGATTCATAAAATAAAATAAAAAATTAAATAAATAACTTATTTCGCGATGTTCTTATAGGTTCCACAATCTTGGTGGGAAAATAAGATCAAAGCTTTACAAGGTGCAAAGAAAAAGCTTCAAGTGACAAAAAAATACTGATTACTACATGAGAGAGAAAAAAAAAATGTGAGACTTGTATTAGAAATAAATGCAGCAGCTCTTCTTCTGCATTTACACTGCACGCAATTTCTTCAATCTCACCAGGGACATGATAAATTTTTTGCACTTCTTTCCTTCCATTTCACTAGTGTCTTGAGGAATTCATTGACCTGCAAGTAAAACAAAACACTTTGCTCTAGGTCTGATAGGTTGGAAAATAAATTAAAAGAACACGAAAAATGGCATAGTTGAGGGATCAGAATGACACCTCTGAAGGGTCCCTGAGAGAGAAGAATGCATCGGTTTCTTTCGGGCTTGAAGACACGAGAATCCCATAACCTCGATTCCCCTCCCGTAATACCTGATGAAGCATCAACAGACGAAGACGTGCTTATTAATTAAGCGATAGTGTAAAACGTGATAAAAAAAAAAACGCTTATAACCCAAATTGCTTAACGTGTTGAGTTTAAGTAGTAAATAAGTGTTATCAAACAGACCCTAACTTTTTATTCATGGCACATAATAATTACAGGCTCGTTTGATCCCTAAAACAAGTATCAGTCAAGTGGTATTGCTACCTTGAATGCATCTTCGTCTGTCCTGTCATCTCCAATGTAGATCGCAAGCACATTGTCGTTGTTAATTATTCCTGTGACAATTTGTTTCAGTATATTAATAAACCAGAATTACCATAACAGAACCAGATAATTCATGTCAGGCATAATTTTATTATCAAGTAGAGAAGATGTCCACTTACCAAGTGATTCAAGCAGAAACTCGACTGCTTTTCCTTTATTCCAGTCAATCACCGGACGAACCTCTAAAACCTATATGCAAGGAGAAGAAGGGTACAATTGCATCAATGATAGGCATGTAAAACTTGCAAACTATGAACGAACGATAAGACATGCAAATTTCTTATATAAGAAGGGTACAATTGCATCAATGATGGATAAAATAACATTCGGCACCAAAGGCAAGCTAAGGTGGGATACCTTCCGCCCATGAGTTAGTCGCAATTGGGGATAATCTTTTAGCGTGTCGTGAACAATTTGTCCAATTGTAGGCCAATTCTGAATCCAGTCAAAGAGCAAAGAACATATTAAACTATTGAACCATATATACTAGTAACAAAAGCATTGCGAGCTATTCAGTAATGTTAAATTATAAATGCAGCATTACGTACCTTCTCATCTACATTACGATAATGTACAGAGGCACAAAATTTATGATTCTCAACTTTTGCACCTTTGATATCGTTAGTGTTCTCAACAAGGGCTCTAAAAACCTGCAAAGACGTAGCCAAACAACCAATTTTCTTTCTTGTTAATTAATAGAAATTTGTTTTCTTCATCCTACACTAATAGATATGATAGACATACATACCTCATTGATCATGGGTAAGAATTCACTAGCAGGCTGGAACAGATTTACATCTTTGCCCTATACATTCAGAATAAAGAAATAAATATCTCACCAAATATATAGCATCAAAGAATCATACAAGAAGCCACTTGCTGTTGGTCATTCCTAGTTCTTACCTGGTGGTCAGTAGAATTAATACAAATTGACTGGTTAGTTGAGACAGCGTCTTTTGCCGGGAACTTAATGTCCATACCATGGCTACCGGCATAATGAAGTTCTGTTAGTCCTACCAACTCGTATACCTGAAAATGGTGAGGGAAATCAGACTAAAAATGCATCTAGAAAGAGTAAATATGAACAAATAATATATATATATATATATATTTATATATGCAGGGCTGATGGAATTGACATAGTACACACAAACCTAAACTTCCGGGTTAATATTGCACAAAATTGTTGCCACAAATCAAATTTTGCATACCTGGCAGCCCGAGCTTTTGCCATTACACTAAGCAATGGCCCCACAAGTAATAAAACGAGCAAAATAAAAGTAAATTTTTGAAAACATAATGCAAGAGTATTATTTCAGATATAGGATCCTGCAGCTACCTTGTCACGGCTTCTTCCACTAATGATTGCAGTTGGGAAATACTTTGCTACACTTCGAACAGCAGAGCGCATCTGAGCAAAAAAAAAAAAAAAAAAAAGGATCAGGAGATAAATAGATTACCTATACAGACAATAACAAGTAAACACTTACATCATCAGACATAAAAGCACGATCAGGGTCATCTACAATAGGAGAAAGAGTGCCATCATAATCTAAAAACATCACTATCTTCTTGTTCTTCGCATAATGTATGATCTGCTCAAAAGACTTGAGAGCTGATGGATACTTAAGCTGCACAATAAAGATAAAATATATAACTCATTCCATCGATAAAAGATACATAAATATATTATTTTCGCATCTAATTTTCGTTTCAGATTTTTGAAATCAAATAAATGAGAAAAGACATTTAATTTTGAGTTCTATCCTTTTGAGGGTAGAACTATCTAGTTACAGCAGTTCATTTAATTCTAGACGAGCATAAACTACACGAAAGCTTTAAGGATTGTGCCAGAGGAAAGAGACATCAAGCATACCATCCAGGAGTTGTAAGCATTATCACTATCATCTGAAGCAATATCGGCATTTAAATCCTTCACGATCTTCTTCCGAGGAGGAGAAGAGGATTTCATGGCATCAAGCCAACCATTGGACCGAACATCGTCAAGTTTTCCGGGCTTCTTCTTCGGAACTGAGAGCAAGCCAGGGGAGAATGATGCTCCCGATTGCGAGTAAGGCAACATACTGGAAGGGATGCTTAGTCTTGACTTGTTTATGGGTTTGATATCAGTCAGAACAGGGGATGCATTTGTCGGCTTCAAGTCCATAGAACCCAAATTATTGACAAAGGGTTCTAACTGTGCTATCTAAAGTGTGATGTCTACCTGTCACTTGAACAAAGAAAAAAATAAACTTTATACTACTACCCAACCCTTTTGTCTATAAAGAACCACCTCTTCAATGTTTTCTTATCACAGCTGCTGGCTAAGCATTCCATCAAGCACAAGCTTCCTGAAATCTGATGACAGAAGCCGACTGTCAAATGGAAAACCTACATAGCTTAAATAAGATGAGGTGGTTCTTTGACACAACAAATATATCTATCTATCTATCTATATATATATATATATATTAGACCACATCATACCTCATCTCCAAAGCTAAACTGCATTTATACCAGGTAAAGAAACATTGTTCAAATTTTTTGAGAAAGGCGCCAGCAAAAAGTGAATCTCCTGTCTGCTTGAGAAATGATAAATAGAGTAAACAATTTAGTTTGGTCATGACTTTTCGAAGAACAAAACATCAAATTCAATACTTGTGTTCTACATCTAACAAGTCAATAACGCTAGGTAATAAAGTTACAAGGAGGTAATATTAATTGTTACATACTTTGTATCTGCACTAGATTCAATTTATATTTCAACTATTTCTGCAAGAAAAACTTCATATAGAAGAATCCAAATGTTGTGTGAACGCTTTTCTTTTCAAATGCGACTAATATGAGATGTTAAAATCTCCCCGAGCTTCACATATATAGTATTATCCATTAATCAAACATTAAAATAAAAGTATTGCGGCACCCAGACCCTAAATCTTCATTTTATAAATTTCACATAAGCCAACTTAACTTTTGCACGAACAGAAAACCAGATTGGAAATCTTTCCGAAATGCATTAGAAGGTCAACAGAAAATCATCAACTAGTACTCTAGTAGCAAAGAAATTTAATGTAATAACTCCATTTCCCAACAATAACATGATCAGCTTTTTAATCTATATCTCGGTATGGAAGGATGTCGATCAGGTTATGGGGGATAAATTTTAATCTATATCTCAGTATGGAAGGAATTCCAAAATTTAAAACAACATACTTTCCTAAAAAAGTAAGACCAATCCCACATCATGGAGATGATACCTCAATGTCAAAAACATTCTATTTTGAAATTTTTCGAGCACAACAGAGTAACAAAAACCATCTGAACTGAAGAGTAAAGACAATAATAAATAAAATAAGTAAAGCAAAGCAAAATCATTCAGTCGGACCAAACGTGGATTCAAATATTGATTTAGAACAAAAACGCAACAATTTATAATTTCAAATCCATGCATACTTAGCTTTAATACGGAATATTCGAAAAGTCCATTCCCCATAAAACCATCAAATCAGTAAAACGATCTATTCTCACGAAAAGAAAAATCATAACCGATTCTTTAGAGATAGATCTTTGTTCCATGAATTTCACATATGCAAACTTTATTTTTTCGGGGAACAGCCAAATCAAATCACAAGTTGGGAAACCTTTTTCAAAATAAATTAGAAGGTTCAAAAGAAGCACATCTATTTTGGAACAACACTATCAACCACCAAAGCTAGTAGTAAAGAAATCAAAAGACAGTAATGACATGATCAGGTTATGGCAAAATATTTTTACAGAAATAAGTCCAAGCCCACATCATGCAAAATATATTTTATTATATTAAAAAAATTCAAGGAACCATGTAAACTTAAAAATAAAATAATAGTAAAAGATCAAATCCCTGAAAAATTGGCCCAAATGTGGATTCAAATCTTATTTAGGAAAGAAAAAACATTTCTAAATCCATGCGTATATCTATTTACTTCTGAACATTCCAAAAATCCCTTCTCCATAAAACCATCAAACAGTACAATGATTTATTCAAAACGAAAATCGTAACCAATTATAGACATTAAATAACAATAATATTCAAACTCTTAAATGAAACACACACACAAAAAAAAAAAAAAGAGGAATGCTAAACATCATGAATTTTTTTTCATGATATAATCCTAAATGATGTTAATGCATCCATGAATTGACACTTGACACTTGACACGTGCCCATTATAAAAAATTTAAAATATATAAATAAAAAAGGAAAGTGAAAAGGATGTGTGCCTTTTAGTAGTTAAAGATTGAATTGATTTTAAAATTGAAATTCAAAGTATTAGGCTGGAAACTAATTAAATATCAAACGTTACTATTTTTTTTATTCATGATACTAACATGAAATTATTTTCATGATGTGCATTGCTCAAAAAAATATATATCACCTTTTCACTGTAATTATGTTTCAATCACAGGGCATATATATAAATAATAAATTTCAGCCCAAATCTATTAGCATTGCATGTAGAATCTTCCGTCTTAAAAGGGGCGTTATTTTCCACAAAAGAATCTGCTGACTTTTATTTTTTCCACCCCACGTTCAAGTTTTAACCAGAAAATCTGATTGGAAAATATCTATGAGATTTAAACATCCTCTATTGTTTACAACCACCCAAAAATAAATTATTGAATACTTCTTGAACAACATTAAATTATTCCATAGTCATGCATCTATATACATACATAAATACATACATACATACATACAAATATATAATATATATGTGTGTATATATGCACAGACATATACACCGACATACACGCATACACATTTATTTGCTGATACTTATGTTCATCACAAGATCCAATTTTGAATACCGATTTTGCTCTGAATCTTCAAAATTAACACTATGAGGTAAAAGGAAAAAGAATATATTTTGTTTTCTTAATCTAATTGCACAACATTGCGCAAAAACAAGAATTAAAAAAAAAAAAAAAAAAAAAAAAGAAGCGAGATTAAAGCATATATGTATATATATTATATATGTGTGTATGTACCTGATTCGGAAGGGTTCAGAAAGAGAGCATTCAATTTCCAATCAACCAAATAGGGAAGCTGAAATGCACAAAACAAATTATTGAAAAGGTAAGCGAGAGAGAGGAGAGAAAATGAAAGTTTCGCGAGAATCAAACGGAAATTGTTTAAGGAAAAAGTAGTGGGACCCTACCCCACAAAATAACGGCAGCTACAGAGGGGGGCCTAGAACTATGGTGAGAGAGAGAGAAATGGAAATTGTAGAGAGAGAAAATAAAGAAGGAAATGGAAGCGAAAGGGTTGGGTATTTATAGGGTTTGATAGGACGAAACGTGTAGACGTGTCAACCAAGTCACCTTGGTTACAGGGATTTTAGTAATACCTTTCATTCACCGAATCAACGACTTGATTATTATAATATATATATATATATATATATATATATATATATATATACATATGCACATATGCACGCAAAATCTATCACTCATGGCAGAGACATCAGACATGTATGGGGAAAGGGGGGCCTCTCCCACAATTTTCAAAAATTACTTTTATTATCACAAAAAATTATATTTTATATGAATAAGTCTATAAGAATTGCATATGGTCCCTCCCAAAATTTTAAAAAATTATTTTACAATCCCAAAAAATTATATATTTTATGAATAAATTCATAAAAATTACATATGGCTTCCCAAGATTTTTTTAAATTTCCTTAATAAGCCAAAAAATTATATAAATTTATAAAATAAACTAACAAAAAATTGCATCTGACCCCCTAACTATTATTCCTAGTTCCACCCCTGCTATCACTTGTGTCCTTGAAGTTGGATTTATTCATGTGGTAACTAATAATTTTTTATGGTTCAAAAATTATAATGACGTGATATCCCAAATCAATTAGGATAATTGATAATAAACACGTGCAAGTGAATACATATATTACACATCTTTCTATTATTGGATTTGGGAACTTAGTGAATTTATCCATATACCCAATATATTCTCCTTATTATAGGAATAGAAGTTTTCATTTATTTTTTTTCTTTTCTTTTTATCACACATGTAAATGCTGAAATACCAAATTAAATGTCTTAGAGAAGATTCTGCAGTCAAAGATTATGAAAATCAATATTCTATTTCTTTTTACTATATTTGAACATATTAGCATATGGTTTTTGACTGCATAATGAATGTTATTGCATTAATTCTAGTGAATGCTGAAAATTGAAATACCAAATTAATTTTTTTGAGTACAAAATGTTATAATGTAGAAGAGAGCTCTTAGATAAAAAGAACAATCTTACCTAATCGGGAATGAGCAGATGAGAAGATGCATTTAACCACAAATCTACATATTGTCGTGAATTATAAAATTAACAAGGTAAAATAACTAAAATATTAGATCACATTATGTCTTTATTTAATATCTTCTATTTTTTTTTTATGTATTAGAGAATATCTGATTTAGTTAGAGGATTGGGATCCGTTTGGAGGCGCAGAATTGGAGCCTTAGATTTAGAATCGGGAGTTCCAAATCCAAATCCATTGTTCAGATGTAACAAAATAGCTTTGAATTGGAATTGTATTTCAATTCCAAATACACCGATTCCACCACTTGAATTCCTAAAAAAAAAGTTCTGATTTCTAATTTCAAATCTTTTTTTTTTTGATAAATCAATTTTATTAAGCCCAATAGAGAACCAAAAGAATACAAATGTCGTAAGAGGCCAACAAAGAAGGAAGATACAACTCCCCAAAAAGAGAGCAAAAACAAAAGCTAAAGAACAAAACCAAGCCTAGGATAGCAACCTCGAAGCCAAAGAGCGGGCAAAAGAAAATATCAAGACATATCAAGATGCTTCCAGGACAATGCTAAGTAACCTCCAATTTGTAGCAAAATCCCTGGCCTTGAGGACGTTCTTAAGCTTAAGGGATGACATTTTAACCGTAATACAGCTTTGTAACTTGATGCACAAGCATCTAGCAGAAGTAAATTTCCCAGCAAAAATCCGTCTGTTCATTTCACACCATAGATAGTAAATTGCCCCTGCAAAACAAAAATGAGAGCCCCTGGCCATCAAGGAAGAGGTTTTTACACTCCAGAGAGATAAGGCCCAATCATTAATATGGCATAGAGAATGGTCACCAATGTAGACTCCACATTGATCTTGACAAAGAAGCCAAAGCTTTGAGAAGCAGCTACAAGAGAAAAAAGGTGAAGGATGTTTTCAGGCTCAACTCCACATAGGGAACAAGTAGGGTTCAAGCCAAGGGGAAGCTTGGCTTATCCTTGGTGTTAAGCTTTCCAGAAACAGCCAACCATACCAAGAAGGAGTGTCTGGGAATGCACTCAGAGAACCAAAGGGAATGAGACCAGGGAGAAAGAGTAGATGGAGGGAGAAGGGCATGGAAAGTTTGCTTGAAACTGAACTACCCAGTGGAAGATAAAGTCCAAGAAACCCAGTCCTTAGCATTATGATCAACCAAAGGGCAAACTATCAAAGCACTCGGAAGGAGAGATAGACCTTAGAACATAGGGGATTCTCCATTGGTTACCTCTGATAAGACTAGCAATCATTCTGTTGTCAGTCCACCTAACAAGGCGAGGTAAATCTATCAACCACAACACCAAGGGGTCCACAAGGGAGCCAATAATCATGCCACAAAGAAGCGGATTTGCCATCACCAAAGTGATACTTCATGAAGGATCTAGCTAAGCCTTTGAGCTTCAAGAGTCTCCTCCAGAAGCATTTGCCTTTGATGATGTTAGTTTAAGCCCAGTCAACCCAAATAGAAGCGTTGTCATTTTGAACTATATGCCATATATGCTTCAACATGCCCACTATGTTAAGGATAGAAAGGTTTGGGATGCCAAGTTCACCCGTATCTTTTGGCTTGTCACAAACATCATATATATGTGCATACGCCTATATATATACACATGTTTATATATACAAACATGAATTATGTATATACATATATATGTACTTATAAACACATAAATATATAGTCACATAAGCATACATATACATACACATAAACGCACACATCCATATCCACATACATACATGCATATACACACGCATGCACATACACACACACGCATATATCTTCATACTTATACCTACATATTTATCTATCTATATTGTTTAATTTAATTTCAAATTTGTGATATTTTACATTCAAATTAGGTTTGAAAATGAAATTCAATTACACTTGAATTCCAAGACTTATCCGAACAATGGATTGGGTTAACTAAATAAAGAAAGATGGAACCAGATGCATTCTTAAAAGAAAGTGTTTTGCCTTACCTGTGATGCAAGGAAGAATTTGTAATTTTTTCAGTCATGAGATTAGGAAATTAAAATTTAATTACTCCAAGTTTCACTAAAATATTTTGCTTTGGCAGGTATGCTAGGCGAGGGGATTCAAGTGCAGCCCTTATCAATGTTTAATTGCCTTTGATTGTCAGGTACTTCATAACGCAATCGAACGTACCCTTACTTTCGAGTGAATGAGTAGTGTGAAAACTAACATAATTCTTGCAACTCATGTGTGTAAGTGTGTGTGTGTGGGGGGGGGGGGGGGGGGGGGTAAATGATATGAGCCGAACCAAGCTTTAAGATGTTCAAGTTCGGTTCATTTATTTAACGAACCTAAAAAATGTGCTCAGACTCTTCTCATTTACTAAACGAACGAGCCCGAGCTGAGCGCTAGATTTAACGAGTCCAGCCTTAGTTTACTCACGAACGACTCGGTTATGTTGCAACATATATTACTCTTATCAATAATGGTTTAGATTGAGTTGTTCTAGATTTGTTTTTAACATATTTTAATTTTTCTAATACCATATTCCTTGGTTCTTATTTATTTTTCTTTACTTATATTATTTTTTACTAATACAGACTTTTCAGAAGTGATTCTCACGCAATAACCTCATTAGTCCTATAATTCTCCACAACACTCTTCACAAATTTTATAAGTTGAACACTTTCTTTTGTCGAATATGAAATAATTTTACTATTTAACTTAAACGAACGTGTTCACAAGCTAAGTGAGTCGAGCTCAATAATGTTCGGCTCGTTTATTAATTGAGCCTAAGAATTTGATTAGGCTCGGTTCATTTACTAAACGAATGAGCTCTTAACGAGCCGAACCCGAGTCTGCTCACGAACGACTCGATTCATTTTTGCCTTAGGGGGGTTTGAAAGGGAACTTGTGATTCTTAAGGCTTATTTGGATTGCATTTTAAGAATTTATTTTTGACATTTTGAAACCAAAGAGGTATTTCGAAAGCTGATTGGATTGGTAGAGAAAATTAGGCCGGCCCAAAGTCTCACTTTTTCGTTTGTGAATTTCTATTTGACAGAGCTTCTGCTTTAAACAGAAGAAAAAGAAAAGTATAAGCCATTTTGAGAAGCTGACGCTTTTTCAAAACACAAAAACTATTTTAAATTTTTTGTGAAACACCATTCATAATAACTTTTCCACCCAAAAAGCTAAAAATATATTTTTTAAAATCAATCCAAACAGGGTCATAATCTAGTTTGGATGTTTTTTTAAGTCTAAATCAAAATCAAATACTTTCAAAAAAAAAACTCAAAATCAAATCAAACCAAAGGCCATATGGTCAAGTAGTACTGACTTTTGCTCCCAAATGGGAGGTTAAATGTTCAAGTCTCGGTGAAGGTAATGTGTGTGAGAATCCTTAACTTTCAAAAAAAAAAAGAATTAAATCAAATCAGCAAAAAACATGACTGATTTAATTTTGTACAAACTTTTTTTCTTTTATACCTTTTAAAAGGAAAAAAAAAAAAAAAAAAGGTTTAAAACTCTCAATAACTCGCAACCAATTATATGAGTTTAGCTTATCAATATAACTACAAGTTTTTAAAATTAATAGTGAACAATAAAGCCATGTTTGGTAGGCGGTTTGGTGTGGTCTGATTTGGTCTGGTATGGTCTTGTTTAGATCCTGAACTTAAAAGCTTGTTTGATAAGCGGTCTCGTCTAATGATCATGATCTCAAAAACATTGTTTGGTAAAACATTCTGGTCTGATATTTTCGCTTTACAAAAATAAAATTATTTTATTCATTATTTATTAATTTTTCATTTATAAAAGTATTTTATTAATTTATTATTTATATTATTATTTATTCATATATATATATATTAATTTATAAATATATTCTATTCATTTATTTATTATTATTTATTATTATTTAATTCATTTAATTAACTATTATTTCATTATTTAATTCATTTCATTTATTATTTCATTATTAATTTATATTATTATATTATTAATTTATTATTATTTATTCATTTTAAATTATTTATAAATATATTTATTTAATTAATTAATTATTAGAATTATTAATTTCTTTATTAATTTACTCATTTTTATTATTATTATGTATTATTTAATTCATTTTCTTAATCATTCAATACTTTTAAATATGTTTTATTTAATTTCTTATTTATATTATTAATTTAGTATTACTATTAATTATTCATTTTTAATTATTTATAAATATATTTTATTAATTTATTATTTATTCATTTACTAATTATTATTATATTCATTTTATTATTTGTTAATTATTCATTATTTTTGTTTTATTTTTAAATATATTTTATTTAATTTATTATTTATATTATTAGTTTATTATTATTATTTATTCTCTTTTAATTATTTATAAATATATTTTATTAATTTTTTATTTATTTATTTATTTATTTTTATTATTATATTCATTTTTATTTTTATTATGTATTATTTAATTCATTTTATTATTATTATTATTATTATTATTATTATTATTATTGTTTTTAAATATGTTTTATTTAATTTATTATTAATGTTTATTCATTTTTAATTATTTTGAAATATATTTTATTAATTTATTATTATATTCATTTATTATTATTATTCTGTATTATTTAATTCATTTTATTTATTATTCATTATTCATTATTTTATTATTTATTTATTTTAATTATTTATAAATATAATTTATTAATTTATTGATTATTATATATTATTTAATTCATTTATTATTATTATTATTATGTATTAATTAATTTATTTGTATATTATTATTATTTTTATTCAATTTTGGTTTTTTGTGGTCTTAATCGTTGGTCTCAAAAATATGATTTTGGTTACCAAGATTAGACCAGATAATGTGGAACCACCAAAAACACTGGTTCCAAAAACATCCCATTTGGTTCAATTTGGTGTCATTTGGTCTAGTTCTAAATTTTGAGATCAGTCCAAACAAACATGGTATGATCCCTCAAAACCAAGACCAGACCAGACCAGGTGGAACCATAACCACGTACCAAACAAGGCCTTAAGCCTCTCGAGTCTCGACTAGGAAAAAATATCTATTTCTGATTCAAAATAACTGTAGTAATCTTATTTTTGTGAAATAAATATGAAATTCAAAAAAAATTGTTTGAGAATAATGTTATTTTTGTGCGTAACTTTTAAAAATATAGTATTATGTACTTGTCTATAATTTCATCTGTTTAAAAATAATAATAATTTATTTTAAAATGAAAGTTTCGGGGAATTTTGGACTTCTATATATATTTCCAATGTTTGGAGGACATATTTTTAGCTTAATAAGGAGCTTTGATGCATATGTTATTATGATTTTTAGTATAACCAAAATAAAAATAAAAACTTTAAAAATTCTTAATTACAACAACAAGTATTTAATTTAACGGAAAATTATAAAAGAGGGACAATCCTAGACTTAATTGTGAATAGGGACCAAACTTTTTTGAAAATGTAAGAATGGACCAATCCTAAAGATAATTGCTAATAAGGGACCATTTGAGGTAAGATTACTAAATTGCCCTTCTTCTCTCTTATTTGCATCAAAAACTAATAAAAAATTGCTCCAAAATACCCATATTTCAACTGAAAATAAATTATTTAAATAAAATATGAAAAAGAAATTTGTCCGAAATTTTTCAGCAACTACGAAAAAAAGAAGGTAGTAATAACCGAAATACCCATAATAAAACCTGGACAAAAAAATTCAGACCAATTTTTTTTTTCATATTTTATTTAAATGAAAAATTTTCGCAGTTGCTAAAAAATAATGGGTATGAGTATTTTTCGTAGTTGCTAAAAAATCCGGAAAAAAAGTAATAATAACCAAAAAATAATATTTAAATAAAATATGAAAAAAACAAAAATATCACCATCATCTTGAATACAAAAACTTTTTGTAACACGACTTGAATCACGACTTTTGGACAAGGACGCAATGATTTTTTAATGAAAGATCTTCCAACTGTTGGAATATAAATTCGATTGAGTACTTAATCAAAAAATAATTTTTTTTCGGTTATTACTACTTTTTTTTTTTATCCGGAGTTTTTAGCAACTATGAAAAAAATTTATTTAAATAAAATATATAAAAACAAAATTGGTCTGAATTTTTTTTTTCCGGATTATATTATAGGTATGGGTATTTCGGTTATTATTACTTTTTTTCGTACTTGCTAAAAATATTTGGACAAAAAATTTAGGACCAAGTTTTTTTTTTCATATTTTATTTAAATAAACATTTTTTCAGTTAAAGTATGGGTATTTCGGAGCAATTTTTTTTTCTTTTTTGGCAATTTTTTATTAGCTTTTGATGCACATAAGAGAGAAGAAGGACAATTTAGTAATCTTACCTCAAATGGTCCCTTATTAGCAATTATCTTTAGGACTGGTCCCTTATCATATTTTCAAAAAAAATTGGTCCATATCCACCAATTAAGTTTAGGATTGATCCCTCTTTTATAATTTTTTTCTTAATTTAATTCATGTATAGCCTCGAGTAGGGCTGACAATTAGTGTCGGTAGGTCGTGTTCGTGTCGGGTTGAGATCGTGTCGGGTCCAAAAAAACATGGTTAATATACGTGTCAAATATGCTCAACCTTAATCCAACCCACATGTTATTTATGTCGACTAATGTAATCCATTTAACCTATTTATTATAATATATTAAATAAAATTTGACACAATCCAACACGAAATGAACTATTTAACTTATTATCAACAAAATTAAATTGAATTTGACACGATCGAATAATAATTTATTGATATATTTCAACTCATGACAAATTAGAGAAGAAAAAAATATAACTATAAATATAATCGTGTGTCGTGTTTGGGTCGACTCTTATATTATTCTGTTGTGTTTGAGTCGATCCTTATATAACTTTAATCCTTTTATAGTTAATTCTAACTCTTTTAATTCATGTCGTGTTCGTATCTTGTCTCAATTTGACACATCTAGTCTCGAGTGGCGTGATAAATAGTATACTCAATCGACGGCAGGCGTCACAGTGTCGTCTACGACAGTGGAGCACAAGCAAACCACGTGGCATCCAGCAATATTTTATGTGACACGTGGCAAGAGCATTTGGAGCGCGTGAGGGAGAGTTGGTGTCACGTAAAAGTACGTTAGCATTTGTTGTTTGTTGTTGGGCAGAGGATTCTCGTGTGGACAGTCACGTGATTAATGATCTGATGTGGCAACTCGGCCTATAAATTCGGTCCACTTAAAAGTAAGGATTTGAGAATTGAAGGGCTGAGATTTGTTAATCTAAGATTATTCTTTTTTGGGGTAACCATGGAAAAATTATTGAATATTAGGAGATAAGTCTAAAGATATTCAAATCAATTAGGATAAGAAGTGTTTTTTTTTTACGTGCAAGCGATATAATACCTGCTGCAAATGTATTATTATGCCTCTTTTTTTTATTGATTTGGTGTAACACATGTATATATTCCTGAATTCCTGATTTAAAATAATTCCTATAATTACGTATATATTTGTCTTTAATGAATAATAATCACATAAATGCGCGCTTGACATTATATTGGAAGATGAGTAATGCATAAAATGACTAGCATGGAAGGGGAAAACTATTGACTATCACATGGATAAGTCTCATACTTATTTTGATTGGTATCCCATATCAATCAAAATAAGTGGTTTATACATTCAAGTGATAGAATTCATACGTGTATTACATCTCTTTTTCTTATTGGCTTGAAAATTTAAAATACTTCTTAAAATTGAATGTAAGCTCTCTATTTATTTAGTAACGATTTTGTGATTAAAAAAGATAAGTGACATGTAATTTGGGATGCAATTTTAGGAATTTATTGAATTGGGGGACTAAACTAAATTTAATTCAAGGTAAGAATTTTCAAATTGAGCAACATTTATATTCACTTTTTAAAATGGTTGATCTTGAGTTTTGAATTAATTATTATTATTTTAAAGTTCTCAGTTTTTAGATTTTTTTTTCCCACTAACATAATAGCTGAATTGAAATTCATGAGATATATTTAGAATTATGTGAGAATTGATCTTTTCGTAAGTAATATGTTTTAGTTTATTTTAAAATTATTGATATTAATTTCTCTGTTATTTGTGAGATTCAAGGTATATGTCATCAAATTTTCTTTGGGAGCTCATTCTTTCTCTATGTATCTCAATCTTATCTATATCTATATTTATACTAATATTAAAAGTGTGAAGTGTTTGAGCCCCTATTTTTTAATTTTAAATTGTATTTTAATTTCAAACATGAGAAAATTAAATAGATAATACCAAAATTATATCAGGTGACAGAGATAAATGTCACGTCCTGCAT
The DNA here is from genome assembly GCA_963922005.1 of Cornus suecica. NCBI lineage: Eukaryota > Viridiplantae > Streptophyta > Magnoliopsida > Cornales > Cornaceae > Cornus > Cornus suecica. The sequence goes on from OY998245.1 coordinate 52,014,403, forward strand.
TATGAGGTTACGCCACGTAGGCGCCACACAGGCGCCACGCAGACGCTTCGTAGGATCCTACTTGGCATCCTACATGGCATCCGGAATATTCTAGACTTCTCCACACTTCTCCGGAATTCTCTAGAGTATTGTAGAGTTGTCTAGACTTGTATAGAATTGTATATACTAGAATTGTATAGAACATTCTAAACATGGAGGATTCTAGAAATCTCTCCACTTTTCCTTGTAAGGCCCTTGGCCTATAAATAGAGGAGGGAGCTCATTTGCTCACCATCCAATCCAATCCAATCCAAGCAAATACGATCCAATCAAATACACAAGTTCTCTTGAGTTCTATTGCCTTCAAGGCTCTCTTGCCTAGCTTTCTCTTCTTACACACCAAGCTTCCGCATTCACCTAGCTTTAGTTGCTCACTAAGCTAGAGACCCACAAAGGCTTACTTAACATTTCTCAAGCATCTTAGAGGTGTCTAAGGCCGCACGGTTCGTTGGAAACACCAAGTTCGTGACAGTTGGTATCAGAGCACGGTTCGTGGGGGATCACAACCTACTTGCAAGAGAGTATGGCAGAGATAAACTCAACCATCACCCCAGCCGTGGAGGAACAAGAACGCGGCAGGGAGAAACAACGCCCACCCACTAACACCAAGGCAAGGTCGAAGTCCAAGACCAAGGACGCTCAACCAAGCCTTGAGACACGCATCGATGACATAGAAGACACTATGGCCATCATGCAGGAGCATATAGTGGAGACTCACCAACGCTTGGAAGAACTGGAGTCCGATGATGCCGACTTCCAAGACACCATGAAGGGACACCTCAATGCCCTTGATGGAGACCATCGCAAGGAGCTACGCTCTCTTCGCGATGAGATAGCCACCATACGTGGTTACATGGATCAAGAGCTTGGCAATATTCGGACATTCATGGAGGACATGCGTGCCGATTGGGCCATTTGCAAGCAAGCCGTAGCAAACGGCGCCACTGCTACTCGGGAGACCGGAGCTCCCAGAATCGATGTCCCCAAGCCCAAGTGCTACAAGGGGGAACGTGTGGCCAAAGAGGTAGAGAACTTCCTATTTGGCATGGAACGATACTTTGACGCCAAAGGGATAGCGGACGAGGCGACAAAGATCAACACCACCACCCTCTACCTAGTGGACGATGTTATGCTATGGTGGAGGCGTACACATGGCGACATTGATAGAGGTACACTTTCTATTGATACTTGGGATGATTCCGTAAATAATTTAAGAGGCACTTCTATCCTGAGAATGCCGAGGAAGAAGCTATGGGCAGACTCTGTCGGCTCAAACAAACAGGGACCATCTGAGACTATGTCAAGGAGTACACTGTTGGCTTTGAAATTTATTTCAAACAATAAATCTTATTTTGATGATAACAAATCATTTGAGAGTGTTTGGTACTAATAATTATTGAGTTATGTATTTCAGCTAGAACAGGAAAACCTGCTTTGGAAAAGAAAGTGTGAATACAAAAGCAAAAAGAGAAACTAGAATTGAAGTGCAAAATCGAGAAATGTCAAAATATTCAACAAAATACAACTTGAAGACTCAAGACTCGGGGTAGATAGGTCGGGGTGCGATCAATTGTAATGAGGTATTTTATGTATTGATAAAATACTATAAGCTCAAGTGATAAACCGGACTTAAAATGAACCTTAATCAGTTTAGGGAAAATTCATCTGTCTTGTTCGGAAGTCGACTCTCACACAAAAAGAAGTCGACTGCTTCAAGTCGAAGGTATTAAGCTTATGAACCATTCTTCGGAAGTCGACTCTCGAGGTAGGGAAGTCGACTCTCAGGATAGGGAAGCCGACTCTCCATATGTTGGAAGTCGACTCCTTTAAGACGAAAGAAATCATGTTTTGAACCATCCTTCGGAAGTCGACTCTCGAGTTATGAAAGTCGACTCTCAAAGTCTGGGAAGCCGACTCTCCATATGTTGGAAGTCGACTTCTTCAAGTCGAAAGAAATCCTGTTTAAACACTCTTTGGGCAGCCGACTCTCAAAGTCTAGAAGCCTACTCTCGAGGTTGGGAAGCCGACTCTCCATGTGTTGGAAGTCGACTTCTTGAGGACGAAGGTTATCACATTCAAAACTCTTATTGGGCAGTCGACTCTCGACAAATGGGAAGTCGACTCTTGATGCAATCAAACGGTTATGTCAGGCATATTCTTGCCCATAACCTGATGTTTGATTCTTGTCTCAAAAGTTTTATTCTCTCATTCCTAAAACCCTAATATTTTCATATATATAGAATGAGATAATAGAGTGAAAAATTAAGAAAGCCTAGTGTGAGAAAAGCCTAAAAATTCTCCATCTTCTTCTCTCTCAACCTTTCTTGAAAAACCATTGAAAGCAAGATTTGTAAAGCTTGATTTCCAACTCATATACTACAAGTTTTGAAACTCTAGTTTTAAGTGTGTATCTATTCTCTTGAGCATATTTATTGAAACCATTTAATAGAGAATATTCATCTAGAGTTTATTCTTCTTTGGTAAATCACTAAAAGAACACTTGAGTTTATATTGTTTCATCCTCCATAAAAACCTTAGGGTTTTTGAGTGTTTAGTTCTTGAGTGATTCCTTGTGTTATAAAAGGATTGTGATCATTGAGTGAATAAAGCTCATTGATCTTGAAGAGGGGTTTGTCCTCTTACTTGTGTGACGGGCTTGTTAGCTCGTGTGTAAAGGTTTGCTATTCCACCTGTGAAGGAAGAGCCATAGTGAAAGGATCGGGAAAAGCCTCAAGAAGGGGTTCTTGAGCCGAGGACTAGGAGTTACCGAACCTCGAAAAATCACGGTGTCAATCTCTCTATCTCTATCTTTTTACTTTATTATTTTGCATACAATATTTGTTTCAATATTTTGTATGCTATAATTGATCCTGGGATAATTAGATTAATTAAATTGAAAATTATTTATTAAAGGAATTGATTAATTGGTATAGCTTGATCTATTATCGAAAAGATTTAGAAATAACTTTTAAAACCCTATTCACCCCCCCTCTAGGGTTATTTAGTGACTAACATACACTTCTCTCACCCTTGAGATCCCTGAGCTCTCAGAGAAGGAGTCTCTCTTCTTCTTCATGGATGGCCTACAACAATGGGCCAAGACAGAACTAAGGCGACGTGGAGTGAAGGACCTTGCCACTGCCATCACGGAAGCGGAGGCATTAATCGATTTCAGCTCCAAGAAAGACTTTGCCAAGCCCAAGGACAAGACCCGGAACTTCGGCAAAGGTGGGGGAGACAAGGGCAGCACTTCTAATGCGACCAACACTGCCCCTCACAAAGAAGGCTTCTGGAAAGATGGAGGCAATAAGCCCCAGAAACAACCACCATCACCTTGCTTCATATGTGGTGAGATGCATTGGACACGGTTTTGCCCAAAGAAGAATACCGTCAATGCTATGACGCTCGACCACCCGGAAACGCAGGAGGCACACATGGGTTCGCTTCAAATCCTCAACGCCATCAAGGCTAAGATGGAGGCCCCTAAGGCAGCACCTAAAGGGCTCATGTTCGTTGAATCAACCATATGGGGGACGTCTACTAGAGCATTGGTAGACACCGGCGCCTCCCACAACTTCATAAGCATCGACGAGGCCAAGCGACTAGGCCTCAAGTACACCAAGGAGGACGGTTCCATGAAGGCCGTCAACTCCGCAGCCAAGGCCATATACGGCACTGCCCGAGGCATACATGCCCACATAGGCCAATGGAATGGCCTCATTGATCTCTCGGTGGTACCCATGGACGACTTTGCCTTAGTCCTTGGAATAACATTCTTGGACAAGGTAAAGGCCTTCCTCATCCCCTACACTAACACCATGTGCATCATGGAAGGAAATACCACATGCATGGTGCCAGTCGAACGAGGGGCTAAGATTGAGGCTCGCTCCCTATCTGCCATGCAATTCAACAAGGGGTACAAGAAGGGGGAAGTTAGCTACTTAGCCACCCTACTCGACTCACCAGAAGACCCCTCAGAGTCTTCCCCACATGAGGACATGCACACGAAGATCCGCTCAGTACTACGCGAGTACAACGATGTCATGCCCTCGGAGCTACCAAAGAGACTACCACCCCGAAGGGAAGTAGATCACAAGATTGAGCTGGAACCAGGTTCCAAGCCACCATCCATGGCACCTTACTGCATGGCACCACCAGAGTTGGAGGAATTGCGGAAACAGCTCAACGACTTACTCGATGCAGGCTACATTCGACCATCGAAGGCCCCTTATGGCACACCTGTCTTGTTTCAACGCAAGAAGGATGGGTCATTGCGGATGTGCATCGACTATAGAGCTCTCAACAAGGTGACCATAAAGAACAAGTACCCCATTCCTCTCATCGCAGACTTGTTCGACCAACTTGGGGGAACCCGCTACTTCACCAAGCTTGACTTGCGCTCGGGGTACTATCAAGTACGAATCGCGACAGGAGATGAGCCCAAAACCACATGCGTGACAAGGTATGGCTCTTATGAATTCCTAGTCATGTCATTTGGTCTCACCAATGCCCCAGCTACATTCTGCACCTTGATGAACAACCTATTCCATCCCTACTTGGACCGTTTTCTGGTGGTATACTTGGACGACATCGTCATCTATAGCACCACCTTGGAAGATCACGTGCGACACTTGAAGACCGTCTTCCAAGTTCTCCGGGAAAACGACCTCTATGTGAAGAGGGAGAAATGCTCATTTGCCCAACAAGAGGTGATGTTCCTAGGTCACAAGATAAAGGATGGGAAACTCTTGATGGATGAAAGCAAAGTGCAAGCCATACCGGATTGGGAGCCGCCCACCAAAGTGCCCGAACTACGATCATTCTTGGGCCTTGTCAACTACTACCGCCGCTTTATCAAACACTACTCAGCACGAGCCGCCCCTTTGACGGACATGCTGAAGAAGGGACGCATATGGAGATGGACAGAGGAATGCCAAATTGCCTTTGATGACTTGAAGAAGGCAGTGATGGAGGAGCCCATACTTAGCCTACCGGACCACTCTAAGCCTTACGAGGTACACACCGATGCCTCAGACTTTGCCATTGGGGGAGTTCTCATGCAAGAGGGACACCCCATAGCCTATGAGAGCCGCAAGCTCAATGATGCCGAGCGGCGCTACACGGTGCAAGAGAAGGAGATGACCACAATCATCCACTGCTTTCGCACTTGGAGAAACTACCTACTTGGGGCACGGTTCGTGATCATGACGGACAATGTTTCCACTAGCTACTTCCAGACACAGAAGAAGCTTAGCCCCAAGCAAGCACGGTGGCAAGATTACTTGGCCGAGTTCACTTATCGCTTGGAGTACAAGCCAGGCAAAGCTAATGTCGTAGCGGATGCACTTAGCCGCAAGGCAGAACTCGCGGCCATTAGTCGACCACAACACCCTCTTATGGATCGCATCAAAAAGGGACTACAGCATGACCCCCTAGCCAAGAGTCTCATTCAACTCACCAAGGATGGCAAGACACGACGCTTTTGGCTTAGGGATGATCTTCTCCTCACTACGGGCGACAGGTTATTTGTGCCTAAGTGGGGGAACCTGCGAAAGGAACTCATCAAGGAGTGCCATGACAGCATGTGGGTCGGACACCCAAGCATGAGGCGCACACAGGCAATCCTTGAGGATTCGTACTACTGGCCCCGGATGCGTGACGACATTGAGGCCTATGTACGCACTTGTCTTGTTTGCCAACAAGACAAGATAGAGCAGCAGCAGTCGGCCGGTCTACTAGAGCCACTACCTGTCCCAGAGGGTCCATGGGCGAGTGTTTCAATGGACTTCATCACGTGCCTACCCAAGTCTAATGGTTGTGGCAGCATCATCGTAGTGGTAGATCGATTCAGCAAGTATGCCACCTTCATACCTGCCCCTGCAGATTGCACGACCGAGCAGACAACACAGCTCTTTTTTGACCATGTGGTCAAGCAATGGGGGTTGCCACAAAACATAGTGAGTGACAGAGATCCACGCTTCACAGGTCGCTTCTGGACAGGACTCTTTCAGAAGATGGGTACGGGTCTCAACTTCTCTACTAGCTTTCACCCCCAATCCGACGGACAGACGGAGCGTATCAACGCGCTCCTAGAGCTATACTTGAGGCACTATGTTAGTGCCAACCAGCGGGACTGGGCCAAGCTCCTTGGAGTAGCACAGTTTGCCTACAACTTGCAGCGGAGTGAGGCTACCAACCACAGTCCTTTCGAGATAGTGACCGGGCGACAACCCATGACGCCTAACGCTATGGCGTCGAGCGGAGATGGCAAGAGCCCGGCAGCATACAGATTCGCCAAGGGATGGCAAGACCAATCCGACTTGGCAAGAGCCTACCTAGATAAGGCGGGCAAGAAAATGAAGAAGTGGGCTGACTCCAAGAGAAGGCCCCTATAGTTCATGGAAGGAGACTTGGTCATGGTTAAGTTGCTACCCCAACAGTTCAAGTCTTTGCGAGCAGTGCACAAGGGGTTAGTACGACGCTACGAAGGTCCCTTCCCAGTCATCAAACGAGTTGGAAAGGTATCCTATATGGTGGAGCTACCACCAAAGATCAAGATTCATCCAGTTTTCCATGTCAGCAAGCTCAAACCCTACCACGAAGATAAGGATGATCCAACTCGAGGCATATCACACCGAGCTCCTACTGCCGTGGTCACTTCCTTCGATAAGGAAGTAGAGTGCATCCTTGTCGACCGACAAGCGAGCAGAAGCGGAGTCCCCAAGTAAACAGAGTACTTGGTGAAATGGAAAAACTTGCCGGATAGTGAAGCAAGCTGGGAGCATGAAGACACACTTTGGCAGTTTGCAAAACACATCCAGCAGTTCAAGCAGAACGCGACGAGGACGTCACGAACTTAGGTGGGGGAGAATGTCACGTCCTGCATTATGAGGTTACGCCACGTAGGCGCCACACAGGCGCCACGCAGACGCTTCGTAGGATCCTACTTGGCATCCTACATGGCATCCGGAATATTCTAGACTTCTCCACACTTCTCCGGAATTCTCTAGAGTATTGTAGAGTTGTCTAGACTTTTATAAAATTGTATATACTAGAATTGTATAGAACATTCTAGACATGGAGGATTCTAGAAATCTCTCCACTTTTCCTTGTAAGGCCCTTGGCCTATAAATAGAGGAGGGAGCTCATTTGCTCACCATCCAATCCAATCCAATCCAATCCAATCCAAGCAAATACGATCCAATCAAATACACAAGTTCTTTTGAGTTCTATTGTCTTCAAGGCTCTCTTGCCTAGCTTTCTCTTCTTACACACCAAGCTTCCGCATTCACCTAGCTTTAGTTGCTCACTAAGCTAGAGACCCACAAAGGCTTACTTAGCACTTCTCAAGCATCTTAGAGGTGTCTAAGACCGCACGGTTCATTGGAAACACCAAGTCCGTGACATAAAGTTGATTAAGTGATAGAGATAAAGCGGATTAGAATTATGTAGTAGAGTTAGGGTTGAACTTTTTCCAAATCATTTAGTATTCTATTTATCCAATAAAATTATTCTTCTTAACACACACAAAAAAGAAGAAGTTCTTTATAACATTAGTATTCCGAATCTTTTAATAGTTGTAACCTATTTATAAATTTAAATTCAATTCAATTGTAAATTTAATAATTTATTTTAACTCCAGGTTAGTTGTACTTAAACTCTATTGCCTTTTTCATTTTCCGGAATTCTTTTATTATATATTATATTTTAACTGTAAACTTAATTGATTGTATTTAAACCCCATCACTTACAAACTCTTTAGAAATTATTTTAATATAGAATTCACTCTCCAATTGCAATAATTTATTGCAGGATTCATTCACATACTATTAAAATGGAAATCTAACGGTAAATTATGTATTTAAATTCTATCACTAATATTTAATTAAATTTTAATTATATTAAATTATATTGAGTATATATATTACAAATATGATTGTGATAGAATACTAAAATTTTAATTTTTTATATATATTTTATTCCATTCTCTTACTACAAATTAATTGTAATTAATAATTCTAATTCTAATTAGATTAAAAAAATGAATGAATCCCATTTATAATTGAATTTAAGAAATTTAATCCTAAATGGACTATAATACTGAATTTTATCTACAAATACAATTAAGAACACTGATCTTTATGGTATAAGGAATAACTTTGGACACATAAACCTAATTGTGATGTGATTAAAAGTCATTATAAGTCTTATAACAATATAGCACATCCCTATATATAATCTTATGTCTCTCTCTCTTTTTAAGACCCTACGATTTTCAAGCTTCACCCTTTCTATGCCCCTTAGTAATTCTTCTATTATACTTTAATTTTATCTATATTATATTTATTGTATTTATGTTATTTATTGATTGTATTTATTTTGTTTGATTATTGTTTTGTGACTATTTCATGACAATTGTGGTTAATATTTCTATTTTATTTTTTTATTATAATTTAATATTTATTTATTAACTTTGATATATATTTTGATAGGCATTGTGATTTGATCAAGCCTAATTTATTTATTTTCTGATTTTTTAATGTTTGAATTTATATGAATTTTTTACAATACTATTTCAATAAAGTTTTATTAACAATTCTTCTTAAGGTACTATTTTATTTAAGATTTTTAATTTGAGTATTTGTGGTATGGTTAATATTCTTTTGCAATTGTACTAATTTTTTTTAAATAGTATATATTTTTATTTTTATGTAAATTTTAAATTACGTGCGAAACATGTGTTTTTTACTAGTATATATATATGTTCACCTTTTTTATAGTCAATACATACATCATAATTTATAATTTCTATTAATTTTTTTTGTTTAATTTCAATAAATTCACATTTTATCTTATCTTTATAATAAAATGTTGGTCTCTCTTCAATTTATGTTTTTCGTTTTAAACTTATTTTGTTCATATGTATCTATTCACTTTTGTTTTTAATTTTAATATATACATTGTAAATTTAATATTTATTCATTAGTTTTTACATATAGTACTTTTCTCTTACTTTTAGTTTTCATAATTATCTCATTCTTTTAAACTTCACTACATATTTGCTTTGAATTTATTTGATTTTTTTTTTAAGTATTTTTTTTCTATTCTTTTTAGTTACACCTATTTTTTTTTACTTTCTCCTCTCATCTTGGTATTTATCTTTGTGAGTAACCTAATTATTTTATTTCTTTAAATTTAACTTGGATGGATTCTCTTGCTGCCCTCGCGTAGCAAAGTTGGCATGGTCGTCTAAAATTTGGATCAATTATATCCAAGTTCTAGAGCGTGAGTTCGAATCCTAGCTGTTGTGTACTGTTACTTAACATTACACGTGTTGTGGGGTCAGTTCATGTAACATTCTACTCCTTGGGGTCCAGGTCCAAGGGAGATCGTCCTTGGGTTAGACCTTTCCTTCTCTTGTTAATTTGACCAAGTTTAATTCATTTTATTTTGAATGTTTGAATTTATATAAATTTGAGTGAGCAAATTTAGATAAATTTTATATAATCATTTTAATTTTAAGGTATTATTGTGTTTAACATTTATATTTTGAGTATCCCCTTTCTGTATGGTATTTGTGTTATAATTAAATATAATTTTTTTATTATTATATTAAAGATAATTATGATAAAATATTTTATTTGATTTATAAAAAAATTGTGAGTCAAAGTTTATCTACGTGCACGTGCTTTTTACTATTTGTCTAAAATAAAGAACAAAATTAAACACCATAACAGTTTTTTGAAAAATATTTACGTGGTCTATAAAAATATGTTTCTAAACAATAATACTGCAATAATCGTGTAAAAAATTCAGATAATTTTAATATTATAATACGAATATGAATATTATGTAACCATATCAACTCTATTAAAAACAAATTATGAATAAAATGATATTGGCAAAGCTTACTATTACGAATATGAAAAACTAGGGTAATGCATACAACAATGCATCATCACTGATCTCATAAAGAGAATCTTGCAAGTTAAGGTGATGAATTTGTTGGAACGTAGATAGAATATTATATTCCATTTGCGTGATTAAGAAATTTATTAATTAGGTCTAAGAATCTAGATTTGTGACCACATCATTGTTTAGGCGGTGCCCAACATTTCGGTGATTGGACTTTTTCCTATATATGTAACTATAACACCAACAAATTGGTCAAGTTGGTTACAGTTTCAAGTAATTTCAACTCATTATATGTATATATATATATATATATATATATATATATACAATATCTCTATTATTCATTATTGTAATTTTATTTGTTTTAAAATATATATATTTTTAATTATAATATAATTTAACCTTTCATTTTTTCCAACTACCATTCTTTTATTAATTTTAAACAAATACCAAACTCTATCATAATATTATATTATTAAGGACAAAATTAAAAATTACATATTAGTCAATTTAAATTAATAAAATATTAAAAAATCTGGACAACTATTGTAGAAGCGGAAGAGTATATATTTATGACTTTAGCTACAAGCCTACAAGTCATTGCAGGACAAAGTGATTTCGACCCAAGCTGCTTTCATATATTATTGTATATTCATTACGTTATATGTGAGAAGTTTCATATGGTCAGGTTTCAATCAAATGAAGACACGTTGGCCTTGAAAACCCTAATGCTGCTGCTTTTGTTCTGTTCTGTGTCCAACCTATGTGTCTAGCTTCAACTTAATAAATTTGGTGGATTTTTTTACCAACTCTCGCAATTTATTTAATTTCGAAAGACTTGAATCATTCACCATTTAATTTGAAACCCCAAAAACATATCTCGCGGTCGTTATCTTCACAAAGACTGTGGCTTAATTTGAGAGCCATGATTGGTTCTTCAGAAGTGAACAAATTATTGAATACTCGAAAATGACATTTGGTATATATATTCGGTCAATTATTAAAGAAGATGCATAATGATGGATTTACCATCCGACATGTAGCACACATTTAATAATTGATCGAAGATACCAGGTGACATGTATCCTAGAAATGAAAGTTTGATGCGTTTATTTTGAGCTTCGCACTTTCATTATAAGGGACTGTTTGAGATGCCTTTATTTTAGGCATTTTATTTTTAGTCGAAATAAATTAGGAATATTTTTTAGAATATTTTAAATAAAATTAGATAACATATGAGTTAAGTATATTTATAGTATATATTAATTAAATATTTTTTAACACGACACGTATTGTTTATCTTAACTTGTGCATGCTAAAGAGTCATAAGTCAATCATTTTTCATTAATTGATACAATGTTGACATTAACATGAACAAGTGATAGGTGGTCCCCTAAGATAACATAGAGCCTCGTGTTCTAAATGTGTCAACTTTTCAAAGGAACTTTGTATAGTTTATAGACATTCATGGCATTGTGAAAGCTAGACATTTGATATAATATGCAAGGAGTGTAAAAGTAATACTAATACTAGAAATAAGCAATTGCTGTTAATAAAGAATTAATGAATCAATCGACATATTGGCAGCAATATGTAACAATAATAATCCCCCTCACCAACAAATTGGTCAAGTTGGTTACACTTCCAAGTAATTTCAACTCATTAAATATATATATATATATATATATCTTATGACTTAAAGGCATGTTTGGTTCACGATATTGTTTTTTTGTTATGTTTTTTTTTATTGTTCATAACAAAAACATGTTTGTCACCAATATATTATTTTCTACAGTAAAAAAACATAAAATAAATAGTATTATTTCTAGGAAGTACCAAAATAATATATTTTTTTTGTATTTTTTGCATTGTTCACAAAATTAATATTATAACGGAGGAAATAAGTGACTAAAACAAAAAACAAAAACATCAGTACCAAATGTGCTTCCAGTTTAGACTCACAACACTCCACAGCAAAACCATATACTTATGCATTATAAAATCCATAACACGAAAACAAAAGCACGAAGGCCCTTAGCTACAAATCATTGCAATACCAATTGATTTGTACCTAAATTGCTTTCATATATCCCCCTAACATCATTCGTAATAGAAAGTTTCATATGGTAAGGTTTAAATAATATGAAGGCCTCTTGGCCTTGAAAACCCTAATGCTGCTGGTTTAGTTCCCTGTGACAACCTAGGTGTCTAGGTTGAACTTACTAATTTCGGTTTCGATGCTTCAATTAACATTCATCTATGGTTCACAGTATAGTCACATTTTTTAAATGTGTTATTACCATCACGTAATAGTATTGATACTTATTGGATACTTGTTTTTAGACTAATATTATCATAGTTTGCTATAATGTTACCGTGACCACAAATTATGCATTCATCATGGTATTAGAGACTTGAATTATTCACATTTTACTTTAAAAGGAAAAAGATACCATTTTTGAAATTTGTTATTACCGTTACGTAATAGTTCTGATACTTATTTTAATGACTTTTAGACCAATATTATCATAGTTCATTACACTTTTACCGCGACCAAAACTGATACTGCGACCACGAATCATGCATTCATCATGGTATTAGAGACTTGAATCATTCACATTTTACTTTGAAATGAAAAAGATACAATTTTTGAAATGTGATATTACCATTACGTAATAGTTCTGATACTTATTAGATACTAATTTTTAGACCAATATTGTCATAGTTGATTATATTATTAACGCGATCGAAACTAATACTGAGACCACGAATCATCCATTCATCATTATATTAGAGACTTAAATCATTCACATTTTACTTTGAAATGAAAAAATACCATTTTCGAGCCCTCCTTTTTCTTAAGCCAATCATTTTCCATAATTTGATAGTGTTGGCATTGACATGACCAAGTGCTACATTGTCCCCTACCATGACACAGAGTCTCGTGTGTTGTTGATGTGCATTGTCAAGTTTTAAAAGGGACTTGGTATATTTTATAGACCTTCATGACCTCGAGAAAGCTAAATATTTGACATAATATGGAAGGACTACAAATATATTATTTGAAGCTTGTTCAAATTAATCACTTGTTTGAAAAAACAAAAAAAAATTGATGAAACAGTCGACATATGAAACTTGTCAAAAAGCAAATGTGAATTGTGCGACAATGTCAAATATTAAAGGGGTTTATATTATTAAATTTAAAGCACTTGTCAAAGATGATATGGCCTTCTAATATTGAAGGAAGAAGAGTAGATGAAGGCATGTTCTTCACTAATATATATATATATATATATATATATACACACGTCTAAACTAGGTAGCATGAGGGAATCATACTAAACAAATGAAACTAACATGGACATATAACTTAAAATAAATTAATTTGAGTCAATCACGGACGCAAAGTTATAATTTATAAACAAAGCATGGCAATAACGTGAACAATTTGGTTACAGCTCCAAGCCCTCTTTATTGCCTAAACATATGGTAACAGTTTATGAGAGAAAATGGGAAAAGAAATGACAATAAAAAAGAAATCAAAAGGTTGAATTAAAAAAAAAAACTTTTGACATGATGTTCCTAAAAGCATCAGGTATTAAGTCTTGCAAACAATTCGTTATGGCAAAAATTCAGGATTTAATCCGTGTCTTATTGTGTAGGGATTACTTTGTGTGAGTCTCTTGGATTAGTTGAAGTGAGAGTCTCGCACCATAGTTGTCATGGATATTCAAACTGATAAAATTTTACAATTCTACGATTCAGCTACGATTCTATATGATGTACGATTTTACCACCATTCTACTACATTAAAATAATGGATGGGCGGTTAAGCCATCCATATGAAATGTCCAAAAGCTTAATGATTTAGTTCAATATCTCAATATATGGTTTAAATTTATGAGAAAATATTTAAATGCCCAATATATTAGAAAATTTTGAAAATTCTAATATGATTTAGACTTTTAAATTAAAATTTTAATATTTGATATTTTAAAAAAAAATTAATATGTTTAGGTAGAATTTTAATATTCTACTTACGATTTTACGATTTCAATTCTATGGACCCCAAAACAATACTACCTAGACTCCCGGTTCTGACAGCCCTGTCTCAAACATCATAGTTATCAAAAAAATTAATTAATTTTTTTATTATTATTTCCAATTGGTTTCATTTCTATCACTGTTATATGTTTCAAACAGTATCAAAGATAACTTGGGGCCTTCTGAAAGGGTAATTCCCCCCCCCCTTTTTCTAGAATTAATTTTCAATTTTTTTTTCTATAAACCATAAACCGAGCTGACATTTATACAGTTTTCTGATTATAATTTTAATAAAAAAATTTAAAACTAGACAAATAGGGGTCTTAATTTTGTGATATCACAGTAAAAGGAAGAAAAGGAAGCTCATGCACACTCTTGAATATCATGAAAATCAAGGACAAAGTTACTCATTCTGTTGCATTAAGAATAGACAGAAGTTCCTAAGAAAACAAAATGTATATTGTGATAATATTATGGCCTATTTTTTGAATTATTACATCTTATATAGCATTTTTTGCCCTCCTTTCAATAGTAGAGAATTATATCACTGGACCAACATGACTATGAGTACATGTATATCATGTTTCATTTTCAGAGGCATATTGTGGAGTGTAAGGAATGTGGATCATATGAAGCCCCACATGCACTTGCTCTCCATATATATCATTTTCAAAGGCCTTACGTCATGTATGTACTATGTATCATATCAATGCAATTTTTTTACAAAATCTTCCATCTTCAGAGCAACAGTGACTCAAACACATTAAGAACAAAACAGTAATAACCAAAATAACAAAGTAAAGGTTGTGTGACTTACTAGTTCTTGGCTTAGCAGCATACTAAATATGCATGGTTAATAAAAGAAAGGACAATGCTACTGCAGCATTTACCTGCAAGCCTTTGTTTGGCCGAGCTTTCGGTTTTTCTCCCTTTTCTTCTAAACAAAAGAAAAAGAGAAGCAAAAATTATTTTGAGAAGCTGGTACCCCTACCTTCTACAAAACATTTTTCGAGCCCCATAGTGCTCATGTGGGGGGGTGTGAGTTTCTTATCATTCAAAAAAAAAAAAAAAAAAGAGAAGCAAATACCATTTTGAGAAGCTAGTACATCTACCTTCTTCAAAACACTCTTCCAATGTCCATAAGTTCTTTTAAAATTTTTGTCAAACATCATTCAAAATAACTTTTCACTCCAAAAATTCAAAAACAGCTTTTGAAAAACCAACACAAACAAGGCTTATTCTGGTGCACACCTCCTTTAGTAATTATTGATTGAAGATATCACGTGACATATATTCCAGAAGTGCAAGTTTGATGCTTTTATTTTGAGCTCCACACTTTCATTGTAAGGGACCGTTTGGGATGCGGGTTTTTTTTTGGCGTTTGGTTTTTAGTCGAAATAAATCAGGAATTTATGTCATAGGGTATTTTAGATAAAATCGGAATCGTATAAGATAATTTAAATTTGACAAAATATATATTTTAATTCCAGTGTTGAAGCAAAAAATGTAAAAACACACACAAAAAAAATCAAATTAATGTTTTCATATATATTTTTTTAAACATTTCAACTATTCATATTATTGTGCAAAACAAAACACCCCACAAAACATGCTTTACTAAAAAATGTTTCCAACAAAAACAAAAACGTCAGGAAGACATGCCAAAAATTCCTAAGCCAATCATTTTTCATGAATTGATACAATGTTTATATTATTGGAAAAATTATGAATGAGAAATTAATTATCTAAATGGTGTGATTGTTTGGCTGACAGTTAGAACACCTTTAACCAAAGGGTGTGACTATTAAGTCACAATCCTTGGTAGTCTATAAATATGACTGTATGCAATTCATTTTAGAGATGCTTTGGAGGACATTATCATCTTCTTCTTCCTCTCTTTCTTTTTCTGCATACATATACATATTTTAGAATAGTGCGGTTCGAGTAAAAGACACAGATTAATTGAGTTCGCTGGTCTCTGAAGATTGGAGTGTTACTTCTCCATAGGCGAAATCTATTCTATCTTGGGAGACAGTTGTTCATCAACCTTAAGCACCGGAGATGGAGCAAATCTGTCTTAAGAAAACTGTTGTTGCACAGGGCTCGAATTATCTTTCATTTCGATATTCTGTTTTCTGGACTGTACTGTGAGTTTCATTTTGTTTATAGTTTCCATCCTATTTTGTTTGTATATATATATATATATATATATATATATATATATTGTATTGCATGTTTCTATTATGTTATGTATTTTACCTATATATATATTATGTTCTGGTTATAGTTATATATATTATACATACAAAACCAATATCACGCTAACGTTCACGTATTCTATTGTTCACTGCTTAAGAATCATGGTAACAATCATAGGGTATTTTTACAATATATATATATATACACATTGTACACTATTACACACTATATATTTGTTATATGTGTTTTATATAATACAATCTTAAGACATATTTTATGATTTTCCTAATAGTTCGTATATATCACAGTGTTCGCATATGTTTTGCAAGTCTGATACTATTTCGTATATATACGTTATATGTTTTTGTATATATATATAGAATCTGATTTTCGAAATATATATATATATATATATATATATATATATAAATATATATATATACAGTAGTCCTAAATATATCCCATATTGGTAATGTGAAAATACGGTAAATTATATTATTATATTTATCACATGACAGAGATACTATTATAAACTCTTATAAGATAAGTATGGAATTTTAGAGTTGTTATAAAATCTCGGTATGGGTAATTCGTCAGTTGCATGCGTAAAGAAGTTTATTGAATTGATGTCATACATGGATTCATATTTGTATTCATATTACCCAATGTAACATGTGCCTCTATGTGTTAATCATAGTACATAAAATTGTCTATTAAAATAATGAAGAATACAATATAATTTGTTGCATGGGTTGGAAAAAGTTAATATGATAACAACAAAATTAAATTGTTAGAATGGTTTCATCTTGTGATATATGTAGTTGAAATACGAATGATTCTAATATTGGTATTCAGTATTTGTAGCTGTGGAAAAATGCAGAACATAAGAATAGATTCTTTTATTCAGATTTTTCTCTCCTTATGTACATTTCCTTTTTGGGCCTTGAGCCCATTAGGGCAATATTCTCTCACACATCAGTATGTTTGTCATTTTGCCACGTCACTAGCTTGCTCTTCAAGTTTATTCTAGAACATTTTGGCTAATGGGCCTCTATAGTGGGTTTCGGTCATCCATGATGGGCCATCCAGTTCATGGGCTAAAGGCTTGGTGGGCCTGAAGAATTTCACATGTACACATGCCCCTTTTGGTTTTGGGCTTTCAAACTTTTAAGGCCCATAATCAAGAGTAACATGTGGTAGGTAGATACATCTCCTCTATCAGGTGACGTAGCAGGGTCATTAAATGAGAATAGTTTTCCTCATCATTTGAATTTGAAATACACGGTCATTGTGGCCTTGATTTTTGCAATAATGGCTGAGAAGGCGGCTCAGTACTCCGTTTAGCGTGAAAGTGGGGCGGTTGGTCTCCTTCAATAACTCTTATATATATCCTTCATTTGTACTTTTGCAAACTTCTCACTTCGTTGTCTTGCCTTCGTAATAAAAAGTTTTCTCTGCAAATCATCTTCTTCGCAAATATCTTCATCAGAAACTGTATTTGCTTCCCGGAGAACTTAAAGATTTTCATCGGAGACTTGCCAAAATCCTCTTTGAGTGTAAGTTTTTTCCTCTGTTTTTTCATTCTTTCAGAGATGTCTGATAATGATGATACCAGATCGAGTAATGATCATCTTCCTTCCTCTGTTGACCCTGATGCCTCTCTCAGTTCCCCATCAGTTGAAGTGGTTAGGACAATTAGGTCCAGTCCTCCGGAGGTCTCCCAACGTATCAGTGTCGGTAGGGTTCCTGTTGCCACTGGTCTAGTCGGGGGTCGGGCTGTTAGGGGATCCGGAGTACAAATTACTACCGACCCCTTGATAGTTGAGAAAAGGGTAGACGCAGTCCTGAAAAAGCTTGAGGTCCCTAATGAGGTAGTTATCAGGCACTACCTTAAGGATAAAGATTTCAGGATCGGGGAGGGGGTTAAGGATGACCAGATCCTACTTCCCTCCTACCATCTCCAGATCCTTCAATTTCCAATTTATCATTTCTTCCTGATCGTCTTCTCTACCTTAGGTTTGGCCCCATTTCAGGTTGGGCCAAACTTTTTTAGAATATTGGCCATGGTCTTGTTGCTCAATTGGGATCTGGGCCTAGACTTAGGTCTGGCCGAGATCCTGTTTTCTTACAAGCTGCAGGATCAAAATGACTGTAAGGGGTGTTTCAATATTTCTCCCTATCAGGGGAGAAAGATGTGTGATGGAGTTGAAAAATCTAATTAGGGTTAGAAAGAGAGAATGGTTTTGATAAGCGGGAACTGGAGGCATCCCGGTGCAAACTTCCCGATCCCCAAAACTTTTAGCCACCACCTGTTCCCTTCTTCCAAACCCTATCATTCAGGGGCATGCTTCTGTGAGGTGTGTGATGACAAGTTAGGGATGCACATTTTAGGTTTTTTGAAGGCGCCCGCTAACCAAAAGACCCCATTTTATATCAGATCTCGTTTTGACCTTCTAAAATCCAAAGTTTGGAGTAAACCTTTAAGGATGTGTCCTGACTTCCTAACTGATAGTGCTTTGCAGGAAATATCATCTGAATGAGTGAGGATAATGTTGAGGATTCCCAACCTAGCTTGAAAAGGAGGAAAACAAGGGGATCGGGCCCCTCAGCCAGCCCAGCTAACCCTTCGGGCTCCACCCCTCAGGTCCTTAATGAATCGACACCACCTCCCCTTCAGGAGGAAGCCCCATTTATCCCACATCTTCTTCATTCGGGAGAGGAGAACGTTATCACCCCTCCTCCGCCCCCTTCAAGTGTGACTTCAGTGTCAGCAGGTGAGGGGGGTTTACCATATTCGCCTCTGGCGGGTGCATCTTGTCCCCAATCTGAGGATGACCATTCGGGATGATCGGTCAGACCTTGATTGTAGACTGTAGCTTCCCCGAGTGTGCGAGAGGGGGCAAGAGAGGTTGTAGAGAAAGAACTGCCCGTTCCTTGGCACCCGACGATAAAGCTTCCCGTAGGTGACTTTCTGGTCAAGGGAAATGACACCATCAGCAACCCTGAGGCCCTTCGGGCTATGGCGCTTCAAGTTTGGACTCCAACTGATCAAAAGGCTATGTAGTGGGTGTCAAGGAGTGAACTGAGCTTGTCTGGCCCTGAGATAGCTATGAAGGTGAGTTGTTTTTTACCTGTTGTTTTTTAACTTGTATTTTTCTTCTCCCTTTTGATCTGGAGATTGATCTTGTGTTACTTGTACTTTTATGGTAGATGTTGTATCTAACCGAGGCTTATAACTCTAAAATGGAGAGTGATAGCAAAGCCTTAAAGAACATGGCAGATGCCCTGAAGCTGAAGGAGGAGGCCAGATAAAAGGTGGCTGCTCTGTTGGTGACTACCAATGATAAGTTGGAGGCTTAAATGGTACAGGTCGTATCAGCTGAGTAACAACTTCTAGTAGCTGAATAGAAACTAAAGAAGATAGAGGAAACCTGTAAGACTCTGATAGCCTAGAATTATGAGCTTTTGGCCTAGACTGAGACCCTGAAGGCCTTAAATCAAAAGCTTTTAGAGGAAAAGGTTGAAACTGAGAACCTGTTGGCAATGAAACGGTCTACAATTGAGATGTGTCATCGGAGTGGCAACCAGATGTATAATCGTTTCACTAAAAATTCTGACTATCAGGTTGGATTTGGTTGGAGGTTATGCTTCTTGGATTTTCAAAAGCCTGTCGAGAAGAAGGATTACAATTCAGTGGAGGAATTGGATGAATCCCTTGGCATAGCATATCCATATGAGGATCCAGAAGTTGGTCCGGACGACCTTCTTTTCTGCGAGTTTTTGACCAAACCTCTTCCAAGGTCTAATCCTATCCCTGACTCTGCCTTTTCTGAATTGGTTCCGGATCCTGATCCCACTGATCAACCTAAACCTTCTCGAACAGATGCAAGTGTTTAGGAAGGGGTTGTTACCAGGGCTAGTGATAGGATTGAAGAGTTTAGACCTGAGTTCAGGTACCAGGGGAAGAATACATAGTTTCTTTGTTTTTTGATACTGTATCCTTCGGGGGTTTTTATATTTTGCTATTGTAAGCCTTGGCCAATGGAGCTCATATTTAATATGATTTTTGTGATATTTTTTAAAAGAATTGATGAATTATTTCTTTGTTTTTTGATATTGTATCTTTCGGGCATTGTTGGCCATGCGAGAGATACAACACTTAGATAATTTTGTAAAATTTTGACCACTTATGGATCAGGTGTTGTGTCTTCGGGCTCTTGAGGTCATGCGAGAGACATGACAACACTTAGATAATTTTGTAAAATTTTGACCACTTATGGATCGGGTGTTGTGTCTTTGGGCTCTTGAGGCCATGCGAGAGACATGACAACACTTAGATAATTTTGTAAAAATTTGAGCACTTATGGATCGTGTGTTGTGTCTTCAGGCTCTTGAGGTCATGCGAGACATATGACAATACTTAGATAATTTTGTAAAATTTTGACCACTTATGGATCGGGTGTTGTGTCTTCGGGCTCTTGAGGCCATGCGTGAGACATGACAACACTTAGATAATTTTGTAAAATTTTGACCACTTATGGATCGTGTGTTGAGTCTTCTAGCTTTTGAGGTCATGCGAGAGACATGACAACACTTAGATAACTTTGCATCAGTAATCATCTGTAAGCTATCTTTGCCACGAAAAGATAATTTTACTGACATCAACTTAATTAATCTGGCGTTGGGGCCTTTTTACAAAATGAATAAGGTAAGTGAAATTAAATTGACCCTTCACGGGTAGTACCTTTTCAGGCAAGAGGTGTTCTGGGAGTTTGGCTCCATTCTACCGTCTTCGTTTCTACGAACACGATATGTTCCGCACTTAATAACTTCAGTAATGGTGTACGGGCCCTCCCAAGGCTCCCTGAGCTTACCTACGAGTCCAATTTTTTGCTTAAAGACCATGTCTCTGATTTGGAACTCTCTTCTTTTGACTTTTTGATTGAAATGGTTTCGAACACGTTGTTGGTAGGCCATTAGCCTGATCCTTGCTGCTTCTTTCCTTTCGTCCAACAGATCAAGGTCGTGAGCCAGATGTTGGTTATTGGGACCATCTTCCCAGACCTGTCTCCTAAGGGTCGGGACTCTGACCTCTATGGGGATCACAACCTCAACGCCATATGCCATGGCAAAGGGGGTCTCTCCAGTTGGTTGCCTGGGGGTCATTTTGTATGACCAGGGCACTTTAGGTAGTTTTTCTAACCAGGCCCCTTTGGCTTCTTCAAGTTTTTTGGCGAGAGTGTCAAATATGGTTCGATTTGTTCTTTCAGCTTGTCCATTCCCTTGTGGGTACTCTACGGAAGATGTATTTTGATTGATACCATGCTCGGCAAAGAACGTTATCATCTCCATGTTGTCTATATTTGTCCCATTATCCATTATAATTGTTCTTGGTAGCCCGAATCTGCATATTATGTGGCTCCAAATAAACTTGATGACGTGGCTGCTCTTGATTGTTGGATATGTTTTTTCTTCAACCCACTTAGTAAAGTAATCAGTGGCTAAGATGACATAGGAGGTCGACCGTATTGCCTTCGGGAGGGTACCCATGATATCCATCCCCCATCGGGCAAATGGATGCGAAATAACGATCGAGTGTAGGAACTCGGGTGGTCGATGGATAGCGTCCCCATGCATCTGGCATGACTTGCATCTTCGGACATATTCCTCGGCATCCCGTGACAAATAAGGCCAAAAATATCCCTGAGAGAGTATTTTATGAGCAAGGTATCTCTCCTATGAGTGGTTCTCGCAAGACCCAATGTAGATCTCCTGCATCACTACTCTTGACTCTGAAGGCGTAACACATTTTAAATAAGGACTCGAGAAGGACTTTCGATAGAGTTGCCCATTTATGACTGAGTACCGAGATGAATTCCTCCTGATCTTGTGAGCTTCAGGCTTTGTTCTCCGGGAGCATCCCATGCCTTAGATAATTCATCAAAGGGTCCATCTAACTAGGCTTCCAAGGAATAAGCATCACTTGTTCGGGTTCCTGAATGCTTGGCCTGGTTATAAAATCTACTAACACAACCTGGGTCAGGTCCTCTCTAGCTGAGGATGTCTGACCGACTAAGTGGTCAGCTACAAAAATTTTGTTCCTCAGGATGTGAGTAAAAGATATTTTTTGAAAGCTCTATGTTTCCTTTAACACAAGTGCCCCGTAAGATTCCATTTTGGCATCTTTTGCTTCGTACTCTCCCTTGATTTGTCGAATGACTAATTGAGAATCACTATGCACCGCAAAAACCTAAATCTCGAGGCTTTTGGCCAATCTCAAGCCAGATATTGCTTCATATTCAGCCTCATTGTTGGTAGCCGGGAACTGCATTTACACTGACATATGGAGGTGTGTTCCATCGGATGTCTGGATCTCTAGTCCAATCCATGACCCGCTCAAATTGGCTAAACCGTCTACAAAAAGGTTCCAGGTGTCGGGCTCATTTTGTTGGTTGGGCTCCTCAGTTTCATCCTTAAGTAAGAAAATCTGTCACTGCCTGTCCTTTAACGGAAACTCGAGGTATGTAAGTTATGTCATATATGCCCAACTCTATGGCCCATTTGGAGATTCTGCCCAAAAGGTCAAATTTAGACATAATAACCCGGATAGGCGTGGAGGTCGGGACAATGATCGGATGAGCCTCAAAGTAATGCCTCAGTCATCTCTTTGCATTTACTAGTGATAGAACTAGTTTTTCCTTCTTACTGTATCGGGTTTCCGCTTCGGCCAAGGATTTACTGGTGTAGAAAACTGGCATCTGCAGGCTCCCATCCTCTATGATAAGGGTTGCACTGGTAGAGACGAAGGAAACTGCTAGATAAAGATATAAGACCTCATTGGGACCTTATGTGGCAAGGATTGGGGCCCTGGTCATGTACTCCTTTAACTTTTTCAGGGCTTCAGACTGCTCAGGACCCCAAATTTCACCCTTTTTTTGCCTTGATTGCTTGAAAGAATGGTCTGCCTCGATCGGTAAGCCTTGAGATAAACCTGCTATGGGCGACCACTCTTCCGGTCAGGACTTGAATATCTTTATGCATCTGGGGTTCCTTCAATTCCATCAGGGCCTTGACTTGTGTCAGGCTGGCCTGGATCCTGGTCCTGTCCATGATATGCCCCAGGAATTGCCCATACAACACGCCGAATGAGCATTTCTCAGGGTTGAGTTTCATGCCATGTCTCCTGAGGGTGTCAAATACTTATTGTAAATGGTCTACATGATCTTCCTTTCTTCTACTCTTAACCACGGTGTCATCAATATAAGCTTCAATCACGGTGCCCATCATCCCTTTAAAGATCCTGTTGACCAGTCTTTGGAAAGTGGCACCTGTATTTTTCAGACCAAAAGGCATAACCTTAAAGCAGTAAATACATATTTCAGTAATGAAGGATGCCTTTTCCTCATTGGTTGGGTTCATTCTTATCTGGTTGTATCCCGAATAAGCATCAAGGAAAGTCAGACGCTCATAATCGATTATGGCATCCACCATCTGATCGATCTTTGGTAATGGAAAGCTGTCTTTTGGGCATGCCCTATTGAGGTTAGTAAAATCAATACAAACCCTCCACTTACCATTCTTCTTTTGGATGACTACGATGTTTGCGAGCCAATCGGGGTACTTGACTTCCCGGATAAATCCATCCTATAGTAATCTGGACACTTCTTCTACTATGATTTGGTTCCTGTGGGCTTCCATGCGTTTTTGCTTATACCTGATTGGTCTTACATTGGGGTCAACTTGTAGGGAGTGTTGGCAGATAGCGGGATCAATACCGGGCATATTTGTGTGTCCCCAAGCGAAGACATCGGAGTTGTTATGCAAAAACTGGGTCAGTTCTTTTAATTTATAATCAGTAAGGGTGGTACCTGCATATGTGAATCTTTCGTGCTTATCGGGTATTATGGATATAGGCTGTAAAGGTTCGACCACGATCGGGACACCCGAATCCCCGCCTTGTAATTGCTATTTAGGACTTGGACCCCGATTTTTTGTGAGGATCTTCTTCGGGCTTTTCACTTTCCTGATCTTTTTTAGGGCAACGACATAACATTCCTTTGCAACCACCTAATCTCCTTTGATGTCGATGACGTCAAACCCGTTTGGGCCTATGCACCTCATCATCTGATGTAGGGTTGAAGGTACTCCATGCATCCTGTGGATCCATCCTCTTCCCATAAGCAAATTGTAAGATGGCTTCACATCCACTATGATAAATGTTTCTATCTGGGTCCTTTGCGCAGCAGATACTGGCAACTGGACTTCATCGATCGGTTCGATTTGCTTTCCGCCGAATCCTGCAATAGGACTTCGGGAGGTCACTACTTCGTTCAGATTATTTTCAAGTTTCTCAAAGGCCCACTTGGTGATGATTTTTGCACTACTCCCGGGGTCAATCATGACTCTCTTAATGAGGCAATTGGCCACCATCAATGTCACAACTAGAGGGTCATCATGAGGGGTCTGGATATCTCGAATGTCTGATTTAGAGAAAATAATTTATGTTTCACCTGTCCTGTGGTGGACTTCACTAACTTTGTTTATTTTTCTCACCTTTCGGGCTCTTCACAGCTGGATCCGGCTGGACCCTTCCGTCTCCTTAGAGGTGGGACCACCAAGGATCATGTTGATGATCCTGATTGGCTGTGCGGCTACGGGATTTCAGGGGGCGTTGGGAGCTTGTTGATCGGCCCTCGGTCTGTCCCGTTGGACGTAATCCCAGAGTTCACCTCAAAGTATCATTGTTTTTACTTGTTGTCTGAGGTTCCGACAATCATTGGTAATATGCTCGAAATTGCTGTGGAATGTGCAGTGCTTGATTTGTCCCTTTGATCCAAAGGTTGTCTGATATGCGGGGGTTGCTGGAAGATCCCTCTGGCCTTATTCTCCTGGTAAAGTTTGGCAAGGCTGACCCTCAGGGGGGTCACTCTCTCTTCAGTTCTTAAACGTTTGAATGGGTTCAGGGTCGAAGGACCTGAAGAGGCTGAAGTTCCCGATGAAGCTAGACGCTTTCAATCGGCCACCTATTCCCTCGATCGGGCCTCAACACTAACCAAGGTAGCCCTCTTCTGCCTGATGGTTTCTTCCTTTTCAATCCTCAAGTATCCCTAGGCTTTGGAGTTTAACTCCCCAATACCCGATGGAGGGCGTTTTACTAGAGACTGGTGGAACTTGGTTTTGGGAATCAGGACCATCCGGAAAGCCTCAACAGTAGAGTGTTAGTCATAGTTATCAATGGAGGAAGACTCAATGTTGAATCAGGATGGGAAGCTTTTCAGGGACTCCCCTTTCTCCTGGATCATTGTGAAGAGGCAGGATATGGTTTCTTCTGTCTTTTGTTCCCGTAATACTGGGCAACGAAGAGCTTGGTTAACTGTTGCCAACTACCGATGGATCCGGGTGGTTGCTTCCTGAACCATAGTAGAGTTGCATCAGCAAGACTTATGGAGAACACCTTTCATAGAATGGACTCATTCTCGGTGTACATGGTCATCTTCTGATGGATTTGATAGATATATTATTCGGGATCCTTAGTGCCATCATAGGGGGTGAACCGAGGCATGATAAACTTCTTTGGGAAGGGTTCTCGGGTGATCTCGGGAGTAAAGGATGACTGTACCAACTCAATGGAGGCTTGGATAGCTATATCGTCAGTGGACTAGGTCCTCAAGCCCCCCGGGACCTTTCTTTGGAATTCAGCCATCATTGTTTAGAGCTTTTGGGGGGTCATGGCATCGTTGGTGGCTGGAACCTTTCTTAAGCGCGGGGAGGACTCAACATGCTCTTCCAGCTCGGTGCCACCTTCCTGGTTCTAAAAATGGTCAGGCGCCACTGCCGGAGGAGCAAACGGCTGTAGAGTCACCCTCACCATAAGCTTTGTGTTCCGCTTCTCAAGAACTTAGCTCCTTTCCTCAGCGGTTGTCAGGCGTTACAAGATTTGCTCAATGGTTTGAGGTCCACCTGCGTGGCTGTCCCCGGTAGTCGGAACATCCGCTTGCGAGTGGGTGACTGGCATGGTTGTTTGGAAAGTAGTAGAATCGTGCAAACGCAGGTTTATAAGATGGAGACGAACAAAAGTAAGCTTAACTTGTGAGGAAGGGAAGGCAATTCACAGATCCGGAAGATGAGGATGAACTACAGATCTTAAGCTTAAATAGAAACAAACTTATCTATAGAGATGGGAGGATGATTTACAAATCTGGAAGATGAAGAATTACAGGTCTGAAAATCAAAAACGTTACCACAGACGGCGCCAATGTGTAGATGCTGAAAAATGCACAATACAAAAATAGATCCTTATATTTAGATTTTTCTTTCCTTATATACATTCCTTTTTTGGGCCTTGAGCCCATTAGGGCAACATTCTCTCACACAACAGTATTTTTGTCCTTTTGCCACGTCACTAGCTTGCTCTTCAAGTTTATTTTAGAATATTTCGGCTGATGGGCCTCTATAGTGGACTTCGGTCATCCATGATGGGCCATCTATTTTGTGGGCTAAAGGCTTGGTGGGCCTGAAAAATCCCACATGTACAGTATTTTATTTTTCTTTAACACTCTAAGGCAAAACTTTGCGATATTTATATATACATATCTAAATATATATATATATATATATAGTTCTATATTGGAAATTTTGTTTTGCATACTTATCTACAGATTATTTTTTCTGAGAAGGGATGATAATTACTGGTAAGTAACGTTTCAATTTGATTTAGAAGTTTATTATTGACCAAGTTGGTTTTCAGATAAAGTTCCCCTCTAATTCTCTTTTTGTGGAGTTCTCTGTTTGCGGGTATCTCTTTCCTACTTGGAGACTTGCATTATGATAACAATTTTATTTGTATTAAAATTGTCTGGATGATACGTAACTATATAATGCATAAGTATTGATGTGATATGACAAATTTTTAGATGCATTAAATGAAAAAGGAAGAGATATTGGTTAATTAGGAGACTGTGATATATTCATGGCTATACAGTGTAATTGGAATATATTATTGTTACTTTGGTTGGTATGTGTTAACATGATACGTAATTCTCAAAGTATTTAAATACAATGAATTTATCGGTACATAGTTTCTCTGTTTTGTGTGATAGTGTGTTAAAAGTACCATTTACAACTGTCACATTTTCATATGAAATGTTTCATATCAAACAAACACGTCTGTTTCATTTGATATATTCTTAACCTACAAACTTACAAACATGTTTTAAGAAAGTTACGTATTTTAATCATAAGAAACCATGTCGTTTTGAAAAGTGACATGCAAGATTGTGCTATTTATAAGCATGATTATTATTTAGGGTGGAAAATAATAATTTATGTATAGAATATTTTTGGACAACAATATGTTAAAGCACAATATTGAATGATTTAGAATCACCTGTGAATTATAAATTATTTTTATTAATTTTTAGTATAAAAATAATGGTATGCATGAAGTTTATATGTCATATACTGTTTGAATAAATAAGTTATAACAAACTCAATAACATGGTTAGAATGGGTAAATGAAAAATCACAACAGTTCATTGCATATATATTCTATAAAGGCATGACAATATGTATGTGTTTTTACGAGTACATTGTGGTGTGTGTTATGTAATTGGTTGTTTGGAATTGGTGATTGTGTTGAGGTGATATATTTGAATTAATATACGTGAACATTCCCAACATTTGATACGCATAGTTGTAAACATGTTACTGCTTTTATATGCACAAATATGTTGGAAGCAATTGATTGCATGAGTTAAATATACTTTATATGTTTGGCTTATATGATTCTGTATATTGGTATTTTGAAAGAATCAATAGATAACCAAAGAGACATGTCTCTTGGATGATGAATTATAATGAAATATGTCATTTGGTTTAAAATCAAGAGACACGGTGTGGTTGGTTAATTATGAATAGACATGCCATTTAGGTTTAAATCAAGACATACATCTGTTGAGATAGTGATGTATCGTCTGTTGAAGTATAGTGTTTGTTTATTGACAACATCATTTCAAGACTATACTTGTGATGGGATGAATATGTGAAATCATATTATTTTACATGAGAATGTTTTAGAATTATACATGTAAATTCTAAATACAAGTATTATACATTTATATGTGGAAAATAAAGAATATATACATAAAATCACATTTGTCATGATGTGGCAAATATTTATGTGTGAGATGGTTGAAGTTTATTACCTCCTATAAATTGAAGAATATTTTGTTTGTGTGGGGGTAATGTGTAATTTCTTAGTTACAATTAAAGTTACCAATATGATTCACAATTAAATTGTAGGCGGGAGACCTAAGTGATTGGTAAATGAAAAGTTGATATTGAGCATTAGCATAAGGATTGCACAACTTATGAAGTTGGTGCAAAGTTAGCATAATATTTATGCTATAAATTACGAAGTTGGCAAAGAAATTGATTGGTTGAAATTATGAGAAAATATAATGTAGTGGCCACAATTGGTGCCATCTCATTCTTTGTATTTCGCTAGTAATATTATATGAAAAATTTGACAATAATATCAAATGGGCTCAAAATAAATGAATATGACAAAAGTGTTTATGTCAAAAGGGTTCATATGTGATACGTCTTTGCTCTTGGAAGTGCAGTTGTGTCTTGAAAATCTTTAAAGAAAACATGTATTGTTCGGTCCACAATGAAATCTGAATTCATTGCTTTGGACAAAGCTGGAGAATAAGCAGAATGACTTCGTAATTTTCTAGAGGATATTCCAAACTGGCCGAAATCTGTGCCAGCGATATGTGTACATTATGATATTCAATCTACGATTGGAAGAGCTCAAAGTCAAATGTATAATGGTAAGTATAGACATATTCGTCGTAGACATCATACCATGAAACAATTGCTCTCAAATGGTATAATATCCATTGATTATGTAAGGTCAAAGGATAATATTACGGATTCGCTAATTAAAGGTTTGACGAGAGATAAAATAGAAAGATCATCGAGGGGAATAAGCTTGAAGCCTCTGGGTTAAAAGATACCACAATGGCAACCCAACCTAGTTGACTGGGGATCCCAAGATCTAGGTTCAAAGGGACAACCGAATTATGTGTGACTTAGTAAAAACACTGTGGAGATTATTAACTCATTCTCATTCATATGGTGAGACAGTGCATATTTTAGGGTAAGCTACACTTTTAATTATTTTTATGACTTGGACATATCCAAGTGAAGATGTATAAATATTCATAATAGAATCACCTATGTGAGTAGAAGGAGTCGCTTCTAGGAGAATTTTTTAGGGCGGAATTCTTTGACAAATACTCATGAAACCAAGTGGTGTCCAAGGCCAAAATAGACACAAACATGAGAACCAACTGTGTTCGAAGGGGAACTGTGTGAATTCTATTGTCTTGGTTTACATAAATAGCTGACAATTCAAGGCATCAAGTCCACTGATTAGCCAGTAAATCCGATAGTCTTTCACAAGGGAAAGTTCAAGGCTCAAAAGCTACTTATCATAATATAGTAACCTTTCATTTGTATTCGAACTAGTGTCTGCATATCCATTAGCATATTGAAAAGCTAATTTCCATTCATGTGGGGGATTGTTGGAAAAATTATGAATGAGAAATAATTATCTAAAGGATGTGACTGTTTAGTTGTCAGTTAGAACACCTTTAACCAAAGGGTGTAACTATTAAGTCACAACCCTTGGTAGTCTATAAATATGACTATATGCAATTCATTTTAGAGATGTTTTAGAGGACATTATCCCCTTATTCTTCCTCTCTTTCTTTTTCTACATACATATATATTTTAAAATAGTGTGGTTCGAGTGCAAGACACAGATTAATTGAGTTCATTGGTCTCTGGAAATTGGAGTACTACTTCTCCAGATACGAAATCCGTTCTATCTTGGGAGGCAGTTGCTCATCAACCTTGAGCACCAAAGAGGAAGCAAATATGTCTTAAGGACACTGTGGTTGCACAGGGCTCGAATTATCTTTCATTTCGATTTTCTGATTTCTGGACTATATTGTGAGTTTCATTCTGTTTACAATTTCCATCCCATTTTGTTCGTATATATATATATATATTGTATTGCATGTTTCTATTATGTTTTGTATTTTACCTATATATATATTCTGTTCTGATTATAGTTATATATATTATACGTACAAAATTAATATCACACCGACGTTCATTGCTTAAGAATCATGCTAACAATTGTAG
This sequence comes from Cornus suecica, assembly GCA_963922005.1. NCBI lineage: Eukaryota > Viridiplantae > Streptophyta > Magnoliopsida > Cornales > Cornaceae > Cornus > Cornus suecica. The sequence continues at coordinate 52,044,814 of OY998245.1, forward strand.
GATATTTTTACAATATATATATATACACATTGTACACTGATACACCCAACATATATTTGTTATGTGTTTTTTATCTTACAGATATTAACATGAACAAGTGATACGTGGTCCCCCTTAGATGACACAGAGCCTCGTGTTCTAAATGTGTATAGTCAACTTTTCAAAGGAACTTTGTATAGTTTATAGACCTTCATGACATTGTGAAAGCTAGACATTTGATATAATATGCAAGGAGTGTAAAAGTAATACTATAAAATCAAAAGCTTGTTCAAAATAAGCAATTGCTGTTAATAAAAAATTAATGAAACAATCGACATATTGGCATCAATATGTAACAATAATGGATGCGAATCACCTCCAGTCTTTCACTCACCACAGGGGTCAAGTGCGGGAAAAGATAAAACAAAATATTAAATAATTTCAATTCCAATTTGCGAATGCTAATGGGCCAAATTTACAAATCATTCATCCTAAAATATAAAATTACATAACGGACCCTATACTAATTCACACATTAAAAAAATATTAAACAATTTCAATTCCCATTTGCCAATACCAATGGACCAAATTTACAAACCATTCTTCCTAAAATAATAAAATTACATAAAAGATCCCTATACAAATTCATCTCAAATAAATACTATCATAATATTCACTGTCAATAAAAAAATTCATATGAAATAAAAAATTAAAAATATCAGAATATTATATATGGACCTACTATGACCAAATATCACAAATTATTCATTATCAATAAAATAAATAAATATCATCATAAAATGCTTAATTTTCAACAAAAAAAAAAAAGAACACTTTTATGACCTAATATCATGATATTTGATTTTGATTTTTTTCCAATTAACATACAATAAATAAAAAATCATAAATAATCACGATATTTGGATGGGAATTTTTTTTTACCTAAAATATCATACAAAAAATATATCCAAAATTCAAGTCTTTCCTTTCATATTGAATAGACTTTTTTATGAAATACGAAAAAAAATTATTGAATGATTTTAATCAATAGAAATTTTTCGTATTTCATAAAAAAGTCTATTCAATATGAAAGGAAATGCTTGAATTTTATATGATGGAGTGTAGCTTGTCATGAAGAAAATCAAATAATGGACCAAAACCGCAATTCAAAGTATTAAAATTGATTTGAAGCTTTTTTTACCTGTTCTGAAACTGTAACAGAATTGTAAATCAAATCACTATAAATTGTAACATAAGTGTAACGCACACTATTGTATTACAATTTACAAATGTTCAAATAATGACCACTTTTCAATTTACAAATAAAGAACACTCTAGAATGTAATGTAAAACTTTTATTTCGTAAAGTAAAACTTTTGTTTCGTAGGTAAAACTTATATTGCACCGAGATAAACTTTTATTTCATATCGTAAACCTTTTGGCTCAATATATGTAACTTTTTGTTCCGCCTAAAATTTTCAAATAATAAGCACATCTTAATTTACAAATAACGAACGTTCCAGAATGTAATGTAAAACTTTTATTTTACAAAGTAAAACTTTTGTTTCATATGTAAAACTTATATTGCACCGAGTAAAACTTTTATTTCATAGCGTAAACCTTTTGGCTCAATATATGTAACTTTTTGTTCCGCCTAAAATGTTATAAGAATTCGCACTTCTCAATTTACAAATAACGACCACTCCAGAATGTGATGTAAAACTTTTATTTAGTAAAGTAAAACTTTTGTTTCGTAAGTAAAACTTATATTGTACCGAGTAAAACTTTTATTTTATAGCATAAACATTTTGTCTCAATATATGTAACTTTTTGTTCCGCCTAAAATTTTCAAATAATGACCACTTCTCAATTAAGTGAAATTGGGTAGATCCTCAATTCAAATTAGTGAAATTGACTTCAATTAAGTGAAATTAGGTAAATCCCCAATTCAAATTAGTGTAATTGACAAAATTCCAAATATAATATAGTTACATTGACTTTAAATGAGTGAAATTAAGACAAATCTTCAATTCAAAGTAGTAAAATTAAGTTAAATTGAGTGCAACTGACTAAATCCCCAATTCAAATTAGTAAAATTGAGAAAAAATCATCAATTCAAAGTAGTGAATTTAAGTTAAATTAAGTGCAACTGACTTCAATTTAGTAAAATTGACTAAATACCCAATTCAAATTAGTGAAATTGTGTTAAATTATCTTCAATTAAGTGAAATTTGATAGATCTCCAATTCAAATTAGTGAAATTGACAAAATTCCCAATATAATGTAGTTACATTTACTTTAAATGAGTGAAATTGAGATAAACCATCAATTCAAAATAGTAAAATTAAGTTAAATTGAGTGCAATAGACTTCAATTTAGTAAAATTGACAAGATCCCCAATTAAAATTAGTGAAATTGAGTTAAATTTAGTCAAATTAAGACAAATCATCAATTCAAAGTAGTGAAATTAAGTTAAATTGAGTGCAATTAACTTCAATTTAGTAAAATTGACTAAATTCTCAATTCAAATTAGTGAAATTGAGTTAAATTGTCTTCAATTAAGTGAAATTGGTAGATCCCCAATTCAAATTACTGAAATTGACAAAATTTCCAATTTAATGTAGTCACATTGAGTTTAAATGAGTAAAATTGATACAAATCCTCAATTCAAAGTAGTGAAATTAAATTAAATTGAGTGCAATAGAGTTCAATTTAGTAAAATTGATTAAATTCCCAATTCAAATTAGTGAAATTGAGTTAAATTGAGTGAAATTAAGACAAATCATCAATTCAAAATACTGAAATTAAGTTAAATTGAGTCCAATTGACTTCAATTTAGTGAAAATTGACTAAATCCCCAATTCAAATTAGTCAAGTTGACTAAATTCCAAATTTAATGTAGTTACATTGACTTTAAATGAGTGAAATTGAAACAAATACTCAATTTAAAGTAGTTAAACTGAGTGAAATAGACTTCAATTTAGTAAAATTGACTGAATCCCCAATTCAAATTAGTGAAATTGAGTTAAAGTGAGTGAAATAAAGACAAAATCTCAATTCAAAGTACTGAAATTAAGTTAAATTGAGTTAAATTGACTTCAATTTAGTAAAATTGACTAAATCCACGATTCAAATTAATGAAATTGAGTTAAATTGACTTCAATTAAGTTAAATTGGGTAGATCCCCAAATCAAATTAGTAAAAATTGACAAAATTCTCAAATTAAAAGTAGTTACATTGACTTTAAATGAGTGAAATTGAGACAAATCCTCAATTCAAAGTCGTGAAATTAAGTTAAATTGAGTACAATTGACTTCAATTTAGTAAAATTGACTAAATCCCCAATTCAAATTAATAAATTGAGTGAAATTGAGACAAATCCTCAATTCAAAGTAGTGAAATTAAATTGAATTGAGTTCAATTGAATTTAATTTACTTCAATGAAATTAAATTGAATTGAGTTCAATTGAATTTAATTTAGAAAAATTGACTAAATCCACAATTTAAATTAATGAAATTGAGTTAAATTGACTTCAATTAAGTTAAATTGGGTAGATCCCCAATTCAAATTAGTAAAATTGACAAAATTCTCAATTAAAAGTAATTACATTGACTTTAAATGAGTGAAATTGAGACAAATCATCAATTCAAAGTAGTGAAATTAAGTTAAATTGATTGCAATTGACTTCAATTTAGTAAAATTGACAAAATCCCCAATTAAAATTTGTGAAATTGAGTTAAATTATCTTCAATTAAATGAAATTGTGTAGATCACCAATTCAAATTTATAAAATTGACAAAATTCCAAATTTAGTATAGTTACATTGACTTTAAATGAGTGAAATTGAAACAAATACTCAATTGAAAGTAGCAAAACTAAGTTAAATTGAGTGCAATAGATTTCAATTTAGTAAAATTGACTAAATCCCCAATTCAAATTACTGAAATTGAGTTAAATTAAGATAAATCCTCAATTCAAAGTAATGAAATTGAGTGCAATTGACTTCAATTTTGTAAAATTGACTAAATCCCCAATTCAAATTAGTTAAATTAAGTTAAATTAAGACAAATTCTCAAATCAAATTAGTGAAATTAAGTTAAATTGATTGCAATTGATTTCAATTTAGTAAAATTGACTAAATCCCCAATTCAAATTAGTCAATTTTACTAATTTGAAGTCAATTGCACTTAATTTAACTCAATTTCACTAATTTGAATTGGGGATTTAGTCAATTTTACTAAATTGAAGTCAATTGCACTCAATTTCACTACTTTGAATTAATGATTTGTCTTAATTTCACTTAATTTAACTCAATTTCACTAATTTGAATTTTGGATTCAGTCAATTTTACTGAATTGAAGTCTATTGCACTCAATTTAACTTAATTTCACTAGGAATTGAGTATTTGTTTCAATTTCACTCATTTAAAGTCAATGTAACTACATTAAATTTGGAATTTTGTCAATTTCACAAATTTGAATTGGGGATCTACCCATTTTCACTTAATTGAAGATAATTTAACTCAATTTCAATAATTTGAATTGGGAATTTAGTCAATTTTACTACATTGAAGTCAATTGCACTCAATTTATCTCAAATTTACTACTTTGAATTGATGATTTGTCTAAATTTCACTTAATTTAACTCAATTTCACTAATTTGAATTGGGGATTTAGTCAATTTTAATAAATTGAAGTGAATTGCACTCAATTTAACTTAATTTTACTTAATTTAACTCAATTTCACCAATTTGAATTGGGGATTCAGTCAAATTTACTAAATTGAACCCTATTGCACTCAATTTAACTTAATTTCACTACTTGGAATTGAGTATTTGTTTCAATTTCACTCATTTAAAGTCAATGTAACTACATTAATTTTGGAATTTTGTCAATTTCACAAATTTGAATGGAAGATCTACCCAATTTCACTTAATTAAAGATAATTTAACTTAATTTCACTAATTAGAATTGGGTATTTAGTCAATTTTACTTAATTGAAGTCTATTCTACTCAATTTAACTTAATTTCACTACTTTGAATTGAGAACTTGTCTCAATTTCACTCATTTAAACTCAATGTAACTACATTAAATTGACAATTTTGTAAAATTCACTAATTTGAATTGGGGATATACCCAATTTCACTTAATTGAATTCAATTGCACTCAATTTAACTTAATTTCACTACTTTGAATTGAGAATTTGTCTCAATTTCACTCAATTTATTAATTTGAATTGGGGATTTAGTCAATTTTACTAAATTGAAGTTTATTGCACTCAATTTAACTTAATTTCACTACTTTGAATTGAGAATTTGTCTCAATTTCACTAATTTAAAGCAAATGTAATTACATTTAATTCAGAAGTTTTTCAATTTTACTAATTTTAATTGGGTATTTAGTCAATTTTACTAAATTGAAGTTTATTGCACTCAATTTAACTTAAATTCACAACTTTGAATTAATGATTTGTTTTAATTTCACTCAATTTAACTAATTTGAATTGGGGATTTAGTCAATTTTACTAAATTGAAATCAATTGCACTCAATTTAACTTAATTTCACTACTTTAAATTGAGGATTTGTCTTAATTTCACTAAATTTAACTCATTTTAATTTGAATTGGGGATTTAGTCAATTTTACTAAATTGAAGTCTATCGCACCCAATTTAATTTAATTTCATTACTTTGAATTGAGGATTTCTCTCAATTTCACTCATTTAAAGTCAATGTAACTACATTAGATTGAGAAGTTTGTGAATTTCACCAATTTGAATTGGGGTTCTACCCAATTTCACTTAATTAAAGTCAATGTAACTCAATTTCAGTAATTTGAATTGGGGATTTAGTCAATTTTACTAAATTGAAGTCAATTGCACTCAATTTAACTTAATTTCACTACTTTGAATTGATGATTTGTCTTAATTTCACTTAATTTAAGTAAATTTCACTAATTTAAATTGGGGATTATGTCAATTTTACTAAATTGAAGTCAATTGCACTCAATTCAACTTAATTTCACTACTTTGAATTGAGGATTTGTCTTAATTTCACTTAATTTAACTCAATTTCACGAATTTGAATTGGGGATTCAGTCAATTTTACTAATTGAACTCTATTGCACTCAATTTAACTTAATTTCACTACTTGGAATTGAGTATTTGTTTCAATTTCACTCATTTAAAGTCAATGTAGCTATATTAAATTTGGAATATTATCAATTTCACAAATTTGAATTGGGGATCTACCCAATTTCACTTAATTGAAGATAATTTAACTCAATTTCACTAATTTGAATTGGGTATTTAGTCAATTTTACTAAATTGAAGTCTATTGCAGTCAATTTAATTTAATTTCACTACTTTGAATTCATGATTTGTCTCAATTTCACTCATTTAAACTCAATGTAACTACATTAAATTGGGAATTTAATCAATTTCACTAATTTGAATTGGGGATTTTCCCAATTTTACTTAATTGAAGTCAATTGCACTCAATATAACTTAATTTCACTACTTTGAATTGAAGATTTGTCTCAATTTCACTCAATTTATTAATTTGAATTGGGGATTTAGTCAATTTTACTAAGTTGAAGTCAATTGTATTCAATTTAACTTAATTTCACTATTTTGAATTGAGGATTTATCTCAATTTCACTAATTTAAAGCCAATGTAATTATATTTAATTGGGAATTTTATCAAATTTACTAATTTGAATTGGGTATTTAGTCATTTTTACTAAATTGAAGTAAATTGCACTCAATTTAACTTAAATTCACTACTTTGATTTGATGATTTGTTTTAATTTCACTCAATTTAACTAATTTGAATTGGGGATTTAGTCAATTTTACTAAATTGAAGTCAATTGCACTCAATTTAACTTAATTTCACTACTTTAAATTGAGGATTTGTCTTAATTTCACTCAATTTAACTCATTTTCACTAATTTGAATTGGGGATTTAGTCAATTTTACTAAATTGAAGTCTATCGCACTCAATTTAACTTAATTTCATTACTTTGAATTGAGGATTTCTCTCAATTTCACTCATTTAAAGTCAATGTAACTACATTAGATTGAGAATTTTGTCAATTTCACCAATTTGAATTGGGGATCTACCCAATTTCACTTAATTGAAGTCAATTTAACTCATTTGAATTGAGTATTTAGTCAATTTTACTCAATTGAAGTCAATTGCACTCAATTTAACTTAAATTCACTACTTTGAATTGATGATTTTTTTCTCAATTTCACTCAATTTTACTAATTTGAATTCGGGATTTAGTCAATTTTACTAAATTGAAGTCAATTGCACTCAATTTAACTTAATTTCACTACTTTGAATTGAAGATTTGTTTCAATTTCACTCATTTAAAGTCAATGTAACTACATTAAATTGATAATTTTTTCAATTACACTAATTTGAATTGGGGATTTATCTAATTTTACTTAATTGGAGTCAATTTCACTAATTTGAATTGGGGATCTACCCAATTTCACTTAATTGAGAAGTGGTCATTATTTTAAAATTTTAGGCGGAATAAAAGTTATATATATTGAGACAAAATGTTTACGCTATGATATAAAAGTTTTACTCGGTGCAATATAAATTTTACTTACAAAACAAAAGTTTTAATTTACGAAATAAAATTTTTACATTACATTATGGAGTGGTCGTTATTTGTAAATTGAAAAACGTTATTTATTAGAATATTTTAGGCGAAACAAAAAATTACATATATTGAGCTAAAATGTTTATGTTATGAAATAAAAGTTTTATTCGGTGCAATATAAGTTTTACCTATGAAACAAAAGTTTTACTTTGTAAAATAAAAGTTTTACATTACATTCTAGAACGTTCGTTATTTGTAAATGAGATGTGCTTATTATTTGAAAATTTTAGGCAGAACAAAAAGTTACATATATTGAGCCAAAAGGTTTACGGTATGAAATAAAAGTTTTACTTGGTGCAATATAAATTTTACCTACGAAACAAAAGTTTTACTTTACGAAATAAAAGTTTTACATTACATTCTGAAGTGTTCGTTATTTGTAAATTGAGAAGTGGTCATTATTTGAACATTTGTAAATTGTAATACAGCAGTGTGCGTTACACTTATGTTACAATTTATGATGATTTGAGTTACAATTCTGTTACAGTTTCAGAACAGGTAAAAAAACCTTTAAATCAATTTTAATACTTTGAATTGCGGATTTAGTCAATTATTTGATTTTCTTCATGACAAGCTACACTCCATCATACAAAATTCAAGCCTTTCCTTTCATATTGAATAAATGTTTTTTTATAAAATACGAAAAATTTCTATTCAATAGATTTTATTCAATAGAATTTTTTCATATTTCATAAAAAAAGTCTATTCAATATGAAAGGAAATGCTTGAATTTTGGATTTATTTTTTGTATGATATTTTGGGCAAAAATAATTTCCCATCCAAATATCATGATTATAGAAATGGTTTTTTATTTATTGTATGTTAATTGGAAAAAAAATTAAATTCAAATATCGTGATATTAGGTCATAAAAGTGTTCTTTTGTTTTTGAAAATTAAGCATTTTACGATGATATTTATTTATTTATTTTATTGATAATGAATAATTTGTGATATTTGGTCATAGTAGGTCCATATATAATATTATGATATTTTTTATTTTTTATTTCATATGAATTGTTTTATTGATAGTGAATATTATGATAGTATTTATTTGGGATGAATTTGTATAAGGGTCATTTATGTAATTTTATTATTTTAGGAAGAATGGTTTGTAAATTTGTTCCATTCGTATTAGCAAATGGGAATTGAAATTGTTTAATATTTTTTTAATGTGTGAATTAGTATAGGGGTCCTTTATGTAATTTTATTATTTTAGGATGAATGGTTTGTAAATTTGGCCCATTGGTATTCGCAAATGGGAATTGAAATTGTTTAATATTTTGTTTTGTGGCACTGCAGCCCTGTGGTGAGAGAGACTGGAGGTGATTCGCTTCCAACAATAATAATCTACCTCACCAACAAATTGGTCAAGTTGGTTACACTTCCAAGTAATTTCAACTCATTAAATATATATATATCTTAGGACTTAAAAGTCATATTTGGTTCGCGATTTTGTTTTTTGTTGTTTTTTTTAACTGTTGACAACAGAAATATGTTTGTCACCAATATTTTATTTTTTATAGTAGAAAAATATAAAATAAATAGTATCATTTCTAGGAAGTATCAAAATAATATTTTTTTTTGTATTATTTGCATTGTTCATAAAACTAACACGGTAACAGAAGAAATAAGTGACTAAAACAAAAATCAAAAAACATCAATATCAAACGTGCTTTCAGTTTAGACTCACACACTCTGTAACAAAATCAAATACTTCTACTTTATAAAATCTATAACACAAACCAAACCGGCCCTTAGCTACAAGTCATTACCAATTGATTTGGACCTGAGCTGCTTTCATATATCCCACTAACATTATTCGTCATAATAGAAAGTTTCATATGGTAAGGTTTAAATAATATGAAGGCCTGTTGGCCTTGAAAACCATAATGCTGCTGGATTGGTTTTCCGTGACAACCTAGGTGTTTAGGTTGAACTTACTAATTTCGGTTTCGATGCTTCAATTGACATTCATTTATGGTTCACCTTATCATCACATTTTTGAAATGTGTCATATCATTTTTAGACCAATATTGTCATAATTCGTTACATTATTACCGTGACCAATATTGTCATACTGATACTTATTGGATACTTATTTTTAGACTAATATTGTCATAGTTCATTACACTATTATCGTGACCGAAACCGATACCACGACCATGAATCATGCATTCATCATGGTATTAGAGACTTGAATCATTCACATTTTACTTTGAAATGAAAAACATAACATTTTTGAAATGTGGTATTACCCTTACGTAATAGTTCTGATAGTTATTGGATATTGATTTTTAGACCAATATTGTCATAGCTTGTTATACTGTTACCGCGATCGAAACCGATACCTCGACCACGAATCATGCATTCATCATGGTATTAGAGACTTGAATTATTCACATTTTACTTTGAAATGAAAAGGATATCATTTTTGAAATTCGGTATTACCGTTACATAATAATTATGATATTTATAGGATACTGATTTTTAAGTTAATATTATCATAGTTTGTTATATTGTTACCGCGACCAAAATTGATACCGCGATCACGAATCATGCATTCATCATGCTGTTAGAGACTTGAATCATTCACATTTACCTTTTAAATGAAAAAGATACCATTTTTGAGCCCTCCTTTTTTCCTTTGAAATGAAAAAGATACCATTTTTGAGCCCTCCTTTTTCTTAAGCCAATCATTTTCCATAATTTGATAGTGTTGGCATTGACATGACCAAATGCTACATGTCCCCTACCATGACACAGAGCCTCGTGTGTTGTTGATGTGCATTGTCAAGTTTTAAAAGGGACTTCGTATATTTTATAGACCTTCATGACCCGTGAAAGCTATATATTTGACATAATATGGAAGGACTACAAATATATTATTTGAAAATCAACAGCTTGTTCAAATTAATCACTTGTTTAAAAAAAATAAAAAATTTGATGAAACAGTCGACATATGAAACTTGTCAAAAAGCAAATGTGAATTGTGCGACAATGTCACATATTAAAGGGGTTTATATTATTAAATTTAAAGCTCTTGTCAAAGATGATATGGCCTTAAGAAGAGTAGATGATGGCATGTTCTTCACTAATATATATATATATATATACACACGTCTAAACTAGGTAGCATGAGGGAATCATACTATAAAAATAAGCCCCAGATCCAACCAAGCACCACATTCACCAAATAAAACTAACATGGACATATATATAACTTAAAATAAAATAATTTGAGTCAATCACGGACACAAAGTTACAATTTATAAACAAAGCATGGCAATAACGTGAACAATTTGGTTACAGATCCAAGCCTCTTTATTGCCTAAACATATGGTAACAGTTTTATGAGAGAAAATGGGAAAAGAAATGACAAGAAAAAAGAAATCAAAAGGTTCAATTAAAAAAAAAAACTTTTGACCTGATGTTCCTGAAAGCATCAGATCTTTGGTTTTGCAAACAATTCTTTGTGATCAGGGTTTAATCCGTGTCTTATTGTGTAGGGATCACTTTATGTGGGTCTCTTGGACTAGTTGAAGTGAGAGTCTCGTACCATAGTTGTCAGAATTCCGATTTTAACTGATAAAATATTACGATTCTACGATTCTGTTACGATTTTATACGAACAATTCTGCTACGATTTTACTACGTTAAAATAATGGTTTGGCGGTTAAGCCCTCCTTATGAAATGTTCAAAAGCTTAATAATTTAGTCCAATATCTCAATATATGGCTTAAATTTATGAGAAAACATTTAAAGACCCAATGTATTAGAAAATTTTGAAAATTCTAATATGATTTAGACTACTTTTAAATTAAAATTTAATATTTAATATTTTTTTAAAAAAAATTAATACGTTTAGGTAGAATCTTCTACTTACTATTCTACGATTCCAATTCTATGGACCCCAAAACGATACTATCTAGATTCTCGATTCTGCCAGTCTTGTCTCAAACATCACAGTTATCAAAAAAATTAATTAATTTATTTTTTTATTTCCAATTGGTTTCATTTCTATCACTGTTACATGTTTCAAACAGTATCAATGAAAACTTGGGCCTTCTGAAAGGGTAATTTTTTTTCCCTTTTTTCTAGAATTAATTTTTGAAAAATAATTATATAAACCATAAACCGAGCTGACATTTATACAGTTTTTTTATTATCATTTTAATGAAAAAAATTTAAAACTAGACAATTAGGGGTCTTGATTTTGTGATATCACAGTAAAAGGAAGAAAAGGAAGCACATGCACACTCTTGAAGATCATGAAAATCAATGACAAAGTTACTTATTCTGTTGCATTAAGAATAGACAAAAGTTCCTAAGAAAACAAAATGTATATTGTGATACTATTATGGCCTATTTTTTGTATTATTACATCTTATATAGCATTCTTCACTGGACCAACATGACTCTATTAGTACATGTATATCATGTCTCATTTTGAGTCATGAAGTTTGATTATCAAGTCATGAAATGTCTTTAAGAGTACATGTATATCATGTTTCATTTTCAGAGGCCTATTGTGGAGTGTATGGAATGTGGGTCATATGAAGCCCCACGTGTACTTGCTCTCCATATATATCATTTTCAAAGGCATTTATATCACGTATGTACTATGTATCATATCAATGCAATTTTTTTACAAAATCTTTCATCTTCAGAGCAACAGTGACTCAAACACATTAAGAACAAAACAGTAAATGACCAAAATAACAAAGTAAAGGTTGTGTGACTTACTAGTTCTTGGCTTAGCAGCATATTAAATATGCATGGTTAATAAAAGAAAGGACAATGTTACTGCAACATTTACTTCGAATGCCTTGTTTGGCATAGCTTTGGATTTTTCTCCCTTTTCTTCTACACAAAAGAAAAAGAGAAGCAAAAATCATTTTGAGAAGCTAGTACCTCCTACCTTCTTCGAAACATTCTTCCAAGGTCCATAAGTTCTTCTAAATTTTTTATCAAATACCATTCAAAATAGGTCAACCCTTTTTCTTCTCTTTCTCTTTTGCTTTTTCTTCTAAACAGAAGAAAAAGAGAAGCAAAAAACATTTTGAGAGACACGACATATATATGTACTAATCACATGTGGACAACCCTAATTTTCCAAGGAAGGGGTGGAGTAAAGCAATACTACAATGGTTGATCCTTAATCAGATGAGAAAGAACAGTCGTTCTGGTATAATATGATCTTCTTATCAGAAATGAAGGGGCTTCCAGTACGCTTTGTATAGTGAAATGCCAATCACACATTGAAGAACTTATATTCTAACGAGTATGAACCTAACAACAAGAAAATCCTCGCTACCTCTGCATTTCCGGGAGAACTTCCTCATCAATGCGCCTAGTTAACTACTGTCGTCATAAGAGACGTTGTTGAATGCAGTGGCAACTGACAACCTGATACTGGAACCTATTGTGAGAACAAGCACAGGGAACGTATTAATTCTGTTAAAGATGCATGCATGCATTCTGAATGTACGCAACTGCTATCTAGTTTTGACAATAAGAGATGAATAATCCACCACATTAGATGATATTTTCCTAGTTTTTGACAAGAGCTTATAAAAACAAGAAAATAAAGAGACTTTATACAACCATTTCGCGGAAATAGTTCCTAGAGCAATACTTGCAGCCTTAGATATCCCCAAGCTCATGCTAAAGCAGGACTACCTAGGACCTTTGAGGCTGTGAGTAGTGAAGAATTCTTGAGACTCTACTATGATATAAACATACAAACTCTGGAAATAATTGATTGCTAGTCAAAATTAGAGTTTCCTTCAACCCTCTGTGCATCAGATGGAATAAATGAATGAACTCTTCAATGATCACAGCGATTTGTATAACTTCGTGAACTAAATGAATAATACCACTTATTGAGCGACTTTCCTAAATTTGCGAAGTAACACTTGATACTCGAAACTGTATTAAAACGGGCAAAAGCAGGAGGAGCTAGATTCATCAACTTTGAAGAATGCTAGACTCTATCTTAGGAAGGAAGCAGATGGAATGGATGTTCTAAGTTGCCCTTTCTATACAGACAAAAGACCTAGCTATTAAGCTCTTTGGTTGCTTAATGGATATGATTGATATACCAAAACCAGCCAAAAATAAAATAAAATTGCATGATGTTGCTAAAACTAAAATCTGATGCTACCATATGAGAAACTGAATGAATGCACCATTCCAGAAATATTATCACAATCAACACTATCCATTAAGAAATAGCATTTAGGATCATTGTAAAACCGCATGTTATTACCCAAAACAGTTGACACATATGTGCATTGTCCTTGAAGAACTACACTGAGAATCCTCAAAATGGTCAAAAAATGCCTTCTCAGATAATTATAGACAAAAAGGTAATGCCCTGCTAACAAGGTCAATCGATGAAAAAACAACAACACAGTATCACAACTGATGATCGAAAATCATAACAGTTGGCATGAGAAGGCGGAACCTTGAACCAACCCCAATAGGTCCATATCCGAAAAAACCCTCAAATCAACAAATTTCAGAAGCAACTGAGTGCACCATTGCATAAGTATCCACACAATCAACTCAAAAAACAGCATTTAAGAGCATACAAAAATTGGATGTTATTACCCAAATGGCAAATATATTCACAGTAGTTGAAGAACAACAATGAGAATTCTGAAAAATGTCAAGCATTGCCTTCTCAGATAATTACAAACAAAAGGTACTGCCTGCTAATAGGGTCAATCCACAGAAAATCAACCTAGTACCACAACTGATGATAATAAATCAAAACATTCTGCAAATTGAACTGAACCTATCAAAATAGATCCATATCCAAAATACAAAAAACCCCTCCACTCCAATGAATCATAGAAATCACAGGATAGACTCACATTGCAGACAAAGAAAACCAAAAAACACCCAATAGAAATCATCAGTCGATGGGCATCTTACAGCGCTTGAATTCGCCGAGCAGTTCATGATCCTGAAACCCAACTAGAAATTGGGCAAGCCCTTCAAGAAACACAGCAGACTGGTACACATTAGTGGCAGCCATAATCTCATCAAGAACACTACTCCTCAGCCTATTGGCATCCACGAAAACACCCCTCATCTCCTCCATCTGCCCCCTCATCACCTCCCCGAGCCGCTTGTTCAGCCCCTCCTTCCTCCCTTCTAGCCAATCCACCGCCACCCGGCCCACCATCCCCGCCTGCACATCCCTCACCCGACCCACCAATGCCGGCACAATTAGCCTCAACCCACATTCAATCTGCTCAATTCTGGTCATCAAAACCCTTGATGGGTTCTTCCAAGCCATCACCACACTCCAAGGCTTTTCATCAAACACTTCACAAGCTTCCCCAATTCTCCACCCTCCACCATTAGTAGTACTGGTACTACCACCATTGTCATTGTCATTGTCATCATCGTCGTCGTCGTCGTCGTCCTCGACGAGTGATCGGAGGAGGTTGGTGTAGATGTAGGGGTGGAAATCGCCGAGCCAGAGGAAGGGTTTTTCGAGGGAATTGCGCCAATTTGGGAAGAGGAGCTGGGCGACGTCGTGGGAGGCGGCGAGGTCGAGGGCGTCGAAGTAGGAGTGGAAGTGGCGGTGGATGATCTCCACGTGGGCGGAGAGGAGGCTCGGGGAGAGGGTGTCCGACGACATTGAGCGGCGGAGGAGGGGGAGGAGGGTGGTCTTTAGGGTTTCCATCCATTCGGCGTAGTAGTCCTTGAAGGGCCGTGTCGTCTTCTTCTTGCGACCCAAGAGAGCTGTTTGGGTCATTCAACCATGAAGAATCGTGGAATTAGCAAATGGGTTTCACAGATTCATACATAAATGTATATGCGTGTGTGAGCGCATAAGAAACAGGGGAAAAAGTGTGTGTGTGTGTGTGTGTGTGAAGAGGAGAGCTGTTGAGTGATTCATCCGTAAAAAATCAAGTAATTGCCATCTGGGTTTCTTGAAGAAAGTGAAGAAACAGAGGGAAAAGTGTGTGCGCGCTCATATAGACATATATGTATGTATGTATATATATATATATATATATATATAGAGAGAGAGAGAGAGAGGGCTTACAGACTGCTTCGAACATCTTGGAAAGATGAGAAGGTTGAATGTGGAAATGGGTTTCTTTCTTCTGTAGCAGATAAGAGAATTGAAGCTTCATTTTGGTTTCTTGAAGAAAAAGAAACAGAGGAAAATGTGTCTCCGTGTGTCTGTGTGAGAGAGAGAGAGAGAGAGTCTCGAGGGAATAGATACAGAAGGGTTTGAACAACTGAGGAAGATGTAGATGTTGAAAGCGTTCTTGGGTGTTCTTTCTTCTGTAGAAGAGAAGAGAATTGAAGCGTTTTTTTTGGAGGGAAAGGGTAGGGTTTCAAAAGGAAAGATGACTCCTTTTAACGGC
Organism: Cornus suecica; assembly: GCA_963922005.1. Classification (NCBI taxonomy): domain Eukaryota; kingdom Viridiplantae; phylum Streptophyta; class Magnoliopsida; order Cornales; family Cornaceae; genus Cornus; species Cornus suecica. Next base: position 52,060,860 of record OY998245.1, read on the forward strand.
CAACTTTGGGGATTCGGGTTAATTTCCTCTAGAAAGGAGGTATGTGATGGTTTGAATTTAAGGGACTGTTTGGGAACCGCAAACAGGAGGAACTTAAATACCAAGAGGTCCAAGACACAGGCAAGACGGAGGACATTCAATTCAGCGCAGGTGTATCAATATATACACATTTATATATATGTATATGTGGATATACATATATTTCAGTTGTACTCTATAATCTATACAAAAAATGTGTGTGAATATCACGTGTCAGTGTGTATATATTATATATATATATGATGTTTGATCCAGGGGCCTATGGAAATGTAGATACAAAATTTGCACAATACAAAAAAATGTTCTCTCATTACTCTTCATTGGATTATATACATTTGCTCTCTGGGCTTTTGGCCCATGGCAACATTTTCAATTTTGGAATATAATCCTTACTTTACACGTCAGCTATTTTGTCCCTATACTATATCATTATCTTGAGCTGCAAGTTTCTTCTAGAATCTTCAAGTTTCTTCTAGAATGTTCTTCGGATCGGGCCATAGAATGGGTCTGGTAGTCGGGTCTTGGGGCGGACCACATAACAGACGTGTCGGTCGGGTTATAATGTGGGCTCAGTGATTGGGTAGTCATCTCGGGCATTTCTAGGATCGATCTGATCGGGATGAGGCTTTTTATATGGGCCGGGAAAACTCACATGTACACATGCCCTCTTTTAGTTTATGGACCTGCTTTTTAATAGGCCCATCAGGTGAAAGAATCGTGAGGCCCATCAAAAAGCCCTTGAGGTTGGTACACGGGACGCGTGCCTAATGACGCGGAGTTGCATTTAATGTTGTAGCCGTCGCAATCAATTGTGAGTTTGAATTTGTGGTTGAGACGGCCTAGGTATGCGTGAAATGGGTCGGGTCATGTCGGTTCGATGCCTTGGCCCTGGTAGTTGAAACATCACGCCTATATAACTTCATATACATCATACTTATTATCATTTTAGGACTGCTTTGCCTTTTTCAATTTCTCTTTGCGTTGCCTTTTTCAATTTCTCTCTGCAACCTTTCCAAGCATTATTTGCAAACTTAAATTCGTATAATTCCAAGTTTGTCTTATCAATTTCTGCAAATTTCAGTGGTCTTGGTTCAGTATTCCATTGTGTGGAGTGTTTTAAGCCTTGTTGAGAAGCGTTTGATCGGACACCCCAATTCTTGCCTGTTGGTACATTTACCGAATTCTGCAAATTTTTTGCTGGAGAAAACGCTCGGGGGATTGCCGAAATCTTCTTTACCTATTTGTAAGTCATTCTTCTCACTTCTTCTACCTTTCTTCAAATATGTCGGGGAGTGATGACACTAGGTCGGTTAGTGAACTGCAAATGACAGACACCGATTTGACAATCACCGACCCCGAAGCCTCGGTAAACACCCCATCTTTAGAGATTACCCGAGTCACTAGAACTAGTCCACCAGAAGTGAATTAGGATGTTGGGGGTCGAGTTGTAAGAGGTCGGGATGATGGGAATGATCAGGGTCAGGATGTTGAGGAAGAAGAGATTTTTTATGCTGACCCGCTCCCGGCCAAGTACAGGAAAGTCGCTCAACTTAAGAGCCTCGGGGTTCCCGAAGGGGTAAATGTTAGATATTATCCTCGGGACAAAGACTTTAGGATGGGTGAGGGGCTAAAGGATGGGGAGATATTGCTCTCCTCATTCCACCTTACCATACTAAAATTTCATATTCACCATTTCTTCCTTCTGGCCTTGGCGACTTTGGGTCTGGCCCCCCTTCAAGTGGGTCCCAATTTTTATAGGATCCTGGCCATGATCCTATTGATCAATAAAGAATTGAACCTAGACTTAGGTTTGACTGAGCTCCTGTTCTTGTATAAACTTCAAGAACAGAAAGATAATAGGGGTCGGTAAAACCTAACCTCGTACGTTAAGAGGAAATTATGTGACAACATCCCGACCTCCAATAAGGGATGGAAAAAAAGGATGATTGTAGTGAGTGGGCAGTGGAGGCATCCCGATGCCATAAACATACCTGTCAGCCACGTTTTCCAACAGACCCGACTTCCCGACTTTAAGAGTTTCCATACCCGAGTTTCATGCCATTACGATCTGTGTAATGATAAGTTGGGTATGCTAGTGATGGGTTTCTTAAAGGCTCCTCAGGAGAAAATGGAGGTCGGGTATATAAGATCCCGATTTGAATTGTTGGAGGCCAAAGTATGGAGTCAGGATTTAAGGGATAACTATGGTTGCCTGACCGGGTCTATATTGTAGGAGCTTGCATCGGGAGCAACTACGTCGACGATCGCCTCGGGTTCTGTTGCGACTACGTCTGGATCAAAAAAATTGAAGTCCAAGTCATCAGCAACCCAAAAACTCAAGAGAACTATGTCGGGGGGCCAGCAAAAAAGGAAAGCGGTCAGCATGCCCAAGCTTTCAATCAAAAAGGCTAAGAAGGCTGTCACCGGCTCCACATCCTTCATTTGTGGGGTTGATGTCTCTTAAGACCCCGAGAACCCTGTAGTCAGTTCATCAACGGGACTGACTGTGGGCTGAGCTGCCATGCCCCCGCCTCCTCCTCCTCCGGCAGAGGATCCTCCGATCACGCCTCCGCATTTTCATATCCCACAAACGGCTGCATCGGGGGCGGTCAAGGTCGGGGGTGATCATGTTATGGTCCCAAGCTCTGGAGGTTTGGATCAAAATTCGTCTCAGGCTCAACTTTCAGTCAGGCCCAGTCCTAGCCTCGGTATGGCCTTAGAGGTTCCTGCCTCGACGTTGGGTGCTCGAGAGTTAAGCTCTGACGAAGAGGGTCAGGGTTTATCCCGACCTCCCAGGCTGCACACTACTATCACACCTCAGGTCAGGAAACAAGACCACAGGGAGATTGAACGCGCTGCTGAAAGTGGGAAAGAGGCTTCTCATGGGCCTCGGTTCAAGTTGGACACTCGGAAGGGAAACCCGTATCTATCTGTGGGGGATCAGACGATTGGGAACCCGGAAGCCTTGCGGGAGATGGCCCTGGGAGTCTGGACCCCGGCCGATAGGTTGGCCATGGGGCGATATGATAGGATGAGCTTAGCTTTGAATGGTCCCGAGCTTGCGATGAGGGTAATTTCATATTTCTTATACTTAGTTTTTTATTTTGTTTCGTATCTTCTGTGCTGACACTTTCTTTTTTCAGATGCTTCATGTTACTCAGGCATATAATTGCAAGCTCAAGGATGATGCCCGGGTCATAAATGCCCTGACTCGGGATGTTGAGGTCCATAAAGCTGGGTGTGCCAAGGCTCTGGAGCAGTCCAAGAAGGCTGAGGACAAGATTTAGTCCCTGACATATGGGGTTGTTTAGGCTGAGGAAGAGCTCATGGACGCTAAGGCAAAGATCTCAGAACTTGAGGGTAAGGCTCGGGAGGCTGAGCAGAGGTCTGATCGGGAGGCCCGGGGTCGGGAAGCCTTGACTCTCCAAGTGCAGTCCCTGACTGAAGAAGTTGAGAAGTTAAAGACTTCGGGGCAGCAGTTGCTTGGGGAGAAGGTTGAGGTCGAGAACACCCTAGGTGTGGAGAGATCTCGGGTGGAGATGTGCCACAAGGGTGGAAACCAGATGATCTCCCGCTTTAAGCTGACCTGCAAGTACCGTTATGAGCAGGGTTGGCGGGAATGCATAACGGAGCTTCAAAAGCCCCAGGAGGAAAGGGAGATCCCGACTATTGAGGATCTTGACCTCAGCTTAGGAGTGGGGCCTCCATATGAAGATCCGGAGGTTGAGCCCGAAGACCTTATCTTTGGCGAATTCCTTCAGGATCCCCTGCCCTCTCCACCTTCTCGTTTTGGTTTGGATGAGCCTGAAGTTACAGGGGGACAGTCCCTCAGGGCTAAAGGCTCAGGCGGGAATCTAGATCCTCCCGTGGTGGTTCAGGGAGAAGGTGATGAGATTCCCGAGGCTGAGACCCATCAGGGGAAGAAGACTTTGAAATAGGGCTCTTCCTCTGGCTTCTTGCCCCTTCTCTTGATTTTTCCTTTACTTTGTATTTGCAACGATTTTGTAACACGTCATTGTATCAGCCTTGGCCACCGGGGCTTTTCAATATAAGTTTATTTATTCATATTTTGTTGTGGATGAGCCATACTTGTTTCTTTTGATAAGGTAATAACAATCGGGATTTTGAATTGTGACTTAGCAATAATAACAATAATAACAATTTTGAATTGTGACTCCGTACTGATCGCAACACTTAGGTTTTGGAATTGATATTTGTAAAACCCGACCACTAGTGGGTCTGTGTTTATCTCTCGGGCACTTTGGGCCCATGGAGAGGATGCAACACTTAGGTTTTAGAATTGATATTTGTAAAATCCGACCACTGGTGGGTCTGTGTTTATCTCTCGGGCACTTTGGGCCCATGGAGAGGATGCAACACTTAGGTTTTAGAATTGATATTTGTAAAACCCGACCATTGGTGGGTCTATGTTTATCTCTCGGGCACTTTGGGCCCATGGAGAGGATGCAACACTTAGGTTTTAGAATTGATATTTGTAAAACCCGACCACTGGTGGGTCTATGTTTATCTCTCAGGCACTTTGGGCCCATGAAGAGGATGCAACACTTAGGTTTTTAAACTATCATTACAGAGAAAAGCCTGTCGGATAGAGGTAATCATGAAGATGATTTCTATTATCGTGGAGATGATCGGGAAAAATGGAACTTTCATTGCAATCTTTTTGGGCTCTAGTAGCCTTTCTTTACAGTAGCCAAAACAAAGTATTTCTAGGGATAATACCTCTTAAGTCGGGATGCATTCTGTGTGTTGGGCTCCCTTCTGTTCTCAGAGTTCCTGAGTAGTTTGTAGGCCCCGCGCCCCACCACTTCAGTGACGGTGTAGGATCCTTCCCATGGCTCTTGGAGCTTGCCCACGTGTCCAATCTTTCGCCTAAGGACCATGTCCCCGACTTGGAATCCCCTTCTTTTTACTCTCTTGTTGAAGTGATTCCTGACCCGTTGTTGGTACGCTGTCAGTCTTATCCCGACAATTTCTCTCTTCTCTTCCACCAGGTCGAGCTCGTGAGCCAGGCGTTGATTATTTGATTTCTTGTCCCAAGCCAGTGACCTCAGTGTCGGGATGGCGTACTCCGTCGGGATTACGGCCTCTGCCCCATATGCCATAACGAATGGTGTTTCACCGATTGGTTATCGGGGCGTGGTTCTATACGACCACAGTACCTCTGGCAACTTGTCTAACCACACTCCTTTGGCCTTCTCAAGTTTCTTTGTTAGGGTGTTGAAGATGGATCGATTGGTTCTTTCTGCTTGTCCATTGGCTTACGGGTACCCTACCGAGGAAGTATTCTGATTGATTCCATGCTCGGCCAGAAATGACCTAACCGGTTCACAGTCTAAATTAGTGTCGTTGTCCATCATGATGGTCCGAAGTACCCCGAACCTGCAGATGATGTGATTCCATATGAACTTGACTACATGGCTGCCTTTTATAGAATGGTAGGCCTCGGCTTCAACCCATTTGGTGAAATAGTCGGTGGCCAGGAGCATATGGGTTGTTGACCTGATGGCTTTTGGGAGTGGTCCGACTATATCCATTCCCCATCGGGCAAAAGGATGTGGAACGATTGTCGGGTTCAAGAATTTCGGTGGTTGGAGTATAGCGTCACCATGCATCTGACAGGTTTTGCATTTCCGTACATATTCCTCGGTATCCCGGGACAGGTAGGGCCAAAAGTAACCCTGGGATAAGATTTTATGGGCCAGAGATCGTGCACCCGAGTGATTTCCACAAGCCCCAGCGTGTATCTCTTGCATCACTGTCTCTGACTCGGAAGGAGTGACGCATCTCAAATATGGACCTGAGAAAGATCTTCTGTAGAGTTGTCCCTGGATGATCGAGTATCTGGTTGACTTCATTCTAATTTTCCTTGCCTCTGCCTTATCAGCTGGTAGCGTCCCGACACTGAGGTAGTCGATTATAGGGTCCATCCAGCTCGGCTCCCGGGGAACTAGACATATCTGCTCGTCGGGTTCTCGAATGCTCGGTATAGTGATGAAGTCAGTCAGTACTACTCGGGCCATATCTTCACCAGCTGCAGATGCTTGATTAGCTAGGTGGTCGGCAGAGGTGTTCTCTTCTCGAGGGATTTGGTTGAATGTTAATTTTTGAAAACCTTCAGACTCCTTGAGCACCAACGCTCTGTAAGATTCCATTTTGGGGTCTCTGGTTTCATACTCGCCGATTATTTGCCTGATTATTAGCTGGGAGTCGTTGTATACAGATAGGGATTGTATTTGCAGGCTTCTGGCCAATCTCAGGCCCGATACGATCGCTTAGTACTCCGCCTCGTTGTTAGTGGCTGAGAATTGCAATTGCATAGAAGCCTATAACTTGGTCCCGTTGGGAGTATGGATCTCCACCCCGAAGCCTGTTCCATTGGCGCTCACCGAGCCGTCCACGAATAATTTCCATGTTTCTAATTCAATGGGTTGATATGTTTCGTTGGTTTCTCCTTCTAATAGAAAATTGGCCACGGCCTGTCCTTTGATCGAGATTCTAGGAACATAGGTTATATCATAAATCCCTAGCTCAATGGCCCATTTGGAGATCCTACCGGAGAGATCGGGCTTTACCATAAGTACACGAATCGGAGTAGTAGTGGGGACAATGATCTGGTGAGCTTCAAAGTAATGCATGAGACGTCGTTTGGCATTGATCAGGGATAGAACCAACTTTTCTTGTTTGTTGTATCGGGTCTCAGGATCGGCTAATGCCTTACTGGTATAGAAAATAGGCATCTGGAGGTTCCCGTCCTCTCTGATGAGTACAACGCTAGTTGACACTGATGACACTGCCAGATACAAGAGTAGGACATCATCGGGCTTGGGTGTCGCAAGAATGGGAGGCTTGAGCATGTACTCTTTCAATCGGGATAGGGCTTTGGTTTGTTCGGGCCCCCACACCTCTCCCTTCTTTGTTTTGATCGCCTAGAAGATGGGTCGGCATCGGTCGGTCAGTCTTGCGATGAATCTGCTTAAGGCTACAACTCTTCTGGTCAGAATATGGACTTCTTTGTGTGTGGCTAGCTCTTTTGTTTCGAGCAGAGCCTTCACTTGGGTTGGGCTGGCCTGTATGCCCGATCGATTAATAATGTGCCCGAGGAACTGCCCCGAATGAGTATTTGGCCAGATTGAGTTTCATCCCATGTTTCCTCAGGGTGTCGAATACTTTTCGGAAATGTTCCAAGTGGTCAGTTTTCTTTCTGCTTTTGACCACTGTATCATCAATGTAGGCCTCGACCACTGTGCCCATCATTCCTTTAAAGATCCTGTTCACCAGTCTCTGAAATGTGGCTCCTGTATTTTTTAGTCCGAAAGGCATAACTTTAAAGCAATAAGTACCTGTGTCGGTAATGAAGGAGGTCTTTTCCTCATCCATCGAGTCCATTGGGATTTGGTTATATCCCGAGTAGGCATCAAGAAAAGTTAGTCTCTCGTAGCCCGCGGTAGCGTTGACCATTTGGTCTATTTTAAGTAGGGGGAAGTTGTCTTTCGGGCAGGCTTTATTTAGGTCACTGAAGTCGACGCAGACTCGCCACTTCCCGTTCTTTTTCTGCACAACCACCACGTTGGCTAGCCACTCGGGATTCTGAACTTCCCTGATGAACCCGGCTTCTAGTAATTTTGACACCTCGTCAGCTATGATATGGTTCCTTTGGCCCCCCATTCGCCTCTGTTTCTGTCGGACAGGTCGTATATTTGGGTCAACATATAATGTGTGTCGGGCTATGGAGGGGTCGATGCCGGGCATATCAGTATGCTCCCATGCGAAGACGTCATGATTATCCTGTAAGAATGTTGTTAGTTCATTTAATTCACAAGTGGTGAGACTTGTACCTGCGTAGGTGACCTTGTCGGGTTGGCCGGGTATTACAGATACTGGCTGCAGAGGTTCTGCAATGATCGGGGGACCCGACTCCCTGTTTTGTAGTTGTTATTTGGGATGTGGGTCTAGATCCTGAACCTCTTCTCGAGACCTCTTTCGATCGGGCTTATCCTTTCTTTCTTTAATAATGATGGCGTAGCATTGCTTGGCCGCTATTTGATCCCCTTTGATATCAGTTATGTCGTAACCATTCGGCCCGACGCACCTCATCATTTGGTGGAGAGTTGAAGGTACGCCTTGCATCCTATGTATCCATCATCTTCCCATAAGCAGATTGTATGAGGGTTTCACGTCCACCACCACAAAGGTCTCGGATAGAGTTCTCTGGGCTGCTGAAACGAGTATCTTGATCTCCCTGAGGGGTTCGACTTGCTTTCCATCGAACCCGGCGATCGGATTTCGGGAAGTTACAATGTCCCTCGGGTCGATCTCCAATTTATCAAAAGCCCACTTGGTCATTATATTGGCATTGCTTCCTGGATCAACCATGACCCTCCTGACAAGACATCCCGAGACCATCAGAGAGATGACTAATGGGTCGTCGTGTGGGACCTGGATGTCTTGGAGGTCATCATGGGAGAATAATATCTAAGACTGCCCCGTTCGGTGGTGGACTTCATTTATCCCCGCTATCCTGCTGACCTGATATGCTCTTCTCATTTGTGAGCGTCTCGATCCTTCACCGCTTCGTGGGTCGGGACCTCCATGAATCATATTGATGATTCTGACCGGGTGCGCCGGGGCTTGATTCCATTGGTTATTTTGTGTTGGTCGATTGGCTCTTGGACCATCCCTCTGGACATAGTCTTTCAGTTCCCCTCGGGCTATCATTGCCTCGACCTGGCGCCTCAGGCTCCTGGAATCATTTGTCGTATGGCCGAAATCACTATGGAAGGCACAGTGCTTTGACCTATCCCTTTGGTCGAGGGGTTGCCTGATTGAGGGAGGAGTCTGGAAGATTCCTCTGGCTTTGTTTTCCTGGAAGAGCTTGGCAATGGTCATTTTCAACGGGGTGATCTTCTCTTCGAGTTTGGCACGCCTCTCGGGCTGTGGAGGAAACTGAGATGAAGCGGGGATCGGGGGATTCGACCATTTGCGATTAATCGGTTGTCGGGATGTATCCGATGCCTTATCCTTCGACTTGATTTCCACATTGATCAATGTTGCTCTCTTCTGTCGGGTTGCCTCCTCCTCTTCGATCCTTAAGTGACCCTAAGCTCTAGAATTGAGTTCTCTGATTCCCGAGGGTGGTCGTTTCACAAGTGACTGGTGGAACTTGGTCCCCGGAATCAGTGTCATCCTGAAGGCTTCCACGACTGAGTGTTGGTCGCAGTTGTCGATGGAGGATGACTCGATATTGAATATGGACAGGAAACTCTTGAGGGACTCGCCTTTTTCCTGAGTCACGGTAAAGAGGCTCGAGATGGTCTTATTTTGCCTCTTGTTCCCGAAGTATTGGGCCACGAAGAGGTCGGACAGTTGTTGCCAGCTGCCAATGGATCTCGGTGGCTGCTTCCTGAACCAGAGGAGTGGCGCGTCGACGAGACTGGTCGAGAATACTTTGCACAACAAGGCCTCGTTCTCGGCATACATGGTCATTTTTTGGTGGATCTGGTAAATGTGCTCCTTGGGATCTTTCGTTCCGTCGTAGGGAGTGAATCTGGCCATGACGAACTTCTTGGGGAAGGGTTCCCGGGTGATTTCTAAAGTGAACGGTGACTGAACCGAGTCGGTAGAGGCTTGGAGGGCCTGGTCGTCGGTAGATCGGGCCCTCAAATCCTTCATGACCCTCTTTTGGAACTCCGCCATCATCTCCTGAAGTTTTTGTGATGTCAGAGGTTCGTCGGTGACGGGAACTTCACCTGTGGTGGGGGCCTCGCCTGGTCGGTGAGAGGTTTCATCGTGTTCCTCCTGTGGTTCGGCTTGTTCTTGGATCTGCGATTGATCGGGAACTACCGGAAGGATAGTCGCCTGATTCAATCTCGCCAAGAGCTCCTCGCTCCTTTTCTCCGCCGCCAGGCTTCTCGCTTCGGCGGCCTGGCTTCGTCTCTCAGCTTCGATGAGCTGCTGCAAGAGGTGCTAGATCGTTGGTGAGGCACTTGGTTGTCTGTCGCCGGGGATCTGTACTTCTGGCTGGGATCTAGTCACCGACATGGTCAGATTTGGACGGAGAAGATGATATTGAAGATTTGGTGGTGGTATATGGATTTTGCTCAGCTTTTTGAGGTAGGAAGATGGTCGGCGAAATGACCTAATTTCCTATAGACTGCGCCATTGTGTAGATACAAAATTTGCACAACACAAAAAGATGTTCTCTCATTACTCTTCATTGGATTATATACATTTGCCCTCTGGGCCTTTGGCCCATTCGGGCAACATTTTCAATTTTGGAATATAATCCTTACTTTACACGTCATCTATTTTGTCCTTATACTACGTCATTATCTTAAGCTGCAAGTCTCTTCTAGAATCTTCAAGTTTCTTCTAGAATGCTCTTTGGGTCGGGCCATAGAATGGGCCTAGTGGTCGGGTCTTGGGGCGGACCACAGAACAGACGCGTCGGTCGGGTTATAATGTGGGCTCAGTGATCGGGTCGTCATCTCAGGCATTTCTAGGATCGATCTGATCGGGATGAGGCTTTTTATATGGGCCGAGAAAACTCACATGTACAGGAAATTTTAAGGAGTCCATAGGACAGAGATAAAGGAACTGTAAACCCAGTGAAAACCAGAGATAATTGTGGCAAACAGTGCACTAATAACTGAAAACTCTGAGGCACTAGTGTTTTCAAGTCCAAATTTAACAGAATTCTTGTAAATTCACTATTTTGGTGATTGACAAACGTTTAGGTATTGCCTAGTTCATAATATTTTTGGAAATGGCCTATTTAGTACCGATATTCATTCGATACTTATTTTTAAGGCCGATATTGTCTAAGTGTTTTACACCGTAGCGAACCATGTTTGGGATACTTCGAAATGGTAGTTGTAAATGGATTCAACACGTGCTTGACATTTTAGGCACTTTGATTTATTGATACCATAGTTCGTCGTATCGTCCGAAACCGTTACGTATTGCCCGGTTCGTAATGTTTTAGGAAAGTACCGATACCGTTATTTAGCACCGATACTCATTTTAGAGACCGGTATTGTCCGAGTCCGTTACACCGATACCGAAACCGTGAACCATGATTTATTGATACCATAATATTATAATTGTATATTTAAAAAAATGTTAGTATTATTTTATCTGCATAATCATAAAAGGTTACTCATTTGAATCTTAAAGTTTACCTTTTGTTTTTATTATTTTCTAAATTTTACTTGGGTCATACTCCCTCCGGGCCAAAATAAGTGTTCACTTTTATTTTTTTCCTTATCCCAAAATAAGTGTCCACTTTTATTTTTTTCCTTATCCCAAAATAAGTGTCCACTTTTAAAAAGTCAAAGCACTTTATTTAGTCAATTTACCAATTTAACCTTCAAACATTAAAGTTATAAAACATATACACTATCATATCACTATGGTGGGACTATAAGTAAAGTTGGTATTTCATCCACTAATACTACAATAAAAGACATCCTCTTAAAAAGTTCAATTTCCCAAGAGGAACTTATAATTTGGGACGGAAGGAGTATTATATTTATAAATTGCACCAAGTTCTAACTTATTAAAAAAAAAAAAAAGTAGTTATAAAATCACCCTATGTATTTTCGAAGTGTCCAAAACCTGCAAAGTATTTTCAAAGTGTCCACCATTGACACACTTTTCTACTCCTCTACAGTAGCTAAGAATTACTTCCATTACTTAACACATATATGGTACAGATGATCCAATTAAACATCCATGAACAAATTTGAGAAACAAACTTTTCAATGTTGCAGTAACACTTAACAAGTTGTGAATAGTAAAATATATGAGACTGAGGAAAAAGAATAAAACTTTATTGATGGTAAAAAAGTTTGAAAACAACGAAATTTCAACAAGAGAGCAGATTTAGCAGTAAGGCTCCACAAGAAACAACATTACATTTGGCTAAAGAAACAACATTACTACAAAGGACTCAAAAGCAAGAATTAGGATGGAATTTTCTTCTTCTTCCATCTTTGCTGTCATCGATATGGGAGAGAGCGAGCATTTCATCCCCATCTAATTATAGCAGAACCCCATGTAAGACCCGCGCCAAAACCTGCTGCTGCAATTGTATGACCCGCCTGTACCTTCCCACTTCGAACAGCCTCATCCAGAGCTAATGGAATGGACGCAGCGCTTGTATTACCATAATTTGCTAAATTTGATATGACTCGTTCGGATGAAACTTCTAATCGTGTTGCAACTGCGTCTATGATCCTCTGATTTGCCTGCATTAACCAATCTGTTGATATAAGACGATATACAATGCATCCAGAGTTTACAAAAACACATGGAACAGAATATCAGCAAGCACACCCCAAAGCACGCAATCCCCCCTGTCGTCTATATATATACTTGCATATATACATGGATGTATGGCAAACTGTTATCATACCTGATGTAGCAATAACCAATCAATGCTAGATTTAGTGAGACCGGCCTTTTCAAGGGCAGACTCAATTGACTGCGGTACAGATCGACAAGCAAAGCGGAAGACCTCTTTACCATTCATCTCGATGCAGGAATAAGCATAGCGTTTTGGGGAGAAGCCTAAAACTGAACCGTTAGAACCCAAAGCATGACCCACTTCATTTTGTTTCATGGTGGCATTCAATTGCCTGCATAAGAAGGTAAAAGGCAGTCAAGGCCCATTCAGCAGAAAGGGGATTATAATGCACCGCTATCCAAGGAGATTGTAACACAAACCTTTGGCCATCACCATCACTATGCATGTCAAACCCATATAAACCATCCTCCTCCGCATCGCAGGCCTTTAAAATAATTCTGATATCAGTATAGATGCAAGAATACTTCCACTAACATGATATATAACGGAAGAAAAGCAGATAAATCTCACTTCCAAGCAACAAGAACAGGTTACAAATCTAATGCCTACCCAATTTACATGATCCTGTAGCATCAAGGATCATGCAAAGCACAAGTCTTCACTAGTTACACATTTAAAAGTCAGACAACCTTATAGGTTGAACAATAATGGGGAACCATTAAAAGTTTGCATTCTGAAATATATATATATATATATATACAGCAACAATCATAAGATATAGGCGTGTGCGGATTGTTCACATGCTCGGCCCTTTTGGAGGGTGGCGCCTCATTGTCTTTGGTGGGGCATTTGGTTGGAGCGTAATAGGCGTTGCTTTGAGGGCGTGGAGTCTTCTTTGGGGGCGATCAAAGATTTTTTTATTTCTTCTTTGTTTTGTTGGGTGGAGGGTCGCAATTGTAAATCGTTAGATAAGAAGTTAGAACTTCTGGGCTCTCTTGGCCCTTAGGGCTCCTCTTTTGTATTTGGGACGCACCCCCCGTTTGAGTGTTTTTTTATAATAATTTCTTACTTATCAAATTATATATATATATACATATATATACACACGCAGACATAAATATATGACACTAATGGGGAACCATTAAAAGTTTGCACTCTAAAACACACATACATATAGTAATGATCTCTTGCTCAACGGTGAGCAAGAAACTCATCAACACCAAGCGTAATGGCTGTTGTATGTGATTGGTACAAAAAAGGTAATTACTCAAAATAAATATAATAATCACATCCATCAACCATTGTTGGGTGTGGATGAATTTTCTTACTCACTGGTGAGCAAGAGAACATTTCCGCATATATATATATATATGTATATACACAAAAATAAATTCAACGACACACAAAAGTAAATTCAAAGATTTAGAAACACCACAAGAAAAAAAACTGCAGTTATAACCTTTAGCAGCAAACTGTAAATTGTCACCTAAAGTCCCAAGTTTTTTTAAAAAATAAGCTATAGTGGCAGCAAAAACTATACATTTCTTTGTAGTGAAATTTAATCATTTTTTTCTCAAACAAAGCCATGCAATTTTTGTATTGCTTTGATCACGAACTTTGAATCTTTTGGTAATTCAAATCGAAGAATAGGAAAATAACATATAGATAACAGAAAGGACAAAAAATGAGGTTTAGAAGAGTTTCTCAAGTTACTGTCATATCCAAGTACTGTAACAGTCTGCAATGGCCACTGACTGCCATCTCGACACTGCCACTGACCTTAACGGTCAGTATAGGACCATAACATATAGAAACAATCAACATGACTTGCGCACTCTAACCAATATATTGGCATATAACATTGATAGAGCCTGAGGATACTGCTAGGTAGTAGCATTACATATTCATATCCACCAAAATTAGAAAAACATGACAAGACATCACGTCGACCCTATACTTTCACACTCAACTTCTACAATTTCGCGAGCACCTATTTATTGCATCATCTTGACTTTTTTCCATCTGAGTCAGAGATAATAAAAAAGGTTGATATGAGCTACCCATTGCATTTTTTTACTTTTCAGCATTCAAGTAATTCTGTTACAGCCCTTGGTTGCTCCTACTTCATCTATCCCTCTTGAATCATCGATTTTTAGGAGCCTCGAGCCACATTACTACATGCCATTTATATTAAATTCATACAAAGCATATGCAAGATCAAAAAATTGACCGAGCAAAAACGATCAATCAAGTCTCTGTCTTCACTGGAGAACAAACATTTGAACTTGCAAGAATTCAAGAAAGCAATAATTACTTGGAATAGAATAGAACATCCTGCTTCTCTTAGGAGGAGGCATCATTTTTATTTATAGGAGACAATATCTAGCCTAGATGGACTGGAATCCCAATTCAAGGAGGATTCTCACGGATCCTGATCTTTTCCATTCTTGCAAAAAGGATTTCCTTCCATGTAGGGTTTAAATATTTGTACTACAATTGGACAGTGGCTCTTTAACCGTTATATGTGGAGTGGGGTGACCAGGTATGTTCGGCCGACCCGGTCGTCAGTGGCCAATTTTTCCTCTTCAGCATACTTCCTAATCCTTGCATTTATCCCCAATGAAAGGGTTCGGCTACATGAATTCTCTTTTTTCATTCTTTTCTGCTGTAAATCATCTCTCCTATAGTATCTAACATTTTAAAATCACTTCAACTGATTTTATCCCATGTTAACTTTGTATGCCGCCTTTACCTCCTAACTTCTCTCCAGATTGGCCTACATCCTAACTTCTGTCCAAATTAGTCTACCTCTTCTTACCAGTGCAATCTATAAGTCAACTCTTACAACACATGCTTTAGTAGAGGTGAGACTGGCTTCAGGTTCTTTATGTCTATGCCAAGAAAAGGTTTGATTTGAATTTCAGATGCTATTATTATTTTCACCCAGTGTGCTTTCCTAGTGTTTTAACAAGTCTTCAAGCTTGTCAATAGCATTACCACAGCTTTGGATTGGAATATAAACCTTTCTAGATCTCATTGCATGCTTCAGGACTGGCAAATTGGCACGAATAGTAAGAGGGGTTGCCAACTACAACCATAGAATTCCATCAACAGGTTCAGATCCGGACAAGTTGCTCCAATGAGACTGGATATGAGGCCAACCACCAAATGTTTTGTTAGATATACAGTTTACTGCCTTGTTCTCCAATAGCTTTTGTTTAGAAGTGAAGCTTGATGCTCGCGAAAATCGTTTATATGTCCCTTATCCTCCTTGTTTAAATACGAACTCTAGCTCCTTCCGTTCTTGTCCACACCAATAAACTATAATAAGGTATTCCCAGAACACAAAAAACACAACTATTTGCATATATACAAGTTCATATATGTATGTTACCGGGAGAAAAAGAAAGCAGAACCATTACCTGTACCAAAACAGCACCAGCAGCATCACCGAAGAGAATACAGGTTCCTCTATCCGTCCAATCAACATAACGAGAAAGAGCATCCGCACCAATCACAAGAACATTTTTAAATCCACCTCCTGCAGTTTAAAGTTGGAGTTAGTGGAATAACCGTAGCAACAATGATTGAAATGCCAATATAGTGGAGTAATTGTTACCCCTTATATAAGCAGCAGCTGAAACTAGACCCAACACGAACCCACTACAAGCAGCAGTAATATCATAAGCCAATGGATTTCTTTTGCAGCCAAGTGCTTTTTGGATCTGACATATGCAACAAAAAAGGTAGACGAAGAACATGCAAGAGTCTTTAGTTAGTATAGCAATTGTCAAAAAAATTGTTGGAAACAGAGTAATATTCTAACTAGGTTCAGTACTGTGTTCAGTGACAAGGTCATAAATTTTTTATTAAGAAAATGAACATAAGAGTACCATAGCGAGACAGCCCAAAACAAAGGGAAAAAATAAATTCTCAACTAGATGGTTAATTTCCGATCATGAATTAATTAAAGAGATTGAAGCCCTTAACAGTGGTATTACCACCCACAATACCATTTTGTAAAAATAAAAGTTAACATAGAGGTATTAATAGTGGCCATCAAGCTTTTACAGAAAAAACCAAGTAAAACAGGGTGCCCAACATCTCAATTTAAATGGACATTATTAGCCCCACCTTATTGATTAACAAGTGTAATAACCACATTAACAGCCAACAAAGTTTGAGACCATTTTTATTTCACATTACTCGTATGATTTTTTACACGTGCTTTTACAAATTCCTACAATTCAATAAAACAACTGCTGATTAGGGTTCTTAGACATTACTGCCAAGTGTGTTTCCCTCACATCGACTATGAAGAGTTTTGGATCAAATTAAATATTGCTAATAGACAGGGCCATCTAAAACTGAGCTGCTAGTCAGCAGCTTGGACTAGAAGTCCAACTTGAGCAACACCATAGACATTTTCAATTAGGTCAATACAATATTTCAAGATAACCAGAAGGCAACTTTCTAATACAAAACACTTTAGTAAGATTCTTTAAAGAAAATCTGGCTGCGATTTCAAGCCATCGAGTTTGAAAGTTCGTTTAGCAGATATGAATTAATTGTTAGATTGCATTGCTTAAAGGTAGCATATTTAATTATACACATAAATCGTGAAAGGGTCCAAATTTTGAACTTATCAAAAAAAAATGGTAGCAAGTGGGGAAAGAGATGCTGGATTAAGATAGTAAATAAGTTCGAAATCCAAATATGACTTTGGTACATTTCCAAGCAAACCAATTATGTATCATCAATGACATGGGATTGAACACAAAATAGGCGCTACATTTCATACTTGCTCCCTATGCAATATTTAATAGTCAACTTTACTACCATGTTATTCAACTCGTTAAATTAGATTAAAGGACACATGTGAGATTATAATCCCACGCCCATCTGCATTACATGCAAGGGCGCTAAGAATCCACAGAACATTCAATAGTAGATGGTTCAAGACCTTCACATTATATATAAACTTATACCTGAGGGGCACTGCCAAATAGATCCTCTGGAGTCGACGTGCACAACAAGACTAGGTCCACATCATCGGCATCAACCTCTGCCATCTGAAGAGCTTTACTTGCTGCCTCAACGGCTAGAGAAGTTAAGCTCTCATTCCCTGTAAACACTCAAGTCAGAGCCAGGCTAGCTATTGTTCTTATCACAAAGAAGCCACAAAAAAAAAAAAAAATACAGTTTCCGTGTTTAATCTAATGGCATTAGGGATAGGAAGAATTCCAAAAATAATCTGAACAATCTGTTGAGCAATAGATCATTCTAGCCTATTTATTAAGTAATTTGGTGCAACCATAAGATGGATCATCTAGCAAATCTCCTACCAGAAAAAAGTGAAACAGTTTCAAAACCCTATATATCTCATGATCCGCTCATAGATAGTTGGTGTCAAGAAAGAATTGAAATTTGGCACAAAAAAATCTCTCCAGTTTAGAACATCCAATGGTGTCTCGAAGCTCAAATGACCCCAAGATTGCATACGACTATATGAGGATTCATAGGAAAAAAGGCAAAAGAAAAGGAAAAACAAAGAATCTGTAGAAATGTCTAAGCTTTGGTCGGGTCAGGAATACCAATATGTCAATTGGTTTACTATCTCAGGCTTGTCAGCATTGGGTGGGTTTAGGCCCCATACATTCCAATAATATATGTGCTGAAATCCAAGCCCAAACACAAGTTACATAAATAAAACTATATAAGTCAATAAAAACAAAAGTTCAAGATGAAATTTTGAGGTAACCAAGGCAACCAACCCCAGCTAGGCCAGTTTTGTCAAGCTATAAGCACCTCCCTTCAGTTTAAACTAAGATTCTGACCTTGTAATCAAGCAGAGACTGAGACCAGTAGCCTGAAATGCTAACTCAAACTATCTATATTGGCACACATGCATGCACTGATTGTAAAGCAGACCTGTAAGAATTCGTCGCCGACGAATCCCAGTGCGGACAGAGATCCATTCATCAGAAGTTTCAACAATATTTGCGAGATCGTCATTAGAAATTTCAAGACTTGGTACTGCAGAACCACATCCAACTAGTTTGCAGCCTCTACTAACGAACCTGTACAAATTTATTTCTCAAAATTAAAACAAATGAGGAAGATTTCTTTGAACCAAATTGCCATAATGTAATATCTGCTCATGACAGAGAACTAAACAAGAACAAATATCAGAAAGTCCAAGCAGCCCGGCTACTTTTACCATATAAACATTGTGAACTTTAACGAAAAAATGGATAGAAGGGTAAGAAACCTGTAGAAGATCAGTGCAACCAAATCACAAAATATGAAATTCTACAAAGGGAGCCCAAATTTATGGGACCTTAAACAGAAAACTTATGGTATCGAAAATTGAACAATCTGCACTCCTAAGTACCAAAGTATTTGCTTACATACACAATGATACGAATACATAATTGCATGTATATGTGCCCATCTAAGTAGTGTGGATACTTCAACAGTTAACTTGTATCCATCACATATCCAATGTTCTTCAATATTCGCTATTATGTTTAAAGAACTGCAATATGCCCCATGTGCATGGTCATATTCCTGAGTTTTGCGTAGTGTTACCATTAGTCTTCTCCATGACTATATTTTATAAAAGAGGGAGTCAGTAGATTAACAGCTTCTCTTTCATTACCTCTTCTAAAGAGTTTAGACTAAGTTTCACATATGAAATAAGAAAAGATTCAAGATGACTGTGAATAAAAAGCACAGATGGATAATGGATACTTACATTGAAGTTGGGTGGAATTTCACTACATACTTCAACAAATGCAAAACTCAGCATAATATTGCGTTACCAATTATTCCTTTATTCAGTTAGAAGTTTAGATTTGTTTCAGCAGTCAGGAAAATTTGTAAGATCGCGACACAAAGTAGAAAATAAACCCCATTCAACGATATGGAATAACATTCCGACTACTATGTTAACTAACAAAGCTTTGACTGATATGTAATTCATCCATCCTGTGGCGAATTTCTCCAATACATTGTCTTCTTACACGT
Source organism: Cornus suecica (assembly GCA_963922005.1). Classification (NCBI taxonomy): domain Eukaryota; kingdom Viridiplantae; phylum Streptophyta; class Magnoliopsida; order Cornales; family Cornaceae; genus Cornus; species Cornus suecica. The sequence continues at coordinate 52,080,253 of OY998245.1, forward strand.
GCACCTCAAAAGAACCCCATGGTAGGTTTCACAGTGCCACCGTCTCACGAGCTCCTATAATGCTATTCGTAATAATTTTACACCACCAGAAGAAGTTTGCATTCCATAACCACAATCACCAGCCTAGCAGAGCAGCCAATCTGATCTCGGAAAAAACGGCCTCTCTCTAATAGTAAGCCGACAACTGAGGTACTCAAATTCAAAGATTCAACATAAAATGACCTTTCCATTGATTATTATCAACAGTGCGGTCCTTATGTATTCATGTACTTAATCCAATATTATTTTCTAGATTTACCATAATCCTAAACAAGATTAGATAGATAGAAAGGGGAAGAAAATGAACCTCCCCTGTACCTCAACTTTGTGGACTCTAATTTATACATTGTCCAATATCAATTGCCCATGCAAAAGGAAAAAAAAAACCCTTCCTCTCACACTTCACTCACAACATAGTACTCAATATCAAAGAAGAATTAGCATATAAATAACTTGACCTAAGGTTAGGATTCAAAAAAAAAAAAACACACACACACACACACACACGCATAAAGGACCTCCACAATACATCACTAACCAAAAAGACATCCATTTTATTACAACATGGAGAACCAGATAAAAGTACTAAACCCAAATGAGATTAAACCCATTTGACAAACTATTCAAATGCACAAAAAAACATTCATTTGATTTCAGCAAACAAAGTCAGAAAAATCAACCCAATTGCACTAAAACCCTGTTCAATTAAGAAATCATAGACTCATACACACTTAAACAAAAACCCAAGTGATCAATCAGCTAGAAAGTGAAGAAATCAGGAAGAAAACACACCTGGGTACTCGAGATTTAGATGGGGAAACCCCAGAACTAAGCTCCTCTGAGCCCTCAATGGTGGCGGAGCAAAATACCCTTCTGGAGTTTCCCTCAGAGGAACAAAACCCAGATCGAAATATGCCTATTGAAGGACAAATCCTTCTTTTCAAACGCGGAACTGTAGGTGAGAAGAACCCAGATGCATTTGCCATTTCTAGAGGGAGAAAGCAAATGACACTAGAGAGAGAAAGTAAAAATTGAAGCTAAATCTCTAGACTATTGATGAAAGAACAAGAAATAAAAAATGTGACAAGAGTATATAGAGCCCATGAAAGGCTTATAGAGAGATAGATATACAGAGAGGTTGTTAATCAACAAATACAAATACAAACAGAGAAAAAACAATGGTTTACAGGCTTTTTCACAGCCCTGCGGAGAGACCCAAGATGAAGAAGAGAGGCGATTATGCCAACCCAAAGTAGAGCCAACTCCAATGCCAAAACTCAACTCTCTCTCTCTCTCCCTCCCCTCTCTCTCTATATATATCTCACAGTATATACTATGGTTTTTTTTACCAGAGAGTCATGAACTTGTTCGCAAGATTTGATTTTTTCGATACAATCGAGTTTCATGTGATTGTATATGTGATTGTATATAAGAGGCAATGAAAATATGACATGTCATAAAACTTACAAAATAGTAATACGAAATGACTCTTTTACCCTTGATGTGTGTAGTGTTCATTGGTTAGGTTCAGGATTGTTGCGTTTTCGAGTGCAGCGAATAAAATCTTAAGCTTCTTGCTAATCCTAACTCTGATCTTTCCCCCAACTAAGACAAGTTTGTTTAGCTACATTTGTTTTTGTTTGATTATACTGATTTTATTCATGATTTGTTTATTTAAGCTTTCAGCAATACTGGGTCCTGTTAATTTAAATTGTTTAATTTTAAAATAAATTTTGTTTATGTTCTGTAAATATGTATAGATACAATTTTGAGGAATGTTTGAAATGGTGTGGTTGGTTTGTTGGTTGGGAAAGTAGAAAAACTGTGGATGCAAAGTAGAGAGAGTATTTCTAATGAAGAAAGGCTAAATATTTGTTTAAAAGGATATAGGATTGCTTCTTACTCTAATAGATAATTCAAAGTCCAAAAGGCTATCAAGAATTATGGGTTTTACGAGGCTATCGATGAAACAAGTCCAACCGAATTTTGTAATGTTCAAGTTAGTTCAAAATTTGTTTTTAGGTTTGGTACATTTGTTAAATAAACAAACTTGATCCAAGCATTAGTTTTAATTAATCGAGTCTGAACTTGTTCACGAACGATTCGATTCCGTTGTAATATATATTATCTTGTCAATAGTTAGTTGTTGCATGTTTATTTTAAACATATTTTCATTTTTCAAATACCTTATACTTTGGTTCTTATTATTTAGTTATTTTTCTATATATTTTTTTCACTAATACAGAGTTTTTGAAATATTTTTATGAAATGATTGTATCAATCTTATAAATTTTAATGACTCTCTTTATAATTTTTTCAAATTTAACACATTCTCTTGAAAGTTATAAGATAATCTCATTATTTTACTGAGATGAGTCCGTTCACAAACTTAGTGAGCCAAGCTCAACAATGTATAAACTCGACTCCTTTATTAAATGAGTCAAAAAAATTTGGTCAAACTCGATTCATTTTCTAGATTAACGAGCCCGATCCGATCTCTTAATGAGTCGAGTCAAACTTACTCACGGTTAAATTATCAGTTTAACTATTAGGTTATTATCATAAAATCCCCTATACTTTTAGTTTATATCAAACAACCTCTCCATTATCATATTGCCATATTAAATGACTATATTAACCCTACAATTTGAAGGACATATCCTAATTGTTGTATGAGGAATGCTAATTACAGTCGCACTTGTCCATTGGCGAACTCAGTCTTTAATAAATAACATTGTTTTCTTGAAAATACAACACAAACAAACTTTATCTTATCCTTTACATATATATACAAACAATGTATATATATGTGCTTATATATATAGATAGAGATATATATAGATATATATGTCATTTTGTTTTGATTTTTCTGTAATTGAAAATGGACAATTAATTGAGTATGGATAGGAATTGAGATTTGATAATTGGTAGTTCATTTTAGGGCTAGGGTTTGATTTGAGGGGTTTAGGAGAGAGTAGGGGTGAGATGAAGAAGATGATGAAAGGGTAAACAGGTAATTTAACATAAAAGAATATTTGATTATTTAAAATAAATATAAAAAAGGGGGTACAAGAGTAATTGCACATATTCGGTCGCCGGATATGGGATTCAAGGGGTGAAACTGTAATTAGCGAAAATAGAGGAGGTGCGGGTGTAATTTACACTATCAACAGGGGGTGAAACTGTTATTTATCCAAAAAAATATATGTACTTAAATTAATAACTAATGGGAGACAGAAACAAAAGAATCAATATTTTATATCATTTGTCAAATTTAATAAATTGGAGAAATTTTTAGAAGGGTAGGGAGTTTATATTAGAGAAATTTTTTTTATGGCAACATGTATATATATATGGGGTAGTAACTAAACTTGAAATACGTATACACATCATAGAACTGATAAAAATAGGTAGATTTGTAATATAACATAATAATATTCAATAAGATAACTATGTCAGGATTAAGAATTGATAAAAAACTTAAAGTAATGAATGATTGAAAAAATGTTTGTAAAATAATTATAATAGAATATTTATAGTGATGCGTATTTGTAGTGATACCAAAAGTCTTGTAACTTAATGATATCACATTTTCTCCCCAAAAGGGAGGTTAAGGAAGAAGTAAATGATAAGATAAAGTTTGTTTGTGTTGTATTTCCAAGAAAACAAGAGGAAAAAAACACATGCACTAACAAAAATGGGTGTATTTAGTCTCATAATAAACTTATATTTAGCCTCAATGTTAACGTTATTAAAACAATATTAAACTTTTTCCCGAAATACACAATCCCAATTTTTTTATAAAAGGAAATGGGTCTATTATATATTTTCATTAATGTTCACGATATCAAAAAAAAAAATCCGAAATTACATCAATGTTCACGGTATCGAATAAATTTATGATATTATATATCTTCATTAATTATTTTTTAAATAAACAATCTTTTTTAACAAACATGTTGCAAAAATTAGGAATTTAATTATCAACTAATTGCAGTTATTAATGTTTTTAATTGAAATGAAGAAAATATTTGTGGACATGAAAGCGACATTGAAGGTGATGAAAAAAATTGTTACTGCATGTGATTTTTTTTCTATTATTGCTTTATTATTATCCTTGAAATAGAGCAATTAGGATATGACTTTAAAATTGTACGGTTAATATAGTCATTTACCATTGCATTTAGTGGATGTGACTGATGGGAGGGGGAATTTGAGAAAACATTGTAGTGTAGGGGACGATATGATATTGTAGGGATTGTTTGATACAAATATGAAAGTATAGGTGGTTTTATGATAATAGCCCCAACTATTATTTTACATTAAAAAAATGAAATTCATGTGTGAAGTTTTTATTATGCTTGATGTATGGATGCGAGAGGTTGTTAAGTGGTGTGACATCAAATTAACAATTATAATGCATAAGATTTTTTCATATATAAATTAAACAACTTACCTCAGGCCCTGTTTTGTAATTGGTTTTGGTACGAAATGATGGTACCAACCCATGTTTGATAGGATTGGTGTTGGTACAACAATACCAAACCAATGGTACCAAATGATGGTACCAACCCATGATTTTGGAACCATCTAATGAGATGGTTTTTGGTGGTGCGGTACTGTAGCAACCAAAACCAAAACCAAATGGTTGCACCATCTCACCCCAAACCAAAACCAAATAGTTGCACCATATTAACAGATTAATATTAATATATTAATATATAGTTTTGGAAGTTATTTTAATATTATAGTTTTATTATATTTCCTAAAAATTAATATATTAATATTAATATTAATATATTTTTGGAAATTTAATATATTTTAATATTATAGTTTTATTATATTTCCTAAAAATTAATATATTAATATATTATAATATAATATATTAATATTAAAATATATTAATATTAATATATTAAAATATATTTTTGGAAATTTAATATATTTTAATACTATAGTTTTATTATCTTTCCTAAAAATTAATATATTTTAATATATTAATATATTAATATTAATATATATTTTTGGAAATTTAATATATTTTAATATTATAGTTTTATTATCTTTCCTAAAATATTAATATATTTTAATATATTAATATTAAAATATATTTTTGGAAGTTATTTTAATATTATAATTTTATTATCTTTCCTAAAAATTAATATATTAATATTAATCTATTAATATTAAAATATATTTTTGGAAATTTAATATATTTTAATATTATAGTTTTATTATCTTTCCTAAAAATTAATATATTAATATATTAATATTAATATTAATATATTTTAATATATTAATATTAAATATATTTTAATATTATAAATTTTAATATTTATAAATAAAATGTGAAACCATTCCAAGTTACCAAATATGGTTTGGTTTCAGAATTTCAACACATATCAACTCTACCAAACATGGTTTGGTTTTTTAGCATCACTTTTTCTCACACCAAAACCATCTGCACCAAACATGGTTTGGAATCAAAATAAAACCACACCAAACCAAATCCAACCCAACCCAAACCAAAACCAAAAACTAACACCGCACCGCTCCGTTACCAAACGCAACCTCAGCGACTCAGCCTCACTGAAGGGACAAGTATTTGCAATTTTGTATCACTAGATTACTATTAGAAAAAAATAAGATTATTAACTTAAGTGGTATGTCTTTCCTCTAGTCAAATAAAAGGTTAAATCCACACATGTATGAAAATGTTGTCTCGGAATTTTGTCTCACATCGTATTTAAATAAGGATGGTACTTGTTATAAATTAATTGGATGTTATTCTATTCTTACAATTCAAGTTTTTTGGTTGGACCGTAGATCATCCAGTCCGTAGCACGAGATATTAGAGTAAGCCCAATCCTTATTAGAATGTCAGGGCAAGTGTCCATAAGAAAGTGTATAGGTTAGACCGAGTTGCTTGTCATTAGGGTGGACAAATAGATAATTGGATCAAACGCAATGAGGGTGTTGTTGATTTAGGTGGGAAAGAATCTCGTATTCTTGTCCGACGCCCGGATTTAGAATTGAGAGAGTTTTGGATATAATGGATCGGATATTAACTCTACATAATAGCTTAAACTCTCGGCCAAACCAAGAAATACTCTTTCCGGACAACTATATCCTCCATAGTAGAAAGGTTGGAATCTGATTGGGGACATGTGGTGATTGAAGTAGTTGTTGAAGTTTGGTGCCATTAGCACATGGCATATAGAAATAACCAACAAAATTTTGGCTTTAATATATAATTAGTATATGGGAATAAACTGAAGTAGTACCATTATATGCCGTAGTACCATAAAGGCATATAATGATCAATGTTAAATTCTTATGCCTTGTTTGGTTTGCGGTCCGGTTCCATGTGGTCCGGTCTCATAATGATTTTTTTGGAACCGGACACTATTTGGTAACAAGGTTTCAAAAAATCGGTTCCAAAAAAACAAGGATCACTTGGGACCAAAAAAGGTAATTTGAGACAACAAAAAATGATGGTCTCAAGTGGTCTTATATATAATTGTCTTAACAAATGAGACCATAAAATTTGAAAAATATATATAAAATTAATATATATATATAATTTGAAAATAATATATAAAATTAAAAAAATAATATAAAAATTTGAAATAATGTATAAAATTTGAAATATATATATAAAATTCAAAATTAATATATAAAATGCAAAAAATATATTTAAAATTTGGGAAAATAAAAAAATTCCAAAATAATAGAAAAAATCCAAAATAATGTATAAAATTCCAAAATAATATATAAAATTTGAAAACTAATATAATTTTTTTAAAATAATGTATTAAATTCGAAAAATATATATAAAAATCAAAATTAATATATAAAATTTTAAATATATATATAATTAAAAAATAATATATAAATTTTGAAATATAATATAAAAAATTTGAAATAATGTATAAAATTTGAAAAAAATATAGAATTCAAAAATAATATACAAAATTAGATTTATATATATATATTTGAGAAAATATAAAAATAATATAAAAAATAAAAAATAATATATAAAATTCAAAAAATAATATAAAAATTCGAAATAATTTATAAAATTTGAAAAATATATTATTTTCAAATTTTATATATTTTTCATACTTAATATATTTTTTGAATTTTATATTTTATTTTTTTATTTTTTGTATTATTTTCCAAACATAAGACCAAACAGCTTGAATAAGACCATAAGACCAGACAGTTTTACCACACAGACTTTCAGAACACTACCTAGATAAGATAAGACCAGACCAGACCAGATAAGACCGGACCGGACTACCTACCAAACGGGGCCTTAATATTGGTACCAAACTTAAATGCCATGTTCTTTGTGGTTCCAACCGTAATAATAAGTGCTGATGCTTATACATGAACTAGTCAGTTGGAAGTTGGAGCCGACCCAGTATATCTCTGTATCCATTCACATTTTCAAAATTCTCGATGTCACCATCTCTAAATAATATGTATATATATATCAATGAATAAATAAATAATCAAAGTTTGTGGTTAACAGGTTTAACAGTCATTCACAATTCAAGTACAACTAACAGTGATGACTTAATAATCACTTGAATTGCTGAAATGATCTTTGAGAGATATTTTCACACAATATTATTTACCAGAACTTTCACTGCAAATGCTATTTTCACTACGTAAATTTACAGTGATGTGTCTCTAATACTATGTGAAAGCCTTTTGAACCCGAAATAAATTCACTTTGGTCCGGCTTTTGGAATTGCATTAGAATTGTAATTCCATGGGATTGTAATTCTACCAATACAATTTCAAATTCATTATTCGGATAAAGTTTTGGAATTCAAGTATGATTGGATATTAATCACAAACCCAATTTGAATATAAAATACCATAAATTTTTAATTAAATTAGAGAATATAGATAGATTTAAGTTTGTAAATATATGTATGAAACTATGAATATATATATATATATATATATGTGTGTGTGTGTGTGTATGTATATGTATGTGAATATGTGTGAGTTTGTTGTATGCATGTGTATTCATATATATATATAACATCTATACAGTATTATATATATATATATATATATATGTATATATGCATATGTATATATAGGTATTTGTGAATATATATATGTATGTTAGTAGTTGTGAAAAGTTAGTTGTTAGAGATAGAGTATTTATTGCGTTGAAGATTTGGAGAAAATTTGGAATTGAAAATCATAATCTCTCATGTGGAATTGGTAGAATTCGTGAATTTGGAATTGAAATACAATTCCAATTCCAAAATATTTTGTTACATCCGAACAATGGATCCAATTCCAAATCCAAGGCTTCAATTAGGTCTTGCAGAACGGACCCTTTATTTATTTCTATTCATAGAAGGTTTTAGCAGAAACGCACACACCACTAATCTAATAAGAGAAGAAAAACAAGTCTCATTTTATTCTAGCGCGGAGGAGACTTCGGCCCTGTTTGGAAAGAGGTTTGTCTGGTCTTGTCTTGTCTGGTTTTGTTTTGTTTGGTTATGTCTGGTCTTGTCTAGTCTTGTCTTGAATCTAAAACTCTGTTTGGTAAGCGGTCTGGTCTTTCTGGTCTGGTTTGAGAAAACAAAAACTTTATATATATATTAGTTTATATATTATTTTATGTATATAACTTTATATATTATTAAATATATATAATATATTATATATATTTAATAATATTATATATATATATATATATATATTTAATTAAATTATTTAATATATATTATTATAAAATAATAATATATATTATTCTATATATTATTAATATATATTATTTTTTAATTTATATATTATTATATATATATTTAATATTATTTTATATATATTATTATAAAATAATTTGATATATTATTTATATATACATTATTTTTTAATTTATATATCTTTAATAATATTATTTTATATATATATTTAATAATATTATTTTATATATATTATTACAAAATAAAAAATATATATTATTCTATATATATTAATATATATTATTTTATATATATTACTATAAAATAAAAAATATATATTATTAATATATATTATTTTTGAATTTTATATATTATTTTATATATGTTATTTTTGAATTTATATATTATTTATATATATATTTAATATATATATGTTTAATAATATTATTCTATATATATTATTACAAAATAAATATATATATTATTCTATATAAAATAATATATATTATTATATATATTATTCTATATATAATAATATATATTATTTTTTAATTTTATATATATATATTATTTTTGAATTTATATATTTAATAATATTATTATAAAATAAAAAATATATATTATTCTATATATATTAATATATATTATTTTTATATACATTATTTATTATATATTTAATAATATTATTTTATATATATATTATTATAAAATAAAAAATATATATTACTCTATATATATTACTCTATATTTTTTATATATATTTATATATATATATATATATTATATTTATATCTATTATTTATATATATATTTAATAATATTATTTTATATATATTATTATAAAATAAAAAATATATATTATTCTATATTTATTAATTTTTAATTTTATGGATTATTTTATATATATATATTATTTTTATATATATTTAATAATATTATTTTATATATATTATTATAAAATAAAAAATAAAGTTTATTCTATATATATTAATATATATTATTTTTTAATTTTAGTACATGAATTATATATATGTATAGGAGAGAGAGAGAAAAAAAGAAAGAAAAGTCAAAAATTATGGGCTAAGACCAAGAAAGACCAACTTTTTTTTGGTCTTGGTTTTACTTTATTTTGAACTAAATCCAAGACCAAAGTTTTAAGTGCTTTTGGTTTTGAATTTAAAAACCAAACCTACCAAACAAGTTTTGTCTTTGAAAACAAAAACAAACCAAGACAAAACCAGCAAAAACTGGTTACCAAACAGGGCCTTCAACATTACAAATATGGTTTGCGATTGCAAACTATAAGACTCTTGTCGTAGTCGATATAACGAACTCGAACAATATTATTTATAAAAGTGAGTATCGAATAAATATTGATGTGGTTCTTGTCATGTTCGCAATAATGGTATACAGACAACAATATAATTTTTAAAAGTGAGTATCAAACAAATATTAGTGTATTGGTATTGTGTGTAGGGGTGACAATTCGTGTTCGTGGGTCATTTTCGTATCGGGTTGAGGCTACAGTGTCTTTAAAATGGTTCGGGTAAAAAAAGATCTGATTAATATACGTGTCAAATATGCTTAACACTAACCCAACACAACCCATGTAACATGTTTAACCTATTTACATAAATATTAAATTGAATTTTACCTTACTCAAAATAAAAAGAATTGTTTAACTTGTTTATTAGAAAAAATAAATTAAATTTGATACGATCTAATTATAATTTTTTGATATATTTTGATTCATGACCTGTTAGAGAAGAGAAAAAAAAAATGTATATATATATATATAATCGGGTCAAATGGATTGTTCGGGTTACTTGAGTTTGACCCAAACACACGACACTAATATTTTTCGTATCGTATCGATCCTTATTCAACTTGAACCCATTTATATTCAACCATAACTCTCTTAAGTTACGCGTTATTCATGTCGCGTTAATGTGTCTTGTCTCATTTTCCTAGCTTTAATTGTGTGTAACCAAGGTTCAAGGAAATTGAAGTAGCTGTAAAACCTTTCACAACATTTTGGCCCTGTTTGAAAAGTGGTATGGTCTGGTTTGGTCTAGCTGGATTGGTCTGGGATGGTTTTGTTTGGTCTCGTGTGGTCTGGTTTTGTTTTGGTGCTGATTGAAATTATGTTTGATAAATTGTCTGGTCTTTCTGAATTGGTCTGAAAAAACTAAAACCAAACCATGTTTGGAAAACTGTCTGCTTCCAATAAGTGGTCTATTCTAAAACTGATTGATTCAAATATTGGATATAGAATTTATATCATAGTAAAGACTATTATATATATAAAAAACATTCAACTATATCTTTTATGAAGTATAAAATTCGATATAATTATATATATAAAAGAAAAAATAATATAAAATGATATATATATATATATATATATATAATATCACAAATAATATAAAATACCAAATGATGATATCAACTTTGAAAAATCAAATATAAAATCGAATAAATTATATAACATTCCAAAATATATATATAGAATGTCAATAAAATATATCAAATTTTTAAAAAAATTGTATTCAATAATATATAGAATTTGAAAAGAACCAAATAATTATTCAGCTCAAATATACAAATTACAATAAAATATAACAAAAAGAATATTCAAAATTACAAAATTTCAAATATGTATAAATTCAAAAATAATATATAAAATTTGAAAGAAATATTTAAAATTCAAAAAATAAATATAAAATTCGAAAAAATATAAATAAATTAAAAAAATATATATATATATATTACAAAAATAAATAACAAATTAAAAAAATTATTATTTTTTGTATTATTTAATTCATTTTGCTTATTATTTATTTATTTATTATTATTTTTATGTATTATTGAATTCATTTTGTTTATTATTCATTATTTTTATTTTATTTATATATATGCTTTATTTAATTTATTATTTATATTATTAATTTATCATTTAATATTATTTATTTGTTTGTTTAACTAATTTATAAATATATTTTATTATTTATTATCAAATTTTATATATATTTTTTTAATTTTATATATGTTTTCGAATTTTATATATATTGCTTCAAAATTTATATATTTGTTTCAAATTTTATATATATATATTTTAATTTTATTTATTTATTTCGAATTTTATATATTTTTTCAAAATTTATATATGTTTTCGAATTTTATATATATTATTTTCGAAATTTATTTATATATATATTATTTTCGAAATTTATATATTATTTTCAAATTTATTACTGTGTATACATTTTGGAAATTTATGAAAAATGGCGGCTAGATTTCATTACTGTGTGTGTATAAAATGGTCTTGTCTGGCTGGATTGGTCTGGGCTGGTTTTGTGTGGCTTGATTTGGTTTTGGTGCTGATTAAAATTTTGTTTGATAAATGGTCTGATCTGAAAAACAGACAAAGACTGGACAAGACCAGGAATCAAACGTGCCCTTTTCCTTGCCAAATGAAACAGAATGATATAGCCAGCTATGATCATAAATATAAAATTGCATTTCCATTTTCATCCAGCACCAGTGGTCTAGTGGTAGAATAGTACCCTGCCACGGTACAGACCCGGGTTCGATTCCCGGCTGGTGCAAAACACTTATTTTACTCTTTTGTTTTTGTTTTTGTTGATGTAATGCAGGACCTAGAATTCAATCAAAGAGGGAGTTTCAAGTGGTAAAACACAGAAACAAATAAGATATATATATATATATATACAAATAAGATATATATATATATATATATATATATATATATATATTACATCCCATCAAACTGGATTTTATTTATTCAGCTCCACAATCTATAGCTCGATTCATCTAATTGAAATGACAAATGTTTATTAAGAAAAATACAATTAGTACACACAGCTAAAATGTACAGCAAGTATAAGGGTGGCACTTCACCACAAAACTAGAATGTGAAGGTTGAGGAGCTTCGATTATTGAGGGAGGCATCCATCAAGCTGTCCAACTGAAGATTATTTCACAAAGTCTTCCTGAGCCTGCAAGACCAAGTGATCATCATCCCACTCGTCGCGATACGTCTCTGGCCGAGCTATCCTATTCTTGCTGGTTGCTGTATACATCTGCCTTCTCCATTCTTCGATGCCGGGGCAACCACATTCTCCAGCAAGCCAATCGTTGTACTCAAACTGCATTAAACCATAGATATAGAAAATGTATATAGGGCCCAAGGGATTGAGTCTAGCGTAAAAAGAGCTTATGCATAAGTAGGAACAAGAATGTTCCCAAGGACATAAGGAATTGGCCTAATAAACAAGAGGCGGATATTGGGTATAAGAGACGAAGAAAATCAATAGTGGGTAGATAAAGGAATACAATTTTAAGGTCAGTTCTACGTGCAGTGAAAGGGGCACAAAAGGGTCAAAGAAAGATATATATATATATATATATATATATACATACATATATTTACACAACGAGGCAGATTACGATCTTTCAGAGATAATGGTCCATATATGAGCCCTAGTGAAACAAGGTTCTTAAAACTGACTACATCCTAAATCTGTAGAAAGATATATCCGGTATTTTAGCAAACTTGTGACATGTTTAAATAAAAAGCATTTGGGACTATAGTAGGATTATTAACATTTTACAAGTTTTACAAGCTTTTCCACTTCAGTGTCAAACTATTGGTAATTTGTGAACAACTCAGTGTGCCATTATTATGGCCATCTAATGGAGGTAGTAACCAAAACTGTGTTCATCTAGTCCGTAATAACACATTCATAACGTCAGTGAGACAGTAGATTTTCACCATTCAATATCAGATGACAGTTACCTGAGAACCACCTAGGTTATGAGTGTATCGTTTCGGGATTCCGGAAGCTTCCAATGTTGAGTAAAAAGCTTCAATATCTGACATCATCTCCTCCGCTGATGGAAGAGAAAGTCGGCCGGATAAAAGACCAGCTATCCACTTGCTTTGGTATTCAAACAAAGGAAAAGGGACAACCTGACACCAAGCATCATCATATACAAAACTTCTATTTAGCCATAATATTCGTAAAATAGAGATCCATTCAAAACAAGGTTGTATAATGTGAAGAAGATTCAAACCTTCCACGGCAACCCTACAAAGGAAAGCCACGGGGCTAAGACTGGTGGAAAAATGTGCTTGTATAGAGGCCCCACACGATTGTCATCCACAGTTACAATGCCTTTGGTATCAAGAAAAGGGAAATGATACTTGTACCTGGAAAAACCAATATATCAACATAAATATGAATCTCGCTCTATAGTTTCATTATTCTTGAGTTCCTCCCGTTTGTAGCTTCTGTAGAGCATATCCAAATAAGCTAAGGCCTAAAAACGAGACGCACCCTGTGCAGTGTAGAATAATGTCAGCAAGGAAAGAACTCCCATCTTGGAAATCCACGGTACCATTTTCATGGACACTTCCTATCTGCATTATTTTAGTTCGTATCAGCATTTTTATTTAAAAAATCTTCCAGCATTAGTGTTAAACAATTCAGGTATATGTTTCCATGTTGTGAGCACTTATACCATAGAATGAAGCCGCACATTGTCGTAGCCAGGCAACGTTTGTAAACTTGTTTCTGATCTACATGCAATATGTACTTCTTTAGCAACTCCAGCAATCTCTCTAGAGATATCAACAGCACTTGCGGAACTCCCAATCAGGATTACAACCTGTCCTTAGCATGAAATAGTCAATAAAACATGACCGATAAATTTAAGTGTGAGATAATTAAAAAAAGAAAAATGGGGGAGTTTGATGCAGATGAGTTATTTAATGCCTTTTCAGGGGTGGTTAGGATTGTTGCAATAGGTCAGAGGAAACCTGATCTAACTACTTCCCCGAGGAAGCCGAATATGTATACCAAAGAAGAGAAAGATTGTTTACTATGAAAAATTGTGGATGTGAATAACAAATTCAGTTGAACTTGATTTTTGAGTTCAAATAGAGAATTGAGTTCTACTTTCAGACAGATCACAGCGACTTATCTTCTTGTCACTAAGTGCTTTGCAGGGAAATGATTGAAATATTAGAGTTTGTCAGCACTAACAGTGTCATAAATGCAATTTTTTTAACCAGCAATACCTATCAAGGTATCAGGTGGCACTCACCAGGGACGGATCTACATAGCCCCTATAGGGGGTGCCTCCTGTACAATTTTCTTTATATGTATAATACTGTTAATTTTTATTTTATTTTACCAAATTATAGATAAAATGCAAAAATCTGACCCCCCATAAAATTGTTAAATATTTTACTGGCCCCTATTCCAATATTACCCCCTCTAACACTATTTTTTGGATCCGTCCCTGGCACTCCCAAATTAGACTTACACTCTGTCCTTCGCATGGAAGGATGGACGGATCATAAGCATTTGGCAGAAAAGAACTAAGTGCGTCAATAGCAAAGGCATTTTTATTAAGAATACGGCACTGTCCTACTATTATGTTCAGGAATTTGTGTTTTGTTTACTCAAGTGTCTTACCCTTATTTAATAAGCAAATAAATTTGAAATTTCTCATTATGCTGTAATGAAAAACAATTGAGTATACATTGTAATGCCTCTTTATAGTGCAGTAAAATTTGTTTGAAACAGAATAATTAACAGAACTCCAGCGTACTTGATCTCGGAAGGGTTCAGGAACACGGTAATTGTGGCTATGAAGTTGCTTCCCTGGCCACACATCAATGCCTGAAAAGTGCTATTGAATATTTTAGGACAAACTAAATATCATTCATCAATGCAAGTGTTATATTAGTACTTTAGAATGTATGTGCATTTTTCAACTTCAAGTTTTGCAGATATTTGACAAACAAGGGATGAATGTATTGCTTTAAATATTCTAATATGAAAGTAGATATCCAATCATTTAAAAAACTCTATTGCCAAACAAACTGCTATACTAGGTAACTAACACGCCAGTAGGTTTCTTCATTAAGATTTTTTTGCAAGTGAAAAATGGTGTATGTTGTAACAAACGCACCAAATCACACGAAATCAAAACAGAAAAATAAACACGACACATAAAGAACACAAAGATTTACAAGGTTCGGCACAAATCGTGCCTACGTCCTTGGCGGAGATCCGGCGAAAGTTTTCACTATGCAAAAAAACAGGAGATTACAAATACAATCACAAGAAACCCTAGCGCTCTCTCTCTGCGAATCGGGGTTTTATTTTTCTCTCTTTTAATTCCAAACCATAATTGCCCTTATATTTATAGGGGGCTACAAAATAGATTAAACAGGCCCACGGCTCATACGAGTAAAACGAGTAAAAAAATTTCCTTTCGGGCGATGCCCCCTGAACCCTCAAATTCGGATCAACCGGGTCGCAACCCGAATTCAAATTCGGGCCATAAATATCAGTGTTAAACAAAACAGAAAGACAAGGATGCTAACATAAGTATCATATCATTGCACAAAACCCCAAAGCATATAAAAAATGGCTTGGACATCATTCCCACCCATCTACCAAGATACATCCACTAACATATATACAAATGAAAAATTAGACAGTGTCACTTGCTCCACACTTTGATGGACATAATTTATTCTGAAAATTGAAAGTCAGTTTTTTGAAGACTTGTTATAAGAAAATTCAGTCTGATTTTAGAAAATTCTTTTGATTATTTTCGGGAAAAAGTTATTCTATTTTTAAATTTTGTAACAACAGTTTTCATATACACAAACCAAAAAAATCGTCAGAAAAATAGAAAAAGTGAAAATTCAACTTTCGACTTATCATTTTCCTAGTTCAAATTCACTTTAAAGTTAACACTATTAGGCAAGTCCATAAACCTATAGATATAAACATAAATATATACAAGTATATATCAGTATACAACCCCAAAAAGATGATACCAACATTCAAAAACATTACCGGGTATTTCAGCAATTCGGGGCTCCGTATAATGCCCATTACACACAACCACAGCATCATATATCTCATCCGCTTGATCATTCCCGCCAATCCTCCACCTCACCTTCCACTTCCCATCCTCCAACAACCCAACATATCTCACATCACTCGAAAACCGCACCAATTCACTGAGTCCAAACTCGCCCACAAAATCATCCAAATAGTCCAACACCTCCCTGTGACCCGGAAACCTCCTCGGGTCCCTCTGGGTGGGCTTTCGGGTCACGGCCACAAATGGGTAGTCCCGAAAACCCATGATTTGTCGGGGCAGGTTGGTCCGGAGGGAGGCGTAGAGGCTGGAGTGGACCAATTGGCGAGTCGGGTCGAGCCCGAGTGGGTCCGAATCGGTTTTCGGGTGGTAGATCCAGGTGCCGCCGATGTTGGGTTCTCGCTCGAAGACGACGACTCGGTGGCCTTCTCGGCAGAGCTCGCGCGCGGCGACTAGGCCGGCGGCGCCGGCGCCGATGACGGCGACGTTTCGCGGGGTGAGTGGAGGCATTGGAATTGGAGGGAAGTGAAGAGTTGGTGTTGGAATTGTCATGTGTCCCTCTATCTATGCGACAATATATATATATATATATATACACACACATATATGAACTATTTTTTTTTAGAGGTGATGAATGTGGACTCTCTGGTCTATGTTGACAATGATTACTAATTTTTTATTTTTGGGAAAAACAGATTAATTTGGGTTGGGGTTATGTAAAGGTTTGTTCTGTTAGGGGTGCAGTTTTTCATTTTTTTTCTTCTAGTATTTGGTTTTTTAAAAATACTGATTACACAAAATTTGAGTTTAAAATGAACAGAATGTGATTTTTAAAATTTTTAGAATTTAATTTATAGTTTTATCAAATAGAACATAGGATAAGATAGATAAATATTTATTTATTTTATTTTATTCATAATAATCGAGAAATAACCACACTTGAATAGGTATTAATGTTATCATAGAATTTTTAATTTTAAAATCTCTCCAATTATGTTGAAGAATGATCTTCACATGAACGAATTGACCCGGTTAAAAGATTTAGGATTTGGTTATTTAAAATTAACAGATTTTAAGTTTGAATTGTATTAATAGTAATATAATCTGAACTTTTAGAGAGAGAGGAACGAGTTCCTGATAGATAAATTTTTAAGGATTGAGCAAAATATGAGAGAGAAAATTATTTTTTTATTTTTTATTTAAAATAATTTATTCTAATTCATTTAAATAGATAAATGATATTAGCTCATTAGCTTGTCATGAATAGTTTTGTCGTCCCCAATTTTAATTAAAACTATACAATTTATAATAGTATTTCATAGACCATAAGTTGCTGAAGATAGTAATTTGGACTTGAAATGAATCTAAATTCTAAGAAAATTGTCATTTAAATATGTTATACAAACCGATTCTTCAACTCGTGTAACGTTAAGTCACAGAACGCGACAACTAAGCGACTAGAATTTTAACTCACGCTTTAAGGTCCTGTTTGAATTAACTTTTCAAATACTGTTTTTGATTTTTCGGAGAGAAAAATTATTTTGAACAGAATTTGACAAAAAATTTATAAAAACTTTTGGGTCTTAAAAGAGCGTTTTAAAGAAGTTGGGGTACTAATTTCTTAAAATAATTTTTATTTCCTTTTTTCTTATGGGAAAAATCAGAAACAAATTGTGATACGTCTTAGACTAACTTAAAATGAATGTGTGGGCTTTTGTTGAAACCTTTTTTTGGTTTCCGGAACTTGTTGAACTTTCCTTTATAAAGAACAAAAAGAAAAGGGGCCTTTAGTGGAACTTTGTCAATTCATGACAACTACTTTGTTCAATACTCAACATCTAGTTACGATTTAGAGTAAGTAATATGTGACCAGATACAACTTAAAAGACCCCACAATATCATGTGCTACAACAAAATGCTTCAACACTAATATGTTGAATTTTAAATAGGGGAAATTAAAACAAAATCATAATTTTTGGAGCAAATATTATGAAAACTATGACTTTTAAAAAATATTCATAAGAAAAAAAATTACAATTTTTAGAATAAATTGGTTTGTGACAATTTTTTGTAAAATAATTATACTATTGACAAGTTGGTATACATGTAAGATTAAAATATTTTAAAAATAATTTGTAATGTAATTACTTTTATTTATTGATTACATAATATTTGATTATAATCATATTAGTTTTCTCTTATATCTACTCCTATATAGAAGATTAATTAGTCTTTACAGGGAAAATTTTAAATTATTTTATTTTATGAGCATCATAGTATTAACAGGATATATTACAAATTGAATATATACTTGAACACAAAACTTATTTATTTATTTTTTTTATTTTTATTTTGATAACCGTAATATTCGGGCCATTTTACGTGCATCTGGACTAATTTACGGAATTCATGCATGGTGACCCCTACACGAATCGAGTAAGGTTCAAACTATATCCGTCGGTCGTGACCCTAACAAATTATTTACATCCAGTAGGAGTTGAACATGAGACTCATGCTTTCTTGAGACACAAAAAACTTAATCCTTGCTTTATTAGGATAAGCTTAATTTTAATATGTGGTGTGGCATAACAGAACCTTCACACATCTTCAAATAATAATAAGGGTAAAGGGCAAGAAACCCCCAAATTATTGAGCTTTTGCAAGAAACCCCCAATCTAAAAACCACCCCCAAACTATTTAAAGCATGCACTTTACCCCCTAATTGTAATATGAAAATACACTTTCATCCTCCCCTATTTTACTAATTATACTTCCATCATTTATTACAAAATATATATTACAAAAATTACAATTTTTTTTTTATAAAATTTGAAATAAACATATAAAATTCGAAACAAACATATAAAATTCGAATATATATATATAATTCGTAAAAAATATATATAATTTGAAAAAACATATAAAATTCAAAAAAATATATAAAATTTGAAACAATATATAAAATTCGAAATAAACATATAAAGTTCGAAACAAATATATTAAATTTGTAAACAATATATAAAATTCAAAAAACACATAAAATTCTAAGAAATATATAAAATTCAAATATATATAAAAAAAGTGTAACTGAAGTTTAAGTGGACAAGCCTCAGAGTTATTAGCCAAGGTAATGGATTCTCTCCAGCTCTCTACAAAGCTATTTCAAGAGTCACGATGATGACGCATGCCCCACGATGGTGACCGAAATCGGAATCGAACCGATACTTTATTAAAATATTTTAATTGAAATTAAATATATTAATATTTGGATTAAAATCAACGGTTCGGTTCTGGTTGTCATTTTTAAAGAACCGAAAGTATCCGTTCAATTCCGATTTCGGTCAGAATCGAAAACGAACCGCATCGCGAATATATTAATATTTGAATCAAAATTAACGGTTCGGTTCCAGTTCTCATTTTTAAGGAACCGAAAGTATCTATTCGATTCCGGTTTCGGTCGAAATCGAAAGCGAACCAGACCGTGTGCACCCCTATATTTGAGTACCATGAGACCCTTTAATCGGTATAGTTAGTAGATTATTTTTTTATATATAATTTTGATTAAAATATTAATATATTTAATTTCAATTTTTATTTTATATAATTTTGATTAAAATATTATTTATATAATTTATATTTATATTTATATTTATTTGTAGAGAGGAAAAGTGATAGTGATGGAGGGAGGAAAGTGGTAGAGAAAGAAAGAAATAAGTGTTGAATAAAAAATTGTGAGAGGAAATTAGTGGGGCATGTGTCACCATCGTGGCCCTTGAAATGGCTCTGTAGAGAGCTGGAGATGATCCGTTATCGTGACTAATGGTTCTGAGGCTTGTCCACTTAAACTTTAATCACACTTTTTATATATATATATATATTTGAATTATATATATATATTTTAGAATTTTATATGTTTTTTCGAATTTTATATATTGTTTACAAATTTTATATATATATTTTCAAATTTTATATGTTTCTTTCTAATTTTATATATTGTTTCAAATTATATATATTTTTTTCGAATTTTATATGTTTTTTCAAATTTTATGTAATTTTTACGAATTATATATATTTTTTCAAATTTTATATGTTTGTTTTGAATTTTATATGTTTATTTAGAATTTTATATAAAAAAATCAAATTGTAATTTTCGTAATATATATATATATTTTGTAATAAGAGGTGGAAGTGTAATTAGTAAAATAGAAGGGGTTGAAAGTGTAATTAGTATAACTGCTTTTTTGAATTCTGCACTGTAGGTGATAGATTGGGGGGGTTTTGTACCATTTTAAAAGATTAGCGGGTTAGTTGGGAGAGAGTATAATTTGGGGGGTTTTCTCGCCTTTTACCCTAATAATAATAATAGTAACAATAAATAAGTAAATAAAAAATAAAATCAGTAAACCTATTTGTTACGGGTTACCCGAATGAGAGACCCATTTAATTTCCCTCCACAGCACATCATCTGCTACCTCTCCTCCAACAATCTGTAGCAGAGGAAAACGAGGTCATTTCTCTCTAAAACCCTAATTCCTAGACTAATCTTATATCTGGGTTTTGCTTAGTCCTTAATAATCCAATCAAGTATTTATATTATGTTATACACTAATTTTGTATGGACACCATCAAGTTATTGTCTCTCTTAAGATCATCGACAAATTCCAAGTCACTGAAACAGGGCAAGCTCATTCACCAGAAAGTAGTCACTTTGGGTTTGCAAAACAACATTGCAATATGCAAATCTCTCATCAATCTCTACTTCTCTTGCCACCTATATGAATCTGCAAGGCTAGTTTTCCAATCAATTCACAACCCATTAGACATTTCTCTGTGGAATGGCCTTTTGGCAGCTTATACTAGTAATCACATGTTCATTGAAGCTCTTGAGCTCTTTCAGAGATTGCTAGACTTTCCTCATCTTAAACCGGATAGTTATACATACCCAAGTGTTCTTAAGGCATGTAGTGGTTTGGGTAGAGTAAATTATGGCAAAATGATTCATACCCATGTGATCAAAAGTGGGTTGTTCTCAGATGTTGTTGTTGCTAGCTCTTTACTTGGGGTGTATGCAAGGTGTAAGGTTTTCGGTTCCGCGGTGCAGCTGTTTGATGAAATGCCTGAAAGAGATGTGGCTTCCTGGAATACTCTGATATCTTCTTATTATCAAAGTGGGCAGTGTGAGAAAGCTCTCGAATTGTTTGGAAAAATGAAGGGTTCTGGGTTCGAGCCTGATTCGGTGACGCTTACGACCGTTATATCGTCCTGTACAAGGCTTTTGGATTTTGAAAGAGGGAAGGGGATTCATGAAGAATTGGTGAGAAATGGGTTTGCTTTGGATGGTTTTATTAGCACTGCTCTTGTGGACATGTATGGAAAATGTGGGTGTTTGGAGATTGCCAAGGAGATTTTTGAGCGAATTCCGAGGAAGAGTTTGGTTTCTTGGAATTCCTTGATATCGGGATACAGTTCAAGAGGCGATGTGAATTCGTGCTTTGAGATTTTTCAGAGGATGAATGCAGAAGGAATTAAATCCACTTCGACAACTTTAAGTAGCTTATTAATGGCTTGTTCTAAATCAGCCAAGCTGCAACATGGAAAGTTTATCCATGGGTATATTATAAGAAACCATTTTGAAGCTGATCTTTTCGTCCATAGCTCGCTTGTTGATCTATACTTCAAATGTGGAAGTGTTCAGTTAGCTGAAATTGTCTTTGGGAAGATGCCAAAGACAAATGTAGTGGCTTGGAATGTAATGATTTCTGGGTATGTATCAGCAGGTTGTTACTTTGAGGCTCTTGGCATCTTCACTGACATGAAACAAGCGGGCGTAGAACCAGATGCCATTACATTCACTAGTGTCTTAGCAGCTTGTTCACAACTAGCAGCCTTAGAACAAGGTAAGGAGATTCACAAGTGTATCACTGAAAGTAAGTTGGCACCCAATGAAATAGTCATGGGGGCTCTGCTGGACATGTATGCTAAATGTGGTGCTGTGGATGAAGCTCTTAGTGTGTTTAATCAACTACCAGAGAGGGACCTTGTGTCATGGACTTCAATGATCATGGCCTATGGGTCTCATGGCCAAGCTGTTGAGGCTTTGGAACTTTTTAATAAACTGCAAAGAACCAGTACAAAACTTGATAGAATCGCTTTTCTGGCAGTAATGTCTGCATGTAGCCATGCAGGATTAGTTGACGAGGGCCGTTATTATTTCAATTTAATGAGTACTCATTATGGAATCAAACCGACACTTGAAGATTACTCTTGCTTGATAGATCTTCTTGGCCGTGCTGGGAGACTGCATGAAGCATATGAGATTCTCCAAAAGAACCCTGACATTAAAGAGGATGCTGGTTTGTTAAGCACATTATTTTCTGCTTGCCATATGCATGGGGAATTGGAATTAGGGGAGGAAATTGCAAGATTGCTTATTGAGAAGGATCCTGATGATCCATCAACGTACATTATTCTAGCTAACATGTATGCTTCCATGAAGAAATGGGATGAAGCACGGAAGGTGAGATTGAAGATGAAGGACCTTGGATTGAGAAAGAACCCTGGGTGTAGCTGGATTGAAGTTAACAAGAGGATTCAAACTTTTCTCGTGGGAGATAAATCACACCCAGAAGTAGAGATGATATATGAATGTTTATCACTTCTTACTATTCACATGGAGAAGGATGAACTACTGTCAAGCCAGAAATAGAGCGGAGTGTTTTCAATCCAGAAGGCCTATGTTGATATAAATTGGACATAAATTCCAAAAGGATTTGGCTTTGCATGTTACAAATTCTATTGAGGCCGACCCCATTCTTTAGGGATAAAGGCAAGGATGATGATGAGGATAATGTTATGAATTCTCATCACAGAATGCAACTGTGTCAGCATAACAAAGCTTCAGAAGCCAAACAGATGAAACTAAAAGCATTTGGCTAACAATTCTTACAGCCCTGTCTGAGCCAAACAATCTATCAGTACTCTGTTTCTTCGTCCTCTCACTCATGGTACTCTCTCTCTCTCTACACACACACACACACATAAATATATCTATCTTCAAGTGTTTTGTTCATTATTGATAAAAGTGCTTATGAACTTATTTTCTTTTGTCGTGTTTGTTTCTAGTAATTTTGAATTTGGGCACGCACACAATCTTTTACTTGGAGCAATTTTATCTAGTGAATATTAACAATTTCTGACAAAAATCTAGGAAACGAAATATGAATTGCTGAGCTGCTTCTTTTTTTTATTTGTTTTATCTTTATGATTGTTAATTTTTTGTTGGTGTTAGGAGAGAATCTGAAAATCACGACTCATCTAATCTTTACCAACTACTTGAGCTTAGTGTTTCTTTTCCCTGGAATGAAATGTAGCAACAACATTAGAATTAGAATTTGTGGTCCCTTTTTCCCCTTCAGTTTTCTAGCCAATCAAACAGGGATACATCCGATTGATTTGTTAATTTATATACTTTTTGTTTATCTTTTCTGAATGAGGTAATGAGGTTTTATTGTCTGAACGGGGAAAGAACGGTTGTACTTTAGAAGTGAGACAAAGAAACATGTGCAGGGTCGCGAATCCTTGATTTTTCTACGTGCTATGGTAGCTATATGTGGTTTTGTTCAGCCAACTGGAAATAAATGTGGAGACTCACGGATGAGAATTTGTCTGCACTTGAACTGGAAATTATATCCCCCGAGTAGCAAAAAAATGTAAATCCATGCACATTCGTTCATAATTTCTTTTGATTATAGAACACCCCTCCTTATGTCTTGTACTCACCAATAAGTTTGACAGGTTAGCTCTAAGCAGGCCACCATTTGAGAAGAACAAAAAAGGGCAGTGGCTATGTGCCACCATCGAGGGGAACTATGTGAGCTAAATCACCTTGATAGTTCTCCATTCTCTGTAATAAGTAAAACTACACACGGTTGGGAACCAAAATATGGTACAATTTCATCTGATCTCTTTTCCTGGGCAGGTGTGCCTTGTTAATTTAGAACCACAGGCCTTCATGTACAAAGAACACTAGAAACTGTGTTGGTAGTATAGAATTGATTTTATTGTTGTAGTGGTGATTTTGGATTCAAGAAGTGGAGAACATTATCTAATTGGATTTTCAAGTTGAATAAATCAATTAGGTTAAATATCCAGTCCATGACACCAAGAGGTCATAGGTGGTGATTGGGGGGGGGGGGGGGGGGGGGGGGGGCGGGATTACATGGATTTGAAGTGATGGCAATGGCAATTTACTTGTTTCCCATGATAAACATTTTCTTGTGAAAAGACTTCTATAAAATGAAGGTCAAATATGGCTTTGGGAGCAAACCTCAGGGGGCATTTGTATAGTTGATTTTTCTCTTTCGACATCCAGCGCCTTTGTTGTTGGTAGACTGAAGTAGATTTCGGTTGTCACTTTGAAGCTATATGAGCCTTTTAGCCCCATATTGTGCACATGCAGCTTTGTTTTGGTGATTAAACACTTTCACATTGTCTGAGACAACGCCTTAGGGAGGACCAGGAAGACTATTCCAGCCTTTTGTTCTGGGACTGGAATACTGAACTATCAGTCATTTGCTTCGTTTATACGTAAATGACTACCCTGAATTGTAAATTTTAAATGATGAAATTGCAAATGGTTGGTGCCATGCAGATCTATTGCTGATTCAATCAGTGCTATGAGTGGTAAGAAATCATTTTGGGTCGGATTAAATTGTTTCTAGGTCTATTGATCTATACTGGTACATCATTATTATTTTTATACCATTTACTGCAGAAAATACGGTAGCATATCTAAAATCAATATCTTGGCATGAAATGCATGAGATGTGCTAGAAAATAAAATATGCTATTAATGCAAGTAGATCTGTGCAATAGCCCATTCTTTTTTACTTTGTGCCCTCTTTGGTTTTGCTCCTTCAAACTTTTTTTTTTTCTCAAAAGAAACAAAAAACAAGAAAAAAAAAACAAAAATTAAAATTAAGATGAATAAAATAAATAAATAAAAAAAACCTAAACTAAGAATTATGATAAATAATAATCTTCAAATCTAATTGCACCAAATACAATCCCCGGCAATGGCGCAAAAAACTTGATGTGCAATTTGGAGCAAACTAATAAATAGATCAACCCAAATCAAATTTAACTAACAAGTATACGAATCGAGTGTGGTAGTGGTATGTATTGCGAGATTGTTCTCATGAGGATTGGTTAGGACAACTTAGTTCCAAAAATTATTATTTAACTAATTCAACAAAAGATTGATGATTTTAGTAACACTAATATAAATACAATAATAGAAAAAGAATATCAAGGCGTTGATTCCGCCACTAATCATCACAATTCTGATTTTTAATTGTAAACTAATTAAATATTTGATTAATTTCCACACATCTAAATAATACTAATTATTAAGTTCATAGATGGTCTATCCGGGTTAGGGCATAGGTTCAATTCAATAATTTATTATCTTGGCTAGAAATAATAAATAAATCATTGAAGGAAAATATAAATCACAACTATCTATTCGTGGTCAGACATAAATAATTATAATTTATTGTCTTCTTCTTAAATTGTCAAGTAGATTATATGTTCATGGTCAGACATAAGTAACCTATATGCTAGGAGTGAATTACATTCAATTTTAGTTTCGGTTAAAGCACATAAAATCGAAAACATTAGCATCCATGTAATAATAATAAGAAGAACTTATTAACCAAAATATTCAATAATGTCTACAATTGAAAACCATAAAGTTGCACATGATTAGGGTTTTCTCTTGGCCTTGGCCGAGAGAATCAGCTATACATGAAAAATAAAACAAGAATGACCAAACCCGAAATCATAAGTGGAAGACGTCTTGGATTTCTTTGTTGATCGCACAAGTCTTCCCCTTCTATTCCTTGGCTCTTGATCCTCTCTAGGTGCATCCATATATGTCCTATTTATAGAAGTCCTCTAGATTTTCTGCTAGTAAAATAAATAAGAGAATAAAAATTCCCATATTTCTTTTTCTAATTGGTGATATCTTGCAGCCCACTTTTGACAAATTTGAATAGTGATTTGGAATAATTTCGTGAGACACACTTTTCTTGGAAATCAAGTCTTCTTTCTACAACCGCTGATTTCACCTCATTCTGATATTTCCTTCACAACTTATGATTTAATTACCAAAACTAGTCCTGATTTTTTTTTTTTGAAAGTTAAGAGTAAGTATTATAGATGAAAATAATGTATAAGCCCGAAATGGGAAATGGGAACAAGCCCCATACAAGAAACTGGTCCGAGGACAATTAGAGGCAATTGCCAATACAAGTAACTATTAATAGTTACAACAATTCTGATGAAGCGCTTGATCTGGTAATGACTAAATGTAATCGATCACCGGTAAGGAGAAAGTTCAATCAGGAGGCATGGGAGGCGCCCAAATGAAGGAGATTGGCAAAACTGGTCCTGATTTTCGTGTAAGAAAAGGTGGCAGATTTGGGAATGCAATTTTCACCCTCTAGACATCAGAATTAGGGTTTATGTGAAATACCAATATTCTTCAAATTGAATTAGCTTTCCAGAAATACCGGGCTTGCATAAATCCAATAAATGAGCTGAAATATATGGCCCAAATACTAAGACGTGGTCTAAACAGATTTTGAGCTTGTTTAGATGGATTTAAGCAGAAATCACCAATAATCTACAAAAATATAAAAACACAAATATTAATTAAAATAAGTTAAAATAAATGACTAACAAATATATTTTTGGAGGTTAATTGTATATGAATTATGCACTTATCAGGTAGCATACCTAAAATCAATATCTTGGCATGAAATGCATGAGATGTGCTAGAAAATAAAATATGCTATCAATGCAAGTAGATCTGTGCTCAAAAGAAAGTTTATTTTAGTTTTGGGTTGGTTAAACGTTTTCTTGTTTTCCTGTACGTCTGTTAATCAATCCTAATTTTATTGTGAAATTCATCCTCAAAGTTATTATGCTTTGTTGGCTTATCAAAAAATAAAAGAAAAAGGTTGTAATGCTTGAGACATTTTTTGAGGGTCTGTGGCTTATATCTTTTCCACAACAGGTGACATCTTAAGTGTACTGGACCTGGCTATATCGTAATTGAGATTTTTGTGAAAGCTATGTAGGTAGGGGGGGCTTATTGCCGTGTAAAAAGTTTATGACTTTATTATCCCTTAGGATGCAAAATTTTAAATTATGAGGTGATAAAATTTATGGTCTCAGGTGGAAGGATGTTGATGGGAGGAGATTTTAATTTAAATCCCATGCACGTACATCATATATGCCGATCCCCTCAAAGATGTTTTGAAGCAGACAATGCTCAACCGGGAGGTCATACTCAGGAAGCAGGTATGGGATCATTTCAATTCAACGTACCAGTTAGTTAACGAACAACTTTGGCAAGAATCGAACTTCCCTTCTTGAATTCATGATAGTAATAAGGTGAATTTCCTTGACCTCCCGTGAGGTTCCCTAATTATACGCACAAATGCATAGTTTGATGCGGGCAAGCCACAGAGGAGGTCAGTGTCATTTACTTTAGATAATATGTGATAACGTGGATGATCCACCTTTGAGTTCGAAATAACCTTCAGAAATAGCAGGCTAGTTTGAGTGCATAAAAGGGTCATATACTAGAGCCTGTTGAACTGTTGAAGCATACACGGCTTGAAAACAAAGTTATGACCCATGCGCTATGAATAAAAAATGGCTTTCCTCTTTATTTATTTACCCAATTTGGCATGTGCTTTGTTTATGCTTTTGGCTGGAAACCAATGCATTTTTTTGGATTGAAGCATTTGGCGAGGTCTGTTTTATCTTGGACAATAGCGTGAATAGTTATAATCATTTCAGGAAAAAATGGAAAGACCAATTTGGTGTTTTTGCCCTGTTTGCTTGCTTGTATAGTGTAGCTAAAATATGGGTAATTTGCACTAACAGGTTTAAGTCAATTCCACTTTCCGGTTGACTTTCAAAATTTTTGCACTAACACCCCCTGAGCTGTGGTTCCTTTTGCAATGACACCCCCTGGACCAATAAAATGACCAAAATACCCTTGATAAAATATTATATGAAATGTGAAATGACCTTTATACCCCAACCCCAAATATATACAATTTCGAAAAACATATTTATAAATTCAAAAAAATATATAAAATTCGAAAACAAATATTTAAATTTTGAAAAAAATATATAAAATTAGAAAAATATATATACAAATTTTGAAAAACATATATAAAATTTGAAATATATATAATTCGAAAATATATATAAATTTTGAAAAATATTTTAATTCGAATATATATATATATATTTCAAAAAAATATATAAAATTCAAAAACAAAATTCAAAAAATTATATAATTTCGAAAAACATATATAAATTTCAAAAAATATATATATAATTCAAAAAAATATAAAAATTTGATATATATATATAATTCGAAAATATATATATATATATATAAAATTTGAAATATATATAAATTCGAATATATATATATATTTCAAAAAATATATATAAAATTCAAAATATATATATTTTCAAAAACAAAATTCAAAAAATTATATAATATTAGAAAAAAAAAATATATATATATTGGTAAAATGTCATATCTTTCTAATGAATTGAATCAAACTACTTACCACCAACATCAATTAGTGACTTTCTTATATATATATTTTTTCCAAAATTGTCCACGAATTGTCCAAAATATATATATTTTTTGAATTTTTATCCAACAACTCGGTTTGTCATAGATAAATTGTCCACGAATTTTTTGAGATTACTCATTATATATATATAAATTCGAAATACATATAAAATTATAAAAAAATTAAAAAAAAAAATATAAAATTCGAAATATATATAAATTTTGAAACAAATATATATAAATTTTGAATTATTTTTATAAAATTCGGATAAATTATATAAATTTCAAATACATCATATAAATTTCAGAAAAAAAAATATATATTTTGGAAAAATATATATAAAAGAAGACCACTAATTGATGTTGGTAGTAAGTAGTTTGATTCACTTCATTAGAAAATTTGTCATTTTATCAATATATATATATTTTTCTAAAATTATATAATTTTTTGAATTTTGTTTTAGAAAATATATATATTTTGAAATTTATATATATATTTTTGAAATATATATATTTTTTCGAATTTATATATATTTCAAAATTTATATATATATATATTCGAATTTTATATATATATATTTTCGAATTATATATATATTTCAAATTTAATATATTTTTTTGAATTTTATATATATATTTTGAAATTTATATATGTTTTTCGAAATTATATAATTTTTTGAATATATATATATTTTGAATTATATATATATTCGAATTATATATATATATTTGAATTATATATATTTTTAATTTTTTTTATTTTTTTGAATTTTATATATATTTTTTGAAATTTATATATGTTTTTTGAAATTATATAATTTTTTGAAATTTGTTTTTGAAAATATATATTTTTTGAATTTTATATATATTTTTGAAATATATATATATATTCGAATTAAAATATTTTTTAAAATTTATATATATTTTCGAATTATATATATATTTCAAATTTTATATATATTTTTTGAATTTTATATATGTTTTTCGAAATTTATATATATATTTTTTCTAATTTTATATATTTTTTTCAAAATTTAAATATTTGTTTTCGAATTTATATATGTTTGGGGTTGGGGCATAAATGTCATTTCACATTTCATATAATATTTTTGAATTTTATCAAGGGTATTTTGGTCATTTTATTGGCCCAGGGGGTGTCATTGCAAAAGGAATCACAACTCAGGGGGTGTTGATGCAAAAATTTCGAAAGTCAACCAAAAAGTGAAATTGACTGAAACCTCAGGGGGTGTTAGTGCAAATTACTCTTAAAATATTTATGGGTGAAAACTCAAAACAGGTTAACTTGACTTTACCGAACATGATTTTGATTTTGACTTAAAACACGCTGCAACAAAAACGTCGATTTTGTTTATGCTAAAATCAAAATACCAAAAACAAAATATGTCCCAAACGGGCCCTTATTTATTTATTTTTGTTTTTTATGCAGCACATGAACTCCTCCTGGATAGAAAGAGTTTGATGGATACAATTAGTTGAAAGTGAGTAGCTCTCAACTTTGGGGTCTTTCACCTGGAAAACGTTTGCTCTTATGATAAGTGGTTTAGTGAAGAACAAATACATTTGTGTGTATATTTATCGAAAAGGTATTCGTCGTTGAAAAATTATCGTATGAATCGATGATCACATGGTCCCGAGAATTAGATACATAGGTACAAAAAGATTATGTCAACTTTGTTGAGACATTAACTTATTTGCATGAACCCGGTCCATGCAAGTCACCGGGATGATCTTTTGTCCTCGAGCCTTAAAATTATGGCGAACCTCTAATCTCGCAGGTTTGGTAAGACTAGGTGGTTTTGTATGACTTTTTTTTTCTTTCTTTTTTTAAGTGATGATTATAATACGAATAATGCACTTGTTATACCTCTCTCACCATGAAGTAACGAAGTAAATGATTCATTTTGATTTTTTTTTTTTTAAAATCTCGAATACTGTCTTAATTTAATGGTAAAATGTAAAAAGCTCGTTACTATATTAATATTGTCTTAATTCATTTGATTTTTTTTTACCATTGTTTTTATCAAGAAATGAGTTAACAACCAGAAAAGAGAAATTGTTGGAAATTGATAATGACAGGAGGTTGGTTACGGAGTGCTGACAATTCATGTCGGTGGGTTGTGTTCATATAGGGTCGAAAAAGACCTAGATAATATACGTGTCAAATATGCTCAATTATAACCCAATTCACAGGTTATTCGTGTCGACCCATATAATCTATTTAACCTATTTATTATAGTATATTAAATTAAATTTGACACAATCTATCACGAAACGAACTATTTAATCTATTATCAATAAAATTAAATTGAATTTGACACGATCCAGTAATAGTTTATTAATATTTCAATTCATGATCAATTAGAGAAGAAAAAAAAATAAAAAAAATATAAATATAATTGTGTCGTATTTGGGTTACTCGTGTCGTATTCGGGTCAGTTTTTATATTCTTATTTTGTGTTTGGTCGATCCTTATAAATTTTCAACCCTTTTATATATCTCATTTTGTAAGCTGTAAACTCTACCCATGGGTGCCAACGGTCTGATTTAAACAGCTCACTAACAACCGAACCATTATACGAGAGGGACCATAAACATAAATATCTATAGATGGTCCTCCCAAGTGTAACGGTCAGTGATAATAGTAAGAAAAGAACTAAAGACTGCAATGCTGGTATTATTTAGGACATTTAGCAAAAGAAACAAACATGAATTAATGAGACTAGAAATACGTAGAGCTGCAAATTTTTATCTTTATTTATTTATTTTTATTTTTCATGTGGGGCCCACACAAGCTTGGCAACAATACTGCAATTTGTTCTATTAGTACAAGCGCAATAGAATCAATTTATTCTCAACTGCACGCGAGACCCTCAGCATGGTTGTTCATTGATGTACTAATTAACAATAGTAATAACAGTGTAACCAATTCAAATTATATTAGTTTAATAAATAAATATGGAGTAAATGTCAAAGTTACATTATCTAAAAATATTATGAACTGAATAGAAAATATGAATTGAAAGTCATATTCAGTGACGGATCTAGAAACCAATCTCACTGAGGGTATAATGATATTTTTCTGTAATTTCAATGGAGGGTTTTGTGTAATTTTAATAGGAGCTTTTCATAAATATAAATTTTTTTAGCTAGTAACTGCAAATAATTTTTTTTTTACTGCAGGACAATGCCCCTACTAGATCCATGCCTGGTCATATTCATGGAACCGCAGCTTCTCACAGTGTCAATTGCGGGCCCATCTCATCCAATGGTCCAGATAGTGTGAGAATGTAAGAAGTTTGATCATTGAGATTTTACATGATGGGATCCACTATCATGCATACGTGGTTTAGATCTTGCCATAGCCCGTGAAACTCGTACCGGATTTGTACAACCGTAGAAGATTATTTTCCCTACTCAAGGACTTAATTCTCAAAAAAATCAGTACAATCAAGTGCATTTGATAATCAGATATTAACTTACTAAAAAATAGTTAGTGACACTTAAAATGGACCAAAATTTTAAATGGCAATAGTGAAATATCTAAACGGCCTCAAAAGATATTTATATTTCATCTGTTATAAATGTTAGAATTTAAATCACTTTAAAACAATATATTTACATTAGGAAAAATTTAATGACGATTGTAAATTTTTAATTTATAAGAACTAAGGTATATCAATAATTTTTTATTCAACTTTATTTAGGGGAAAGAGTCATTCATAATATAGAGAGGGAGAGAAAGGTAATTTGAAGACGAATATTTAGCCTTTTTGGGCTTGCACTCCTAACTGTCCCAGAAGCGCAAATTTAGAGAGTGAGAGAATCCCAAAGACCGAAAAAGAAAAAAACCTATCTAGTGTAGTGTTCCAGTATTATATATGTATATAAATATATATGTATACCCGTATATATTGTAGCATATGTATATATTTGTCAGAAGGAGAAGATGGCATGAGTGGGGGTAATCCCATTCCAATTAGCACACCACCGCGCACGTTAGTCACAACAGAACTTCTATTTCCTTTCATTTTCAGTTCCACTCCCTCACGACCCCAGCAAATCACACTCCTATATCACCTCTTTCTCTCTCTCTCTCTATATACATATATATTCGTTAAAATAAAATAAAATATACATATATATATATATATATATATATATGGTTTTATATTCATTTATGACACACCCGTAAACAAATATATCATATATCCCCTTTATTTCCTAAATCTCTCTCTCTCTCTCTCTCTATATATATATACGCATCTTCTTATATATCTACTGGGGTTGGGGTTGTGACCGGTGCATTAATTTGAGTCTCTGGGATCACTCAATACGATCATCTTGATCATGTCTCTACAAACAAATTGCTGAAAGATCTGTTTCTTCCTTCTCTCACCCCCGGTACTCTCTCTCTTTCTCTCTCAATACACATACATGTATATATATATAGATGTATGTATATTATGGTATGTCAAAATGTATATCTGGTATTTTTTTTTCTTTTGTCAACTTTAGCTAGTAATTGTAAATCTTGGCATGCGCAAAATCTTTTTCTTTTTTTCGTCGCGAAAATCAATAGTTTCCCAGGAAAATCTGAATAAAGAAATGAAAGCTATATAATAGGAATAAGAGATTATTATTATTTTTCATTTGTTTTTGTTTTTTTTAGGGTTTAGTCTTTCCAAGTCCAGGAACAAAAAGTAGCGACAAACATTAGAATTAGAATTTTCTAATAATGTAAATTATGTGATATTTTATAAAAGGGAAGGTCACTGTAATTTAGAAGTGGGACAAAGGACAATGTGGGGGGGTCAACAATTCTTGATTTTTTGTACGATCTGTTGTAGCTTTCTATCTATGGTATTGTTTGGCCAGCTGGAAAATATGTCCTCACTCATGGTAGAAAATTTCCCTTCACATGGAACTATCAATTATAGAGTATGTTCAATTCATGTACACCCAGTGATTCAATTTCATCCATGTCAATTTTGGAGCTGATATTGTGAATTGCTTTAGCGAAAGAGCGAAATTCGATTGAGTTCATAGCCGAAAAAACACCAACTTAGGACTAAGTGAGATCTTAAGTATCCTTCACAACACATTAGAAGGTTTAGTCATCAATAGTTTGCTCACCAAAGCAATAATGTTATTTAAACCAATAGCCCAAGGGTTCAACCCTTGTATTTATCGTCGCTGTAGAATCATTTGAACCGTCAAAGAAGCCGAATTGGGTATATTGAGCTTAGAAAGAAGTGGATAATGCATGTTAGAGAATGGGTCACCAAGATGATTAATGGTTTTTCCGAGTCCCGAAGAAAATTCAGGGGATTGGATGGAAATGTGAGCTCCCTGGCTATGGTGCCTCCGCTGCTATCACTTATAGTGCCAGCATTAACTGGAACTATGTGAGCTAAATCGCCTTGATAGTTCTCCATTATCTGTAAATAGTTGAAAACCAACACAAGGTACAATCTCTTTTGTTGATCGCTTTCGCTGTTTTGGTGTGTTTTCTTAATTTATAGGGAGAGGGATGGTTTTCGAAAACCATGGGCCACGGCGGACAAAGAAGGCTCGAAACTGGGTTGTTATTGTAGTATTTGGTTTGATTATTGTAGTGGTGAATTCGGAAAGTATAACTGGGGAATAGTTCTTTATTGTGTTTTTAAATTGAACAAACCAAGTTACTTGAACACGGATCCATACACCAAGATGACCGGCAAATAAGACTTCTGGCATGCAAATGTAGTGTCATTTTGACACTACCTCTGACATGAAGTAACCTCACGGGACGTTAATGTAAGGTATTTTTAAAAAAAAACCTCAAATGGCGTTGTTAAGTATATTGGGGTAGTCACTTGGAAGCCACATGAGCCTTTTACCCCTTATATTGATCAGAGCCAACTCATTTGTGGTGCCTAACTTATAAAAGAAAACAAACACCTGCACATTGTCGGGGACAGATTGCACAAGAATGCTCCCTTAGGGAGCTCTAGGAAGACTATTTCAACCTTTTCATCAGTGACTGAAATACTGAACAATTGCTCATTTGATTCATTATATGTGAAGGACTACAGTACAGCTTAAATACATGAGCGATATTGCCAACTGTTGGTGCTACTAACATTCATTATTATTCATTCAGTGCTTTGAACGGTGAGGAAAGTCTGCCGAGGTTAATTAAATCATCGCTAGTTCTGTTCAACTATAGCAGTACATCATAGTTATTTTAACATCTTTTATTGCATAAAATGCATAGCACATCTAAAGTCTATATATTGGCATAATTTGATAGAAAAGGATATTGTCCATCAGTGCAAGTAAATCCATGCTTGAAAATAACGTTTATTGTGGTTTTGGATGGTTAACTGTTTTCTTGTTTTCTCGTACATTCTTGGGTTGATCAATCCTAGTATATTGTGAAATTCATCCTCAAAGTTTTTCTGCTTACTTAATACATATTGTGTGAGGGTCTGTGGCTTATATCATTCTAGAACCCATGACATCTTAAGTTTTACTGCCGCTGACTTTGAATATAATTGATTTTTTTTGAAAGCTATGCAGGTATGGGGCTTGAAGTGCCGTTTGAAAAGTTTTCAACTTTTTTATTCCTCAGGATGCAAGATTAATCTAAGAGGTGAGAGAATTTATAATTCTCAAGAGGCAGCATGTTGATGGGAGGAGATCTCAATCTGAATTCCATGCAAGTATATGAAGATCCTCTCAAAGAAGTTTTAAAGAAGACAATGCTCAACCAGGAGGTTATATTCAGGAAGCAGGTATCCGGTTCTTTCCACTCAAAGTTCCAGTTAGTTACCAATGAACTTTGGCAAGGACCAAGTTTTGGAGCTAATTGATATTGGCTACTTGAATTTTTAATAGATAATGAGTGCTAAATGAATAATCTACCTTTGAGTTGGGCGTAACCCTTCAAAATGGCGGACCAATTAAATGCATAAAAGGTCATAAACGAAAACGAGCTAAAACATATGCGGCACAAAAACAAAGTTATGAAGTATGGGCTATGAAGAGTACATGGTTTTCCCTTATATACTTATTTTTCTTGCTATTGATTTTTATGCAGGTTCATGAACTCCACCGTTTATATAGGATACAAAAGACCCTAATGGAGGGTTTTGGTGGGAAAGAGTTTGACGGGTACCATTTGTGGAAAGCGGGTACACAGTCAACAGGGGGGCCTTACACCAATCCATTAAGATTTGAACATCTGGCGGGAGATAAAACGTTTTCCAGCATTCCCATGGTAAATGAAAACAAGCAGCTTCCAATGACTTTAATGAGTAGTGATTTAGTAAAGAATAAATGTGTGCCAGGGTACATTTCGGAAAGAGAAAAATTGTGTTGTGTGGGTGTGTGTAGATAGGGGAGAGATGTTTGTTGGTGGTGATGATGTTCTTATGTCCTCAAGGTCTTCTGAGATTCTCTTTGTCATTGTGACCAAGAGGCAACAATCAGAAGTGGTAAAGGGACCTAGAATGCCAAAGTAATCTTTTTTTTTTTTTCTTTTATTTTTTGTCTTGATTTGACCTAGCTTTACTCTCCCTTAGAAAGCATGCAAGTAGGGTCACTAGTAATGCAGACATATATGATAATATATTTTCGATACAATTTTAAATTAATTTTTCCTTGATTTCTGATGTTGTGGTTAACGTCTTTCAGGTGGGCTCAACACATCCTATCAACAATGACATCTTGAAGGAGCACAGAGGTACCTTCTTCAGGCTTGAGCAGGGGGCTCTGAATTTTCAACTTCCAGCTGATCACTGCGTTAACTACACTGGTTCTGAGTTCGTAAGTAAAGAAAATGGCACGGATTCTCTAAAAGATTATGGACAACTGATAAATTACATTCCCAGTGAAACTGAGTCTCCCCCCGAAGAGTTGAAGCTTTCCCTGAGCATTAGGGGTGACACTAGAAAGAGTGACGGTAAGAGAGCTTGGTATGACAAGAATAAAGATTTTTCTTCTCAACATGTCATTGATCTAGAGGAATCTACCGAAAATGTGTCAAATGAAGCTTCAAAGCCCGTATCTGCCCTTAATTATACTGCCCCAATCATGTATTCTGGAGATAAGCGTGAGTCGCTAGCCTCTGTCCAATCCAATCAGAACTTCACTAGTGGTGCAAATAAAAAGCCATCACGTGGGTTTATGGTGATTCCGGCTGTTTCTGACTCCGGTGGAAGTTGTGAAGAGCAAAACTCCTTCAATAAAGGTTTGGCATTTCCTCAATGATTTGTTCATGACGTTGTACTCTCGAATTCTTCCTCTTTTGCACGTTAAGCCTATGCCTCATTTCTGTGATTTATACGTTCTGGTTTATGTTAATTGTGCAGGATTTAAAAAATGCAATAAGGATATTGCATGCTATGACATGTTCAGCAAGGAGACGAAAGACAGTTGGTATCAAATGGTGCATTTGGATCGTAACAGAGTTCGTCACAATGACTCTTCTTTTCTCTTAAATTATCCGGATCTTGCATATGCTTCATCAGTTAGCTCATCAGGTGCATTGAATGGATCAAGTCATAAGTTCCAGACAGTCACTCCTGCTTCATCTAGTTGGAGAAAACCAACCACTTATTGCTTTGATGGAACTTCTGCTTTACATCAGGATGATTCTATAAATCCCATCTTGATGGCCTCCAACATCTACAGTAATGGTATGAATGTTTGGGATAGAAGTAACGCTTCTAATGTGATTAGTGGAAGTGAGGTGTGTCCCATAGATCTTGAGTCTATCGGTGAAGACCTTGACAGTCGCAGCAAGGACATAGAAAATGAAAATTTACACGCACTGTTGAAATTTCCGAATAGGATTCATGCAGATGTAGCTTTGGAAGAAGTACATGGTGAAAATGGTGAAGACAATATGATGTGTTTAAGACCGCATAAAATTCAAAGTGTAGTTCAAGATGAACATATCGATGAATCGCCTGTCTCATTCAAGTTTGATTGTATTGCTGACAACTCATGCAGCCTAAAGACAGCGCAATCTGAAACTTATTTCGGAGAATCAAATCTTTCTCCTCCTAATGAGTTCCCAAAGTTTCAATCATCTCAAGTTGCTGAAACTCCATCATGTGAGCAGGACCGAAGATCTTCTAACAGCATTGAATTAACTCATCAGTGCTCCAACAAGACGAATGAAGAACTAACAGAAGTGGACGATTTGATCCAAAAGGCAGCAGAATCTCTAATCCACCTTTCCCTGGAAAGTCCAACTAGTACTCCAAACTGCCTTGCCAAGGCTAGATTGAATGAGTTTGAAAATGAAGAGACGGAGCAGCCACAAAATTGTTCTGATTCTTTCGAGTCACTTGTGCTAAAGCTAAAAGAGCACGATGTGGACGACTTCTGTGTCTCATCGAAGCCATTTGAAGTAAACGAAACGGACGACAGAGATTGCGGAGTAAAGTTGAGAAGGGGAAGGAGAATGAAGGATTTCCAGAGAGACGTACTGCCGGGTTTGGCATCTCTTTCGAGAGTCGAAATCCGGGAAGATATTAACATAATGGAGAGTGTTCTTAGGTCAAGAGAGTACAAGAAAATGAGAGCCAAGATGGCTGCTGGAGATGACTGGTTTGCTCCTGTCAAAAGCAGGAGGTCCAGACTCAATTATGTTGGTAGAAGATGTTATTCTTGAAAATATCATTTTTAGAGCTGCAATTATTATTTGAAAACTGGTTTGTTTGGATTGGGATATCATACTACAAATAATTTTAATTACAGTTATGCATATTTACATTTAGTATTTTTCTGGGCCTTCTGTCTGTTTTTGAAATTTCAACTGTCACTGCTTGATATTCATACTCATTTTTGAGATAATGCTCCAAATGTCAATTTTCTGTCTTTGTCCTCTAGATTGTGTGCTGCTTATATGGATTGATATTCATACTCATTTTTGATATTCTAGTGGTGTTGGGTACACTTAAATTGTGTATCTTGTCTTGTATTTCACTTTACTGGTATTGAAATTCAAAATTGGGTACATGGGTTGGATACGGTTAGAAGTATACTTGTAAGTGTGGAATTTCCCAAAGCCCAACAAGCCTTTGGCCCGCAATCCTGATGGCCCAGCAAGGGTGATCAGAGCCCGAAAATAATGGCCCATTCCAAGCCCAATAGCCAAAACACTCTAGAACAACTCGGGGATCAAGTTAGTGACGTAAGAAAGAAAAAAAATGATAATGCAAGCAAGATAATGTTGCCCTAATGGGCTCAAAACCCAAAAAGAATATATATATATACAATGAAAAATAATCAATGAAACCCTATTCCCGTGTCGTGCATTTTTTTGCATCTACACATTGGCGCCGTCTGTGGAAAATTCTTCAGAGATTACCATTGATTATCTTCCCATCTCTCAAAGTTGAGCTTACTCTTCCTTTTACCCTTTGAGCTTGCCTCTCTACTCTTTACCCAACCATGCTGGTAACCCGTTCCCAAACGGAGCTATCGACCACTGGCGACAACCATGAGGGGGCATCTCAAACCATTGAGCAAATCCTGCAACGACTGACGACCACCGAAGAGCGAGGTCAAGCCGCGGAGGAACAAAGTCAGGCCCTAGAGAAGCGGAATGCCGAACTTTTGGCGAGGATGGCTCACATACCCGTTCCTCCTACAACGCCTACTCACCCTCATCTCCGGGAAGAAGGAGATGGGCTGGAAGATCACGCCGAATCTTCGCAACATCTGGACAAGATCCCACCACTGACGGGGTCTTGACCTCTCAGAAGCTAGAAGAAATGATGGTCGTGTTCTAGAAGAAGGTCATGAAGAACCTGAGGGCCCAGTCCACCGATGACTTGGCCATTCAGGCTTCCACCGAGTCAATCCATTCGTTGTTCACCCCAGAAATCACCCAGGAGCCTTTTCGAAGAAATTCGTTATGCCCAGATTCACCCCTACAATGGGACGAAGGATCCCGAGGAACATATCTACCAGATTCACCAGAAGATGACCATGTATGCAGAGAATAAAGCCCTACTTTGCAAAGTATTATCCACAAGTCTTGCCGATGCCGCCTTGCTATGGTTTCGGAAGCAACCACCCGAATTCATCGGGAGCTGGCAACAGCTGACCAAACTATTTGTTGCCCAGTACTACGGGAACAAGAGACAAAAGAAAACCATATCCTGTCTTTTCACCATGATCCAAGAGAAGGGGGAGTCCCTGAAAAACTTCCTGTCCAGATTCAATATCGAGTCCTCCTCCATCGATAACTATGATCAGCACTCTGCCATTGAGACTTTCAGGATGGCTCTGATACCTGGAACGAAGTTTCATCCACCATCGGGAATTGGGGAGTTGAATTCCAGAGCCCAAATGCCACCTACTGATAAAGGAGGAAGAGGCTATTCGGCAAAAGAGAGCGGCCTTGGTGAATGTGGAGGTCCGTACGAAGGATCAGGTAGCGATCGTAAGAGGCCCAATTCTTCGGGCCCTTCTACCTCATCGGGATCTTCCACCCCTTTCCCCGTGAAGCGCCCAAGATTTGAAGAGAGAGTGACTCCTCTGAGGGTCAGTCTGGCCAAGTTGTACCAAGAAACAAGTCCAGGGGAATCTTCCATGTGCCACCACCTATCAGGCAACCCCTAGACCAAAGTGACAAATCTAAACACTGCGTCTTTCACAGTGACTTCGGTCACATAACTAATAAATGTGAAAGTCTCAGGTGTCAAGTGGAATCCATGCTGATGAGGGGAGAACTCCGAGACTACATCCAACATGATGGGCCAAGGACCGTGTAGCAGATACCTAATGCCCAACGGAATCCCGATCGAGGTTGTGCAGCCTGTCAGAATTATCAACATGATTCATGGTGGTCCCACCTCCAAAGGAAGGGGAAGGAGTTAGTAGGTCTTAGCTGCGCAAAGCCCAGAAAATGAGGAGAGTTGGCAAGATGAATGAAGTCCACCATCGGACGAGTAACGCACAAATCTTTTTCTCAATGGACGACCTCCGTAACATCCTGACCCCCCATGACGACCCGCTGGTTATCACCCTGATGGTGGCAAACTACCTCATCAAGCGAGTCATGATTGACCCGGGGAGCAACGCCAACATCATCACTAAATAGGCCTTTAAGAAGCTCGAAATCAACCCGAGGGAAATAGTGACCTCTCGAAGCCCCATAACGGGATTCGATGGGAGACAGGTTGAGCCAATCGAGGAGGTCCAGTTGCTAGTGTACGCAGCCCAAAGAACCCTTACAAAGACTTTCATTATAGTGGATGTGAAGCCATTGTACAACTTGCTCATGGAAAGGGGTTGGATCCACCGAATGCATGGGGTACCGCCAACCCTGCATCAGAGGATAAGATGCGTGGGCTCTAACAGTTTTGATGTCATTGACATTAAAGGGGATCAAGTGGCTACTAAGGAGTGTTATGCTGTTACCTTGAAGGGAATGAATAAAAGCCAGGACCAAGGGGAGATCCGCAATAAAGATTAGGACCCCGAATCCAAATAGTAATTAAAAGAAGGGGGCTCGGGTCCCCCGATCGTGGTAGAGCCTCTACAGGAGATATCTGTCTTGTTGGCCACATATTGACACCTAAAGGGGGGTGAATAGGGTCAATGACAAACTTTGAGACTTTTTCGGTTTGACTTTATTTTATCAAAATTACACTTCATTAGGATCTAATGAAACACTTAGTGATTTAGATAATCTCTTAAGTGACTTTCACATTTCATACTTGTAATCATGCAATATTAATTTACACAATTAAATACATGCATCATTTATTCAAGTAGAAGTGAAACAATTCAATTAACCAAGTGAATATGCTATTCAACTAACAATGTAAAACATTTTTCTTATATAGATAGATTTAATGTATAAAGTGCTATTAGACATAAAAAGGTTGTGTTGAATGTGCATTATTTCAAACACTTGGGGTGCATATGAACATTTTATGTTATGATGTGTTGAAAATAAATTCTATCAAACATTTAGTATGCACTTAGATTATAGATAAATAAGAAAGTAGATAAATTATAATCTACACCATATTTAACCAAAATCATAATTCAATTTCCTTAAACTATGCATTTTCCTAACCTCTTCATTAATACACAAACACAAGCAATTTCATAGCATTGATATATAAAAATGAAGATTTTAAATGACAATTGCTTATAAGGTAAAGAGATTAAGGGTTAGAGAAAATGCACACCATAAACACCGAAATTTTTACATGGTTCAACCAAATCTTTGGTCTACGTCCATGTCTTGAGATAACCTCCCAAGGATTCCACTATCGTGCTTTTCTTTCCGGGGATAAGCAAACCCTTACATGCCTCATTCTTCTGGGTGAATAGAAAACCCTTTCACGCTCTTTCTTCCGGGTGAAGAGCCAACCTTGCTCACTCTTACGGGTGGAGAGCCAACCAAATCCTCTCTTTTTAAGGTTGAGATAAACCTTTACAAAGCTTCAACAAGCCCATCCCATGCCAAGATAACCTCTTGGACTTTCACTCCCAAAGAATAAATTTTTTATATTTGAGTGGTACAACAAT
Organism: Cornus suecica; assembly: GCA_963922005.1. Taxonomy (NCBI): domain Eukaryota; kingdom Viridiplantae; phylum Streptophyta; class Magnoliopsida; order Cornales; family Cornaceae; genus Cornus; species Cornus suecica. The sequence goes on from OY998245.1 coordinate 52,123,171, forward strand.
ATCTCTCAATAGATAGATATAGAAATTCAAAGCTCACTTCCTCACATACTTAGAGTTATGAATGAAATACTCAATTGAAAATCTCAACTCAATGTGTGGAAGAATGAATCACAAGATAAAATATGAATGATGCTCATGGTGATTCCTATAGGAGAGTTTACTACCCAAAGATGAATTTAAGAATGATGCACAAATGGTTGATTTCTTTCATACTTCTATCCCTCTCTCCTCTTACCCATTTTTGGCTCATATAAGGCATATATATAGCATAGGAACACAATATAGCCGTTTGGGGGTGTTTTGGGAAGTTTTGGAACACTTTGTATCCGAAACTAGTCGTTAGAATTCAAATTCCGGATGAGGCAGTCGACTGAGTGTTTTGGGGCAATCGGATGGGTCTCAAAAATTCAATCCAAAATTTATTTTTAACTCTCTGACTCAGCCAGTCGACTGGCCTTCTTGGCCTAGTCGACTGGGTCAATAGGTAGTCGACTAGGTGGTTTACCCAGTCGACTGGGCTATGTAGCCCAGTTTTGACGTAGTTAACTGGAGTTTCGTAACTTGGATGGAGGCGTTATTTAGATTTTTGGAAATAGGACTTCAATATATTCATTTTAGGCTTTTGAATCACTCCATTTAACCCATTTTTAAGTGCGATATGGTCATTTGAATGTGATGCTTCATTTCAAACTTCTAATCCACTTGACGATTTTTCGTGAAATCTTTTGAGATTTTTCCAAAATGACTTAGACACACTCCTAGGATGTCTTAGAGACTTATTAAGCTCATTGAAATTCCTAAAGTCAATATTGAGATCATAAAATAATTTTCCAATTTAAACAAATTCTTAATATTAGATAAAAGTTTTTCATGGTTTAACAATTTTGTTCAAAGCTTTAATTTGCATCTAGAATCCATTTCAAGTGATATGAGGTAAGTAAATGGTTCTAGGACAACATCTTTGTTGAGTTCTTCCATAGCTTATGAAAACTTGAACTAACTCAACTTTAGCAAAGACTAAATGATGTTCATAGTCTAATGTTAATGATGCAAGGACTCATGAATGATATGCATGGTCTTATATGCTATATGGTCAAGAGTTGAGCTTTCAAGTAAGTTATTTCAAAAATAACTTTACATCAAATCTAGCATTCACCCAAGCCTACTTAACCCATTTATTTGATTTTCAATTTTTTTAAGCTTTTGGATTGATGTCTCCATTCTTGTCTTCAATGTCTTTTGAGCTCTAAGCACCTTTGTTTGATCTTTTCATGGATCCACTAGCTCTCTTGAGTTTATCTTGAATCAACAACCAATTAAGCACAACTCAAGTAGACATTAAATTCACCACATTCAATGGTTTGTTATCATCAAAATGTCATGTTTACCCATGGTGAAAAACCTTGGGTCAACACGTCTTACCTGATCAGCCCGAGAAAATTACTTATGCAGGTACAAATCTTACTCTTTGTGAGTTAAAGAAACTGACCAAATTCTTGCAGGACAACTCTGACGTCTTCGCATGGGGGCACATGGGCATGCCCGGTATTGATCCTACTATTGCCCAACATTCCCTCCATGTGGACCCGAACGTGAACTCCATCAGGCAGAAATAAAGATGCATGGGGGCCCACAGGAATCAAATCATTGCCGAGGAGGTGTCCCGCTTGCTTAAGGCAGGGTTCATCAGGGAGGTAAGATATCCTGAATGGCTTGCTAATGTTGTTGTAGTCTAGAAGAAGAATGGTAAATGGAAGGTTTGTGTGGACTTCACTGACCTCAACAAAGCATGTCCCGAAGATAGCTTTCCCCTGCCAAAGATTGATCAGATGGTAGATGCAACGGCTGGATACAAGAGCCTAACTTTCCTCGATGCCTATTCGAGCTATAATCAAATAAGGATGAATCTAGTCGACGAGGAAAAAACATCTTTTATCACAGAGATAGATACTTATTACTTTAAAGTTATGCCTTTCGGACTAATGAATGCAGGTGCCACCTTCCAAAGACTAGTCAACAAGATCTTCAAATGAATGATGGGAACCGTGATTGAGGCATACATTAATGATATTGTGGTAAAAACAAGAGAAAATAAAACCATCTGGGGCATCTACAACAAGTGTTTGATATCCTAACAAGGCATGGCATGAAATTCAACCCGACCAAATATTTTTTCGGTGTGTCATCTGGCCAGTTCTTGGGCCATATTGTGGATCGGATGGGAATACAAGCCAACTCGACCTAGCTCAAAGCCCTGCTGGAAATGAAAGAACCCCGAACACATAAGGAGGTCCATGTCCTGACTTGGAGAGTGGTTACTCTTAGTAGATTCATTGCAAGACTTACCGATCCTTGCAGACATTTCTTCCAAACAATCAAAGCAAAGAAAGGTGAAGTCTGGGGTGATGTCCGTCGGGGTGTGATAAAAATATGTGTTAAGAATGCACCCTTATGACTAATTAACTAATATGTGCTATAAATATATAGTTTGTTGGTTTTGAGATTGATTAACTAATTAACTAATAAAACAAGTAAAAATAAATTAAGACAAGAACAATAGAAATAAAATCTAGGGATTTCATGCTCCACCACTGACCGCATAACATAATTCTATCAATGTAACAATTGCAAGAGGACGATCCATAAACTGTGAACTAGGTCATACCGCAAATATCTAAATATAATCCCAAAAAGGATTACCATCAACCGTATTGCGACAACCCATCTCATGACTGACCTAACTAGTACATGCCAATTAAATTATTCTAATCTACTCCTAATGCATGAAAATAAACTAAAGCATGTCTATATTAAATCGCCAAGGCATGGCTTGTGTCAACCTAGGGTTTCAAGTTTTATTACCACCATTGTGTAGAAAATCATAAGTTAAGCATACGAGTTCCAACCCATAGTGAATAACCATGATTGTGTAAGATAAATATATTCATCCAGTCTAAGATAAGAATCAGAATAAATATATAAACTTATATCAATAATAAAAACGGTCTTTATTCAACTACAATCTTCACAGTATGGTCACAGTTTCCCCTCGTTACAATTGAAAACAAAGAAGAACTACATTACTTGGTGTAGGCCCATATTTCATATCAGACCCATCAACCAAAACAATACTTGATCAAAATTCAACATAAAGGTCAGTTAGCCCAATAAGAGAATGAGGCCCAAGAAATAAAAGCCCATTTCAGATAAAAGAGCTTGTAACAGCTCGACAGTTACAAAATGCACAATAAAATCCAAATTGAAAGCATTAGATATGCCTTCAATACAGTAATATTATTTTTAATGTAATTTAATACCCATTTATGAGGGGAAAATGGAGCTCATATATAAAAAAGATGGAAAAAGTCCAAAAAAAGGATCCAATTCTTTCCCACTCTAACTATTTCTTCAAAGTTCTACTATTTTTCTGTCATTTTTCTATATAAATTACTTCTCATTAAATTATAAAGGTATCAATTCGTTCGGAGTCTATGAACGGGTTTACACTTTTTGGCGCCATATGTGAGAACTTAGGTTATTGTCAGAAGCTATTAGATCAATGGCGGGAGAATCCATAACACAACAAAGATACACATACGCTATCCTTCAACGCCTGAAGGCTCTTGAAAAAGAGAATCGAGAATTGAGGGAAAGGCTTGACCAGTCATAACGTCAAAAACTGCCAGCAGGAGGGCTACGGAATGACCCCGATGCTGAAGAAAAGGACAACCATCAAGAGGCTAGCTCAGCGAATCGTACTCGTACCCAACAAATGGGAGATGAGACAAACGCTAACAATCGAGCAGTTCCACTCGACATGGTGACCAGGCTTCAGAAGATCGTGGACGAACAAGTAAAATATCTCAGAACGCAATTGCCAGCTGATCTAGCAATTGAGATGACGACAAAAATGATTAAATCGTTGTTCAGCTTTTTCTACGAGTTTAACTGGCCCAACCCTGTTATGGTTCAAACAGCTACCTGGGGGTTCAATCGATTCCTTCCAAACTTTAATGGAAAAGTTTTTAGCTCAGTATTTTGGCAATCGGAAGCAGAAGAGGACCATTTCTAACCTATTTACGATGAGGCAAGGGAAATGAGAAACTTTGAAAAATTTCTTGTCCAGATTCAATTTGGAGATGGAAATGATACCAAGTTGCGATCAACCAGCAGCGGTGGAAGCTTTCAAAGTGGCTGTCGAATAAGGAATCAGTTTTCATAGATCCTTGGTGAAGTCAACACCCCTTAATATGGGTCAGTTGAATTCACGGGCACATGGATATTTGAGATTGGAAGAAGATGAACAAGAAAGGGGTCATCGTTCGGCGTTGGTCAGTGTGGAAAATAAATCGAAGGAAATGATAATCATGAAAGCTGATAGTACGAACAACCCACGCTCAACTCCGTACAGATAGCAGGAGAAGAGGCCAAGGTATGACTTACCTGAAACGCCACTTCGAACGACCTTAGCAAAATTGTACAACGAGAATAAGGCAAAAAACATCTTCCGTTCACCATTTTTGCTGAGAACGCCACCAGAACAGCAGGACCGTTCGAAGCACTGTGCGTTCCACAATGACTTCGGCCATTTAACCAATGAATGCAGGCATTTGAGGAGACAGGTTGAGACTTTAATAGCCAAAGGAGATTTGAAGGAGTACGTGGACAACGGAACAAAAACATTTGACCGCCCGAAGAACAATAAGGTTGTGGGTGGACATCCAGTGAAAATCATTGACACGATCCATGGAAGACCAGAAGAGGATGAGGAAATCCGTTCTGTTTAGCGTTCACGAATGCGCAATGCGAACAAAATCTAAAGAGTTGGGGAGGTGAACGTAATTCATAATTACCTAATGCCGACCATATCATTTACCCAAGAGGACTTGAGACGCGTACAGTTGCCGCATGAGGATCCACTGGTAATTTCCATCATAATTTCAAATTATTTAGTTAAAAGGGTATTGGTTGATCCAGGTAGCAGTACGAACGTCTTGACCAAGTCAGCCTTCGAAAAAATCAGCATCAGCACGGAGCTAATCAGGCCAACTGCCAGTCCGCTCGCAAGCTTTGATGGGAAGAGGATCTGCCCAATTGGAGTATTGAATTTACCTATAATAGTGGCAAAACGAACTATGACAGAAAATTTTATGATGGTGGATGTACAACCCTCCTACAATTTGATTATGGGGAGAGGGTGGATTCACCGAATGCAGGGAGTTCCTTCAACTCTGCATCAGGTGATGCGATGTGTTGATCTTTCAGGGAAGGGATTTGTTGACATCCAAGGAGATCAAGTGGTGGCAAAATAATGCTACGCCATTGTCACAAAAAGTTTGAGGGACGAAAGTGCCGAATGCTCCTTATAGCAATTACCAAACGGTCCTGATCAGACTGATGATGATGAGAAGACAGAGGAGGATACTATTATAGTAGATCTGATCGTCGGGAGCAAGGGAAAGACCACCCGAATTGGAAGAAGCCTCAGTTCAAGTGAAAGGAGCAGCTTGATTTCCATGCTAAGATCGAATGCCGATGTTTTCGCTTGGGAGCACAGCGACATGCCCGGGATTGACCCAAGAACCATGATGCATACTTTAAGTGTTCATCCTGGCGCACAACCCGTACGACAGCGACCCAGAAGGATCAAAACTGAATGAGGAAAATTTGTAGCGGAAGAAGTTGACCGGTTGTTAGAAAATGGCTTTATCAGAGAAGTTCATTATCCCAATTGGATGTCCAATGTTGTTGTCGTACAAAATAAGAATGAGAAGTTCCGAATGTGTGTGGATTTCACCAATTTAAATAAAGCTTGCCCGAAGGATAGTTTTCATTTACCAAAGATAGACCGCATGATCGATGCAACTACCGGGTTTGAACGACTCACCTTCCTGGATGCTTATTCAGGATACAATCAAATCCCAATGAACCCAAAAGATGAAAATAAAACGGCATTTATAACTGAAAAAGGGACCTATTGTTACAAGGTTATACCATTCGGTCTCAAAAATGCAGGTGCAACTTATCAGCGGCTGATCGATAAGATTTTCAAGGCTCAGATTGGAGATGCGGTTGAGGCTTACATAGATGATATGGTTGTTAAGAGCCAACGCAAGGATGATCACCTGAAACACTTGGAGGATGTGTTCACATCCCTGCGATCGCACAAAATGAAGCTGAACATAGAGAAATGTACTTTTGGTGTCTCTTCGGGACAATTCCTGGGGCACATAGTTAATAAAGATGGAATCAAGGCTAGTCCTGCACAAGTCCAGGCGTTGATCGAAATGAAGGCACCAGAATCCCCAAAAGAAATTTAGGTGCTTACAGGAAGATTAACAACTCTAAGCCGGTTTATTTCTAAGTTGTTAGATAGATGTAAGCCATTCTTTGATGTACTTAAGTCTAAGAAAACGATGGCTTGGGGAGAGAAACAACAAGAAGTTTTCGATCAGCTGAAGCTCTATATGGCAAAACCACCGATCCTGACGGAACCTAGAGATCATGAGTCTTTAACTCTATATCTAGCAGTTTCACCGAACGCTGTCAGTTCAGTGTTGGTGAGAGATGATGGGAACATGTAATACCCAATTTACTATGCAAGTAAGACATTGATTGATGCCGAAAGAAGGTATTCGAAGACAAAGAAAGTAATTTTGGCTTTGGTCCAGGCCAAACGGAAGTTACGGCATTATTTCGAATCTCATCCGATCAGGATCCCTACAACATTTTTGATCAAAGCAATTTTATCAAAACCTGACTTCTCTGGACGAACGACTAAGTGGTCAATAGAATTGAGTATGTTCGATATCACCTATGAGCCACGAACGTCAATAAAGGGTCAAGCGGTGGCGGACTTTCTCCTCGAATATGAAGCAACCGAAGATGAGATCAACGGTGAAAATCCAAGGTGGGTGCTTTATGTGGATGGTTCTATGAATAGCCTGGGGGCAGGTGTGGGGATCGAATTAATATCCCCAGAAGGCACCAAGTTGCAACAATCAATCAAACTATGCTTCGAAAGTTTGAACAATGAGTCTGAGTATGAAGCAGTTCTGGCAGGTTTAAGGTTGGCGAAGGAACTCCAGATCCAGGAATTAACAGTGTTCAACGACTCACAATTAGTCATAAATCATATCGCAGGAAGTTACAACACAAATGAGGAAAGGATGTTGGAGTACAAAAAGGCTGTTCAGGAAAAAACACAAAACTTTCAGGTAGTAACTTTCAAGCAAATTCCACTGGCGGAAAATCATGGGGTTGATCATGTAGCAAATCAGGCATCATCAGCTGGAGATGATATGGTCAGGATAATTCCCGTGGATGAACATTTCATTCCATCTATCGGGAAAAAGAATGAGGTGTGCGTGATTCCGTATGAACCAATTTGGATGACCCAATACTTCAATATTTACTAATTGGGGTTTTGCCAGAAGATCGACGGGAAGCAAAGAAAGTGAAATCAGTTTCTGCCAAGTATTTAGTGATCAATGGATTTTTATACCGCCGATCGATGTCCGGGCCTTACTTGCGGTGTTTGACCCCGCCTGAAGCACAAGAAGTACTCAAGCAGTTGCACGATGGAACTTGTGGAGGTCATATTGGGGGTAGGTCATTATCCCACAGAGCAATAACACAAGGTTATTTTTGGCCGTACATGATCCGAGATGCGGAAGAGTACGCGAAAAGGTGCAACAAGTGTCAAAGGCATTCACATATAATTCATCAACCAGTAGAACTCCTCACAGTAATGGCGTCGCCCGTTCCGTTCGCACTATGGGGAATGGATGCGGTCGGACCACTAACAAGGGAAACATCAAATAAAAAACATGTGCTTCTGGCCACAAATTATTTCACTAAATGGGTGGAGGCGAAGGCTTATGTAAGAATCACGCACACTCAGGTGATTGATTTTATTTTAAATCATATAATCTACAGGTTCGGAGTGCCAAAGTACATAATGATGGACAACGGCAAAAACCTGGACAATCAATACGTTTGGGAGTTATTGGACGAGTATGGCATCAATCAGAATTTATCATCGGTCAGTTACCCATAAGCAAACGGACAAGCCGAAATAACAAACATAACAATTTTTGCCGGAATAAAAATAAAATTAGAAGGGATTGAAGAAAAAGGACGATGGTTAGAGGAATTGCCAAGAGTCCTCTGGAGCTACCGAACGACTCCCCGAAAGCCGACCGGGTTGACTCCATTCGCTATGGTGTACGGTGTCGAGGCAGTAATTCCAATTGAATTGGAAGTTCCCACAACGAGAACACAACTCTTCGATCCTGAACAAAATGAAGAAATTCTTAAAATTGAAGGCAATTTCATGGATGAGAAAAGGGAAATGGCCACAATAGGGGTTGGCAGAATATCAACAAAGATTGATGAGGAGTTACAATAGAAAGGTGAAGCCAATATCGTTCCAAGTGGGGGATCAAGTACTGAGGGTGTTGGCTAAAAGATCAAATAATTTAAATCCTACATGGGATGGGCCATACACAATAACTGAGGTGATCGGAAAATGAGCTTATAGGTTGGCCGATCAACATGGGAAACAGATCGAACGGGCATGAAATGGAATCCATCTAAAGAGGTATTTTCAATAGAGAATCAATTTTGCAATATAAATGGCTTTAAATTTGTTCATACATCTGTTTCAAAGTTATATGCTGTTTATAAAAGCTCCATATCAAATCAATAAAAATGTCGCATTCATATTTCTATTCTCCAAATACTTGTGCTCAACAATCACAAAAATTCATGAAAAGCCTAAGTAAAAGACTTGGCCAAAATATATAAGCCATCTAGGCGAAAAAGACCATCCAAAAAGATGGCATCATTCTAGTTCCTGTTCCAAAAATCTCACAGAGCTGCATCTCAAAAATATGTGTTCTAAAAACACATCAACATGTTCAAAATTTTAGCACATCATTGTCAGCACAAAACCTGTTCAAAAAACGCTCACCATAAGAGCGACAAAAATAATATATTGTTTTACAGACCATGAATATTGTTCAAAATAAAACCTCCAGTTAAGAGTTTGAAGGTAAATCGTTCTGAATCACTTCTTCGGCACTTGGCTGTTGATTCTCTGAAGGAGGAACGGAGGGTTCAGTTGCCACTTCATCAATAACATTTGCGGCAGAAGGAACTGTAGAAATAGGATCTGGGCGATCAACTGGAAAAATTCCGTGCAAGAGAAACTGAGCAAAGTCCTTCTCGTCTTTGCTCGGTTTGGGCTCAACGTACGGATTAATGACACCACAAGTAGTATCATGAGCCTCCGGATCTTCATATGAACGCTCAGAAGGATCCATCGACATTTGGTCATGGCAAAATCTGAACCCGTCATAGAATTTTATATCAAAAATGTTCACATACCTTCGATGCATTTCCATACCGCCTCTTCGGCAAAGCTCTAAACCGAATGTCAGAACAACGTTCGAAGTTTCAAGGTTATGGATTTGCTTTTGTAGATCAGCAATCTGATCGACGATTTTTCTTAAGCTCTCCAACTCAGACTCCGCGATCTTCTTTTGCTTTTCAGCTAGAGTGGCACACTTGTCAGCCCTCAGATACACTGCGTCCATGCTCTTTCTCTTATATTCCCCTGCCTCAACGGCCTTGTAGAGAGCTAGGACATCAAAAACAGACTGAAGCGAGCAGAAATGTTAATATTACGTTAAAAAAAAAAATTACCTCCAAAATTGAAACAGGAGCCCTAGCCAAAAGCTCGTTCTGATCGACATGTTGTTGGAAAATCTCATATTTTGGTGGCCACATACCACGAGCAAGTGCCATCAGAGAATCCGGATCTAACACAGCTAACAAACGGCGATTCAGAACGCTTCCATCACTTTTTTTGAACTTAGGAGTCCAACTGCCTTCAGGGTCAAATTTTGGAGGGAAGCAGCAGTCAGGAATGGTGTAGCCACTCACAGATCTGGCCTTCCTCAGCATTTTTTCATGCTTCTCAGAGTCATTCTTTTTTACATGCTCTGAAGGGGGGCCAAGCTGTAATTTTTTCTGAACGGGAGCGCCGTCATCGGTGTTTGTCCTTTTCAGAAGCCCATTTGCTTTCTTTGGGTCTTCAGTCAGATCGATCACCTTGTTCTTCCCTTTATCAACAGATGAGCTGATGGGGGTGGGATATTTTTTTAGCACGACGCTTTTGGAGGCTGTTTCTGGAATTTCCATTATAGTGGCTTCTGAAGCACTTGCAACAATGGATTTCAAATTCTGGGAAGTTAAAAGAATTTTGCTGGAGGGAAGAGTTGCAAAGACCTTCTCGTTCAGATACTCCAGACGTTCGGCTGTAAATAACACACAAACATTTGATCAAAAGTAAATCAATGCGCAGTTCAAGAAAAATAGGCAAAATTTGAAAAATACAAAGGGGCACTTGCCAGGATTCTTGAATCCACATTTGTATTTTTTACAAATACCGAAGGTCCTTGGTAGAGGGTATGGGCCGGATGCATCCACCCTCCAATTTCCCCTAATTTTCACCACTTTATCTTTCCATTCCTTTTCAGAAGAAGGATTCCCATCACAAAGTTTCAGAGTTGAATAAGGGTGCAGATGGTACCGACCAGAGTTTTTTCTGATCTGATCAACTTTGTAACAGAGCAAGAAGTCACCCAAACCTAAATTCAAATCTCGTTCACTGTTCAGAACGAGCATTACAGACAGATGCCTGAAAAAATTAGGGTTCACTTGCAAGGGTGTAAGCCCTAAAGAATAAAGAATGTAGTGATAGAAGGGATGAAGAGGAAATCTGAGTACGGCCAAATGATGCGCAGAAAACAGAGCTTCATCCGGTCCAACTTCTTCATACGATTTGAAGTTCAAATCGGAGGAATACTCAGAAATTGAAACGTCATTGGGAATTTCAAACTTTATTTTACACCTATCGGATAGGGAAAGTTTGCATAATTGTTTACGAGAAAGTTTTTTTGGTTTCAATTTACTGGGACTTGGGGCAACTTCAGAGGTAGAAACAATAGGAATTTCATTCGCCACCACTTCCAAAGAAGGGGTTCGGCTACTGTCGCTACTCATGATTCTAGATTAAAGTAAGAAAAAATGAGAAGGAAGGAGTTTAACCTTAAAGAGTTTTTTTTGGCTGAAATCTTCAAAGCTCCAGAGAGAAAGATCTTTGTTTGCCTTTGTAATTGAGGGATGAAGGGCGGTGAAGATGAAGCAAAATGGCAGTTACATAACCCTTCGAATTCCCACCCTATTTCAAAAGATGAAATGGGCTTGGAAATTGGGGGCAAAGTGTAAGCCCATATTTCGTATTGGGCCCATCAGCCAAAGCAATACTTGATCAAAATTCGACATAAAGGTCAGTTGGCCCAATAAGAGAATGATGCCCAAGAAATAAAAGAACTTGTAACAGCCCGACAATTACAAAATGCACAATAAAATCCAAATTGAAAGCATTAGATATGTTTTCAATACAGTAATATTATTTTTAATGTAATTTAATACCCATTTATGAGGGAAAAATGGAGCTCATATATAAAAAGGATGGAAAGAGTCCAAAAAAAAGATCCAATTCTTTCCCACTCTAACTATTTCTTCAAAGTTCTACTATTTTTCTGTCATTTTTGTATATAAATTGCTTCTGATTAAATTATAAAGGTATCAATTCGTTCGGAGTCTACGAACGGGTTTACACTTGGTTAGGGTTTTGCTAGAAAATCCTAGATACCGAATTAGTTGCTCATGGTAGAAGGATACTGCATAGTTGATGTAGAATCGCCCTCCATGGTCGTCTTCTCCGGATCTCTAGGTCTTGAATGACTCCTCTCTTTGAATGATATGAATCTGGAAATTGGGTAGAAAGAAGTTCCAAAATTATGTGGAGAGAATTCCCCCAAAATATATGGAGAGAAGTCCCAAAATTATGGGGAGGGAAGTCCCTTAGATCAGTAGCAAAGCTTGGTATTTATAGACAAAGCCAAGGAAAACCCTAACTTGTGGAATAAGATTACCCTTTTTCGTAATTTCACACCCAACCAAGAAAAACTCTAATATCTTATGTATAATATGTGAATATTACATGTATAAAGGTGTTGGGGTCAAACTTAAAGTCATCCGGGTCAAAACGGATCAATCCGGGTCAAAATAGGATTTTGGCCCGAATCTAAAATTTACAGTTTTTTTTGCAGGATACCTCACTCGTTTGATCATATCTGGAGCTACACATATTAGATGGAAGCGTGTAATAGCTTGTTGGAAATATGACTTCATTCTCTTGATGATAGGCTCAAGAATCACTTCATTTGGATCTGTTTTGACTGAGATATGAGCTCCCGAAGTTGGCTGAAATTTTATGCTGAAAGCATTGTTCACTACGCTTTAAGTGTAGATTCAAGCGTAAAAATGTATTTTTTGGCCACCTTTTGTTTCTGAAAGCGTAGGCTTAAACATAGATTCTTCATGAAAATCATTTTTCTCCGCAATTGTGCCAAAATGACCGTCTTGATTCTACGAGACTTTTTGCTTTAGGTAACGGCTTCGGAAAATGCCATTTTTTACCCTCCGGGAGCCATTTTTGTTTTGAAAATACCTCTTTGACTCTCCTCTTGGATAGAAACGAACATGAACTTGGTTAGTTTACCAAAGTTAGCTCTATTTCTTCATTAAACTCCCGAAACATGCTTGAACACACAAACGACATAAAAATACCATATAATGGAATGAAAGAACATAACTAATGCAAGATAGAGGCTTAAAATGGACACTTTTGAGCGCCTATCACACCCTCAAACTTACATATTGCTAGTCCCTTAGCAATGAACTCAGGAAAACTATCTTGTGCTGATATTTGATATAACTAATCTAGCATAATCCCTTACTTTCGTGAGGGTCGACGATTACACTTAGCGCATGTAACAAGCCTTTTAAACTCCTCGGTAACACCGAGTGGACGAGTGAAGTCTCGTGAGGGTTTCTAGTGATGGTACCCACAAACATCTCCATTCTTTAAAATCACGCATTCATGAATTCACACACAAGTTAAATAAGTCATGATGCAATACACAAGATAACAAAAATATAAATACTTCCACTCACTACCGAACAATAACTATCTCGAGCTTCATGTTATGAATGGTTCCCACTAAAGTGAATGATTTCACTATTTTCTACTCCCAATCTAGACAACCTTCCGTGTTTTTATGCACATTTTACCATGGTATTTCAATCTCTCTTCTTCCTACTTCGTTGATCAAATTTTGCCATTTTTCATATAACTTAATCTTTCCGTCATTCCACTTTTCATCCCTTTTTGTCTTTCTAAATTCCAGAGTTTCCAACGAGGATTTTTAATCTCGACCAACTAGGCCCGAGCTTCTTCCGTGGGATTTATGCTCATTAGTTTACTTCCCTTTAAACGCGAACAATGATATTAGTGATACCAATGTCCGGTTACTCAGATCAAAAAATTACTTTTTGCATTTTATTTTTCAAAATAAATTTTTAATTTTTCCTCCATTTCAACCATAACATCTCCCCTTCTCCCCTTTTATTGTGAAAACATTATTTTTTCAACTACATAGTCAAATATTAACTTTTTTTCCCATAGTGAATGTGTGTTTGTTCTTATAGGTCAAAGTCATCCTTCTTGATTTCAATTTCACTAATTCACTCACACATGTAAAACCACATCACTTCACTAACTCAATTTAATCATCACTCTCATGAATGGGAATATCACAATACATATTACTCATGCATCATAAACATAAACTCAATCAACTTGTAATGCAAAACATTCATGAATTAAAACAAAGAATTTCTCCAAAAAAATTCAATTATTTTCATTTGTTTTTCAATCATTCCTTATACCAACTATACCTTCCCCCCAAACTTAAATTAAACCATATCCTCATGGTTCACAATCATACTCATGAGAAAGAATATAGTTACCCTTGAAACGCATATCTGGAATTTCAACTCTTTATGTTCATTCTCCTCCCACAAACTTGAATCGAGCTACATGTAGAAATATTCAACAAAGCACACATACCCAATATCATAGCAAAAGAAGAAGAAATATAATCATCACTTTTCGGAAATTATTACTCAACCTAGCAAAAGGAATGAAATATATATATATATATATATATATATATATATATTATAAAATAAATAAACATGATTTGGCCTTAAGGGCCTACAATTATATGGAATTGAAAAACAATGATTTGGTCTTAAGAGCCTACAATCTCTAATAATTGAAATTGCAGAAATTAAATAACTTACTAGTATACAAACCAAGGCTAGAAACTAACTTTCACAACCTAGGACCAATGTTTAATGTCTTTGGCTTGACGACTCCGCAAAGGGTTATCCAACACCCTTCCTCTCTTCAACACTTCCACTACATGGGGGAGCAAGTGTGGGAAGTAAATCATTCCACGTTGTCCACTGTGAACACTTAGCAATAAGCAAGACATCAAGCACATAATAATCGTCACATACCTTCTCTCCTCTGTCATGTTTTACCTTCATCCAATGTTTAACATCTATGTCCAACGATTCTTCTGTCACTAAATTAGGTAATGGGTCCTTCACCACCTCATCAATCCCATCAAATACATAGTACTCATCCCTTCCTTGTTTATCTTCAAAACACAACTCATCGACACATTGAGTAAATATTGCTTGAGGTTCATATGGTGTCTCTATTGACTCTTGTGGTAAAGGAATGGTTTGTGTACTCTCATCATATGCAATGTCACTCTTAATTTCAAAACCTTCCTCTATTTCACTGTCCTCATCTTCAAAATTATCTAACACTTGATTTGGCAAATCCTCCATTCTCATAGAATCAACTAGTTGCCATAACCTAATCAAAGCTTGTGAATTAGAGTTTAATTGATTTTCAATCTCTCTCAAGGTTCTTATCAGTTTATCTTCATCACCAGTTGATATAGGCATCATATTTTGATTTTGGAACTGGAGTGGATTTTGGTTGAAGGGTTGATATGATTGGAAAGATTGGGTATTACTGGACTGAAAATCCTGAGTACTGAATGGTTGTTGACCTCTATTGAAACTTGGTTGAGGATTTTCAGTGTTAGGAAAGTATGAATTGTCTCCATTGTATATGATCTCCTCATAATTTCGAGGGGTCTCAATTTTGCCCATATATACTAAGAATTGGTCATTAGAAGACAATGACTCCGGACGGAGGTTTGCTCTGATTTCTCTCAAATGGGCTAAGAATTTATCTTCAACAGACAATGGCTCCAGACACAAATATGCATTTGACTCTTTAAATTGGAATTGATTCGATGGTTGAGGATAATAATCTTGACTATATAATCGATACCCTAATTCGTGATCAAAATATTGTGGATCCTCATTAAAGCTTTTATATGAATTTCCTATACCTGGTTGTTGGTATTGAAAAGTGGGACGATCTCTCCAATCCGGGTTGTATGAATTATAATATGGAACACTCGCCGAATTGGTATAACCATTATACATTTTTTTCTTTTTTGACAATCACAAAATTAAGGTTTTGAGGTCCTAAACAATGTGTTTTGGCCGAAAATCAATGGGGCTCACTGTATATAGTGAGTTTTGTTTATTGACTCATTTTCACTAAAAAAACCTCTCTTATTTTGCGAAAATAGGAGTTTCTGACAGTTTACACGAAAATTGTAGATTTTTTTTTTTAATAAAAACTATGGACCGAAAATAAAGATAAAATTATGCGTAAAATTAAGATGCAGTAAAACTCACAAGTGGTCCAACGACACAATAGTCACTGCTCCGCCGATTCCCTTCGCGCTTTTCAATGTACCTCGCAAAAACATAAAATCCAACTTTAAATACAATACAAACAATTCAAGTATACTAAATTACTAAAATTTAGAATATCCGTTAGTCCCCGACAACGGCGCCAAAACCTTGATGTTTGTCAGGTGTGTACAAAATATGTAGTTAAAAACAATACCTTAAAGACAATAGGTTTTACCTATCGCAAGTGCACGAATCGTATTATAGTATAATTCAGCTTGGTAAAGGTTATTGATCTCACAAACACTAAGTCGTATTCTGAATTCTCGTAAAATAATATTCTTTAATTGCTAGAAAAATATGGGTTATCGTTTTGAAATTAATTAACTAATTAACTAAGAAATCAATTAAAGATAGATTAAGACAAGAACAATAGAAATAAAATCTAGGGTTTTCATACTCCACGACTAACCACATAATATAATTCTCAATTCGCTCAATTGCAAGAGGGCGATCCATAACTGTGAATCAGGTCATACTGTAAATAGCAAAATATAACCCCCAAAAGGATTACCCTCAACCGGATTGCGACAACCCATCTCATGACTTGCCTAACTAGTACATGCCAATTAAATTACCTTAATCTACTCATAATGCATGAAAATAAACTAAAGCATGTCTATATTAAATCGCCAAGGCATGACCTGTGTCAACCTAGGGTTTCAAGTTTTATTACTATCATTGTGTAGAAAATCATAAGTTAAGCATCCGAGTTCCAGCCCATAGTGAATAACCATGATTGTGTAAGATAAATATATTCATTCAGTCTAAGACAAGAATCATAATAAATATATAAACTTATATCAATAATAAAAACGGTCTCTCATCTACTACAATCTTCACAGTATGGTCACAGTTTCCCCTTGTTACAATTGAAAACAAAGAAGAACTATATTACTTGGTTAGGGTTTTGCTAGAAAACCCTAGATACCGAATTAGTTGCTCATGGTAGAAGGATACTGCATCGTTGATGTAGAATCGCCCTCCATGATCATCTTCTCCGGATCTTTTGGTCTTAAATGACTCCTCCCTTTGAATGATATGAATCTAAAAATTGGGTAGAAATAAGTCCCAAAATTATGTGGAGAGAAGTCCCCCAAAATCTGTGGAGATAAGTCCCAAAATTATGGGGAGAAAAATCCCCTAGATCTGTAGCAAAGCTTGGTATTTATAGACAAAGCCAAGGAAAACCCTAATTTGTGGAATATGATTACCCTTTTTCATAATTTCACACCCAACCAATAAAAACCCTAATATATGATGTATAATATGTTTATATTACATGTATAGAGGTGTTGGGGTCAAACTTAAAGTCATCCGGGTCAAAACGGATCAATCCGGGTCAAAATAGGATTTTGGCCCGAATATGAAATTTCCAGCTTTTTCTGCAGGACACCTCTCGCTATTTTGATCATATCTGAAGCTACACATATTGTATGGAGGTGTGTAATATATTTCTGTAAATATGACTTCAAGATATTTATGATAGGCTCAAGAATCACCTCATTTGGACATGTTTTGACCGAGATATGAGCTCCCGAAGTTGGATGAAAGTTTATGTTGAAAACACTGTTCACTACGCTTTAAGCGTAGGTTCAAGCGCAAAAATGTGTTTTCTGGTAACTTTTTGCTTCTGAAAGCGTAGGCTTAAGCATAGATTCTTCATGAAAACCACTTTTCTCCGCAATTGTGCCAAATGACCGTCTTGATTCCACGAGACTTTTTGCTTTAGATAACGGCTTCGGAAAATGCCGTTTTTGCTATTCGGGAGTCATTTTTGTCTTTAAAACACCTCTTTGACTCTCCTCTTGGATAGAAACGAACATGAACTTGGTTAATTCACCAACATTAGCTCTATTTCTTCATTAAGCTCCTGAAACATGCTTGAACATACAAACAACATAAGAATACCAAATAATAGAATGAAAGGACATAACTAATGCAAGATAAGATTTTAAAATGGACACTTTTGAGCGCCTATCACTTATTAAGGCATACATTGATGATACTGTGGTAAAGAGCAAGAGAAAATAAAGCCATCTGGGGCATCTACAACAAGTGTTTGACACCTTGAGAAGGCATGACATGAAACTCAACCCGACCAAATGTTCTTTCGATATGTAATTTGACTAGTTCTTGGGACATATTGTGGATCGGACGGGAATACAAGCCAACTCGACCCAGGTCAAAGCCCTACTGGAAATGAAAGAACCCCGAACGTAGGTCCAGGTCTTGACCGGGAAAGTGATCACTCTTAATAGATTCGTTGCAAGACTTACCGATTGTTGCAGACCTTTCTTCCAAGCAATCAAGACAAAGAAAGGTGAAGTCTGGGGCCCTAAGCAAACCAAGCCCTATCCAGATTGAAAGAATATATGACCAGACCCCCAATCCTGGCCACTTCGGAACCCGATGAGGTCCTATACATGTACCTAGCAATTTTAGCAGTTTCAACCAGCGCAACCCTCGTTAGGGAGGATAGGAATCTCCAGATGCCCGTCTTTTACACCAGCAAGTCCTTGGCCGAGGCAGAGACCCGCTATAGTAAGCAAGAAAAACTTGTGTTATATCTGGTAAATGTAAAACGACGCCTCAGGCACTACTTTGAAGCTCACCCAATCGTGGTCTCGACCACTACTCCCATCTGGGTCATTATGTCAAAACCTGACCTTTCAAGCAGAATTTCGAAGTGGGCCATCGAATTGGGACTCTACGACATCACCTACGTCCTCCGAGTCTCCATCAAAGGTCAGGCAGTGACATACTTTTTGCTGGAAGAAGAGACTGAGGACACTGATCTTACTAACACACCGATCATGTGGAAGCTATTTGTGGATGGTTCAGCCAGTTCAAATGGGTCCGGGGTCAGGATAGAGATTTAAACACCCAATGAAACCTATTTCTAAATGTTGGTAAGGTGACAGTTCCTAGCAACCAACAATGAAGCCGAGTATGAAACAGTCATATCCGGCCTACAGTTGGCCAGAAGCCTCCGGATCTAAAGCCTTGCGGTACAACGACTCCCAGCTGGTCATCCGGTAAATCACTGGGGAATACAGGACCAAATATCCGAAAATGGAATCCTATCGGGCACTTGTATTTAAGGAGTCCGAGGGTTTCCAAAGGCTGAACTTTAACTAAATTCCAAGAGATGAGAACACAAGTGCTGACCACTTGGATAATCAGGCATCATCGGCCGACAAGGACTCAACCCGGGTAGTGCTGATAGATCCCTTAGCAAGACCTAGCATTCAGAAACTAGAACAAGTAATGTTGATCCCGTGGGAGCCCAACTGGATGGATCTCTTGGTGGAATACTTAAGGAATGGGACCCTCCCTATGTCCAAAGCGGAAGCTCGTAAGGTCCATATGAAATCAGCCAGATACTCTATCATCAGAGGGCAACTCTACCGAAAGTCATTTTCGGGACCACACCTAAAAAGTGTAACTCCCTCCGAAGCTCGGGTCGTGATGGAAGAGATTCACAGTGGGGCCTGTAGGAACCATTCGGGAGGCAGGTCTCTTGACCTGTCTCAAGGGTACTTTTGGCCGTACCTATCTCGGGATGTTGAAGCCTATGCCCGAAGGTGCAAAGCATGCCAAATGCACAGGGATGCAATCCATCAGCCGCCAAAATTCCTACACCCGACTGTGGTCCCGTATCCTTTCGGCGGATGAGGAATGGATATTGTTGGTCCTCTCCCAAAGGCAACGCGATCAACCACCCACGTATTGCTGATTACTGATTGTTTCACTAAATGGGTAGAGGCTGAAGCTTACCCCTCAATCAAGAGCAATCACGTCATCAAATTCATCTGGAGTCATATAATATGTAGGTTTGGGTTGCCCAGAACAATTATGATGGATAACGGCAGAAATTTGGATTACCAGAAAGTAAGAACATTTTTTGCCAAACACGATATCAATAAAAACACTTCATATGTGGGGTACCCTCAAGGAAACGGTCAGGCTGAAAGAACTAACCAAACCATCTTTGATACTCTCGCAAAGAAGCTTGAGGAAGCTAAGGGTGCCTGGTTGGAAAAGCTACCCGAATTACTATGGTCATACGGGACAACTCCCAGGCAGCCCACTGGGGAGACGCCTTTTGCCATGGCATATAGTGTTGAGGCTGTGATCCCGATAGAGGTTAAAGTACAAACCCTAAGGAGCGAGGCCTGGGATGAGGGCCCGGACAACCAGCATCTGGCTCATAACCTAGATCTGTTGTATGAAAGGAGGGAAGCAACAGGAATCAGATTGGCAGCTTACTAGCACCGCGATAGGAATCACTTCAACTAAAAATTTAAAAGAAGGGAATTCCAGATCGGGGACACGGTCCTTAGGCAAAAAATTGGACTGGTTGACAAGCTTAGATAACCTTGGGAGGGCCCTTACACCGTCACCAAAGTCATCGGGCATGGGGCATACCGTTTCTGTAAAAATGAGGACGGACGGATGAAACCAAACTCCCAAAATGATTCCCGACTAAAGAAGTACTACCCGTAGCCGGGCCGCTCATTTTCATTTATCTAGTTTCTTTATTTCTGTAAAAGAAGGCATCAGTGCCTGACATACTATTTTCCATCAATAAAATGTCTCTTTTTGACAAAAGAAGCTTGCAGAGGACTATGGTAACACAAAATTATCTAAGTGTTGTGACATCTCTCGCATGGCCTCAAGAGCCTGAAAGACACAACACCAATCCACAAGTGATCAAAATTTTACAAAAATTATCTAAGTGTTGTGACGTTTCTCGCATGGCCTCAAGAACCCAAAAGACACAACACCGATCCATAAGTAATCAAAACTTTATAAAATTATCTAAGTGTTGTGACGTATCTCGCATGATCTCAAGAACCGGAAAGATACAACACCGATCCACAAGTGATCAAAATTTTATAAAAATTATCTAAGTGTTGTGATGCCTATCGCATGGCCTTAAGAGCCCGAAAGACACAACACCGATCCACAAGTGATTAAAATTTTACGAAAATTATCTAAGTGTTGTGACACCTCTCGCATGGCCTTAAGAGCCTGAGAGACACAACACCGATCCATAAGCGATCAAAATTTTACAAAAACTATCTAAGTGTTGTGACGTCTCTCGCATGGCCTCAAGAGCCCGAAAGACACAACACGGATCCATAAGCGATCAAAATTTTACAAAAAATATCCAAGTGTTGTGATGTCTCTCGCATGGCCTCAAGAGCCCGAAAGACACAACACCGATCCACAAGTGATCAAAATTTTACAAAAAATATTTAAGTGTTATGACATCTCTCGCATAGTCTCAAGAGCCCGAAAGACACAACACCGATCCATAAGTAATCAAAACTTTACAAAAATTATCTAAGTATTGTGATGTCTCTCGCATGGTCTCAAGAACCGAAAAGACACAACACCGATCCACAAGTGATCAAAATTTTATAAAAATTATCTAAGTGTTGTGACGCCTCTCGCATGGCCTTAAGAGTCCGAGAGACCCAACACTGATCCACAAGTGATCAAAATTTTACAAAAATTGTCTAAGTGTTGTGATGCCCCTCGCATGGCCTCAAGAGCCCAAAAGACACAACACCGATCCACAAGCGATCAAAATTTTACAAAAGTTATCTAAGTGTTGTGACGCCTCTCGCATGGCCTCAAGAGCCCGAAATACACAACACCGATCCACAAATGGCCAAGTTATCAAAATCTTATGAAATAAACTAAGTGTTACAACACTGTCCTTCATATATCAAACTTTTATGAAAGTTTACTTAGTCTTACAACACTGTTCTCAAGGCTACAAGAGCCCGAAAGATATAAAAGTGACCACAATATTGAGAAACGAATCATACATTCATTGACTATTGATAGGTGTCAAATATTAGACATTTTGATACTTTAACTCACTATTGTTACGTGCTTTCATTCCATTATTTGGTATTTTTATGTTGTTTGTGTGTTAAAGCATGTTTCAGGAGCTTAACAAAGAAATTGAGCTAATTTCGGTGAATTAACTGAAGTGCATGTTCTTTCTATTTAAAGAGGAGAGTCACAGTGGCAGTTCGAGACAAAAATGGCTCCCAGAGGGCAAAAATGGTATTTTCAGAAGCCTTCATCTTCAGCAAAAAGTATCATGGGTTCAAGGCGGTCGTTTCGGTGCATTCACGGAGAAAAGTGGTTTTGAAGAAAACACCTACGCTTTCAGTTTTAAAAAGTGGTTGGAAATCACATTTTTACGCTTGAACCTATGCTTGAAGGTACGCTTGTACCTACGCTTGAATCATAGACCAAGTACGCTTGAAGCGTATCTGCGGCAACTTGTTGAGATTTTTGTCTGTTCAACCCCCGATTTGACTCCAAGACGTAGCTACGAATCCAGACCTATGTATACATGTATATACACACACACATATATATATATATATATATATATATATATATATCAGATTTTAGTTTTTTGTGAGTTTTAGACTGAAAATGGCCTCTCTACACCATTGCCTACATCTACACGATCATATATCTGTGTTAGGTCAGACGTTCATTCAGAGAGAGAGGTTGGTCATTGATTTTGGTGGGTTCATTAGTTCTCACGTTCATATTCAGACTTGCTGTTGTTGAGAGTCATATTCAAACCTAGAGATCCAGAGAAAAATACCATGAAGAACGTTTCTACATCATCGATGCAATCACCTTCCACCATGGCCAACTAACTCGGTATCTAGGGTTTTTTAGCAAAACCCTAGCCAAGTAATATAGTTCTTTCATTATTTTCAATTGTAACGAGGGGAAACTGTTGACCATACTGTGGTGATTGTAGTAGTTAAGAGACCGTACTGATTTGTAATATAAAATTCTATGTTTGTTCTAAATTCTTGTCTTAGATGGAATGAATGTATTATTTTACACAACTATGATTATTCAATATGAGCATGAACTAGGATGCTTAATTATGGTTTTCTACACAATGGTGGTAATGAAACTTGAAACCCTAGGTTGACACAGGCCATGCCTTGGCGATTTAATATAGACATGTTTTAGTTTATTTTCATGCATTAGGAGTATATTAGAGTAATATAATTGGCATGCACTAGTTAGGTTAGTCATGAGATGGGTTGTCGCAATCCGGTTGATGGTATTCCTTTTTGGGATCGTATTTAGCTATTTATGGTACTGCTTGATTCACATTTATGGATCGCCCTCTTCTAGTTGATACAGTGAGGAACAATATTTTGCGGTTAGTGGTGGAGCGATGAAAACCATAGTTTTCTCTCTCCTCTTTATCACAACTAATTTACTTTGTTTTCTAGATAATTTTAGTCAAAATAGATAATTTGGTCTTTGACCACCCAAACAAACCAATTTTTAGAAAATATAAATCATTGTTTTTGAATTGCTAAAGTGAATAATCGCAGTTTCTATAGGATCGATATCCCTTACTCAAGCCATTGCTATTTTATAATCGATACATGCGTTTGCGTAGGGTAAAACCTAGAGTCGTTAAGGTGTCATTTTTAACCACATATATTTACACACCTAACGTCACATAGCATTGTTCAAATAGCTTTAGTAATTTATTTACATTGCGTTATTGTAGTTATAACTAAAGTTAGATTTTTGTGTGATTGATAGGTACTCGGAAGAATATAGAAGGGAAAAGTGAAGCTTCTAAAGTTGCGTCTGGAACTTTTGTGAGTTTTAGTGTTGCCTTGATTTTTGCATATTAATTCTAGCTTTATTTACTATTAAAAGTTAAAGTAGGTTAGAAGTAGTGAATTTAGTTAGTTTTTATTTTATAAAAATTTTAAAAAGAAAAAAAATAGTCATTTGAGTAGCGTATGACCGATAGATCAACTCGTTCTAATTTTAGCATTGCGTTAGTAGAGTATGATCTTGAGATCGAAAAGACTCTCTATCATTTACGTCGAGCTATTGAAGAGCGTCAGCATCAGTTAGAAGAAGAAGTGATGGGTGACCAAAGAGCCAACCCGCCAAGGGCACCAGAGACATCACTGAAAGGATATTACGCGTCCGATGCGTATGGGTCCTATGCTGATTTTCTGGAGGAAGAAGGAACGAAGCACTTCGAGATCAAGACAAGCGTGATTAATATGCTTCCAAAATTTTCAGGTCTTAGAATAGATGACCCATACCAGCACATCAATGATTTCCTAGAGGTACCCTCTACTGTTAGGTATGATAATATGTCCAAAAATGAAATGCGAGTGATATTATTCCCTTGGTCATTGAAAGAGAGAGTTAAAAGATGGTACATCAAATTAGCAAAAGGAATTAAAATTGATTGGGAAACCCTTAAGAAAGAATTCATTGAAAAACATTATCCCATAGGAAAGACCTCAGAAGCACAAGATGCAGTAAAAAGCTTTAGGCAATTGGTGAACATTTTCATGATGCTTGGGAGAGATATAATAAAATTTTGTATAAGTGTCCCCACCATAGATTTTCTAAACAGGATATTGCTAAAAATTTCTACATAGGACTTGGAGAGCTGCATAAGACTTTGATAGATGCAGCAACACAGGGTCAGTTTATCTTGAAGCCAACTAAAGAACTTTTGGAAATATTTGATAATATCAGTGAAAACACAATTCAATATCAATCTAAGTTGAGGTCTAGAGGTGGACAACAACATAGGAGATATGAGAAATCTTATGTTGTAGAGCATAATGATGTGAAAAATACCATGACACTGTTTAGAGAGAAATTAGAGTGAATTGAAAATTTTATGCAGCGAAGTCATTCCCCTCCGAGAGAAACGTTTGAAATAGAAGCTGAGTATTCTCAAAATGAGTGTCAGGAGATAATGGTCGTTGATGCCAATGCATCAAGGAACTATTCCAATAATTATCCTTTCACCAATTCATACACCTCAAATGCCAGAAATCATCCACTTCTGTCCTACAAATCTACCAATGTGGAGAATCCACCATCAAATTTCCAATAAGGGAAATCATCCAATTTACAACTAAGTTTCATAGATAGACAGTAGTCATAAAACCAAGAACCAAGGATCACTGAGAGACAACAATCATACAACTCGCAGTCAAGGTTCCAACAGAGTCAACAATCTTTTGACTCATAACCTACAATCATGGCTCATAATTCTCAGTCCATTTACCAACCTAGAACATCCAATAATTCCCAAGCCCTCCAACTATTCAATAACAACCAAGCTCTCCAGCCCTTTAATAATTCCCAAGCTCTCCAGCCCTTTAATAATTCCCAAGAGCTTCAAACATTCAATAATAATCAGGTTGTGCAACCATATAGTTACCAAACCCAGCCTCAAAGAAGCCAAACTCCTCCACCCAGTTTCTAGACTTGTAGGTTAGAGCAAGTCATAATGGACATCCATAACAAGTTAGGCATTCATACCCAATCATTGGCACAACTGCATATACAGATAAGCCAAATGGCTAATGAGAGGAATGTAAGAGAACCAAGAAGATTGCCTAGTCATCCTGTTGCTAACCCAAGGCCACAACAAGCACTGGAGCTCGGATCATTTGTCAATAATACTCATCACGAGTTAGTCCAAGCAGTCATGATTTTGAGAAGTGGAAGATAAGTGGACAGTAAGGCTGAGGATTAGCATGAAGAGAGGCTGATGAAGCAACAGGCCAAAGAAGTTCAAAGAAAGGCAAAAGAAGAAGCTTAGAAGAAAGAGGCTGAGAAAGTTTGGAAGGAGTCACCTAAAGTGGAGAAGGATGAAGAGCCAAAAAAGGCATCATATGAGGAGGAAGCAACATTCCCTCAACGTCTTAGAGAGCCAACCAGAAATGGTAAGAATAAAGAGTCAGATATGTTGGAGACATTCCGACAAGTCAAGATTAATCTATCTCTCTTAGACATTATAGATCAAATACCACCTTATGCTAAGTTCTTTAAGGATCTCTGTACACAAAAGTGGAAAAATAGAGCAAAGACTCAAAAGAAGATCATGATGACTGAACAAGTGAGTTCATTGCTCCTAAGTAACGTACCACCTAAGAGGAAAGATCTTGGTGCTCCCAATATTCCATGTGTCATTGGTGACAAGAAAATTGGTAGAGCTCTTCTTGATCTGGGTGTGAGTGTTAACTTACTACCCTATTTAGTTTATCAACAGCTAGGATTGGGAGAGCTCAGTCCTACCTCGGTGGAGCTCCAATTTGCAGATAGATTAATCAAGCAAGCGATGGGAGTTCTGGAGGATGTAATCATTCAAGTGGACAAGTTCTACTTCCTAGTGGATTTCATAATTCTCGATACATAACCGGTGCAAGACTCGAAGAAGCACATTTTGGTGATATTGGGAAGACCATTCTTGGCCACAGCCAATGCGCATATCGATTACAGGACAGGAGGATGGATCTATCTTTCGGGAATATGAAAGTAAGGAGGAATGTTTTGATACAAGTCATCCAATTAATACACTGGTCGATTGCTTTAATGTCAAAGAAGTCAATATGGCTTGTAAAGAACCGGTACCTCAGAGTAGAGCAAGAAATGACCTGGAAGTTGTGATTGAAAGGTCAAATAAAAAGTTTGACACATGGGAGGATCAATTTTGTTCTAATTTAAACATGATCACTACATTTGAATGAGTTCTAGGTTTGTAACCAGGGGAGGAACCAAGAGATTTGCCTGAATCTCCAGTTGTGTCACCAGCAACATTGGTACCCGACAACTCACTTTATAAGATTGGATTGTACGACGGCACTGAACATCGAGAGAAGAGCTTAGTGACGAATAAGCGAGATGTGGATACTATTAGAGATGAACAATGGTCATGAACTTTTAGAGAACCTACTAAGGATGACCCCCCTCTAAAGACACCTTTCTAGATTAACCAGTGTTAGGTATACACATGGTAGAAGAGCTATATGCCTAGAAGGATCCACGATTGAGAGATAAGTGTGAGGGGATATGGAGTTGTATGTATAAGGATGCTTGGAGTTACATAGCTCGAACAATTGTACATTATGTTAATCATGTTCGTTTTAAGTTCTTTGAGCTTAGCTGGAAATGACAATGTAATTCAAAGTTGAAACTGTCTCTAGGTAAACTCCAACAAAGATGGGACGTACCACACATAGTTAAATCAGTTTACCCCCACGGAGAAGTAGGATT
This sequence comes from Cornus suecica, assembly GCA_963922005.1. NCBI lineage: Eukaryota > Viridiplantae > Streptophyta > Magnoliopsida > Cornales > Cornaceae > Cornus > Cornus suecica. The sequence continues at coordinate 52,150,120 of OY998245.1, forward strand.
CGATAAAAGGTTCGGGATACATGGGCAGAATCTAAGATATTATGAGGAGAATGATCCAGGACCGGAATTGAAGGCATTGGTCAGATTATCATATCGCGATGATGTGGGTTGAGAGACAGCAACGTCAAGCTAATGATGTTAAATATTGGTACTAGGTGATTAATATTAGCTTTCGATCCTAGTTTGTACTTGTAAATGGTGATTTAGTCATTTTTGTATTTTTAGTTTTTAAGATTGAGTCATAAAACCATCGTCATCTGATTAAGAAGGGTAAATTGAGCCAATAGGATAGATAGGGGTGTGTAGGAAGCGTTGAGAGTGCATGAGGCTGGAAAAGACACGTTTAAGACAAGAAATTATTTTTGGGCCAATAGGGACTTATGCTTCAAGCATAGGTCCAGCTACGCTTGAAGCGTAGCGACATGCCTGTTATAAAACAGACCCGTCAGGCCATTCCCCCCATTTTTATTTCAAACTTCTCTCTTTCCCTCATTTCTCCATCGATTCTCTCGCGGTTTATTTCTACCATCTACTCATCCGATTCTTCATCATTCCTTGACGTCGGATCGTCAGATTCGTTGGTGAGTTGTCCGGATTCGCGTGATGAACTCGAAAAGTCTCCGAATATCAATTTTGGGAAAATCATTGTTTCTCTCAATTCGGTGAGTTTTGACTATGTGTTATGCGCCATTTCTAGCCCTCCACTATGTTTTTGAGTTCGAGCGGTGGATTTCTATTCCACAGATTTTGTGGGGGGGGGGGGGGGGGGGCTTGTATGTGCATTACATCCACTTGCATAAGGAGTCCAAAGTTTGGCAGTGCTTATTCAAGGTCCGATTCCCGTGCTTAGTGATGAAGTTGATATTTGATGTCGGGATCGAGATGGATGCGGGTGAGCCGAATCGATTCAGGAATGCATCTCCATATTCCAGAGGGATGTGGACAGGTATCTGGACCCTGTTATATAGGGATGTTGTTATGGCACGGAGATCGGGGTTTGGTCTATTATTAGGCTAGGATGCACAGGCCCAGCCACGAGCCGATGATGCAGGTATGGCTAAGGATGCTCATGTCGCTAATGACAATGTTGTTATGCCGTAGATGCCGGTAGTTGAAGAGGAGGTTATTATGACACAGGTGCCTGCGGGTGGTACCGTCATCTTGTCTCAAGCTCAGTTTGATGCTCTTATAGCACATATACAAGATTTAGAGCAGAGGCTGGCGCAGAGATTTGATAAGGAGAAACAGGCCCATCGGCGAGATCATAGGCAGTTATGCCATAGGGTTGATGGCATGAGGCAACATTTGGGCGTACATCTTCCTCCTACACCACCGCCCTCGGATGATGAGGCTTAGTGTAGTCTTAATTTAGAGTTTTGTTTTATTTTCTTTTATTTTTGGTACATTAGAGATAAATCGTGGAGTGGATAGACTTTGTGATAGGGTACTTCATGTGACCGCTTTAACAATCGTTTTCTAGATGTTTTTGATATTTTCATATTTTATAAAATAACAGTTGTGATGATCAATTATATCACGTTTGTTGTGTCCTCAGATTTTTACGCTTATATTTAGTGAGCTGATATTTTGAATTCTTTCAAGTTTTTAATCGCACTATGCGGACATTTGTGCATTTAAGTTTGGGGGTGCCTGTGTTTTATAAATATATGAATTGATTGGAAGGGGGCCATTTGAAAAAAAAATTTAATTCCTTGAAAAATTTGTGTGAAATTCTGGATATTTTTTAATTTTGTTTCCCTTGTTATGATTGTGGGTATTTGTGCTTTGTTGTATATATTTACAGGTGGTCTAAATCAAGTTTGGGGAAGGGGATTCATACTTTGCTTTGGAATCCAGAAGTGAACTTTAAGGGTAACTATATTCATTCCCATGTTTTCTTTTTTACCATGAGAACATGGTCTCATTTAAGTTTGGGGGTGAGGGTATAGGATTACGAGGAAGGAAATTTTCGGAAAAATTTAAAATTTTAAAAATTTTGGAGTAGTTCTTTGTTTTCACGCATGATTGATTTGTATTACGATTTGATTAAGTTCATGTTTATAATGTATGAGTAGTATGTTATGTGATATTCCCATTTATGAGAGTAATGATTAGATCGAGTTAGTGGAGTGATGTGGTTTTATATGGGTGAGTGAGTGAGTGAAATTGAAATAAAAAAAGACGACTTTGACCTATAAGCACAAGCACACATTCATTATGAGAAATAAGTTGATCTTTAACTATGTAGTATAAAAAAAAAAGTTTGCCACAATAAAAGGGGAGATGTTATGGTTGAAATGGAGAAAATTGAAAAATAATTTAGAAAATAAAATGCAAAAAACAGTTATTCAATCTCAGTAACTGGGTCTTGGTATTACCAATATCACTGTTCGTGTTTAAAGGGAAGAAGACTGATGAGCATAAATCCCATGGAAGAAGATCGGGCCCAGTTGGTCGGGACTAAAAATCCCCGCTGGAAAGTCTGGAGACTTAGAAAGACAAAAAGGGATAAAAGTGGAAAGATGGAAAGATATATTTTTATAAAAAATGGCAAAAATTTGATCAATGAAGTAGGAGAAGAGAAATTGAAATATCAAAGTCGAATGTTCACTAGATCACGGAAGGTTGTCTTGATTGAGAGTAGAAAGTAGCGAAATCATTCACTTTAGTGGGAATCATTCATGACACGAAGCTCAATATAATTATTGTTCGGTAGTGAGTGGGAGTATTTGCATTCATGCTGTCTTTTGCATTATATCATGACTTAATTGAACTTGTGTGTGGACTCATGATTGCATGATTATAGAGAACTGAGATGTTTGTAGGTACCATCACTAGAAACCTTTACGAGACTTCACTCGTCCACTAGGGGTTTAAAAGGCTTGTTACATGTGCTAAGTGTAATCGTCAACTCTCACGAAAGCAAGGGAGTATGTTAGATTAGTTAGAGTATATATATTATAAATCATCATAAGAAATTTCCCTAAGTTTATTGCGAAGGGACTAGCAATATGAAAGTTTGGGGGTGTGATAGGTGTCAAATATTAGACATTTTGACCCCTTAACTCACTATTGTAACGTCATTTCATTCTATTATTTGGTATTTTGATGTTGTTTGTGTGTTAAAGCATGTTTCAGGAGCTTAACGAAGAAATTAAGCTAACTTCGGTGAATTTACTGAAGTGCATGCTCTTTCTATTTAAAGAGGAGAGTAAAATAGGCAGTTCGAGACAAAAATAGCTCCCGGAGTGCAAAAATGGCATTTTCAGAAGCCTTCATCTTCAGCAAAAAGTATTGTGGGTTCAAGGCAGTCGTTTCGATGCATTCACGGAGAAAAGTGGTTTTGAAGAAAACACATACGCTTGTGCCTACGCTTTTAGTTTCAAAAGGTGGCTAGAAATCACATTTTTACGTTTAAAGGTACACTTATACCTACGCTTAAAGCGTATTTGCGGTAACTTGTTGAGGTTTTTGATGGTTTTTGCCTGTTCTACCCCCGATTCGACTCCAAGACGTGGTTGCGACTCCATACCTCTGTATACGTGTATATACACACGCATATATAAATATATATCAGATTTTAGGTTTTTGTGAGTTTTAGACTGAAAAGGACTTCTCTACACCATTACCTATATATACACAATCATATATATGTGTTAGGTCGGACGTTCATTCAAAGAGAGAGGTTAGTAGTTGATTTTGGTGGGTTCATTAGTTCTCACGTTCATATTCAAACTTGCTGTTGTTGAGAGCCATATTCAAACCTAGAGATCCGGAGAAGAAGACCATGGAGAGCGTTTTTACATCATTGATACAGTCACCTTCCACCATGGCTAACTAACTCGGTATCTAAGATTTTCTAGCAAAACCCTAGCCAAGTAATGTAGTTCTTTCATTATTTTCAATTGTAACGAGGGAAAACTGTTGACCATACTGTGGTGATTGTAGTAGTTAAGAGACCGTACTTTTTATTAGATAAAGGGCCTCGGTGGCCAAGGCTTACAAATATAAAAAGAACAAAGTAAAGAAGAAATTCAAGTCTTCTGCCCTTGGTATCTGAACTGAGGCCCAAAACTCTCTTCAACCCTGTCACCGATCCTGCGAACAGCCCCCTCTTGAACACCTGCTTCTTCCTGGACACAAACATTCTCTATCCGAGCAAGATCAGGTACAACAGTAGAATTGGGGACTAAAGCCAATTCAAATGGAACCAAGCCAGAAGCAGAAACAGACCCAGGAAGAGGTTTATACAGGAACTCGCAGAAGATGAGGTCATCTGGGCCCGCCTCTAGATCAGCATACAGAGGGGCTATACCAAGGGATTCATCCAGTTCCTCCACAAATCTGAAATCCCTTTCATCAACGGGGAACAGAAGATTCTGAAAGCACGACCTCCAGCCAAATCCAACCCAGTAGTTAGAGGTATCGGAGAAACACTTAAACATTTGAATGCCACCCCGATGGCACATCTCCACTGTAGACCTCTACTGCTAGAAGGTTCTCAGTCTCAACCTTTTCTTCCAGAAGCTTCTGACTTGAAACCTTTAAGCTCTCATTTTGGGCCAACAACTTCTGATTTTGAGCTATCAGGGCTCGTTGACCCTCTTCCAAAGCCTTGAGCATCTCCTCAGCCTCCGGAAGCTTCTTCTCGGTGGTTATAACCCAACGGGTTTGGGTTTCCAGTTCCTCGTTACAAGTCACCAACCTAGCATGCACCTTCTTCATGGCCTCCTCCTTCAACCTAAGAGGATCAACCTAATTTTGAAGAGCCCTACTATCACTCTCAAGCTTCGCGTTATAAGTCTGAGTGTAGTACAACATCGTACAGAAAACACAAGTGTTACATGGTTAGTTAGTGAGACCAAGAAAGAAATAAAATTCATGTATAAAATAGGATCGGGATGCGTAAGACTAACCTTCATGGCAAGCTTGGGACTAGTAAGAGCCAGCTCTTCCCTATCCATCTTTTTGATGGCATTCCGATCAGCTAGGGTCCATATTTGAAGGCCTGTCATCCGAAGGGCATCAAGCTGGTCAATGGTCACCTGTCCGCTCACCAGCGTTCGGTTCCTAGGAAGTACTATGGTTGAATGCCAAGCGATGGCCTCAGCAGCCACATCGGACTCCCTCTGCAAACTTAGCGAGGCTACTATTCTTAGGCGAGGCCAGACTGACCTATCGGTCTGATCATCCCCCGATCGAGGTCGAGTGATGGCGACCGGTGGATCGGTCGAAGATGGAGAGGTGGGAGGGATGACAACTTCAGCGGTGGCCTCCCCTGAATGAGGAGGATGATGAATGACAATAATAGTTTCCCCCTCAAAAAGGGGAGGGGGGGAATAGCATGAGGACTTCCAGAAGGTGGTGGATGAGGCAAATCACCCCCAACGGGAAGTGCAGGGTTGGTTGCAGTGGCGGATCTGGATTAGGTGCCCGATCCATCTCTTCGGGGCCTCCTCAGGTTTACTTGTGGAATCCTCAACATGATTTCCACTCTAGCTACTGATATTCCCTGCAAAGCACCATCAGTCAGGTAGTTAGGGCACATCCTCAAGGGCTTACCCCAGAATTTAGATTTGAGAAGATCAAAGCGCGACTTAATGTAAATAGGAGATGTATTGGGGGATCTCGTAAAATCAAACACATGCTTCCCCAACTCGTCATTGCACAAATCACAAAATCAAACCCCTTTATGATAGGGCCTGACAAGTGGAATAAGTTGTTTACTAAAGGCTTTCAGGATCCGGATACTAGCTGCCTGGGGGTGTTTCCAATTCCCACTCACCAGTATCATCCTCTCCTTCCAACCCTTGTTAGATTTGTTTGTGCCATCACACAATTTTCTCCCCTGAAAGGGGAAAAAATTATAATGCCCCCTACAACCCTTCAGGTCTTGTAATTTGTAGGAAAAATGACCTCATCCAAGCTCAGATTCAGACCAAGATCCTTAATGAGCAGAAGAACCATGGCTAAGATCCTGAAAAAGGTTGGCCCAACTTGAAGTGGGGTCAGACCAAGGGTAGACAAAACTACGAGGAAGAATGGATGGATAAGAAAACGCAAAACCTGCAAGTGATAAGCAGAAAGCAGGATCTGGTCATCTCTCACCCCCTCACCCTTCCTAAAATCATATTTCCTAGGGTAGTGCTCAATAGTCACATCATCGGGAACCTTGATCTTTTTCAACACTACATCTACCCTACATCGGGAAGGGAGAGGATCAACAAAGAATTCAGTTCCCAAACTCCCATCATCCTGACCCCCGACCGAAACTGGGTCAGCAGGGATCACTCGGGTACTAACAGTCTAAGTGACCTCCGGGGGGCTAGATCTAATGATCCTGACCACCTCAATAGAGGGAAAGCTAAACGAGGCATCAGGGTCAATAATTGATCGGGTGTCATCACTATCATACATATTGACAGAAAGGTAGAAGAGTTAGAAGAAAGAGCTTACTCTAAGGTAGATTCCAGTGAAAGTTCATGAGTTTTTTGAGAAATAAGTGCAGATTCCGGCAATAACAAGTGAAGAAGCTAAGTTGTAAAGAGTTTTTGAGAACCAAGATTTTTGAAATGCAAGAAGTGTTTCATATATAGACCCTTGGGTATTTATAGAGGGCACTGAGGGAGGCAAAGGGTCATGCGCACAAGAAACAGAACATCAAGCCGTCTTCTCAACCCCCATCGCACAAATCAAGGCCACCTAAGCCATGAATTTGAAATGTTAATGATGGGTATAGTTGTTCTATTTAAGGGACTTGCCACGTCACCCGACAGAGTAGCTGTATGTCATAGTCACACTATATTCTTGTCTATGGGCCATTAAAATCTAAAAGCCCATAAACTAGAAGGGGCTTGTATAAGTGTGAAATTTCCCAAAGCCCAACAAGCAAGTCTGATGTCCCAACAAGGGTGATCAGAGCCCGAAGATAAGGGCTCATTCCAATCCTAATAGCCAAAACATTCCAGAACAACTTGGGGAACAAGTTAGTGACGTAAGAAAGAGAAAAAATGATGATGTAAGTAAGAGAATGTTGCCCTAATGAGTCAAAACCCAAAAAGGGAATGTATATATACAAAGAAAAATGGTCAATGAAATCATATTCTTGTGTTGTCCATTTTTTGGCATCTACAATACTAAAATTTAAATATTTTATTTTATGAGTTAGAAGTATACTAAAATTTAAATATCTTATTTTGATACAACAACATGTACACAATATAGACATGTTTTGAACACTTTATGGTGTTAGATATGGTTAAAAGTGTACTAAAATTTAAAGGGTTGCGTGCGAAAAACCCCCACTAGTATCCATTCAGTGCATATAACCCCCTCTTATTTGGAAATATCCCCTATACTTATCTAAACATGCGCCTTACACCCATTTTTTCAATTTCGGTGACTGAATGTGTAAGAAGTACAAAATAACCCTAATTATTTAACAAAAAAAAGAAGAAAAATAATAATAATTGTGAAATTACCAAAGTGTCCATGTCCTAAACTACTTCGTTTTGGAATGCCCTAACTTATACCCATTTCCTTACATTTTCTCTTCATTTCTTCCTTTACAACTGAGAGACCAAAACCCTAGATCTGGAGCGCCATTTTTCATCTCTCTACCAGTGGAGAGAAACCTTGCTACGAATCATTTTTCGGGCTCAAGGTACGTATCACTTCCCATTTTATTTGCTTTTGGTTCATTTTATCAGCTCATGTGTAGAATATGGATGATTTCGGTATTGTAATTTAAATTTTGTTGTTGATTTTTGGTACGGGGTCATGAAATAAGGATGATTGGTGGTAATAGAGGATATTTGTTTGATAATATGCTCAATTGAGGGTTTTATTTTCTTCAGTAGTAGATAAGTAAAATTTGAATACTCATCTATAGTTCTATGCATATATATATATATATATATACACACATACATATGAGCAGTACATGTATATATATAGCTATATACAATTATATATGAGTAGTACATATATCTATATATATATACAACTATAATATCTAGCTCTTTTTTTTCTTTAATGTTGCTCTGTGTTTTTTTCTTTAATGTTGCTCTAGTTTTGAACCCAACTGCCATATAGTTGAATATTTAAAAGTTGAACTTTGAATCAATCAAAGGCATAAATAGGCCATTGTTAAAAGTTGACTGAATGTTTGATAATATGTCATTGTATGCTGATATATATTTTTTGTTTATTGTTTTACATAGGCCCATAATAATGGACAAAGAATACACATGTGACATAGATGTTGATGACTATGATTATATGAATAGTATCACTGCTGTCAGTGAAAGTGATGAGGGAGACAGTGATGGTGAGACTATAGATAGGCCACTTGAAGCCACTTGGGGTGTATTTGAGATAGGGGTATTCATAGTATGTACCCAGTGATGAACTGTGGAGTGTTCATAATACTGATGAGGAAGATGATGAAGTTGAGAGCAGACAGAAGAGTTTTTTATTAATAGAGATTTGGGTATAAAACCATTAATAGTTGGGATGAGGTTTGTTTGTGCAAATGGTTTTAGAAAGGCATTGAGGGACCATGCTCTTAGAAATATATATGACTTTAGATTTAAGAAAAATGAATCAACAAGGGTAACAACATATTGTGTGAGGAATTGTGGGTGGTCTATACATGCATCTATGAGCACAACCAGTGGGGGATTTCAAATTAGAAAATTCACATCAACACATACTAATTGCCCTCCAGTTGAAAGAAATAGACAAGCAAACTCAAGCATACTTGCTGAAAAATACTTGAACAAGTTTAGAATTGATCCTGAGTGGAAATACAGCCTTGTAAGGGACTCTATAAATGACAACTTTGAAGTTAATGTTAGCAGGTATCAGTTGTATAGGATGAAGGAAAAAGCAAAGGAAACAATATAGGGAAATCATGAGGATCAGTTTAGCAAAGTGCAATAGTATGTTGATCTTGTGAAGAAAACAAACCCTGGAAATGTTGTCTATGTTGATACTGATTTTAATGAGAATGGAAATGAGAGGTTCAAAAGAATGTTTTTGTCTTGATGCAATGTGGAGGGGATTCAAAGAAGGTTGTAGACCTTTTGTAGGATTAAATGGTTGTTTCTTGAAGACACCTTACAAGGGACAATTGTTGAGTGCAGTTGGAAGAGATGGTGATGACAGTTACTTTCCAATTGCTTGTACTGTGGTGGAGGATGAAAATAAGGTAACATGGAAATGGTTTTTAGATGAGTTGATGAGGATTATTGAACCTGCAAGTGGTTTGACTTTTATTTCTGACAGATAAAATGTATATTCTAAGATTTATGTTCCACTTTTATTGATAATAGTTTTTTTTAATTATATAAATGTTACTTATAAATCAATTTTATGTTATATTCCAGAGATTAATTGATTGTTTGCATAACTTATGTGAGAACAATGACCATAGATTTTGTGTTAGGCATATGCATGAGAATTTTAGGAAGAGTTAGGGTTCTTTGGAGCTAAAAGCAGAGGTTTGGGGAGCTGCCAATGCATACACTGAGGAGGAGTATGAACGACATATGAATACCATCAAAAGGATGAACACTGATGCACATAAATGGCTAGAAAAGGTGCCTCATCATATGTGGTCCAGAAGTGGTTTCACAACCAACTCAAAATGTGACTTGAATTCTAATAGCATGTGTGAGAGTTGGAATGGGACTTTGAAGTTTGCAAGGAGGAAGCCAATCATCTATATGTTTGAGATGATTAGGAGATATTTGATGAACAAATTTCAAAGTAGAAGGAATTGGATTGAAATGCATGGTGGTAGAATATGTCCAAAGTTAGAAGTAAAGATTGAGAAAACCAAGTTAAAGGCAAAGAAGTGTGAGGTGCATCCAGCAGGCCATCTACTGTTTGAGGTGGACAGTAGAGGTTTAAATGAAGTTGTTGACTTAGGGAAAATGACATGCAGTTGCAGAGAATGAGAAGTTAGAGGAGTCCCGTGTGTACATGCAATTGCATGCATTGTGTTGAGGAGGGAAAATGTTGAAGATTATGTGGATCCTTACTATTACAAAGAGACTTTTTTGAGGGCCTATACTCCACTGATTAAGCCATTGTCACTTAGAAAAATGGTGAAGGCAAGTAGGGGTTCACTTCTACCACCAGTTGTGTTTCCAAGGTCTGGTAGGCCACAAATCAATAGGGTTAAAGCACCAGGTGAAGGCAAGAAAGTGATGGCCAAGGTGAGATGCATAAAGTGTTTACAAGTTGGACACACTAAAAGAATATGTAAGAATCAGTCGGCTCCATGTAGGGAGAGAGGAAAAGGTGGTAGATCCCCATTGCCAAAAATGGGCATCATGTTTGTGAGTAATAGATGTGGTTCCAATGGTAGTGGGTTTAGTTCTGTACAAAATGAAGAAGCTACTACAAGTGGAGGACATAGGACAAACAGAAATAGGGGTGGGAATGAGGTGAGCCAACATTGATTGTTTAATTTTTTCTTCTATTTTAAATATTTGAACACTCGAATTTTAATTAAGTGTAAACTGGTGCAGGGTACAATGAGAGAAGCATATGGAAGTGAAATGCATGAGGTACAACCTACACAAGAATCAGTCAATCGGTTTGACATTTGTAAAAACTGAATATGTCACGCAAGATGAAGATGACAGTGCTTAGGGTGTCTTTTTTATGTCACATTTTGTAATGAAATAGTATTTTGGTAGTTTTATATGTTGGAAGTTGTTGAACTGAATGCATGTATTGGTGATTAGTACAGACATTGATCTTGTTTGGGAAACATTTGTTTTGTTGGGTTAATTTGTGATTATTCTTTTCATTATGTTGAACTTTGTTGTAATGACATTTTTTAATTCAACGAAAAATTGTGATTGTTGGAGACATATTTCTAATTCAGTGAAAATTTATAATGGTTGTAGTTGACAGTGACAAAAGCCAGTATATGAGGAAAAAAAATATTGTATACAGAAATATAATCATAATTGCAAAAAGTATGAATGAGAGAGCAATGAATGTAATTTGGGTTTATGAGGATGAGAAATGACTAATTGAGAAAGAAATGAGATAAAGAAGTGGGTTTATGGTTAGAAGGGGCAAGGGGCATTTTGGGCATGCAAAAGGGCATTTTAGTGATTCCATATAGTTTTAAAGTCATGTGCAACGCACATGTTGTTTTTGGGGGTAAGTCGTAACGTTTTTTAATTAGATTAGATTTATACGCGCATTATCAAACTAATGGGGGTTTTTCGCATCTTTGATCAAACTGGGGGGAGGGGGGGTGCTAAAAACCCAAATTTAAATATTTTATTTCAGGATAAATTATACTTACATCCCTTGAGATATGACTTATTACATTTTTATCCCCTATTCTTTGGATAATTATAGTTTCACCCCATTTAGGTTATCAAAGCCTAATTCAAATGACCAAAAAAGTGAAATGACATATATACCACTGGATATTTTTCAATTAGGGTGTAAAAAATTAAATATTTTGTCTAATTTGTCCCTAATTGTCCAATTAGGGTGTAAAAATTGGTGCAAAATGAAAGCAATAATCTAGTAGATTAGAGTCAAAACATTCATAACAATAATTTTAGGGGTATTTTAGGCATTTTACCTAGCATTGACCGGGTTTGACTACACCGGATGTTCATACCAAGGGGTATTTATTACAACTTACAAATTTGAAAGAATGAAACTGTAATTATTCAAAAACTAAAAGATGAAAGTGTAATAAATCATATATCGAGGGAATGTAAATATAATTTACCATTTATTTTATGAGTTGATACCGCTAGAATACAATAACATGTACACAATATAGACCTTGTTTTGAAAACTTTAGGGACACTAGGAAGAACTTAAAATATAAGGTAAATTATACTTTCACTTTCTTTTGTTTGAATATATTTTAAAAAAATTCTTTTTGTTTGAATGATTACAGTTTTGCCTCCTTTAAGTCATTTCTGATGACCGGTAAGTGAAAATTACCTAAATGTCCATCATATTAACTTATAATTTTATTCAAAAAAATCTTAAAAGTGATTTTACCCATTTACCCTTAGGTTTAAATTTAACCTAATCACAGTTAAACTAACCTAACCCAATATATATATATTTTTATTTACATATATATATATATATATATATATAGGACAACGATGAATCTGTAAAACCACCGCATCGCCGTATACCACCGTGTTACTCCTTCACCATCCTCCGGCAGCCCCGAAAACCCCACCCTCTCCCACCCCAAAACCGCCAAATCCGCCACAATCATATATGTAAATCTGTGTATATATAAATCTATATACAAGTCATCCTATATATATTCTTTTTGATGATTGATGGAGAGATTTTCAGGTGGTACCATTTTGGTTTGTGGGATTGATGGATTGCACGCCTATTGGATGAATTGAACTCTTATGGAAAGGATTGATGAGTATGAGGTTTTGATTATTAATGGGTTATGGCTTGGTGAAGCTCTGAGTTAGGGCTTGAATGGCTCTTTGGTGCCCGTCTTCAGTTTTTTTTGGATACTTTAGGGCTTTTCTATTTTGTTCCCTTTTTTGTATATTTTCATTTTGTATATTTTTTTGTAATTCTCTGTTTCTTTTTAATTTTATTTAATTCCCCCAAAAAATTGATTATTTAAGATTTTTTTTTTTGGTAAATATGATTTTGGTATATTAGAAATATAAATTTCTTTTTTTTGGTAAATTTGATTATGGTAAATTAAAAATATAATTTTATTTTTTTTGGTCATCTTGATATGTAGGAACATCATCAGCTTTATTTTGGTCATCTTGGCATGTAAAAATATATTAGGAAAAATTATCACAAACTGAGGGGATGGCTTACTGATCTTGAATTAGAAATATACAAGGTTATATACCTTGTTAAGGGAGGAAAAATTAGAAATATAATTTTTTTTTTTGTTCATCTTGAAGCCATGGAGGAGGAGATGGTTGTATGTGAACGAATAGAGAGAGATGGGCATGTACAAGGTTTTTTGGTTCATAGGAAAACAGTAAAGTAGGAAAGTAGGGTGGAAAGTGTAACCTGCAAACTTCAAAAATGGGTTTGACTAACGTTGATTACGCCGAATATCCGACAGAGGGGGAAGTGAGACCAAAAATCAAATTAGAGGGGTAACTGTAATTATTCAAACAAGAGGGGAAAAAGTATAATATATTCAAACAAGAGGAGGTGAAAGTGTAATTTATCCTAAAATATATATGTATAGGCTATGAAGAACCGACACTTCGTCTAGGATCGATGTACCCGTGTCGAATAAACGTGTCCGTGTCAAACGCGCAGACACGCCAAAAATGTATCCTGACTTTTTTTAAAATTAGACACTTAGTGGACACTCGGGAGACACGTGCGTTTCCGCATGTCGGACACGCAGTAGGTCGGTTGATTCAATGAAAAATAGAGGTCTTATAGAGCCTATAATTTAATGAATTACTTATGGAACTTCAACACCTCTAATTTATCTTTTGTTTTGAAGATACTTGAATATCTTTGTTCCTCCTCATTTTGTGAGAAGAATTAGAACACATATTCATTTATACATTATTTAAAGAGGAACAAGATAACATTACAAAAAACCAAATATTTGGTATTTATACATTCTAATATTTGACTTCAATAAAGAAAATTTTCACAATATAACGAGAGAATATAACGGATGTTGGGGAATATGCATTTGATTCCTTGCATAATAATAGAATGAAGAATTTTGAACATGTCAGACATTTCATTTAACTTATTTGTTTATTTTTGTTTATAAGTTTATTTGATTCTCATTGTTTAAGTGATAAATGAAATATTTGTATAATAATATATATATATATATATAAATATATATATTTTATAGACCTATCTTGGCCGTGTCGTATTCTAATTTTTTAGAATTTATCGTATCGTATCCGTATTCGTGTCCGTACTTCATAGTATACAGGTAATCACAATTACCTCCTCTGAAGTTACGAAAATCTCCTTTATATTGTCCCCACAATCTCACGGTACACTAAAAAAAAATGGTTTTGTAACTAATATTTTTTAAATAATTAAAATATGGCATTGTGTCATGTTTCTTTGAGAATTGTCATATTTAAGTGTCCTGCATTCATGTAAAACATGTCCGTATTTAAATTATAAATGATTAAAATGTCAATTTCATAAGCAACAAGCCAACTCCATCAATTAGTTAGGAAAGACTAATATGTGAATAATCATTTAAGGGAGCAAGAAAAATAAAAGTTAAAAACAGTAACAATAATTTTTATTTACCGAAAATAAAACAGTAATAATAAATTTTCATTTCCACATATCATCGTAGCAGTATTGATACCAACCCGGGAAGGTTATGTTCTTATCTCATTAGAATTGTATCAGTGCCAAATGACAATATTTTAGTGATCCATCTGGATTCCACTGATCTTGTACAATCATGTGATAATTGACTGCACAATTTTGTTCTTAATAACGGATTCAAAATGCATATTTTAATTGATCATCTTACACAAAATTCATTTCACAAGCATTTGGGTGTTTGATTCGTCGATGGTTTTATCACTTTATAGTCTTTTATGAATGTGGGGTTGTTATATGCAAAATTACAAATATATATATATAGAGATATATATAAAGCGCCCTTTAAATAAGATTTTCAAGTCATTGGATGCCACTCATCTGTCTAAAGATCCTAGACTCAAATCTCATGAAGAATTGCTCGAGTACCACTATCACCTATGACTGTATTTTTCATTGAATCATTAAAATTCTCTACTCAACTTAATAGTTCTAGTGGACCTAGTTTGTTGTATGAATGAGTCTAGAGCATGTGGGCCCAATATTCAGTTGCTCACTTAAAATCATTCCCAACTAAATGCTCAAATCCTAAAAGGAATCCCCCGTTTGAGAGAGTAAGGACTTTATATTATTAGTAAAAGTGATGATAAACTGATTAGCATCATATGGTAGATGGTGAAGAAGATTTACTAGTAGCAAATTTTCTAGGAAAAAATTAGTATATCATGATTATCTTTGAAAGTGATTTCTACAAAGAAATCACTAGAAACATTGATTATAAAGTAGAAATTTAAAAGCTGATTACTTTGTTCTGGTTTAATTTATTGTTTTATAGACCAAGTGGATTAGAGCAAGACAACCACCTTATGTTACTACTATTAACCTTTTCCATCTCCCCCTCTCTCTCTCTCTCTTTTTGTATGACAAAGTCTTCCCTGTTGCACCAGTTTCTACTCAAAGCACCATACAATTAATAGGATTATAGGGGGTATGACTAGGGGTGAGCACGGACCGGATTGGAGGTATTTTCAATCCAATTTTCTAATACCGGATTCACCATTTATGAATCCAATCCAATCCATTTGCCCAACGGATTTAATTCAAACCGGACCGCGATGAGCCGGATTGGTTCGGATCGGATTCTCATATCGAAAGTTTAAAAAAATAAAGATAGTAAGAGAAGAAATAAAGATCTATTAGTGGGTCTATTACATTTATTTTCTTATTGGTGTCATATTGTTAACTGTTAGTTACTGCCTGCACATTTTTAAGCAAATTGACATACTTTGTTCCCAAGCAAAATGATCTATCATGTAACTTTGTTAGTTACTGCCGGCACATTTTCAAGCAAATTGACATATTTGTTCCCAAGCAAAATGACAGATTACCATTAATAATTTGTTCCCAAGCAAATTGACATAGTTTTAGTAGCAAATTACACATAAACCAAATAATAAAAGTTGGAGTAAATAAACAAAGTATTCATATAACATCCGAAAACTTCAACGGATTGATTCAAAAGTGCGGCATCACCTTCAAAGCTCCTCAAGCATCAGTTATGCCTACAAAAGTAAAACTAATTTTAGTTCATTATGAACAAATAACTATAAATAAATTGTAAGGAATAAATAAAGTATACTTAATATATAATGAATAAATAAACCTACTTGATTGGAAATCAAATGAGTCGAGTGCTTCAATTTCGTCCATTTGTGCTTCAATTTAAATCGGCACTTGCGAGACATTTAACCAATCTTGCGCACAAATCAAGGCTTCAACAACTTTAGGAGTAAGAGAACTACGGAATTGATCAAGGACACAACCCCCGTGCTAAAGGCGGACTCAGAAGCAACAGTTGAAACGGGAATAACTAAGATATCACGTGCAACATTAGATAGAATTTTATACCTTGAAGAATTTACTTTCCACCACAATAAGATGTCAAAAATAACCTTGTCGTCGTTACAAGTAGCTTCTTCCAAATATCTCTCCACTTTCGATTTCCCCCCATTTTCTATTTTCTTCAAATGCTCTAAATATGTCATTTGTGTCATGTTGATTACATTTAAATTACTCGTTGTCTCACTACTTTCACTTGCCCCACTACTTGATTTATCAACTTCCATGGAGTTAGAAACTTGATTGCAAGATGAAGTACCCCCACGATTTTCATACTCAAGATAACTTCGGTTTAATATCGTCATTATCTTACTAATTAGATCATTCAATTTGGTATAATCAATAATCTGATAATAACAAAAACGCACATAGTCTAACTTGAAGCGAAGATCTAACACAACGGCAATCACTAACATCATATTCATTTTCTCAATGCTCCCCTAATACTTATCGAATTTGCTCTTCATTTTGATAGCCATGCCACTTAAGCGATGGTCCATACTCCTTATGGCTACGAACAACTCTCTTTGAATATTATGAACTTGATGAAAATATCCATTTGAAGTCACATACAAAGAACCGGAAAAACTTTTAGTGGCATCATAGAATTTTTTCAAAAAGTCCCTAAAAATCCGAGCCTCATCCCAATCATTCGTGGTAGGTTGGCCATCGCTAAGTGCCAAAGAAAATGGTATATCTTCTTATTTCATTCTTTGAAATGCCTTTTGAAACTTTAGGACAACATCCAACATGAGATATGTAGAGTTCCACCTAGTTTGAACATCTAAGCATAAAAGACTTTTAGATGCTATCTTTTCCATAGTTACAAAATGCTTGAAATGTTTCTCTCTTTCGGGAGAACTCCTAACATACCTCACGGCCCCACGGATACGAGTTATTGGACATTTCAACTCAACTAACCCATCTTTCACAATTAAGTTAAGGATATGTGCGCACCACCTCATGTGAAAATATTCACCTTCTAAAATAAAAGATTCACTTTTTCAATTGAAACTCTCCTTTAAGTGGGATATAGCGGTATCATTTGAACTTGCATTGTCAACCGTAAGTGTAAGAAGTTTATCTATACCCCACTCACTCAAACATGTATCCACCATATCACCAATCGCTTTGCCTTTGTGACTTGAAACTATACAAAAGTTAAGAATCATCATGTGTAATTTTCAACCCTTGTCAATAAAGTGAGTCGTTAGACACATGTAAGAAAGATTTTGGAGTGAGGTCTATGTATCCGTAGTGATGCAAATTCTTTGGTTTTATATAGCTAATAAATTCTCAATCTTTTTTTTCTCATTAGCATACAAGACCAAACAATCATTTGCAACTGTAAAACGGCTATTGAGCTTAAACCTAGGCTGCAACACTTTAAGAAGATTGTGAAAACCTTCACGCTCCACAAAACTAAAAGGCAACTCATCTATAATTATCATCTTGTTAACGGCTTCTCTACCAAGTTCTTGGTCGAACTTTCAAACACCCAAATTACTTGCACCGCCTTCTTCCTTTACTAGTTGAAATGATAAAGTTGTTCGACTCTTATCCATATTGTAAGGATACTTAGAACACTTTACAATATGTTTTCTTAGTGTAGTAGTTCCATTCTCACTTATCCATTGATAAGTTTGATTACAATATTTACATGTAACACCTCCTCCATCTTTCTTAGAAATTTCTATGAAATGATCCCAAACATCAGATTTTTTACAATTTTTTCTCTTAGGAGAACTCACCTGTACTTGTTCCTCATGAATATCAATAGGATTTCCTGCATCTCCAACACTCGACATCTACAATAAATGAAATCATATATAAATTAACTGTTTATATCAACCAATAATCCAATAATTGTCTTCTGTTTAAGAGAAATGACTCAAATAGGAAAACAATATGTGTAGGATTACAATCCATATTTTAAATTGTAAAAAATCTAAAAATCTAAGAATATGATCAACAATTACTTCAATACATAAATTATTGATAAGCAATTTGAGTATTTCAGGAAACATTACCTCCAAATGAAAGTTATTACTTCAATACATTAATTTGTGTACCATAAATATGTGTAGGATCGAGCTATTACTTCAATACATTAATTATTGATTAGCAATTTTCACTTTATATATCCAAAAATTCTCCAAATTGATCTTTTACCCTACTAAATTCTATTAGTATCATATATACACACAGACAGGAAAAAAAAAAAAAAAGTCCCCAAATTGAGTATTTTAGGAAACATTACCTCCAAATGAAAATGAGATTTTAGATGGTAAACACATAAATTCACACACACAGACACACACACATAGATATATATATTTCAAAATCAACGTACAAAAAAACAAAGAAACCCATATCATATGGTATTTTAGAATCTGCAACTTCCAATTGAGAATGAGTTGTTACATATTACACAAAAATATACATATAATATTCACATGATATAGACAACTTCTAGTTTTATAAGTCGAATATCCAATTAAACAATTACACTATCGTAAAATTCATAACCCAAAATTTAACAAGTATAATTCCAAACGAAAACAAATGAAAACAGCAACACAACAAACAACAACGGATAGCCCTAATTCTAAACTCTGTTTGGTTGCTAAGAAAAAAAACAGAGAACCAAACAGAGTCCAATTCTCCGCACCAGAAAAAAATCCATTCCCAGTTAATTTAAAATTTTATCAGGACTAAAAGACAATAGAATCTGGAACACATCATATAGACCCTTTAAAATTATAGAAATTAAACTTTAAAATTAGCATATAAGAAATATTATCGATGTAGAAGAGGACGAGTAAGTTGTCGCTGGAGGTAAGAGAATAAACCAGAGCGGGTGAAAATTGGTGAAAAAAGAGAAGCGGTGAGAATTGGCGTGAGAGGGATGGGTGTCTCGTTCGTGAGAAAAGGAGGCGTGAGATATGAACGCGCTAAGTTTCTAACCTAGTGAAGACCTCTTAGGGCTTTTAGATGAACAATCTGATGACAGTTATAAATTGTCCTCATATTATTTTAAAAAATATAATTTAATTAATTACCCTTTTTAATTAAATTACCCTCAATTTAAAAAATATATATATTCTAATTTAAATCAATTATCTTAAAATTAAAAATTAAAAAAATTAAAATTAAAGTAATAAGTATTGTTGTTTGAACTTTAAAATTATTTTTAAAATAAAATAGTAAAAACTTTTAACTATATCTTTCATATACCGTAATATTTAAACAAAATAAGAAAAATAATTTAATTAATTACCCTTTTCAATTAGATTACCCTCAAATTTAAAATATATATATATACTAATTTAAATCAATTATCTTAAAATTAAAAATTAAAAATAAAGTAATAAGTGTTGTTGTTTAAACTTTAAAATTATTTTAAAAATAAAATAGTAAAAACTTTTAACTATATCTTTCATATACCGTAATATTTAAACAAAATAAGAAAAATATATAAACTTTAGAGTTATTTAAAAAAACTAAACTATATATTTAAACTATACAAAAACTATGTGTTTAAAAGAAAAAAAGTTATTTAAACTTTAAAATAAAATAGTGAAAACTTTTAATTATATATTTCATTTGAGGGTTTAGAGTTTAGGGTTTACGGTTTACGGTTTACGGTTACTATATCTTCGGCTCCCAATCTTGATAAATTATATTTTTTATTCATTCTAGTTTAATTTATTCATTTATTTAGTTCAAGACACTTATACACACAACAAGCTCAACTTATTTAGCCATTGAAATATACATAACTTAAAATTTTGACTTATATTGAAACCTTGCATGAAAAATATTTCACACCACAATAATATTTTAGTAATAATTATAAAATATCATTTTTTGGGGGTATTCATTCATTTTCTTTTATAATTGTTATATACACTTTCTTTTAAAGAAAATACTTGCATTGAAATAATAAAATGTATTAATGTACTTTAATGATTTTTTTTGGATTTTTTTATTAAAGTCTTAATAGATTAAAACTTAATTGTAATTTTTCAAATAAAATAAATGTATAAGAATATTTTAGAGGTCCTTTATAATGGTAAATAACTAATAGTTCTATTTTTTTTGAAAATTGTAATAGTGGCGACTGTTTTAATGTATGAAAATATTATAAATGACTTACATTTTTATAATAGTATGGATAGATATGGATAATTATTTGTATAAAATAAGATATTATGATTTATTTTTTAATAGTATATTACTGATTTAAGATATTATAATTTAATTTAAAATAATATATTATGTGATATATTATTAATATTATATATTGAAATATATATGAACAGTACCGGATTGGACCGGATTATTGAAAATGTAATCCAGGACCGATCCGTAAAATACCGGATTTGGTATTTTTGAATCCATGCAATCCAATCCAAAATATCTGGATCGGATTTGACGGATTGGACATACGAATTTTGCAGATTTTTGCTCACCCCTAGGTATGACCATGGTTGGCAATGATTGCTATATTGCATAAAGGTGTAAATAAGTATCGACCGAATATTGATATTATTTAAAAAATAATAATAATAAATTAGGTGATATGTAATATATTGGGCGTGTAAATAAGTATTGGATGAAAATTGATATTAGTTAAAAACAATTAATAATAAATTAGGTGATATGTAATATATTGTACGATACAGGGTATGATATAACGGGGTCAATTTTTTTTCAAAAAAAAAAAAATAGAATATGAGCACCGCACAATAAATCTACTAATTCTTTGATCACAGTTAGTAATTAAATAGTTTCCATAGATTACTAAATTAAACCTTAGAGTTAGATATTTATTTATTATTTTTAATTTTTAATATTTTAAATTATATCATATTTTTTTCTAAAAGACAAAGTACTTACAACCCACCGGTAGTAGGGGTGTGCACGGATCGGATGGACCGGATTTGAGATATTTTATAACCGATCCACTACTACCGAATTCATAATTTCTGAAAGCAATACAATTCGTATATCCAACGAAACCAAAACAAACCAAGCCGTGGTTCAGATCGGTTTCGCGGATTCAAATATGAAATTAAATTAGCAATACTATATTGTGAATATTAGCTCTAAATATTGTGTGTTTATTATCTTGTATTCATTATGGTGATGAATGCATGAAAGTAATAGAATGTCTTCTATTTTTTTCTTATAATTGCAATTGTGATGAATGTTTTAAAATAATAAAATTATAATAGTGAATTATATTTTTGTAAAAAAGATTTGAGGTGTATTATGATTACAATTATTTTTATTTTTATTTAGCATGATAATAAATGCATAATAGGAATAGAGTTGTAAGAAAAATTATAATACACTCTGATTATGATTTTTTATTTATATTTTACATATTACTTGTATTCTTTTCAATTCGGTAACATCTTTTTAAAAAAGCTATTTGTAATGCAATTAAAGCGAAATAAACAAAATTAAAATATTCAATCAGTTACATAGTATATAAATCAAATAAACATTAATATCTTAGGTTATAAGTAAAACACCTAACACCAAGCACGAACCCATGTTGAGCCCAGTGGGGGCAATGCCCCCCCTAATTTTTATTTATTTATATATTATAGGCTTAAAAGTTTTAAAAGTTACACAAAACTCCCATTAAAATACCTTTATGCTCCCACTGAAATTACAAAAAACACCGTTGTGCCCCTTTGAAATTATAAAAAGTGCCTTTATGCCCCTCTCATATAATTTTCTAGGTCCATCACTGCCTAACACAATATACCAAAAGTCTCAAATAAAAAAATATGAAATGTTACTGAACTTTTAAAGAATGGTAATATGATATCAAAATATTTATTTTAAAATAACAAAATTAAGACTTACAACTCACTAATTTCTAAATAAAAATGGCAAAATATTTTATATGATTTTATTATTTAACCAAATAAGAAAATATATACGGATATTAAAAAATGCTCAATATTTCATGATTAGTTACAATTATTTTTGTATTTTACATATTGATAAATGCATTAGTATAATATGAAGCATTTACACTTTTAATCATAATACATTTTAGTTATAATTTTTTTACTATTTTAAAAAGTGATAAATGTATAAAAATATTAAAAATGACTCATACTTTTATAAGTAGTATAGAAAGATAATTATTTAGTATAAAATAAGATATTATAATTTAATTATATATATAATATATTATTGATATAAGATATTATGATTTATTTTTAAATAATATATTATATAAGACATTACGAATATAGGATATTATAATTTACTTTAAAATAATATATTATATAATATATAATTAATATATTCCTCATATACCTTATAATGCTCAGATAATAGGCAAATAGATTAATCATGAGTCGTTTATTTAGATCTTCCTCCTCTCGACCTAGTCGAACAAACCTACCTTCCATTCCAGATATTAATGACATAATTAATAAAGAAGAACGCACCTACACTAATCTTGAAAGTCACAATGATTGGAATATCCATAGGGTACCCACTAATCAAATTTACAAAACTAGTTTCATTAAGTCAACATTCTTTATAGAATACACAGTCAAAACTGTTGAACAAGTATATGCTATAAACAAAGAACACGAAAAATGCCAATTATTTTCTCCAAAAACTATAAAACAACACCGCGAAAGAGGATACAATTTTATCCATATTGGTCTTGTACAAGTTGCAGTTGATCCATTAACTATTTTAGGACAAAATGCATCGACTCTTCTCTATCTAAGAGATGCTAGGTTCCTCGACTATAATCAAAGCTTAATTAGTGTCATTGAATCCAACCTATGTAACGGTCCGGTCTACTTTGATTGTTTTCCTAATTTCAAGTTAAGCCTAAGTGACCATCACATATTAAAAGCTTTAACATTAAATATCAAAACTTCAGGTTATGCCATGTTTGCAGGTGCCCAACCTTTAAGCTTAATTTACAGAATTTACTACAAGACTATGAAAACCAATTTAAATGTTCATGCTCTAGTCAAAAGTCCTAAATATCAAACTCTATTAATTCAAAGTAGTACTTCTAATGCAAATATTCGCATACCAAAAACAATTGCCTGGAAATATGTTTCCCTCCCAAATGAATGGTTACTTGAAAATGAAAATCACCCAACCAAAATCGAGAATGATGTTCGAAATCTTGAACATGTGCAACAATTCCTAGATGGAACTGTTAAGTTAATATTTGATCGATCTAGACACAGTTTCTCTTCCGTTAGTTCAAACTCTAAAATGTCCACTCCCCTACCAATTAGAGAAAATACTATTAACCATGATACAGAATTTGTAGAATCTCTAGTCCACTGATCCAGATGTGATCATATATTAAAAGGAATTCAAAAGGATGAACAAGTATCTACTCCATGTTATGTCCCAAACATAGAGACTGAAGATTCAATCTCTAACCACTCCCCTACACAAACTGATTTTGAGACTGACATTGTTAATCCACAACTATGTGTTTTAAGTAAATCATTTTCTTATGACCTTCTAAAGTTAGAAGTTCAAGCCAAAATGACAATTATATAGAATAAGTTACACACATGAGAAGAGAATAAAAATTACAAAAAAAAGACAAAAATTCATGATAACAAACCAGTTGGAAATTAGTTTCTTTGATTATCTTGAGAATTATTACAAAAAAATTAACGTTCTTACAAAACATAAATGGACAAAACATGATAAAACAATTGTTTCTTCCAGTCACCCTCCTTTAGAAAACCTAATTGTTAACCACCTTGGAACATAAATCTCAGCCTCCCCTTTTGAGGTTGTCACCTCCGCAATTGATCCTAATACTAAAAAAATTATTGAACAAAATAATTTCACCAATCAATATTTAAGTTTGTTAGGTTCTCAATTGGACAAAATAGAATCCAAACTTGACGCCTCTACCCATGTGACAAAAACTATTGATTCCCCTTTAATTAAGCTTCCTACAAAACATCAAGGACTACCTAACAAACCAACACAAGTGACTCATCTGCCCAAATTGATAAATTAATAAAAGTCTTAGAATCACAAATGATCAAGGACGAAAAATCCCTCACAGTTCTCAATTTTGATTCTCATAACAATACTGATAACTCTGAAACCTCATCTGAAGAAGACACAGATAAGGATATATCCAAGTTAGAAAATGCATTTGAGATCAATAGAATCATACATCAACCAGTTAACCCTACCAGTATTATAAAAAATTGGTATCCCTAACCTACTCCTGTCAATATTCAATAAGAAGAAAGAATCTTCCAAAACCAATTTTTTCTCACACTGTTTTGTCGATATTCAATAAGTAAAAAAACTATTTTACTAGGGCAATTGGATCATTTGTGTGAGAAAAATGAGGTTCGATGAAGAAAAGGGTATGGTAAGTTTTTTGAAGATATTTTGATCTTCCTGGAGGGTTGTATCGGGGGAGATGTGGAGTACTGGTGACTGGGGCATAGATTATGAAAGGATCATGCGGAGTAGTTAGTGCTGAACTAAAGATAGGACGCGGACCTAAAGGGGTCCCTAGGCTTGTGAACTTGTTTACTAAAGCGAGGAAAGTAGAAGGTTCAGTTTTAACTAGCGAAGGGGGTCTGACCGGAGGGAGCCCTCCTCTGGGACGTGGTTGTGGTTGTCTGTTTGCCATCAGGGTTTTGCAAAAATTCTCTGGTAAGAAAATCTGGGATTGAATTGTCACATCCACGAATGTATTCGATATCAAATTAGAAAATGCTTAAAATCGACTGCCATCTGGCAAAAATATGCTTAGCAACTATATTTTTAACATCTTTTTCTAAAACATATTTGGCACTTTTGCAATCAACTCGAAGTAAAAATTTTTGATTTAAAATATCATCTTGGAATTTACTGATACATAGAACAATTGCAAGAATTTCTTATTTAATAGTGCTATACTTTGTGTTTTGTTCCATGCTCCAGAATGGTAACGAACTAGCTATTCTGGAGAAGTAGGGGAGAGTTTTTGTTTTAAAATGTCTCTGTAACCAATGTTGGAGGCATCGGTTTCAATGCTTTTGAAAGAGTTGACTGAAGGAATTCCTAAGTAAGGAAGAGTTTTGACATATTTTTTAATGTCCCTAACGATAGTTGTATGAATATCGGTCCATGGAGGGGAGTTTGACTGTAAACGATCGAAGAGTGGTTTACATTGCTTTCGAAGATCTTTGTAAAATTCAGCAATGTAATTTAAAGAACCAAGAAAACGTTGTAACTTGGTTTTATCAAGAATTTGGTCTGGGAATTTATCTGCAAATTCTATGGATCGACTGATTGGGTGGAATTGTCCTTGAGATATATCATAACCGAGAAATCTAACTTTGGTTTAAAAACGTTTTGTCTTAGAAGCAGAAATGACTAAACCATTGATTTTGAAGGTGTGGAAGAAAGAATTAAGATGTTTCCAATGAGCTTCAATGCTATTGGAAAAGATAAGAACATCATCAATGTAAACTATGGAAAAATGACTGAAATGATTGAAAATATCATTCATAATATTTTGGAATTCACTTGGAGCATTCTTAAGGCCAAAGGGCATGACATTTCATTCATAATGGCCAAAGGGTATAGTGAATGTAGTTTTGTACTTATCTTTTTTTGTAATCTGAATTTTTCAAAAGCCGGACTTAAGGTGAAATTTTGAGAAAATGGTTGCTTTCCCTAATCGATTAATTAAATCTCTTTTGTTAGGGATAAGGTATCTAATCCATTCAAGGACTTGATTAAGAGGCTTGTAATTAATGAGTAGACGTGGTACCTCTCGTTCTATTTTGGAATTTTTCTGGACATAAAATGTTGAACAAGACCAAGGTGATTTATTGTAATGTATGATTTTCTTTTGAAGAAGGTCATGGATTTATTTTTTACAAAATTCTAGAACTTCAACATTCATTTGAATTGGGTGGACTTTAGTTGGAATATTTTTATTAGTGAATGACTTTATATAAGGAAGACTAACAATATATTGTTTCATATGCCAAAAAGCATTGGGTAGTTCCGAGCATATTTCTTGAATAAGTTTATTTTCATATTGTTTTATCTGATTTTGAATGGTAGGGTTTCTTAATTGGGTTTCTATTCGTTTGTTAATTACTTCTTCTTTTAAAGAATTTAAATGTTATTCTTTATGATGGAGAATGTAAATATTTTTAGAGACTGAAAAATCAATTATGCTTTCGAGTTTTTTACTAGAAGATTTTTGCAAAAAATGAAAAGTAATATTTTGACCAAAATGTGTTATAAAGAGACCATCATTATTTATGGTAAATGGGTAAAGAAGATATAAAAATGGAAGGCCAAGGATGACTGTATCAGTCATATTTTTTACTAGGACAAATGTAGTTTTGAAACAGACATTATCTTGACAAATATGAGCTTTGGATAATTCATACTTGATTTTCATTGCACTACCATTAGTAGAACTGAGTTTCTCATTTATTTTTTCATAGTATTTGCTAGGAATCAGGTCTTCTTGTATACAGTTAAGATTAGCTCCAAAGTCAACTAGAGCAATGACAATTTTTTAGTATTCCTTATTAGTAACTAAGGTGACTTTTATTTTCCATTTTTTAAATAAGGTTCGGTTGATTAGATTCAAACCATTGGTTTCCTCCTCATTACTTTGAAAGGGATTTGTGTTGTCATCATCCTCATTACTGTTAGAGGAAGAGGAATCAGAAACTGAAAATTGGTGTGAAGTTTTAACTAGATCCTCGAGTTAGGTGTGAAGAAGGGTTTTTATATCTTGATTTTCATTCTTCAGAGTTTTAATTTCTTGTTTAACTATGTTGACTTTTGCTTGGAGGTCTTGTATAGTGACTTCTTTTGTAGGAGTAAAACGTTCAAGAGTTTTGTTAAGACTAAAATTTGGTTTGTTAATGGTAGGGGGTTGAGTATCTTTGTTTATTGTGAGTAATTTAGTAAGCTTTTGAAGATAAATTTTTTTAAAATCTAGGTCTTCGACTTTACTTATGAGATCTAGAAGGAGATGTTGTTGTTCTTCTGCCTTGGTGAGAACATTAAGGATTTTAGGTTTGTGACGATTCAACATATTGACTGTTTTTATACAACAACTGTCTTTACACCCAAAACTAATATCAGGTGAACTGGGATACTAGTCAGGGGATTCTGAAGTGGAACTAGATTCAATTTCAATATCACTGTCACTTGTGTTTTTTAACTCAAGAATTGTGTAAATTTGTTGTTTAGTTTCATCAGGAATTTCTAGTTGATTAATTTTATTTTTTACAAGAAAATTTCTTGCGTAATAACTTTCTTACTACACTTATAACATGTAGCTTTATTTAGATCAATTTTATTGTTTTTCTCAAAAGGTTTTGTTTTCCTCGTGTCTTTTTCATTATTTCTAAACTTTTGTTTATCATAGAATTCATTATGCTGGAATTTTTTATTATATTTTTTATAATGGCGAATATAACGTTTTGGGAAGGATTTTGTTTGTTTTGATTTCTTTATTTGCCGAAATGGTGCAATTGGGGGTAATCCGTATTGTTCACAGAATGTGCCCATTTCATATTTAGCATTCTTTTTATCTTTACTAAGTTGATTATTAATTTTCATATCTATACACATTTTAAATCCAACTTTCTAGATTAGACTAATAATATTACCGTAGGTTAGACTGTCATATACAATAACACCAATAATGTTACTCAGTTCTGTGCGTATTTTATGAGAGAAAAAGTTGGGCAATCCATGAATAATTTTTTCTTTCCAAAATGGTTTATTACTATTTTCTCGTAACATAACACGTGACAAGAAAGTATCTTCGTACCATCTAAAATCACTCAATGTAAGACATCTAAGGTTACTAAGTTGATCATAAATTCTAGAAGTAATGTCACTAGGTCTGCCAATGAAATGATCTATAATTGTGTAAATTAATGTTTTGACTCCATCAGAGAGTCCGAGACCAATTTCTTCATTAAAAATAAGGGTTCCATCTTCTGTTTTTTGGACTACATGTGTTATATTGTCTCTTGCTTCTTGGGTAAGATGTTTATCCCACCAATTTCTTAACATGCCAGAAAATCCGGAGGTGAGTAATTCTACAATATCAGGTTGATGCATATTGTGATGTGTGAGGTAACTATTGGTTGTCATAGAAATGTGGTTTAATTTGTTTAAAATTTCTTTTTCAGAGAGTCCATCAATATTCCATTCATAAATTTTTTTAGATGATACAGAAAATTGGTTTTGGAATATTCTTTCTTCATATTGAATATCGACAGGAGTAGGTTGGGGATACAAATTTTTTGTAATACTGGTAGGGTTAACTGGTCGATGTGTGGTTCTATTATAATACTGGTCGATGTGTAATTTTTTGTAATACTTTATTTTAATAATATATTAAAATATATATGAACAATAATGGATTGGGTCGAATTAACCGGATTATTAAAAATCAAACCAGAATCGATCCGTAAAATACCGGATTCGGTGTTTTTCGAACCATATCTAATATGTTCAGATCGGATTGGTTTTTTGGATTCACTAAACTCATTTGGGAATGAGTAATGTTAAATAAATTGTTAATTTACAATATTACCTTGAATAACCATTAATGAGAACTCATTAACTTGTGAAACATTCAGCCCGTGTCTCATGGGAGTAGTATTCTTCATCCTCCATTTATCTCTCTCCTTTTTTATTTTTGTTTTTTTTATTATTAGAGAAATGAATTAGAAAGAGATAATGATTTTCATATATGTAAGCAACATTATGAATTATGTATTTTACTGAGTTAAATTGATCATAATTTAGCATAGTGGAGTAGTTCTTAGAAACAAGAAACTATTCAATGAAGTTGGTTTCTTTTTGTGATTAGTCAGTGGTGAAAGTAATAGAGTTCAGAATTTTTAGAAACAACAAATTGTTGAATGAAACTACGATTATTTTCTTGATTAGTCATTGTAAAATGAATGAATTTTAGAAGAGATAAGGATAAGAAATTATAAAGAGATTAGGATAAAGATAATCTAGGTATTTACCATTTTTTACCTCCATAATTCCTCAAAGTCAAGAAGATGAGTTTTAGAAGCAGCTATTTCTTGCTTCTCTTAAACAGGAATGGTTGACTCACTCCGGTCTATTAATATATATTTATAATTATTCATTAGTTGGACCAAATTTTTACGGAAGTGTGTTTGAATTTCTTCACCAAACCGTGGCAATTTCGTGAAACATGCTTTGAAGTTTGAAAGCCTTTTTAAAGGCTCCAAAAGCCCTCCCAAACATGAACTAAATTAACCTTAGTACTTATACAGTTCATATACATACAACTTTCATTTTTTATCAATATTATTCATATTTAAAATGAGAAAGTATGTTTAATAACTATTTTTCAGTGTGGAAGTGTTCAACATTGCCAGGATGCCTTTATCTTACTAATGAATCTAAATTTTTGAATTTTTAAGTGTTATATATATATATATATTATTTCTGTCTCCGACGTCTTCAAGTCATGTTGTAAAAATATATGTTTTATAAAGTAAATTAACATACTCTATGTATTATTTTCACAACCGTATCATACTTTTATGTAAAAACACATATAATATAAGATTTAATAATTTAATAAAAATTAAAAGCATGCATTTTGTTTCACACTAAAAAATATATATTTAAATGTATAAATAGTCACATCACTCATACAAGATAATAATTGATAAAATAAAATAAAGGCATACTTACATATTTTAAATAAGAATGATATTAGTACAGATGAAAGTGATGTGTATGAAAGGTATAAGTACTAATGTTTTGTTATTAACTCAAAAAAAAAATTATTAAGGTTAATTTAGTAATTGACAAATTACTTTAGCATTTTTAATTTTCTTATTAAGTTATTAGTAGGTGTAAATGAGTAAATATATAAAAAGTGAATGGGGTAAAGTGCTTATGCACAAAGTTCAGGGGTGCAACTTACTCACTTTAAAAACGTTCAGGGAGTTTCTTGCAAATTTGCCCATATTTATACTATCCCAAAAAACTAGGATCTACCCGGTTATGATAAATTTTAGGGTTAATTTCAGTAAATCATTTTCTGCTATTGAATTTAATCAACTAATTTTTTTTATGTCCGGATTACCCATATGTTTTTCAATTTAATCAACTAACCCCTTCTATGTCCGGATTGCCCCTTATACTTTTCAATTTCATCACCTTACCCCCACCTCTAACATTTCACCAAAATAATATATATTTTTCATTATTATTGTCAATATCCAGCATACAACATTATTTATAGAATTACTTATTTTGTTTCATTGTAGAAATATTCAGGAATATCTTCTAAACAACTTCATACACTGCTTTAACCTGTACCTGTAAAAAAATCATCAACGTAACAAAAAAATAAAAGAATATTAATAATTTATTGATTAATCTCACTTTAAGAAAGGAGGGAGGAAGAGAGATAGTATCACCACCACAATTAACCGTTGAACATTGTACTGTGCACATTTCCGAATTATTGCGTGAGTTTATCATGCATTCATTATAACAATCACTTTGGCAATCTGCCAAATCTGCCATTACGAATGATGTTATTTCATTCTTGATGAGCAGTATGTTGGGTTATGGTTCATAATTCAAGAAAGAAGGTCCTGGGTTCAAAAGGGGCCGGGCCGGGGATGTCTTCTGTCCCGGATCCTATAAATGGTGATTTTGGTATTTTATCAGTACATATGAATTAGGTTTATATATATATATATATATATATATATTATTGTAATTCTAAATCATTGATAAACTAAATATAAAGACTGTTCGAATAGACGTAGGTCAAATTGACTGAACCACGATAAATTATGTATATTCTTGATTCATTACTGTTTTATTATTTGCGATTCATCTTTTATTTCAACACATAACTATAAATAACACCAAGTGATGCTCTTCTACTCCATTCTCCTCAAATCTCTCTACAAATTTGTTTTATCTTTTATGTCATATAACACCATTTATATAGTTTTATTTATAGGTTCCTGATTAAAGATGTTTGAAACTGTATGTCTTGATGGAATAAATTTTGGTGCATGTGAACATTTTGTTTAGTTATTACATTATGTATTTAATGTCCATAACATGTTAAAGCGAAAAATACAAACCTTGTTCAACAAGTTGCAGCAGTCTTTTATTTTTAAAAAATTTTGTGCAACTTTATTAATGGGCTATCGGAATTTGGACGTACTACTAAAATTTAGTACATTATTGTGCATATATATAAGGGTTATTAACATAAAATCATCTCTAATGAAGTGTCATATTGTCCCCTCCACTTTCATAAATTTTTCTTTTTATTTTGGATGTAATTTCGGAACAAACAAAATATTAAAATCTTATGATTTCAAGTCGAAAAGGGGGGTCTATGAAAGTGGAGAGGACAATATGGCATGTCAATAAAGTATTTGTCAAGAATATAAAATCAGAGAAAATGTTTTTATGTTCATACCACTAAATATATTTGAGTTCGCAATACTATTAAATCACTTTTTTTTTATTATTATTATTCTTAAATCACTTTTTTTATTATTATTATTCTCTCGGGTTCATCATTTTCAAAGGTATGTATCTATTTATCAGTTAATCTTCTAAGGCTTGCATTTAAAATAATTGACTTGTTTATTAAAAAATTGTACTGCAATTTTTTTTAGGATAATTTGTATTAACACCCCCTGATATTTAGGTCAATTTCACATTACATCCAATCAACACGTTTGTTGTCCCAACGTCCCCTCAGATTTGATTTTTCTTGCAATAACACCCCTTGGTGTAATAAAATGACCAGAATACCCTTAAGAGAAAACTGTAGTAGGTGAAATGACATCCGTGCCCCCCAACACTTCACCCCCACCACCCAACCACCTTATCAAAAAATCAAAATGCAAAAAAAGAAAACAATTAAATACCCAAATGACAAAAATGAGTGAATCAGTAGCAAAAATATAACTAGCAAGATCTTCACAACACAAGAAATCACACATCTATTACCAAACACCCACATTCGAGTTCTACCTCTCCTAGCCAAATGGAATTCAATAGTTGTGTACTTGTGTTAAACTCTCAAATCTAGCCAACGAAAAATAAATTTTAATTTTAGAAACCAAAACATGCTCTGCTACACACAATCTATGAAAAACACATGCAGAGGATTGAAATTGAATCCATTGTGGTCACACCCCTCCAAAGCCAGAGGAGACTTTGATCTTGGTGAATAGAAGCTTTCAATTCCAAGAATTAGATGACTGAGGCTTCTAGTTCTAGTAGTCCTTGTGCCAATACTTGATTTCCCATCTTCAGATTCCAAATCCTCCTTGATTGTGAAGAGAAACCTTGGTGAGCCACACAGGTTGTGGAGCCTCAGGAGCTTTGCCTCCACACTCTCTTCACCAAACCCTTTGAGCAACAAGTCCATGAGTGAC
Source organism: Cornus suecica (assembly GCA_963922005.1). Classification (NCBI taxonomy): domain Eukaryota; kingdom Viridiplantae; phylum Streptophyta; class Magnoliopsida; order Cornales; family Cornaceae; genus Cornus; species Cornus suecica. Next base: position 52,182,837 of record OY998245.1, read on the forward strand.
CCTGTTCAAATCTGGGGTTTTCACTGAGATTGTGAGTTAGGGTGTGTTTGTGGTGGTGTGAATTGTATTGGGTTTTTTTTTTTTCCAACAGAGGGAATTAAAGATGTGTTTGGCTTGGTTGGTGTATTGTTGGTCTTTGGTGATGTCTCTGTTTGTGTTCTTCTTCTTCAAACAGAGCAAATAGTAGATTTCTCCTACAAGGCCTAATAGGATGCACCAAACCAGCACTACAAACGCCGCGAGCACCGTCATTTCGTCCAATCCGTCCTCCTACACCTCCCTACCTCTGGAACACCCCCAAACCAGACACTACAAACAAATACAATACTAACAAATCAGTTAAAATAAAACACACACACATATATATATGTATATATACATATACGTAAAACCAACAAAAAAGAAAAAGAAAAACCCAAATCTGAAATGAAAAAAAGGTAAAGATTATACAGTATTGGTATTAAATATGGAACAAAATAGCGATAAATAGATTTACATGAAGAAAGTAAAAGAGACAAAGAAGTGGGTGGGGGGAGAGAGGCTGAAGAAGCCCACATGGAAAAGTTAAAAACTAAAGTGAGTATTACAGATTAGGGTTTTCACTCGCCTTCCTCATCTCCGAAGGATTCACTGGAGCCTCAGCAGACAAAGGAGAACACAAATTGGGGGTTTTCCACTTATTCGGCTCCATAAAATTAGGGTTTTCAGAATCGGTATTGCTAGGGTTTTCTTCGCAAGGGATTAGCAACGGAGAAGATGTAAGCGGAAGCGGAGGGAACCTGTTGTGGGGCATCTCCAAATAGGGTTTTGAATATGTCTGAAGCTGAGGAGGAAAGAGAGTTGGAATCGCCATTAGAGCTTCACCAGCCGAAGGAGAATCCAAATTGGGGGTAACGTGTTGGGTTTTGGAGTTGGGGACAGGGATGTCATTTCACATGCTAGATTTTTCTCTCACAAGGATATTATGGTCATTTTAGTGTACTAAGGGGTGTTATTGCAAGAAAAATCAAATTTCAGGGAGTGTTAGAATGACAAACACGTTGATCGACCATAATGTGGAATTGACCTAAACCTTAGAGGTGTTAATGCAAATTATCCCCCTGTTTTTATGTTACTCTTTCTAAGGTTAAGTAGAGATGGTCTATTGGGATTCCCACAAAACCTTTTTGAATAAGGGACTAATGGTGGTGTTTGTTTACTGGTTATGGTCCTATTTTTCTGGTCTGGTCATGGGTTTTTGATACCAGATCATATTTATTTCGTATTAATCTTAAAAAAATCAAATTGGACAAAATTGAACCAAAATGACATTTTTTATGACTAAAATTTTTGGTGATTTTATTTGGTATGGTTACAAAATTTATCCAAAATGTAACCAAAATATCCTCCAATAATTAAAACACATCTAACCAAATCAAACCAATATCCAATCTTATTCATTCATCGTTTATCTCCTTCACAACCCTATCCACATATCACCACAAACCCAAATCCACCCCTCTTTCCACGAACCCAGCTTCGCTTCTTTGCAACAAATCGAAGACGAACACTTTCGCCTCTTTTTGACAAACCCATCTTCTACAAGATCCAAGAACCCATCGATTTCCAGAAGCTCATCGCCTCTCCACAAACCGTAGCTCGATTCCACTCCTCAACAAGTTCAAGGTTCAATCTCTTTCTGCGATTTCTCTATTTCCTCTCTTTATTGTGCTGGATTTCGATTTTGGGTGGAAATATATATGTATGTGTATATATGTATAGCTATGTGATAGATCTATGGAAATGTATATGTATATGTGTATATATGTTTCAATTTTTAGGGTATTCATATTGAAACATTAGGGATTTTGTTAATACTTTTGAAAGGTGTTGATTACGCTAAATTGTTGTGTATAGTATGATACAATGTCAATTTCACAGTAGTCCATGCTCAAGCCCATGTTTCTTATACAAAAGTTTATTATTGTTCACAAAGCTTTAAGTGAAATGAGTAAAATAGTGTTGGATATGGTAAAATCTGAATTATATTGTAGTGTTTCATAGTAGTGTTGGGAAGTTTATATATCCTCTGAATGAGCAAAGCCAAATCACTTTCTTAAGAAACAATTTTTGGGTTTGTATGATTTTTTTTTTATTGTAAGAAATTTTCAAGAAAATTATTCAGTATTTGGATATACGGCACATGGTATTTTTTAATTGGATTGTGATCAACCTCATAAGGTCCACAGTCCATACCCTTCACCAGCTAATTTGGAAGCAAAGCTTGAAATATGGTATGTTTAACCCACACTAGAAATGTGTATATGAAGAATTTTGGGCATTTTTATAAGAATAAAAAAAAATCTGATTCATTTCTTGAATTAAGAGGAATGAATCACTGAAGTTATCCATAACACAGTCCTATATTTCAAGATAGAAGTTAAGATGAATGTTTTTATATCAATTTCATATTGATATAAATGGAGTTGCAGTTTGAATTAAAGTTCAAATTTCTTCCAAATTTTTATTTTTTATTTTTATTTTTTACATAATTAGAAGTTGTAGTTATATTAATCATTTTTCTGGTTTGTTGATATTCTGTTATGTGTATATATGTATAGCTATGTGATAGATTTAGGGTATGGAAATATATATGTATATGTGTATATATGTTTCAATTTTGGGTTTGAATTTTTGAGGGTATTCTTGTTGAAATTAGGGATATTCTGTTATGTTTATATATGAATTTTTAGGGTATTCTTGTTGAGAAGTACAAGTTGAAGCTGAACACATCCTGTTATGTATATTTCGTGTGGGGCCCTGTTTTGTTTTGTGTGTTGTTTTTTCCACCATATTTCAATGTTGTGACGGTAGGTGTTAATAGATGGACACCAATGAAATGAACGTGGAGAATGTTACTGGAGTGGAAGTGCCGCAAAATGGGAAGGGTAAAAAAGATTTATGGACTGAAGCGAAAATATTGTTGTTCTTCACCAAAATGGATGAGGAGGTGAAGGCGGGGAATAAAACTGGATCCGGGTTTAATACCGTAGGCTGGGATAATTTAGTAAAATACATGAAAGAGAATACCAAAAAAAAAACTGGAATAAAGAATAACATAGAAACAAAATGAGACGGTTGAGGGGCGATTATCAAAGTTTTTTCAAACTCTTGGACAAGACCACTGAAATTGGCTATGACAATACTACGGGTATGGTCATATGCGACAAGGAGCGTTGAGATGATCTCGCCTTTAAGGTTAGTAGTACCAAATTTTGTGTCAAATAACTTTTATTATTTAGAATAAATACTTAATATATGTTTGAAAAATCTAATTTGTAAGCAACTTTTGGCAAGTTCAAGGATAAAGGTTTTCCAATTTACCCGCTGTTGGATGGAATATTCAAAGAAACCGTAGCCACTGGGTCATATGTTCAGTCATCTACTAGGGTACCCCCATCATTTGATTCATTCTCCCGTCCTGCGCTAGTTGTGACCGACTTGGATTTCGATGGTGATGACTTTACTTAATTCAATCCTTTTCTGATGCCAAGTGCAAATAAGAAATCCAGAAAAGAAAAAAATAGTGGCACTGTTGCTTCTGCTATTGAGGTTGCTATTGAAAAGTTGAGTTCCACTAGCACCGAAAACACCAACCATTTTCTAGAAGCTTTAAAGCTGCAACATTCAGAAGTTGTAACCACGCACCCGCAGATGAAAGAGCGAGATGGGCAATCTCGTATGACCAAATCTCTTGACACCCTGTTCATGGAGTGTATCGATATCTTGGATGCAATGGACTTGGATAGCGAGACCTACTTCAAGGTTCTGGAGGCCCTTAAGGTGGATGTGGAGTGGAGGGGGTGGTTTATAAAGAGGACTGATGAGAAGAGGCGCGAATGGATTGATCGTCTTTAGACTATGCTTTATTGTTATGTGTTTTTTTCTGATGGACTATGTTTTATTTTCGATTGCTGGATGTTTTTTCCCCTGCAAATTATGTTTTATTTGGGATTATTATTTGATTATGTAGCGTTTGGAAGACCTCTTTGATATTTTTATGATGGACTATGTTTTTTTCCTGCAAACTATGATTCTTGGTTCTTGAAATTTACAAGTGTTATTATGCTGAATTTTGTAGGTGTTCAAACATGGATGATAATTTGTCTCTATTGATGGTGAATACTTCCTTCAACAAAATGAGATCTTGGAATCATCTTGGATTATAATGGAAACCGTGTGGGAAGAGCATCGTAGTAAACATTATCACAGGCATCCTGTTAGGACTTCTGCACTACGTTGTCAGGATTACATAATTGAGAACCTTTCAAACCAAACACGTTGCTATGAAAACTTTCGAATGAGTCCACCCATTTTCGAGTAACTATGTGAGGTACTAAAATTACTAGGTCTTGAACATTCGAGAAGTTTAACAATACATGAACAAATAGGTATTTATTTGTGGATAATTTCTCATAATACAAGAAATTGGGTGACGGCAGAAAGGTTCCAGCAGTCCATGGAGACAATTGTAAGACACTTCCACTCTGTGTTAGGGAAGATTCTCCAGCTGGGAACGCAAATTATTGTCCCACCTGATTTAACTGTCACCCCCACTCCCCTGAGATTTTATGTAGCGATAGATTTTATCCTTACTTTAGAGACTGTGTTGGTGCAATAGATGGCACACACATCGTGGCAAAGGTACCTTTGGACCAGCAACAACGATTTCGTGGAAGAAAGGGCATTACGACCCAAAATTTCATGGATGTTTGCTTATTCGATATGAAATTCACATATATCCTGGCAGGTTTGGAAGGATCGGCGAACGATTCTCGCATTTTGAATGAGTGTCTGGTCAATGATTCCCTACAATTCCCAAAGTCACCACAAGGTATTATGGAAATAACAATATAGTATGCCTAAAATAAGTTTTAATATGAAAATATATTCTAATTTATTACAATTAAATTTTTCCCATCTAATCAAAACAGGGAAGTACTATCTGGTCGACTCTGGTTATGCTAACCGTGAAGGTTTTCTGGTGCCATATCGGGGCCACCAATACCACTTGCCAGACATTCGTCGGAGAGGTGGGACTCCACGCAACCGCGAAAAGGCCTTTAATTATAGGCATCCGGGTATGCGAAATGTGATTGAAAGATGTTTCAGCCTCTTGAATATGAGATTTAGTATACTGAACCAAATGCCTCAATACAAGTTCGAAGCCCAAGTGTCAATAGTGACTACGTGTTTTACGTTACATAATTTCATTAAGATGCAATTTCTACAAGATAACATATTTGATAATGATCCTCCAAAACCAGATGTGGATGTTGAAGTGGATCCTCCACCGGAGAGCAGTACATCGTGTGTGAGGGACAATCCAATGGACAGATTGTGTGCTAGTATTGCAAACGACATATTCTAACACGACTCGTAGTTGAAATGAATGTGTAATTCCAATTGTAATCAATTTGTTTGTATGTACATTATGTTATAAATCTGTGTATAATATATACTCCACAGTTGTATTATAAATTTGTGTATAATATGTACTCCATGGTTGTATTACAAATCTGTGCATAATATGTACATTGTGTTATTATAACATGATATTAATATCCATTTATTTGTTTTTCTGTAGCAATGCATTATATTACAAGTGAGGGGCCTATTTGTGCTTGTGGTGTAGGTGAAATGAAATTGTATTAAGCTAAAATCGAAAAGAATTTCGGAAAGTGGTTTTATAGATATCCACTATGGCAGGTACAATTTGCTTATCAATGTTTTATCATTTTTTTACCATGTTGAATTCAATTTCGGTTTCAAATATTAATTTGATGATTTTGTTTGAAAATGTAGGATCGCCATGATTCATTTTTATGGCATGATGACTATATCCATGCTTTGCAGGGAAGATTCGAGGAGGAGCCATATCCTGTTCATAGTGTTGTTGCAGACATTCAAAGGAAGCAGAAGTACATGTTATATAGTGGTGGTTGTTGCATTGGATGTCTGTTCATGTTTATGGTGTTTATATTTTGTACTGTAATACTTATTGTAGTAATGGAGTGACACAAAGTGCATTATTTGCATGTTATCGACAGTTGAAGTTGTTATATAATATTAGTGTGTGACTTGTGAAATTTATGTGATCGTAATTTTTGTATAATAAAAAATGTTGCTTGTATAAAACCTATTTGTTGTTATATTTGATAATTGAAGTGCAATAATCGTACTTTAAGAAATTTTTACAAAACCAATATAACATTATTATGTAAGAAATACATAATAAAAATCAATCAAAAAGACTTTAACAAATGTTTACAAATTAAATGTGTGGGTTTTAAGGTTATTACATCAGATAAAGTATATTCAATATTTTCACAGTTTACTATAAATTTAAGACCAGACCAGACCAGTTTGCTAAACATGGTATGGTTTAAAGAAGTTTGGAACCAGACAGTTTGTCAAACATGGTATGGTTCTAGTTTTCTCAGACCAAGACCATCTGGAACTTATCAAACAGAATTTTAGAACATTACCTGGACAAGACCAGACTAAACCAGAGGTAATCGGATCAGACCGGTTACCAAACGGGGCCTAAGAGACGATATGGGCATGGTCTTGCTGCAGCTAGTATATGTGATAACAAAGTTTTTTTTATCTCTATCATGCCAGGAAAATACTTTAAAATTATAAAAGATAATAGAATAATTAATTTCTATTAGCAAGTAAGACCAGCCTAATTGAAAAAGAATGTAGTAAAAATATTCAAAATAAATAATATTTAAGGAAATATATTCGTGAAGGTTGGCTCAAACATTTTATCGTTCTGAAGACATCTGGTACCATGATAGCAAGTAAGTGGATGAAAATCCAAAGGCAATGGAGTATAAGTTTTTGAAATAGATGTAATGGAAAAGGGAGAGTACCCTAAACTCTTATTACTTTTTGAACCTACCAAAACTTCATTATCACATTTTCTTGCACTTGCAAGTTGGTAAGGTGAGACCTTGGTCCAGTATTCGAATCTTGTCAGCCTTCATTATCACCCTCAAATAAGGTACCAAAAAAAAAGTTGCAAATTTATTATTATTATTTTTTTATATATTTCAAATTTTTTCTTTTTGGAAAGACAAAAAGGTTGCAAATTTTCTCCAATCAAAACTTTATTTTCACTTTCTTGAATTGATAAGTTAGAAATTTGCCCCCACCATTTTATGGTTTTTTGAGTTAAGCATCAAATCTTCATAAATGAAATTTTAAAGGATAAATTTCACTGAACTCTCCTGAAGTTTGAATAAATTTCATAAAGTTGAGTATTTGATAGGTGCTCAATATTGGTCATTTTTCGTCTATATCTTACGTTTGTTATGTCTTTACATTCCGTTACTTGGTATTTTTATCCCGTTTGTGTGTGTAAGCATATTTCAGGAGCTTAATGAAGAAACATAGCTAATCTCGGTGGATTAACTGAGTTCGTGTTCGTTTTTATCTCATAAAAGGAATCAAAAGGTGTCTCAGAGCAAAGAAGAGCTACCGGATGGCAAAATGGTCATTTCTCGACATTGTTATCTCACCGAAAGGCAAAAATATCATTTTCAGACATTATCACTTCAACCAAAAGCATCGGGATTCAAAGGCGACTAGTCTAGCTCAAATATGAAAAAATAGGTTTTTACAGCAAAAGATGCATCATACCCTACGTCGGCAGAGGGAAAAAGAGGCAGACTGGACCTTAGCTACACTTTGGTTTATGAGCCAAAAGGGGGCCCTATGCCCTAGACCTATGCTTGGGCGTAGGTCAGGGGCGTAGGTCCCACCTTTTGGCCATGTGATCCCTTTACGTGCATAAGTTATTTCGGAATTGTTTCAGAATTTTCAAGTTTTGTCCCTGCTTCGATATTTTAAGTGATCGGTGATTCCAGACCTCTACATGCAGGCTTATACACATATTTACATCATATTTTAGAAACATTTTTCATGTATTATGAAATTACAGAAAAGGGAAACCATTAGGGTTTCCCTCACTTGTCTATAAATATGAGGGAGTTAGGTTTAGAGAAGTGTTCTGATTTTCACGCATGTTCATTAAGTTGGTGGCTGATTTCATTGCTTCTATAAAAGAAAATCACCATTGAAGACCTAGAGATCCGGAAAAGAAGATTATAGAGATCGTTTCTACACCGACAATGCAGTCTCTCTCCGCCATGATCAACTAACTCGGTATCTAGGGTTTTCTTGCAAAGCCCTAGCCAAGTAATGTAGTTCTAGTTTTATATTCAATTGTAGAGAGGGGAAACTGTGACTATACTGTGATGATTGTGCTAGATGAGAGACCGTTTTTATTCATGATACAAGTTTATATATTTGAATGATTCTTGTCTTAGAATTTTTGAATGTATTTATCTTACTCAATCACAATTATTCACTATGGGATGGAACTCAGATGTTTAATCTGTGATTTTCTACACAATGGTGGTCATAAAACTCGAAACTCTAGGTTAACACAGGTTATGCCCTGACAAACTGATATAGACATGCTTTAGTTTATTTTCATGCTTTAATTTACTTTTCTGCATTTACTTTATGTTAGTAGTTGGCATGCACTAATCAATTTAGTCTTGAGATTGGTTATCGCGATCCGGTTGAGAGTAATCATTTTTGGGGTCAAACTGCTAGTGCGATGCGACCTAATTCACAGTCAATGGATCGCCCTTATGCAATTGATATATAATCTAAACTATATTATGCGGTTAGTGGTGGAGTGAGAAAACCCTAATTTTCTCTCTCTCTGAATCACAACCATTATTCATTATTATTTTCTGTTTTATTTTTATTAGTTTTAGATAATTCATAAAAATAAACTCTTTTCAGAAAAGTATAATTCAGTATTTTTAGACTATTGAAGTAAACAATCCTCGTCTCTGTGGGATCGATATTCCCCTACTCAAGCAAAATTGTCTACAACTGATCTATGCGCTTGCAGAATGGTAAAACCTAAAGTGTCGTTAATGTGTCATTTTTAACCACATATTTTGCACACACCTGACGCCCATCAGTATTTGAGGTTTATTACAATGACCTCTCCTAATACATATCAAATGTTAAGATTTAATGTGAAAGTCTATTTTAATTATATTTTTTAGTCATTTCACTATACATAAGGTTTATATTGTCTTTTCAAACAAGAGAATATTATTTTTGTCATTTTTTAATTTTCAATTAAGGGGACTATTGGGGTCAGGGGTAAAAAAATTTGGGAGGTAATTTTAATACAACTGCAATTCATATTTCTCCAAATTTTAGAGGAAGTTAGTGTTATGTACCCAATTTTAAAATAGAAGGTTGTAAGAACATTTTTAATATTATTTGTGTTTGGCATGTTTTAGACAATAACCATGTTAAGTGAATTGTCATGTTGAGATAATTGTGAAATCGAGAAGGTTCAATAGAAATTCTCAAGTTTCGTCAAATTCAAATCAAGTCTAAAAAATTGAATAATGTAAGAGAATTGAAGAGGAAGCAAGGTTGAGTAGAAAGTGTCTCCAGAAGGGCAAAAATGACATTTTACGAAGACGTCACCTAAAACAAAAAGTCTCGTGGAATCAAGACGGTCATTTTGGCACAGTTGCAGAGAAAAATGGTTTTTATGAAGAACCTACGCTTAAGCTTACGCCTACAGAAGCAAAAAAATGGCTAGAAAGTGAGTTTCTATGCTCAAACCTACGCTTAGAGGCTACGCTAAGGACATACGCCTAAGACGTAGGTATGCCTAAGGCGTAGGTGCGGCAGGAAATTTATTTCTTGTTGCAATGTCTATTCTGCCCCTATTTTAATTCAATGATGCGTCTACGACTCTCACACCTCGAAGTACGTACAATACATATTATATTCATGAGAATATAGGGTTTAACTTGGATTGGTGTGAAATTACGAAAAAGGGAAATATTAGGGTTTCTCCTTAGCATTGTCTATAAATATCAAGGTCTTCTACAGATGAGAGTGGGCTTTGAAGCCTTTGAGCCTTTGAGAGATCTCTGCAAGTTTTCTACAGATTCATATTCTTCTATGAAGATAGAGATAGAGAAAGAAAAACAAAGAGTGATTCTACATCTTCTAGTTCTCTCTTGTTTAGGGTTTATTTAGTTGTGCTTCTACATTGATGATCTTATAAACAATTGAATTACTTAGATTCTAAAAAATCTACACGCTGTTGATTACAACGTAGTTGCTTAGATCCGTTTGAGAAACGGAGCCGTCTGAGTGCAGAGATCGGAGCAGGAGGCTTCGTGGTTCATTAATTCATTGAGAAGTGAAGCCATCAGAGTATGGTGCCAAGTGAGAGCTTCGTGGATCGTGAGTGATTCAAGTTCGTCAGATATCGAGTGGAGAAAGGTAGATTTGGAGGGATTTATAAGTCTAAAACTTCATAGAGTCTATGTAATCCTTAATTCATAGTGCATCAATACCCGAGTGTATCCGTGGTTTTTACTTGGAGTCTTTCCAAGGTTTTCCACGTAAAAATATTGTGTGTTTCTATTGCTTTATTTTCTGCACTTAAATTATTCTTTGCATGATTTATCTTAATAGAGAATTGGATTAAAATTAACTTTTTCGCAATTATTATTAATTTGTTAATAAATCCACAAAAAGCCTATTCACGCCCCCTCTAGGCTATTTTCATTGATCGTCTAGGTAATTTCAATTGGTATCAGAGTAAGGTTGCCTCGATTTAGGTTTACTACCTAGGGTTTGATTCTGAACTTAGACGATGGATTTGCCTCGTGAAGGAGGTTCCGTATCTAGGTCCCCTTTGTTTGATGGCTCTAATTACACATATTGGAAAGCGGGAATAAGAACATTTTTGAAATCGCTAGATAAGAGAGCTTGGATTTCCATAGAGGTAGGATACTCACCTCCCACTGTAAAATATGTTGTTACTAATGAATCTAGGGTAAAACCATCAAGTGAGTGGACTACTGTTGAGACAAACAATGCTAGTTGGAATTCAAAAGCTTTGAATGCATTGTATAATGTTGTGACTGCGATTGAGTTTAAGAGAATTGCCACGTGCGAAATTGCTAAAGAGGCTTGGGATATTCTCCAAGTAACTCATGAAGGAACTTCAAAAGTTAAGCAATCGAAACTCTAAGTTCTAAATTCACAATTTGAATAGCTTCAGATGGATGAGGATAAAGTTTTTGGTGATTTTGATGCTAGGTTAACTAACATAGTAACAAGTTGTCATAATCTAGGAGAGCCTATTCATGAGACTACCATAGTGAATAAAATTCTTAGGTCTCTGCTTGAACGGTTTCGGTCTAAGGTTACTGTCATATCTGAAACCATGAATTTTAAAAAAATTAAGCTTGAATAGTTGGCTGAAAATTTAAAATCATATGAGATAGAGATGTGTGCTAAGTCTTCAAAGAGGTCAAGTGGCATAAAAGAGAAGAGCATAGCTTTTAAAACCACTAAGGAGGATCCTAGTGAGTCTGATGAGGAGGGTGAGAGTAGACCAATACAGATTGACATGATCATGAAGCACTTTCATAAATTTTTAAAATTTTATTGTGGTTAAGAATTTATTAAAGGACAAAATTTTGGATTAAAATCACGTGATTTTAAAAATAAAAAGGTCCAAAATCAGAGTGACAAGATTGATCATAAAAAGAAGAAACCTCAAAGTTTTGAGTGTCAAGGGTTTGGTCACATAGCTGATGAGTGTGCCAATAAGAAGAAAATGACGAAAGGTCTAGCTGTTACTTGGAGTGATGTATCAGATGATAGAACAAGTAGTGATTTTGCTAAGTCTGACGTGGCTGATGAGTCTTAGAATTTCACTGTGTTTGCTGCACAGAGTAAGGAAGTTGAGGAAATAGTTGCAAGTTGGGCAATGTCTGAGGATGATGATTCTGAGGATAATGAAGATCGTGGAGACTCGTATGAAGATGCATACAATAAACTTTATGAAAAGTCTGTTCATATAAGCAAAGTCTTCTCAAAATATATTGTTCAATTCAAAAATATTGATAAGGAGAGACAGTCCTTAAGAGAAGAGTTGACAAGTCTGAATGATAAAGGACTCAAGCTTTGAAGAGTGTAGATGGTCTCAATGAGGAATTAAGCACTCTAAAATTGAAATTGAGTGAAAAATCTACAAGGATTGAGGAATTGGAAAATAATTTAAAAGATGTTAACTCAACTATTCATGGATGGTCTAGTGAAACTCTTAAGCTTGATCACATGTTGAGTGTAGGAAAATATGTAGGAAATACAAAGGGGTTGGGGTTCAAAGGAATGAGTGATTCTAACAGTGTTTCCAAAACAACCTTTGTTAAGGCTTCCCAAATAGCATCTAATTCTTCTCAAGGTAAGTCTGATAGGAATCTTAATGCTCAATCTTATGTCAGAAAACTTGTTGAGAATAAGCCTCCATTTACCTCTAGAGTTAGTAAGGGTTCGAATCATGGTTATCAAATGTTTATCCCAATATGTCATCACTGTGGAGTGAAAGGTCACATTCGATCCATGTGTTCAAAGTTAAGAGGAGAAGCATTGAAATCAGAGCGGAAGCATAGAACTTAGAAAATACCCACTGTTGAAAATCAAATTTGGGTGTTGAGTGAAGAGGTGAAGAGATTGTCTAGGCTAGCAAATAGAGCACCAAAAATTAAACAAGTGTGGGTTAGGAAAGATGAACTACATTGTTTGGTTGCTCATACTGCATGTAAAATGCGTGACTCTAATTTTGAGAAAGGTCTTGAGTATATATTCACAGATTCTCAGTCAACAGACATCTCTACAAAACCATTAGATTTTCAAAAACATGTGTATCTTAGAAAATCTAGTGGCATGTTATCATTAGGATAGATAGTTTTATATGTATCATTCTAGGAATATCTTGCATTATCTTTTATCCTAGAATTGATACATTATCATTCATTTTTTATTTATGCATTTTTTTTATTATTATGCATGCATCATGTTTTGCTACTATTAGGTTATCCATGCATGCATCATTATGACAAAAATGCCATAAAAATTATTTTAAAAAAATTCTTAACATGTTGAGCTTGGCTAAGGGTACCAATGGTTGTCATATTTCACTCTATTCTCATATTTACTTTTCTTATTATACTTATGAGAATTGGAATTGTTAGTCTGACATGAGGTTATGAGTTATTCATTTGACATGTTTAAGTATTATTTTTGGAACTCATCAACTTTGGGTGTTTGTTTTACTTCAGAGATGACTATAATACTTGTTGAAACTTTTAGTCTTTCTTATCTAATCCGAAGTGATATATAGGTTCATGAGCTATGCTAAATTGATCTATGCTTTTAAATACCTTTTGCATGCTTATGAATATTGTGGTGATGTTGAAAACATGAAATAATGAGATATTTAAAATATAGAAAAGCAAAAAAAGTAGTTATTCAAACTTAGTAACCGGGCCTCTTGCCTCAGTAAGACTAATGAGCATAAATCTCATTCAAGAAGCTCGGGTTCAGTTGATTGGGACTAAAAATCATCGCTGGAAAGTCCAGAGCTTAAAAAGATAAAAAGGGATATGGTGAAAAGGTTGAAAAGATTAAATTGTGTTTTCTTTATTTAGCAATAAGGTCTGAGCTAAAGATTTGACTTCTAGTTTGGGTTTTGAACTGAAGTATCATCACGATTAGTGAGGAGATTGTTATAATTAACACGTATTGCTTTCATCTTAGTTGTTTGCTTGCACCTGAATATTTTTCATATATGCAAATGTTATGTAAAGCTTGTATTGTGACTGATTATAACTACAGGGTATGTGTGTTGATTTTCTTCACTATCATGTGTATAATAGTTAAGTCAAAAATGAAAATATGATGTATTAATGATTAGTTCATTGTCTCTACTGCTCTGCTCACATATTTCTAAGAACAAAAATATTTTTTGTTTTACATTTTGGATTCATGCATTAGTATTAAGTTCATGTATTGTAAAGATTTATGTTACTTGAGAATCTAGATATAATCTAATAGAGAACTTTATCTTTGTACTTAGTGCTTGACTTAGATTCTCTAGAGTCTCCTTTGTGATCTTTTCCCATGTTTACATTTTGAGGCATTCCTTTTATATCTCTCATGTGCTTTGATTGGTATATTTTTGCTTGTCATTTCAATGACAAAAAGGGGGAAAAGTATTAAGTAAGGGAGAGAGATTGGTTGGTTAAGAGAGAGAATTATTTAGTGAGGGAGAATATATTCTCAGGGGGAGAATGAGTGTGTTTATACATTGATGATCATTATGATTGCATTGTTGTTATGATTTTTTGATGATTATTATATTGGTTTATATATGTTTTCCATACCTGTTTTTCATGGAATGTTGTTTAGCATTATGGTTACAGGATTGGAATATTGTCATGAGGACAATCTAATATTCTATGTCTATGTTTGTTGGTGTATGTTCATAGGTATAGATATTATGTTGTTATTCGTGAGGCTTTGTAAAACATGGTTTTGTCTCAGAATTGACAGGGGGGAGATTGTAAGAACATTTATAGTATTATTTGTGTTTGACATGTTCTAGACAATAACCATGTTAAGTGAATTATCATGTTGAGAGGATTGTGAAATCGAGAAGCTTCAATAGACATTATCAAGTTTCGTAAAATTCAAATCAATTCTAAAGAAGTGAAAAATACAAGAGAATTGAAGAGGAAATAAGGTTGAGTAAAAAGTGTCTCTAGAAGGGCAAAATCGGCATTTTCCGAAGCCGTCACATAAAGCAAAAAGTATCGTGGAATCAAGACAGTCATTTTGGCACAGTTGCGGAGAAAAATGATTTTCATAAAGAATCTACGCTCAAGCCTATGCCTACAAAAACAAAAAGTGGTCAGAAAGTGAGTTTCTACGCTCAAGCTTACGCTCAGGACATACGCCTAAGGCGTAGCTCTTCTATGCCTAAGGCGTAGGTGTGACATGAAATTTATTTCATGTTACAATGTCTATTTTACCCCTATTTTAATTCAATGACGCATCTACGACTCTCATACCTCAAAGTACGTGCAATACATATTATATTCATAAAAATATAGGGTTTAACTTGGATTTGCGTGAAATTACTTAAAATGGAAGATTAGGTTTTCTCCTTTGTATTGTCTATAAATACCAAGGTCTTCTACAGATGAGAGTGGGATTTGAAGCCTTTGAGAGATCTCTGCAAGTTTTCTACATATTCATTTTCTTCTATAGAGATAGAGAGAGAAAAACATTGAGTGATTCTACATTTTCTAGTTCTCTCTTGTATAGGGTTAATTTAATTGTGTTTCTACATCGATGATCTTATGCACAATTGAATGACCTAGATTCTGAAAATTAACACATTGTTGATTGCAACGTAGTTGCTTAGATCCGTTTGAGAAACGAAGTTGTCTCAGTGCGGAGATCGGAGCATGAGGCTTCGTGGTTCATTGATTCGTTAAGAAGCAGAGTCGTCAGAGTACGGAGCGGAGCGAGAGATTGGTGGAGCACGAGTGATTCAAGTTCGTCAAACGTCGAGTGGAGAAAGGCAGATCTAGAGGGATTTGTAAGTCTAAAACTTCATAGAGTCTGTATAATTCTTAATTCATAGTGCATCAATACCCGAGTATATCCGTGGTTTTTACTTGGAGTCTTTCCAAGGTTTTTCACGTAAAAATATCGTGTGTCTCTATTGCTTTATTTTCTACATTTTGATTATTTTTTGCATGATTTATCTTAATAGAGAATTGGATTAAAATTGACTTTTCCGCAATTATTATTAATTTGTCAATAAATCCACAAAAAAACCTATTCACCCCCCTCCCCTCTAGGCTATTTTCATTGATCGTCTAGGTAATTTCAATGGTAAACTATTAAATTAAAAATTACTGATGTTCATGACAAATTAAAGCTCAAAGTATATTCACTATATCATTTTATCCATAAGAATGAGTGAACTGCATTCGATTCACTCTACTTCTGAGTTCTTAGCATTTTGGTCAGAGAGGAAGTATGATCCTTAATAATTCATTATTGGCGGAATCTTTGCGACCTCATCACTTCAATTCAAGTTGTTTGGTCCTGCCATCGCGGACGCTTTGATTGATAATACTTCTTTCTTTTCCCAAAAGGGTTACATAAAATTGCTAAATACCCCCCTGAACTTTTTAAAAGTGCGCAAAATACTCCCCTAATGTTTTAAAGTGAGCAAATTATACCCATGGACTTTCAGCCTGAGAACTTTACCCCCTTCACTTATTTATGCATTTACTCATTTACCCCTAGTAATAACTGACCAAGAATTTTTTAAAAAATTAAAGTAATTTGTCAAATACTAAATTAACCTTAGTACTTATGCATTTCATACCCTGATATACATACAACTTTCATCTTTATCAATTTTATTCATATAAAATGTGTAAATATGCTTGATAATTATTTTTTTGTGTGTGAAAGTGTTTAACATTGAGAGGGGTGCCTTTATATTATTTGTACATATATCATGCAGTAATTACTATTGAATCAAAGTGTATGAATTTTTAAGTTATATTAATATATTAATTCTGATAAAGTTAGGATTATTAACATAAGCCCCCTTTGTTTTCAAATTTTTAACAAATACCCCCCTAAAATTTCAGATATATTTTTTTCTTGCCTAAAATTTCATGTTGTCTCCTTCACTTTCATAGACCCCCATTTTCGTCTCAAAGCGACCTAGTTTTAGGGCAAAGCAAAATATTAAAACGCTGTCATTTTGAATCGGAAAGGGGGTCGATGAAAGTGGAAGGGGGCAATATGACACTCATGATGGTATTTGTTAAGAATCTGAAAGTGGGAAGTGTGGGTTCCACATAAATTCAACAGTCCAAATGATGTAAAAATTTTGATGGGATTTTCGAGATTTTATCAAGAGGGTCCACCATCATCATCAAACGGTTTAGATTTTACCTTGACCTATGGGACCCGCACTCTCTTGGTACGGTACTAGAGAGGATTAATTTCCCATAAAGTGGAATACATATAGACTAGGCCCTGTTTGAAAAGTGGTCTGGTCTGGTTTAGTCTGGCTAGATTGGTCTGGGTTGGTTTTGTTTAGTCTTGTGTGGTCTGGTTTGGTTTTGGTGTTGATTGAAAATTTGTTTGATAAATGGTATGGTCTTTCTGGTCTGGTCTGAAAAAACTAAAACCAAACCATATTTGGAAAACTGTCTGCTTCCAATAAGTGGTATATTCTAAAACTGATTGATTAAAATATTGGATATAGTATTTATATCCTAATAAAGACTATTATATATATATAAAATATTCAACTATATATTTTATGAAGTATAAAATTCGATATAATTATCTATATAAAATAAAAAATAATATAAAATACCAAATGATGATATCAACTTTGAAAAATCAAATATAAAATTCCAAAAATGTATAAAATTCGAATTAATTATATAACATTCAAAAATATATATATAGAATGTCAATAAAATATATCAATTTTTAAAAAAAATTGTATTCAATAATATATAGAATTCGAAAAGAACCAAATAATTATTCAGCTCAAATATACAAATTACAATAAAATATACCAAAAAGAATATTCAAAATTACAAAATTTCAAATATGTATAAATTTTGAAATAATTATATATATTCCAAAAATATGTAAATTCTTTTTAAAAAAGTATACAAACAGTCCAAACAGACAACTTAAATTTTAAAACTTTTTTTTCTTCTTAAAATAATTATTTTGATACTTTGCATGAATTTATGTATATTTTGTCTTAATTTTTTTAATTTATATATTTTGTTTTGAATTTCATACATTTTTCAAATGTTATATATTTTTGGAATTTTATATTTTTTTTTCTACTTTTATATATATTTTTCAAAAAAAATATAATTTCTTTTAATTTTATATATTATGTTTTAAATTTTATACATTTTTTTAATTTGGGGTAATTATTTCAAATGTTATATATTTTTTGAATTTTATATTTTATTCTAGTTTTACATATGTTTTTTCAAATTTTGCAATTTATTTTAATTTTATATATTTTTAAAATTTTATACATTTTTTTAATTTGGAGTAATTATTTCAAATTATATATATAAATTAATTTTATATTTGTTTTCAACTTTTATATAAATTTTTAAAATTTTTTAATTTCATTTAATTTATATATACATGTACATCAATTTTAGATATTTTTCTAATTTGGAGTAATTATTTCAAATGTTATATTTTTTTTTTGCCTGAATATACAAATCGAAGCATAAAGGGTGTGAACACTGTTAAGGGTTTGTGAGAGAGATGCGAGAGAGACTGTTGTCGGCGCATAGAGGAAATAACAAGTTAGGGGAAAACCTGGTGGTCTCTTGGTCTTGACAACTACAACTTTGTTTGAACTTGAAAAAAACAAAAAACAAAGCCCATAAAAATAAAATGATTTTTCAAAAACAGGCAAAGCCTAGACAAGTTGGGCCAAGACCACTTTTCATACAGGATTGGTCTGGTTTAGTTTGGGCTGGTTTTGTTTGGTCTTGTGTGGTCTCATTTGGTTTTAGTGCTGATTAAAATTTTGTTTGATAAATGGTCTGATCTTTCTAGTCTGGTCTGAAAAACAGGCAAAACCTAGACAAGACCAGACCAAACCAATTTTCAAACAGGCCAGGATTAATTTCCCCTAATGTGGAATACATATAGAGTATAAAGGGACACATAATCCTTTCTTCCCCATATACCAACTATTACCTAGAAAATTTACCACAGGTGAAACACTAGGGGTGCGTTTGGATATGGGTGTTTTCGTTTTTGTTTTTGTTCTTGTTTTTTCCACTGTTCACGGGAACAAAAACTCGTTTGGAAGCATTTGATGGTTTTTGTTTTTGTGAACAGTAAAAAAACGTTTTCTCACCCTTAGTTCAAAATTTGAGAACATCAAAATGATATTTTTTTTGTTTTCGGCACTGTTTGTTCTCAGAAAAAAAAAAATTAATTGTTCCAGATTCCCTAACCACCATCTTCAACCTCCAAACTCTAACCTCCATCTTCAACCTTCAAACCCTAACCTCCAAAATTTTATTTTATTTTTTGTTCCCGAAAAATTTTTAGACAAAATTTTCAACCAAACGTGTTTTTGTTTTCGGATTATCCTTAGGATAAGAACAAGAAATTTTTTTATTCTCAAGAAATAAAAAAAGAAAACGAAAATACTAACAATAATTACCTAGAAGATTTACCACAGGTGAAATATTAGGTTGAAAAGTCCAATGCTAGCCCATAAAATTCACGTTGTACCAAAGGAAGTAAAAGCAAAAGATACATTTGGCGCGAAAGTTACAATATTGGATTGTATTGACAGTTGGTGGGGACAGAAAGATCTTAGGGCTATCTTCCCACAAAATCAGCCCTACCAAACACAATCCCATTATCTGCGCCCTTGAGGTTTAGGGTACACTACCCTACGTATTCTGCCTTCATTCAACACTGTCCTTCACTTCGTGGATTATAAACCACCAAACACCTCTCCCCATTGTCATCAATACCTAGTCCGGCTACCGACAATACCAAGCTATTTCAAAGATTTATGAAAGCTCCGCACAATCTTTACGAAAAATATCTTCTCTTTTTATTCTCTCAATATCCTTGAATCTAGCTGACAGATAAAACACGACACGAATACGATATGAATTAAAAAGATTAGAGTTAATCATAAAATGATTGAATTTAAACCGTTTAGATCAACTTTTCGTCACAAGAAGTCAAAAACAAAAAATGAAAACCTAATTCGAACATGACCTGAATTCTTAAAATTGTGACATTTGTGAGCCACTCTATTAGTTACATGAGATGAGAGAATTTTATTGTTGCATTTGTGGTTTGATGTATGACGCTATTATTACAACCGATTAATAAAAATATAATCCAAAATTATATTGTTATGAAATTAACAAAATTTTCCTTATTTGAGTCATTTTGTTTATTGATCGTACTACTGACATTGTACAACAATTTCAACTAATAATTTATTGTGAAATAGTCTCTACACATCTTTGTAAAACACCAAGGTATTGAAGAACATCTCATAGCATTAATGGAAATATATATATATATATATATATATATATATATATGAGCTTTTTATCATTATTTTTATGAAAGGTAACCCTTATTGTAACCTTACTCTACCCAATGAATGGACAACTCTAAGAATACCAATTTCTGCATTAATGGCCTAGTAAAGTTGAAGGTTGGAAAATATTTACTAAGAATAGGTAGGATCCAAAAATAAATATTAAATTGAAGTAGCCACCAACAGTTTGCAACCTCCCTGATAGCACAATAAAGAGAAGAGACATATTGTGGAAGAACAATGTCTTTTCAGAAGATAGTGGACCATTTAATGCTAATAAAAAAGGACCAACTATATATATATATATACTAGAATACAAATATATATTCAAAATCTTCTGTATAGATTTGTCGCTACTATATGCTATATAAGTTTATATGCTATATAAGTTTAGGCAGGTCCATGTTACCACCATTAATAAAATGTTAGATGAAAGAGGTAAAGATATTTCTGTTAGTGACAAAGAAAGGGGGTAGAGTTACCCACAGAATATTGCTATATAGAGATTTGAAAGCAACTTAAAATATTGGAGATAGAGACATGGATCTATTGTGTGAAGGTGTTGTAATTTTCAAACCTGTTATTGTGAGTGTTGTGCTTCTTTCATTAGATTTAAGGCATAGTAGTTGAAAGGGCACAGAGAGAGAAGTGGCATTTAATTTGTGAAATTGTGTGTTGTGTTGATGAAATTTCTTTAATGTTTGCCCTAAACTTATGTGGTCCTTGTTGTGTCGTGTCATTTTTTTAGGAGCATGATAGCTAGTCTCACATAGTGCCATAAAGAAGCTAATTAGACATCTTTAATACTTAAAAGTTAAAATATTGATTTTCCAGAAGTTTTTTTTGACTTTCTAAAATGAAAAATTATTTTGAATGATATTTGACAAAAATTTTAGAAGATCTTATGAGTTTTGGAAGAACGTTTAGAAGAACCTAAGGTGTACCAGTTTCTCAAAACGGTTTCTGTTTCTGTTTCTCTTCTAAAAAAAAACCAGAAACAAAAATTATGTCAAACGAAACCTTAGAGTATTTATGATCAGCCTCACAACTATCATAAAATAATATTAATTAAAGTTTAATATGACTCGTAATCAAAACGAATATCAAATGTAAAATAATATTAGTTGAAAAATAGAAAGTGAAATGAATTCTCTGAATAAATCATTTGTTATATTTAGTTAGGCCTTGTTTGGTAGGTAGTTATGGTTCCACTTGGTCTAGTCTAGTCTTGGTTTTCAGGGACCAGATCATGCTTGTTTGGACTTGTCTCAAAATTTGAAACCCGACCAAATGAGATCAAATGTGGTGTTTTTAGAACCAGTTTTTTTTGTGGTTCCACATGATCTAATCTGGTCTTGGTAACCAAAATCAGATTTTTGAGACCAACAATTAAGACAACCAAAAACTAAAATTGAATAAAAATAATAATAATAAATGAATTAAATAATATATAATAATAAATGAATTAATAAATAATAAATGAATAAAATATATTTACAAATAATTAAAAATTAATAAATAATAAATTAAATAAAATATTTATAATAAATAAAATGAATTAAATAATACATAATAATAATAAATGAATGAATAAATAATAAAATAATAAAATATATTTTCAAATAATAAAAAATGAATAAATAATAAAATAAATTAATAATATAAATAATAAATTAAATAAAACATATTTAAAAATAAAATAATGAATAATGAATAATAAACAAAATCAATTAAATAATACATAATAATAATAAAAATGAATATAATAATAATAATAAATAAATGAATAAATAATATATTTATAAACAATTTAAAATGAATTTATAATAATAATAAATTAATAATATAAATAAGAAATTAAATAAAACATATTTAAAAATAAAATAAAAATAATGAATAATAAAAAAAATAAATTAAATAATACATAATAATAATAAATAAATGAATAAATAAATGATAAATTAATAAAATATATTTATAAATAATTTAAAATGAATAAATAATAATAATAAATGAATAATATAATAATATAAACAAATAATGAAATAATAATAAATGAAATGAATTAAATAATGAAATAATAATAAATGAAATGAATTAAATAATGAAATAATAGTAAATAAAATGAATTAAATAATTAAATAATAAATAAATGAATAGAATATATTTATAAATTAATATATAAATGAATAAATAATAAATTAATAAAATATATTTATAAATGAAAAAATAATAAATAATACATAAAAATAATAAATAATAAATATTTTTATTTTTTTTAAACGAAAAGATCAGACAAGATCGTTTTACCAAATATGGTCTGGTTCAATGTTTGTGAGACCGTGACCATCAAACTAGACTGCTTACCAAATAGATTTTTAAGTTCAAGATCTAGACAAGACCAGACCAAAACAGACTAGACCAAAACATACCAGACCAAACAAACCATTTACCAAACATGGCGTTAGTACTTTGGTCAACATCTATATAGAAGCTACACTAAACTGACTCACACCATGCAATATTTTAATGAAAATTTTTTAATTACAAAATAAAAGGCAACAACAAATATGGCAATTTGCCTTGCCTTGCCTTGCCCCGCCCGTTTATAGCGATTTTGAATGCCCAGTTTATATTATATGAATGGTGATGAGGTTGTGAAAAAAAACCCGCACATAAACGAGGCCGGAACGATTTTAGGTGTTCTTACCCCATTTAGACATATAATATATATAATAAATAGAAAATAAGTGTAACCCACTAATCTTAAACTCTATTTTTATTGTTATCTAAATTGAAGTGAACCTAATATTGAAAAATCTTCTTTTTTGTTGTTATTTTTGGTAAAATATATAGTAATTTGGATTGTTGGATAATTTAGTGGTTTATTTAATTTTTATAATGTTGAATTTCGTGTTTGAAGTATATGATTTTGTAAAATTATTTAATTTTAAAATAACATATTTGAAAATTTCAACGTTTAACAGATACCCGCGGGCACCCAACGGTTTTAAAAAATTCGACGGAGACAGGATGACCTCCCACCCCGTTTAGCCGATTTTGGACGAAAATAAAGTGAGAGTTTCTTAACAGTTGCGAGGGCGAATAGGGTACACCTGTCCAAAACCGCACCTATTGTCACCCCTAACCACAATCAATATCTAATTTTCTAGCAGTAAATAGTAAGTGGAGGCCGGTATATATATTTATTATGAACCCTTTATTTTGTGTTGTTTCTCCCCCTGATAAAATTCATGCGATCATGAACATATTTGTAGGTTAAAACGAATCACCTCAATAAATTTCATCTTGTTTATTTTTCTATTACCTGTTTTATTTGAGGAAATGAAGGTGATATTTATTTCTCAATGAATCATTTCAATGATGATAACCAATGAAGTCTTACGGTAATTGCGATCATAATGACTAGTCAAATTGAATATTGAACTTGAGTAGAAAATGCTAGCCTCAAGTTAGTTGATTCTTCCCAGAATAAAAAATTTCCCTTAATTTATCATTAGTTGGTGTTTATTAAGACTAATGGTTTTGTAAGTAATCATGTCATCCATTGAACCATCCTACTTATAATGGAAATGGATGGTGGGTCTATGTTCTTAGTTGGAATTAGTCTGAGTCGTGTTATAATGTTAATCAAGTGTTTTGATATATGATTCGTTTGTATAGTTGAAATACAAGTGAATCATGTTAAGGATGCGACCAAAAGTCTCATATGGGTTAGAAGTGGGAATGATTATGGATATATATAAGTATGTACATATAGTGGCGGAGCCAGAATTTTCTTTCAGGTGGGGCAAGAATGCAACAATAAAATACAATTTCAAACTTGAACAAATGAATATTATAATTAAACATTTCAGTACACCATTGATGTTTTAAAAATAGAAAATAAATAAAAATACATCATTGATGACAATTACATTTGCCCTCAACGGTTTTTCATCTTTTAAAAGTGTTGAATGATAGTCTCATTATCAATGCCCCGAAATATCTCTCTTCAAATGTATACAACCAAGCTATTATTAAGAAATTGATCTCCCATCCAATTACGCAAATCAGTTTTCACAATATTCATAGCAGAAAAAGCCCTCTCCACTGTAGCAGTCGCAACTGGTAAAATCAATGCTAACGAGACAAACAAATAAACCAATGGATACACCTTATCTTTTTTCGCCTCAACCAATTTTCTTGCAAGAGTGGAAATCTCTTTCAATCCTTCAAAGTTATCATTAGATCGCATATCAAGAATATAAGTCTCAAGTTAAGTATCTAGCTCAACGAGCTTAACTGCAGAAAATTCTTTTGAATAATACTTCGCAAAATGATAAATCTTTTGCTTATCAAAAGCACAAAAGACATCATCCGGACAAAGACAAGCAACACAAAGAAGTAACTCCGTATTTGTCTCACTGAAATGATTATTTAACTCCTGAAGTTGCATATCAATGACTGAATAAAATAACTCGACACGATAATAATGCAAGTTTGTAATTTCTTGCATATTACGTCGTCGTCGTCCGTGAGAAAGATACATATCATCCATGTTGGGAACCTGTATTTCATGTCTTTCACAAAAAGAAAAAACTTCATCAAGCAAAGAACTCCATCCACTCTCCCTCATCATTTGTAGTCGCAACTTACATACTTTGACTAAACACATGGCATTCACGATATCTTGATCTTTTCTTTGTAGGGCCTTTGATAATTCATTTGTCATTCCCAACAACGTCTTCATCAAATGGAGAGTGAACACAAAATCAAAAGATTGTATCAACCCAAATACGATAGTTGCTTCACCTCTTTTTTCTGATTTAGACCCATCAATTTCAATGAACTCAAGCACACTAATTACCGATGAGAACATTATAATCAAATTAACTAAAGTACCATAATGTGAGCCCCAATGAGTGTCTCCTACACGTATAAGAGAAGTACTTTAATTTAGACCTTGTCCACTTGAAAGCTCACCATTATTAAGTCCCTCAATAACTTCAGCAATTTGTTTCTCTCGAAGCATATCACGACGTTTACATGAGGATCCAACTATATTCACCACGTTGGAAGCAACTACAAAAAAAGTGGAGATTTGACCATGATTGTTGACCACAGCAACAAGAGCCAACTGAAGTTGGTGAGCAAAACAGTGAACATAGAAGGCAAATTTATTCTCTTTCAGGATAAGTGTTTTAAGACCATTGAACTCACCTTGCATATTGCTAGCCCCATCGTATCCCTGTCCAGGCAATCTAGAAATGCTCAATCCATGTGTAGAAAATATATTGTCAATCGCTAGTTTTAGTGAGATAGTAGATGTATCTTTTACATGTACCACACCAATAAAACGTTCAATGATATTTCCATTCTTGACAAACCGTAATACAATAGTCATTTGCTCCTTTACTGATACATCACGAGCCTCATCAATTAAAATGAAAAAAAATCCATCTCCAATATCACTAATAATAGAATTGGTGATTTCTGTAGCGATGGCATTAACAATGTCTTTTTGAATCTCAGGAGATGTTAATTTCAAATTTTCTGGAGCATTTTCCAATACAACAACTTTGACATTCTCATTGTGACGAGCATGAAAGTTCCCTTGATTGTTTGAATCTTCAGATTCATCATGGCCACGAAAGGCAAGTTCTTGGTGTAAAAGATATCTAATACTTTCAATTGATGCATTCAAACGAGTTCGATACTCATATTTAGTTTGGTCAGATTGTTTGCATAATAATGTTTGAATGTGTTGCTTTTGATTCACCAAAGCTTCACAAGTTCTCAAAGCATTGTTGTGGGCACTACTAGGGCTTCCAACATGAATGTCAAAAAAAAAAAATTCTTCTAATTTCTAAACCCTTTAGTCACAAAGCAGTTGCCTCCTGATTGTTCTCCAATATCTGGCTTGAAAAGGTAGCAACATAAACAAAACGCTGCATCTTTGATTATGCTATATTCAATCCAAGTAGAATATTCACTAAACCAAGCAGGGTTGAAGTGACGTAATGTTTATCTAAAATTGCTACGGGAAAATTGATGTTTCTTAGGCTGACAAGGACCATTTAACCAATATGCCCTACGAATTTCATCCCGAATATTAAGATCGTAGTCTAAGATTTTACTTCTTAGTCCCGGATCAACTTGAAGACCCTTAAAATTGACATCTAACCGAGTTTGCTTTACAGGATCATCCATTTTCTCTATTGGGGTAGTCAACTCTGATTTTCTTTTGAAATAATTATCGATTCTCTCCATAACTATTTTCTCCTAAAAAAAAAGAAAAAGAATTTAGACATTTGATACACAAAATTGTAAAATTAGTCTCCCTAGAAAAAATACCCATGTGAAATTAATAGAACAAATTAAGAGAGGCACAAGCTGAAGAATTAATGCCTTTAATTGTTTTTTTACATTAATGATTTTTTTATTTTCTTTTTGTATATATAGTTCTATATATATAATTAGTTGACTGCATTAGGTATTTGAACAAGAGATTAAAATGGGTTAAGCACTTTAGATCGATTTGTTGTTTATTATATAAATGTCATATTCTAATTGATAGCCAATATTCATTATATTTGTGAATTAAAATAATTTTTTGGTTTCCTTAAAATGAGAGAATTAAGGTACACATGAACTATGAAATCATAAACTCCTCCAAAATACCCCTTCATTCAATTAAGTAATAAATTAGATAGTTCACAACAAATTATGAAATCATGAACTCCTCCAAAATTTTCAATTTCAGGTAATATAAACTATCAAAACCCAATTTATATGTACAAAAAAAATTATTAATTGAACACAGAAAGAGAATTAAGGTACACAAGAATTACATTCATTCTTGATAATAGTGGGAGATTTGGCACACATACCTTACTGAGAAGACTGCTGCAAACGAGCCCTAAGAAGATGCTGAAGAGTCACTGCCGCAAACGAAGAAGATGCTGAAGAGTCACTGCCGCAAATGAAGAAGATGCCGAAGAGCCCTAAGGAGACTGCCGTTTTAATTGAAACAAACCTAATAGTCTAATAGAAGTTATGTTTGTGGGTCTTGTGGGCTTGTGAGTTGTGGCAAATAACCAAATTGGGCCAACAAAACAATTGAGCCATAACTATGTTTTTAATTTGGGCCAACAAAACAAAACCCACTAATTATTTGATTTTTTTTAATATTAAAAAAAATTGAAAAATTGAGGTGGGGCAGCTGCCCCACCTGAGCCTAAGCTGGCTCCGCCCCTGTGTACATATTTCAATTGGTGTGAGACCTTTTGGGTAAAATCCAAAAACAAATCCGTGTGGCCATAATTTTATTACAATTGGTATCAGAGCAATGTTGCGATTTGTGGTATTAACCAGTCGGAGTGGGCTAGCGTTGTATCGACCAGCGGTTATAGTGGGAAATGTCGAACGGATGGTGAGCTCTCGGATTAACTCTTGACGGGATCCGCTCTCAGGATAGCCGGTACATAAGTGTTTCACGTAAGGCGGTGTCTTCCTATGCAGTGAAGGGATGTTGACCGAGGTAAGATGTGTTACACCCACCCCCTGAGTGTTGAGACAAATGAATGATCGTTTGAGGGGAGGGGAGGACCATGAGTGATGTGGTTGTTTGTTCGAGGGAAAGATTGTTAAGTATGCGACCAAAAGTCCCACATGGGTTAGAAGTGGGGAGGATCGTGGGTATATATAAGTATGTACACATCTCAATTGGTGCGGATCTGGCCCAAAGCAGACAATATCACACCAATGTTGAGATATGTGGGGTCCATAATTTCCTTACAAATCATATATATATAAAAAATAAATAAATGAATATCGATAAATGCTATTATATTTTTGTGTTTCAAAAATAACAAAAGTTGACCTCTCCTAGGTCCCTCAATTGATTGGACCACATTGGATAATGTTGAAGCTTAGGCTCTGTTTGGTTCGCG
This sequence comes from Cornus suecica, assembly GCA_963922005.1. Lineage (NCBI taxonomy): Eukaryota > Viridiplantae > Streptophyta > Magnoliopsida > Cornales > Cornaceae > Cornus > Cornus suecica. The sequence continues at coordinate 52,210,920 of OY998245.1, forward strand.
GTTCGGTCCCATGTGGTCCGGTCTCATAATGGTTTTTTTGGGACCGGACACTGTTTGGCAACACGATTCGAAAAAAACGGTTCAAAAAAAACAAGGACCACTTGGGGCCAAAATGTGTAATTTGAGACAACCAAAAATGATGGTCTCAAGTGGTCTTATATACAATTGTCTTTAACCCATGAGACCATAAAATTTGAAATATATATATATAATTAAAAAATATATATATAATTTGAAAATAATATATAAAATTAAAATTAATATATAAAATGCAAAAAATATATTTAAAATTTGGGAAAATAAAAAAATTCCAAAATAATAGAAAAACTAAAAAATAATGTATAAAATTTGAAAATAATATATAAAATTTGAAAAATAATATAATTTTTTTAAAATAATGTATTAAATTCGAAAAACATATATAATAATCAAAATTAAAATATAAAATTTTAAATATATATATAATTTAAAAAATAATAAATAAGTTTTGAAAAATAATATAAAAAATTTGAAATAATGTATAAAATTTGAAAAAAATATAAAATTCAAAAATAATATACAAAATTAGATATATATATATATATTTGAGAAAATATAAAAAAATTGAAAATAATATAAAAAATCAAAAATAATATATAAAATTCAAAAAATAATATAAAAATTCGAAATAATTTATAAAATTTGAAATATATATTATTTTTGAATTTATTATATTATTTTCAAATTTTTTATATTTGTTCAAATGTTTTATATTTTTCATACTTAATATATTTTTTGAATTTTATATATTATTTTTTTATTTTTTGTATTATTTTTCAAACATAAGACCAAACAGCTTGAATAAGACCATAAGACCAGACAACTTTACCAAACAGACTTTCAGAACACCACCCAGATAAGACCAGACCAGACCAGACCAGATAAGAACGGACCGGACCACCTACCAAACGGGCCCTTAATTTAAGTTTTTCTTTTATTTCTTTTAGTATTTTACTTTTTTAGGTTTTTGGTGGGCTCAGTTTGTTGATTTCAAATTTTATAGGCGGTCAAAATTGAGAGTATAGGTAGAATCGTTTTGGGTCCATAAAAATCGGAATAGTAGAATCGTAAAATTATATCTAAACGTATTAATTTTTTTAAAAAAATATTAAATATTAAATATTTAATTTAAAAATCTAAATCATATTAGAATTTTTTCTAATACATTGAGCCTTTAAATGTTTTCTTATAAATTTAGGCCATATATTAGGATATTGGACTAAATCATTAAACTTTGGTGCATTTCATATGGAGGGTTTAACCGTTCAACCATTATTTTAACGTAATAAAAGTGTGATAAAATCGTAGCAGAATCGTGGAATCATAAGATTTTGCTAGATAGAATCGAGATTCTGACAAGTATGCAAATTTCCATAACATCAAATATGAATTGCAAGATCATTATTTTTTTTGCTATTTATTGCATGTCAACAGTTTTTATTCAATCTCCCCATGGTTATAAATTAGAATGAGCTGGAGGGTTTCCAACTTTTCAAGAGTGTATCATAATTCTCATTTCGAGCCAAATTGTATTTTTTTTCACACTAAAATTATTAATTAATTGCTAGAGGAAATAGTTAACTAGAATTTATGAAAATAACATTGCATTTCAATTTAAAATTGATTTATAATAATTAATATTATTACTTTTTATTTTGACAAACGCTATACTCCTACTGAAACTCCAGACATCAACCATTTTACATTACAAGTTGAAAAAGTATCACAAAATTACAATAACTCGAGTCCATATATTAAGGATTTATATATAATTATATTTATCATCTAGATAAGTTTTTGACATTCTAAATTGGCAAATCATTTGCCAACAACTAAGCAATGAGGAGGTCTTAATTAGAGGGTTAATGTGGATAAATTATTCCTACTTTGGTTAGGTGTGAATGCATGCATAGACTAGAGATGTTAAAAGATATTTGTTGAATAGATAAGAGTTTTATTTCTATGATAGGGTTTTATCTTAATTCTTAATTAGTAAGTATTTATACATAATTGTGTTTATTCATTTTGATTGATAGAAGATAAATGAAGGAATATCATCAGATTTTCAAGGAATAATAGGTGGACACATGGTTTATGGATTAATATGAGGCTGGCTCCATTATTTTAATTAGGAGCAATTTTGTTACTTATAGTTTTGTGAGTTAGTTATTTTAGTACTTTGTATATATTACTTTATCAATTAGTTGCAACATTTTTTAAAGTAAAACATGACATTATGGTGTCAAATTAATATTTTTACTTCCTACTTCTACTTTCTCTAAAAGAAAAATGTTGATTATATTTTCCTAGTGCAAAGATGAAAATAAAATCATATTTAGTAGGTATAAAATTAATTTTTAAAACTTAAAACAAGACGCATAAAGTGTGTTTCATAAATTTTGTGTTTTCAATCAAGGGAAACAATTATTTAGATTTTTGAAAAATAATATAATTTCTTGTAAAAACATTAATTCAATTTATTTATTTTTGTGGCAAATGAAGTTGGTCTAAGTAAAACAAAAGTAAATAGTTTCAAAAAAGGAGAAAATAATTATCTTTACTAAGGCCATGTTTGGTAGGCGGTCTTTCTGGTCTGGTCTGGTCTAATCTGATCTAGAAAAATCTGTTTGGTAAGCAGTCTGGTCTTACTATTTATTTATTATTTATTATAATATTTATTTATGTATTATTTATTTCTTTATTTATTATTTCTTCACTTTATAATATATTTTATTATTAAATTATTATTTATTAATTTATATATTAATTTATAAATATATTCTATTTATTTATTATTATTTCATTATTTAATTCATTTAATTTATAAATTATTTATTCATTTTTAATTATTCAAAAATATATTTTATTAATTCAATATTAATTTTTTATTATTATACTCATTTGTTTTTATTATTATGAAGTATTTATTCATTATTATATTTACTTATTATTTATTATTATATTTATTTATTATTATATCTATTTATTATTATTTATTTCATTTTGTTTATTATTTATTATTTTTATTATATTTTTAAATATGTTTTATGTAATTTATTATTATTATTTATTATTTAGTCCATTTTTTATTATTATTGTATTCATTTTTTATTATTATTATGTTTTATTTAATTTATTATTTATATTATTAATAATTCATTTTTAATTATTTATAAATATATTTTATTATTTATTCATTTATTTATTATTATTATATTCATTTTTTATTATTATTAGGTATTATTTATTATTTATATTTTATTTTTAAAATATGTTTTATTTAATTTATTATAATTATTAATTTTTTATTATTATTTATTCATTTTTAATTATTTATAAATATATTTTATTAATAAGACCAGACCGGACCACCAGAAACCACCTTTTTTTTTTAGTCTGAAATGAGGCCATTTTGGTCTGATTTGGTCTTACTTGATCTAACCAAAAATTTGGGATCAATGCTACCAAACACGGTCTGGTCCCATAAAACGCAAGACCAGACCAGACCACCTGGGACCAGACCAATTACCAAACAAGGCCTAAATATGATAGTACTTTCTAGCGAAGAAACAGTAAAATTCTTTTTGATGTTTATTTTAATATTTTAGAACATTTAAAGCCATCATTTCCTGTTACTATAGATCATTAGCATTGGAGGTCTGAAAAATATGATACTCCCTCCGAAATTAGTTGTCCACTTTTCAATTTTACTTGTTTCAAAATAATTATCCAGTTTTGAATTCAAATAAAATATAATCTCATATTTTTTCAAATTATGCCTCTTCATTAACTTCAAAAGACATTGGGTCCCGCTAAAAACTACAACTATACTATTTTATCAAAGGCCAAAATTGAAAATACAAAATAAAAAAAAAAATTTGAAAAATCACACTTGCACAACTAATTTGGGACGGAGAGAATAGTAGTGTTTGGGCAACAATCTGTCATCTTAAGTCCTTTTGTCAATGAAAATGATTCTAGTTTGAACTTTAAACATTATGAATATAGAAGTCAATTTAAATAAAATGCATGAATAGAGTAGAGAAGAAAAATCTCGTATATAAATAAATAAAAAAGGTTAAAATATGCAATAGCATGTTGAAAAAATTAAGTGAATGAGTTGTGACGATTAGACAAAGAATTGTGTATGCATGAAGAGTTGTGTCTGTAGTTGGACACTGAATAGACACAACCATTTGAACCAATACAACTAGTGATGGTTCAAGTTGAACCATCACATCTGGTGACTATTCAAGTTATCTGAAAAGGCACGTGATTACCTATAAATACCCCCCATGGGTCATTTGCAAACTAATCCAAACACATTCCCTATATTTCTTCCTTTAATCATTGCATATATATATATATATATATATAGTCGTTGAGAGAACAACACAGAAGTGGTTCGAATATTCTCCAATTTGTAGTGCTGCCATTGGAGAAGGAAGATCGTTGTATCCTGGGAAACAAATGTTATAACGGTAAGCACCGTAGCGGGTCGAATTTGTCTTAAGGACATATAATCCAATTCTAGATTCGACCTAACATGTTCTTTTATTTTAATATAATATTATGTTTAGTATATATATATTATTATATTGGAGCAAAAGAAGTCAAATGTGGAAATTCGGGCGAAGAACCACCGAGTACTCGATAGGAAAAAAGTGTGAAATTTTCAGAGGCTTGTGCGAGAACGCGTGGCCATTGCGTGTTCACCGATGACTCGGTGGCCCAGTTGCGGGTTTTTAGTTTTCTTTTTTTATTAGGAGATTGTAATCTTAGAATTCTTTTTAGGATTGACTTATTCACCAATCCAGGTTAGCTATATATATTGGAGTCTGATGGCTAGAGTTTTGTGTAGAAGAAATACAGAGAAAAAGAGAGAAAGAAAGATTGATAGATTTGTGAGAGATATTTTCTTGTTGAGTGTTTTTTATTGTTTAATAAAAGAAGTTGTTAGTTTTCTTGTGTGTGGGATCTTGGGCAAGATTGATTCTCAAGCAATAAAAAGAGAATTAATTCCCAACAAGTGATATCAGAGTTATGACTACAACTTCTGATATAAAATTTGCGGTGGAAAATTTTGATGGAAGAAAGAACTTCAGTATTTGGCAAATTTGGATGCGAGACTTGTTAGTTCAACAAGGTTTAAATGATGCGCTAAATGAGAAGCCTGCAGATATGGATGCAACAAAGGGGAGCAGAATCAACTCAAAGACAGTGAGTACCATTCGGTTGACTTTGACAAATGATGTTGTATACGATCTAGTCGGTGAAAAATCTGCAGCAGATTTATAGACGAAATTGGAAGATCTCTATATCGGAAAAATGTTACGAATCGGTTAATCTTAAAGCAAGAGTTGTATTCTTTTCATAGGAAAGAAAGTATGGATTTGCATACTCATCTTGGTGAATTCAATAAAATTATATGTGATTTATCTATTCTTGGTGTACAAGTTAGTGATGAGGATAAAACAGTTATTTTATTGACATCGATTCGCTTAGCTCATAAACGTCTGTTTAATACTTTACTTTATGTGAGAGATACTGTGACAGTAGAACAAGTAAAATGTGTTTTATTTTCTAGTGAGAAAATAAATAGAGAAGATGAAGGAAGTATCCAAGATGATCACGCTCTTGTTGCTGAGAATATAAGAAGATTTGAAAGAAAACAAGGAGGACGTGATAGATGGCAAGGTGGAGCTTCATGGAACCAAAAGTCATTTATGGAGCGACCATGCTACTATTGCGGGAAAAAAGGACATTACATACGGGAGTGTCCAAAAAAGAAGGAAAATGGGTACAACACCATTGCAGTTGCCGAGACAAGAGAAGAAGATGATGACGAGCTTGAAGCCCTATCAATTACTGACAAAAATGATGAAACAAATAAGTGGATTCTTGATTATGTTTGTTCCCATCATGTGTGTTCTCATAAGGAATGATTTACTTCCTACAAACCATTTGTTGACAAAGTTTTTATGGGGAATAATTCTTCTTGTGAAGCCGTAGGAAATGAAACAATTAATATCAAGACAACAAATGGATTGGTAAGAACTTTGACAGATGTGTATCACGTTCCAAGTATTAGAAGTAATGTGATTTTGTTGGATGCATTTGTGTTAAACGATTGTTGGTTTAAAGCAAATTATGGATTGCTGAAAGTAGGAAGAGGATCACGTATTATGTTAATTGGAAAGAAGGTTGGAAATTTGTATGTGTTGTTAGGAAATACACTTTTAGGTGGAGCAATTCCAAAGATGGTGTATAAACCCGTTTTAAAATATTAAGTCAAGGTGGATAAATTTTGCCAATGTGGAGATTGTTATAATGTGGCGAAATTTAAGTGGTGTTATGATTAGGGGTGATAGCATTGATGAAGATAACTGGAGCAAAAAAGTTCAAAGGCAGAAATTCGGGTGAAGATTCACCGAGTACTCGGTAGGCAAAAAGTGTGAAATTTTCAGAGGCTTGTACGAGAATGCGTGGCCATTGCGTGTTCATCGAGTACTCGGTAAAAACCTCACCGAGTACTCGGTGGCCCAATTACGGGTTTTTACTTTTCCTTTTTTATTAGGAGATTGTAATCTTATGATTCCTTTTAGGATTGACTTGTTCACCAATCCAGGTTAATTATATATATTGGAGTCTGATGGCTAGGGTTTTGTGTAGAAGAAATACAGAGAAAAAAAGAGAAAGAAAGATTGATAGATTTGTGAGTGATATTTTCTTGTTGAGTGTTTTTTATTATTTAATAAAATAAGTTGTTGGTTTTCTTATGTGTGTAATCTTGGGTGGGATTGATTCTCAAGTAGTGAAAAGAGAATTAATTCCCAACATATATATATCGTGTTGCATTAAATATATATATATATGTTTTGTGATACATTAAGTTATATTAATAATAATACTATAGTAGTGCTAATATTATATATTAGTCACACACATAATTTACAACATAACAATCTGTCATCTTTAAGTCCTTTGGCAATGAAAATGATTCATAGTTTGAACTTTAAACATTACGAATATAAAAGTCAATTTAAATAAAATGTAGGCATAGAGTAGAGAGAAGCAAAAACTCGTAAATAAATGAAGAAAAAAGATTAAAATATGCAACATAAGCCATAATTAGGAATAAAATGTTATTTTCATGTTCAACATTATTGAAAGTCGTTGACAATGCCGGAAAGAGCTTGAGAAAGCAACTCTCAGTGACTTTGGGTAAACAGGCTTTAAAAATGATGAAAACTATGAAGCACGGACACTTCGTCTAGGATCGCGCGTACCCATATCGGATGCGCGGACACGCCAAAAATACGTATTCGACATACCAAAAACGTATCCTGAATTTTTGAAAAATTGGAAACTTAATGGACACTCGGAAGACATGCGCGTGTCCACGTGTCGAACACACGGTGGGTCTGTTGATTCAATGAAAGATATAAGTCTTATGGAGCTGATAATTTAATAGATCACTTATGAAATTTCAACACCTTTAATTCAATCTTTGACTTTGAAGATACTTGAATATCATTATTTCTTCTCATCGTGTGAGATGAATTAGAACACATACTCATTTATCCACTATTTGAAGAGGAACAAGATAACATCACAAAGAGTCAAAGATTTGGTATTTATAACTTCCAATCTTTATCTTCAATCGAGAAAATTTTCACAATATAAAGAGAGAGAGACTAAGATGACAGATGTTGGGGAAGATGCATTTGATTCCTTGGATAGTAGTAGAATGAAGAATTTTGAACATGTCAGACATTTCATTTAATTAATTAATTTATTTTTATTTATGAGTTTATTTAATTCTCATTATTTAAGTGGTAAATGAAGTATTTGTGTAAAATAATATGTATATAAAAAAAATTTATAACCGTGTCATGTTCTAATTTTTTGGAATTTGCCGTGTCGCTGTATCCGTGCTTCATAGGATGAAAACCTAGAGTGTTTATATAATTTTGGGGTAAAGTGAAAAAAAACTCTTGAACTATTGCATTTTTGCAACTAACCCCCTGAACTACAACTAACTCCCCTGAATTATTGATTTGTTCCAATTTGTCCTGATTTCATTAAAAAGGTCCATTCTACCTTTCTTATTATATTTGCTAATTTTTTTAATTATATCAATAATTTTTCCATTATTATCCTAGCTAAAACAAAATTATAACAAAATGAAAACTTCTTAATGTAGGACGGTTGTCTACATCTCAATTCTAGAATTTTTTTTCATTATAATTTAGATTTTTATTTTTCTTTTATTCTCTAACTTTTAGTTTACATGTATTTTCTTTTCTTCTAGGACTAGGTTTCCTATTATTATTAGATTTCTGGTGAAATAAGTTTTCTTATTCATCAAGAATTAGGATTTCTTTGCCTATAAATATAATGTAATTGCAGGGATTTTTCATTCATCAATAATATTCATATTTCTCTACAAGTTATTTGCAAGTTATTTCTTGACTTTGTGAATTTCAATGTCTTAGTTTTTTTTTTGGTTATTTGTTTAACCCTTATTCACTTCTGCTACATCAGTTGGTATCAGAGCCTTGATTTATCCTAGTCTGATGGCAGGCAATAGGAATGGTAGCAACCGCTCTGACGACGAAGATCGTGGAATGCAGTTCTTTCGACAACCATGTGAACTCAAGATCAGCGGATCCAAATATTGGAGGAGTTGTTTTAACGCCGGATGGATCTCGTGATGCAAGACACACTTGAGATATAACGGGGCTTTACTGGACTTGGGATTAGTGGCAACCAGGATCGTGAACCTGTTCGGGCTCAAGCTGGAGTTATTCCTCGCGGCCAACCAGACATTGGAGATCGTCATGTTCAACTACGTGGGCCTCCCGTCCCTACGGATTCATCCAGTGATGATGAATTTGGAGGATATGGGATTGATCGACGACAACAAGTCAAACACGACCGAAATCGAAGAGATTCAGACACTCGTGACTTCCGGATGAAGATTGATTTACCTAGTTTCAATGGACATCTTTATATTGAGGATTTCTTTGACTGGGTCATTGATGTGGAACACTTTTTTGAGTATATGGAGATGCTCGAAGGTAATCAAGTGAAGCTCGTGGCTTACAACCTTAAAGGAGGCGCTTCTGCTTGGTGGGAACAAACGCAGACCAACTAGAGACGATAAGGCAAAAAACCTGTTCGAACATGGCACAAGATGAAACAGTTGTTGCGGGCCATATTTTTTCCACCAGATTCTGAGTAGATGCTGTATCACCAATATCATAATTGCAGGCAGGGAAATCGGTCAGTCAATGAATATACAAATGAATTTTACAGGATGAGTGCACGAAATAACCTATCCAAGACAGATAGTCAACAAGTGGCACAATATATTGGCGGGTTGCAGTTGATGATCCAAGATCAGATTACTATGCAAATGGTGTGGAAATTGTCAGAAGCTGTTAACTTAGCTTACAAAATTGAGGCGCGATTGAGACGACTACCCTCATGAGTGCAAGAATCAAATAAATTTTATTTTAAGGTGACGCGCACTGAACAAGTCAAAGGAAAACAAATAGCTATGTCATTACAACAGTCATAACAGAGTCAACAACAGGGTTCCTCAGGATCAAATAACGATAAAATACCAGAGCGATAGTCTACTACACCTATGCCAAACAAAGAGAAGAACAACAACCTTTATGCACGTCCCGCACCAGAAAAGTGTTTTCGGTGTCAACAACCTGGTCATCGTTCCAACATGTGCCCTAACATGGGACAAGTAAACATTGTCATGACAGAAGATGAGGATATATATTTCAATGATGAAGATCATATTGTTTCCCTTGAAGATGAGTATGATGAAGTAGAGATTACTGAAGGAGATGACGGTGAACGAGTGAATTACGTGATTCAAAGATTGATGTTCATGTCAAAGCAGGAAATTGACAAACAACGACATGTAATCTTTCAAACCAGATTTACAATTAATTAGAAAAACATCCATCTTCCTACAAGATCATATGGATAAAGAAAGGGGTTGAAACTAGGGTTACGGAACTCTGCCGCATTCCATTTTCCATTGGGAGGTACTACAAGGATGAGGTAATTTCCTATGTGGTTGAAATGGATACTTGTCATCTATTATTGGGGAGACCTTGGCAGTATAATGTGGATGCAACTCACAAGGGCAAGGATAACACTTACTTATTCTGGTGGCATGATCGAAAAGTCATTTTGGTGCCTATAGATGAAGAGCCGCCTAAAGTTCTTAAAGATGAGGGGCACTCTTTTCTTATTACTGTACTAGAGGAATAATTCACTGAATCTATAAAAGATTCAGGAGAAATCATGGTTCTTGTTGTCAAAAGTGAAAATGATAAGGATGAGACAACTATTACCGAGTATATATATATTGTGCTGCATTAAATATAGATATATATTATGTGATACATTAGAAATTATATTAATAATAATAATACTATAGTATTGCACACATATTGAACTAAAATATTAAGACATATTTGCCCCCTACGGTGTTGACAGTCTGTATAACGTCTGTCTCCCAGGATACAATGACTTTTCTTTCTCCAATGGCAGCACTGCAAACTGGAGAAATAAACGAACCAACTTGGTGTAGTACTCTCTCATACACTTACTACTATGTATGTAGAGAAAAGATAAGGAAAGAAGAAAATTATTTTTGGGATGATTTTTGCAAATGACCCGTGGGGGGTATTTATAGGCAATCAAGAGTTACAAATGAATAGATAGACAGGTTGGAAGAGTGGTGACTGAAGAGATGCGTATCTTCATACAATCACTTCAACTATCCAACTGCAGTCACAACTCTCCACTTCAACTATCCAACTGCAGACGCAACTCTTTGTCGAATAGTGATACAAATTTCTATCTCATTCAAACTATTTTCCAACAATAAAATTTCAATGGGGACACGAACAAGATGTAGCCTTTGTGGTGATCAAGGAAAAATTATCTACTGCACTAGTTCTGGCACTACCAAGTTTCGAAAAGGTTTTCGAGGTGGAATGCGATGCTTCTGTTATGGACATTGGTGCGGTTCTTTTTCAAGAAGGTCTACCAGTAGAGTTCTTCAGTGAAAACATACTAAATCTAGGCGAAAGTGGACTACGTACGAGTTGGAGTTTTACGCGATAATTCGATCTCTTAAGCATTGGAAGCATTATCTTATTCAGAGAGAATTTGTGTTATACAGTGATAACTAGGCACTGAACTTCACTAACATGCAAGCATGCATGCAAAATGGATATCTTTTATACAAAAGTTTACGGTTGCAATCAAGCACAAGTCGGGGCAACATAATAGGGTAGCTAATGCGTTGAGTCGCTGGACTTCTTTGCTAACAATCTTATGTTCTGAGATTGTAGGTTTCGATTACCTGAAAGAGTTGTATAAGGCTAATCCAGATTTCCAAGATATTTGGAGTAAGTGTCTCACACGACAACCTGTAGTTGATTTTCACATTTATGATGGATATTTATTCCGCGATAATTAACTATATATCCCATAGTCTTCGTTGCGGGAACAAATTATTTGAGAGCTGCATAGTAGCGGATTGGGTGGACATTTGGGCTGAGATAAGATTATTGGGTTAGCAGAAAAATGCTACTACTAGCCACAATTGAAACGTGATATTGGCAGGTTTGTGCAGAAAATGCCCAGTGTGCCAAATTGCCAAGGGACAAACACAAAACACCGGTTTGTATATTTCGTTGCCTGTACCTGAAAATATTTGGGAGGATTTAAGCATGAATTTTGTGTTTGCCCTTCCTCGCACTCAACGAAGTATGAATTATATTTTTGTGGTGGTTGATAGGTTCTAAAAAATAGCTCACTTTATTCCATGTCATAGCTCACTTTATTCCATGTCAAAAGACTTCGGATTTATTTTTTCGAGAAATTGTGAGGCTGCACGGAGTTCTTAAGTCTATTACTTCTGATCGGGATGTCAAATTCCTTAGTTACTTTTGGAGAAATTTATGGAAGAAATTTGATACTTCGTTGAACTACAGCAACACTAGTCATCCACAAATAGACATACAAACAGAAGTGGTGAATCAAACATTGGGAAATATGGTTAGGTGAATTTCTGGGGATAAGCCAAAGCAATGGGACGTATCCCTACCTTAAATTGAATTTACTGTCAACAGTATGCCCAACCGATCCACAGGGAAGTCACCATTTGATATTGTCTATATGAAGGCGCCAAAGCATGCCTTAGAGCTGGTTCTATTGCTTAAGATTCCAGGTTTTAGTGTTGTAGTAGAGAATATGAAGTCAAAAAGAGTTTGGAATAGTCTAATGCAAAGTATAAGGAGACAACTGTCAAACATAGGCGAGCTAAAGTATTTCAAGTAGGTGATCTTATCATGGTGTACCTGCGTAAATCAAGGTTTGCAGCGGGAACTTATGGGAAGCTATCTAAACGAAAATATGGGCCTTTGCGGATTACACAAAAAATTAACGACAATGCTTATGTGGTAGAGCTCCCGGATGATATGTCGATCTCGAATACTTTAATGTATCAGATTTGTTTCCATATCATCCTCCTGATGAGTCTTTATATCCAGTAACCTCGAGGGCGAGTTCTTCTAAAGTGGAGGGGTCTGATGTAGGACGGTTGTCTACATCTCAATTATAGAATTTTATTTTTCATTATAATTTAGATTTTTTTTTTCTTTTATTCACTATCTTTTAGTTTACATGTATTTTGTTTCCTTCTAGGACTAGGTTTCCTATTATTATTAGATTTCTGGTGAAATAAGTTTTCTTATTCATAAAGAATTAGGATTTCTTTGTCTATAAATATAATGTAATCGCAGGGATTATTCATTCATCAATAATATTCATATTTGTCTGCAATCTATTGCAAGTTATTTCTTGACTTTGTGGATTTCAAAGTCTTAGTTAATTTTTTTTTGTTCATTGCTCAACCTCTATTCGCTTCCGATATGTCACTTCTTTTCATATAAATATATTCATAAATAACTTATTGATTACTTAAAATATAAAAAAATAAATAAATTTTTTATGTTGTATAAATTGTTTTGGGTAATTACTTATGTATTTTAATTTTTTTACTTAATTTTTGTTTAATAACCTAAAAATATTATTTGAATAATTAAATTTATAAATTATGTGTTAATTTATGAAAATTTGAATGAAGAATATTCCATCAATTTAGTATCAATTGTTTCATATTCTATGTTAATAAGAAGAACACATTAAGCAAAATTCAATAAAGAAAGGGTAGTTTGGTCATTTATGAAAAAAATATAAGAGAACAGGGCAATTTGCAACAAAATGTGGTAGTTAGGGGGTTTGTTGCACAATTTATAGTTCAGGAAATTAGTTACAAATTTGACCATAGTTCAGGGGGTTTATTGCATTTTACCCTAATTATTAATATATATATATTTTTATAATGTTCATCTTTTGCTAGAGAAAAACACTATGACTAAATTGCAACAAATTATATAAGATAAATATTACCTAGATCTCTTGAACTTTGCCTATTTTTTTGCATATACTTTTTTTTTTTCAAATATTTCACCTAGACTCCCTTAAGTGATGATTGTCTATTTTCCTAACATTGTAAGGTGAAATTTTTTAAGCAATGCTAGCCTTATTTAGTGTACATATTCATTCGAAAACATATGTATTTGAAGGACAAAAAAATCCAAATGACTTATTTTCTAGGTGATGTCAGTAGATTTTATTACTCAGTTGACAGTCAACTAACAAAGGGTGTCTCGTGAATAGGGATGATAATGGGGCGGGGCGGAGCGGGGATCGCCACCCCCATCCCCGAACCTAGTAAAATATTATCCCCCCGCCCCGGTTATATTTCCATAAACTATTTTACTAATTTATTATGTATATATTTACAGCAAAAAAGAGAGGTCGAACTTAGAGTACAAACCTCATAGAGATTGACTACTTACTTTTTTTTTTGTTCCATTAAGGAAATATATATGATTAAAGTTTGTATGTGTATATGTATTTTTCTGTGAACTTTTAGTGTTTCTTTCCTTTTCTATTCTATTTTTTCGCTGTAATGTTCATTCCATCCATTGTTTTAGTTGATTGATCATATATATATATATATATTGCAGCAAGCAAGAGAGGTTGGGTTTTCTTTATGATTCTGGATTAGATGAGAGAGAGAGAGTAAAATATCGTTTGGGAGCAATAGTGGCGGCAACCAAATCTGGGACCGAAGGGCGTTGTCTTGTGAGAGTGGGGACTGTGGCAGTAATTCAGGGTTTTTGAGTGTGTGTATTTATATATAAGGTTACATTTGTAATATAAAATATATATAAGAATATTTTAGTAAACTATTAATCGAGGCGAGATTGATAAATGGGATGAGATGGGGTGGGAGTTCCCCATTTATTTAATCGGGCCCTCAAATCAGGTAAAATTCGGGAGGATATTTTTGCCATCCCTACTCGTGAATACTACGGGCTAAAGTTTAGAGGGTCTATGTGAAATATAGGTAAAGTTCAGGGGGTCTAGGTAGTATTTGTTAAACCAATTCAGACATTACTCGCAAGAAACACTAAACAAAAACAAAAGCAGATAGCTGATATATAGCGTTTTATTACCAATTAATTACCATTAAATCTCTCCTATTTATATCCTCCGTGTGTATATAATATACACACACATATATCTTAACAGAAAAACACATCTCCTCTCGACAACATTTTGCGTTTCCCCCTTTCCCTCCTCCTCCTTGTGCAGTGCGCCCCTCACCCCGACTACTCTTACTTTCTCTCTCTAGAAACTCTCTTTCTCTCTAGATTATCTGTTCCACTACAGTCTCTTATAGTCTCTATACATTGACCAAAAAGTACCATACACATTTTCTCTACATATATATATATAGAGAGAGAGAGAGCTTGATTATTTTCTCTCTCTACACCACTTCCACAATGTCGGCTTCCAGAGACGATGATCCTCGTCTCCATGCCATCAAATCTAAAATCCGTGTCGTCCCTGACTTCCCCAAGCCAGGTATAGTCTTAATGTTCGTTCTCTCTCTCTCTCTCTCTCTCTCTCTACATATATATATATGTGTGTGTGTGTATGTTAGATTTCGGATTAATCGTTATTAATGGCCTAATCACAGGGATTATGTTTCAAGACATCACTACGCTCTTACTGGATCCAAGGGCCTTCAAAGACACCATCGACTTGTTCGTCCACCGTTATAAGGGCAAGAACATATCAGTTGTTGCAGGTAATATACTACTTTAATCTATAGATTTATTCATCCATATGCTCAATGGTCCCCTTTGTTTTATTTTTTTAATTCTGTAAATAATGGGATTAATCTGTGGTGGTCCCCAATCTTCAATGAAAGTAGGTATGAACAATTATATATGTATATATATATATACGTGTGTGTGTAATTTTGTATATGCATATGTTATTGCTGGGATTGTGCAAGTGTGGGAGTGAGATTTTAAATGGTTGAGTGGGCAGTGGGGGGTTTTGGAGTGATATGGGGTTTGACCACAGAGGTTGTTAGTGGGGAGTTGTGTTATTGATTGTGTGAAGATTATGAGCGGCTCAGGGCTCAGAGTAGGCTCTGCGGCATGTGCTTCCCATCCCATTTGGGTGGATGGTGGTTGGTGATGGATGCCCACCTTGTCCACAATGTGGGACCCACTTGGCTGATGACGGTTTTAGATTAGGTTGCTGTTTGGCTTTATTATATTGTGGGTTTTATCATGTTAAATGTACCCGTGAGCGGGTCTTCTCCGTCCCGGGAGGTAAGGTTGCATAAATCTAACGATTTGACTGCACTTTAAGTTTTATCTATTGGGCTTGTTGTCCACAATTTGGGACCCACTTGGCTGATTACGGGTTTAGATTAGACTGCTGTTTGGCTTCATTATATTGTGGGTTTTAACATGTTAAATGTACCCGAGAGCGGTTTTCTCCGGTTCGCGGAGAAGTAAGGTTACATAAATTTGATCGCACATTAAGTTTTATCTATTGGGCTTGTGCACCCCACTGTGTATATATGGCCTGTTTTGTACTCTTGCTCACAATTTGTAAAATGCTGCAATAGAGTTGAAGGTATTCACATATATGGTGCCAACAATTTTTGTATCTACAAGTGTCGACAACTTCTCCCTCGGGTGATGTGGGCTGTCGAAAATAAGTTAGATGGATTAAAAGTATGAAGTTCTTAATTATTATTTATAATTTGGCTCAGAATAAATTGCAAGATTGTGAGTGAAGTTATAATGCCCAATTGGTGTTTTGTGGGACTCCAACAGTGAGTGTTCAACAAGAACTCTGAGTGAGTAATGGATAACATAGACTCTCTTTATGTTTAGGGTGTTTTTTCAATGATTGCCACATTACTAGGCAACCAAAAAAAATCTATTTGTACATTTTTGTCGTTTTCCTAAGTTCAATTGAGAAGTAGGGAATTGAGTTAATTGATCTATTAATTTGCTGAAATTAGTTATAATTGAAATCAAGCAAATCATGAATTTATAGTAATAGTTTTTTGTTTTTTTTTCTTTTGTTTGATTCTATGATGAGTTAGTTCAAAGTGGGGACCCCTTTAATTGTAAGTTGGTGCAGAAATAGAATTATGCCTTTCTCCATTTCTTAAGATGCTTTGTGCTCTGCTGCTAAGACTGGTTACAAATCCCACTAATTTTCTCCTTTTTCACCAAAGGACCAAATGGTCCAATGATATTTACTCTCCTTCTCAATGGGAAGGTGGGGGTTCGAATCTCTTAGGAGACAAAGTGTGTGTGAAATGCTTACCTTTCAAAAAAAAAAAGTCCTTGTGTGACATATTCTCATATTTTAGGTTGTATTTATTTTGCCAGGAATTGAGGCTAGGGGTTTTATATTTGGTCCTCCTATTGCATTGGCTATAGGAGCAAAGTTTGTGCCCTTGAGAAAACCGAAGAAGTTGCCTGGTAATTTCTTCCTTATATATTGGTTGCTTATTTAAAGTCATACTATTTTTCTTACTTTGTTTAGCACACTCAAAATTTCAGAGAATGTAATGACTTCTTTTATGGATAATCAGCCTGTTTTATGCAATCCATTGCATTGCTCTGACTTCCTTTCAGTTGAACCAAATCAGTTGTTCCTTTGTCATTGTTTCTAACGTTGGATAATCAACTAAGTGGTCAGAGAATGCATCATTCCGTTGTGATGCTCATCTTTATTTATAGCTTAACATGTACTAGCTGTAGGGGTTCGTTTTACTTTAGTATGATAAGAAATAGTTTCTACTCAAGCTTGATTGATATTGCAGAGAACAAAAAAAAAAGGATAATTTTATTGATATGAAGTGTTTACAGAGTTGAGAAGTAGAAGGAGAAGTAAAAGCTATCTGAAATGCCTTTGAAATATACTTTCTCTCTCTAGAACTTTCTCCCTCTCCAACCTCTCCCAAAAAATCCCCCAAAATGAGACCCCGACCTCCTATTTATAGATGTTGAGTCGGGCATAAGTTACTGCCACATCATTATACCAATCCACGATCCTTACCCGGTGTTGAACATCTCGCGGGATTCCTCTCGCGAGGTACTTTGCGCAGATCACGGATCCTATGTAGATCCTTCCTTTTTCTATCACTTAATCTTTTTGCTTGATGTCATAGTTTCTTGGAATCATGTCCTCTATGCATATTTTCCTTTTACATGATCCTAAGTATTATTTAGCCTACCCTAGGTACTTTGTTTTGAGTGATTTTGATAAATGAGGTCGCGATCAACCATTTACCTTCTCAAAATGTTTCCCTAGGATAACTAATTAATACTCCCTACGCGATCAGTTCATAGGGTTGCGGGTTTGACTTCTAGCTATGACCCTTTTGTCAAACTTCCCAACAATCACCTCTTTGTAGAATTTTCTCGCGTATCCGATCTCATCATGAGATACCTTATTGGGCCTGTTCCCAAGTTCTACATATTTTATCATAATTCCTTTGATATACCCTTAAATTCGCAAGTCATGCTATCGCGAACCCCCCTTTACACTAGCAACTTGGATGATAACAACATATTTCACCAGGTTTTGTTTTGCAAGGGAACTTTTGGTGTAAGCTGAGCAAAAAAAAAACTTTCGGTGTAAGATGGTTACTATATCCACATTGCTTTGGATCTTACATGTTATTTGAAACTGAATTTGATTTAAATGATTCTGGTGATCGGCATTTGTTTCTGTTTTGTTAACACAGTGACGCAGTAATATAGCTGTTCTTATTTAAAAAGGGTTAAAAGCATCATTAGCACATGGGCTTCAATTTTCAAGTTAGTGCAATAACAGGGATTTATGCAATTCCGATTGATGACATTCTGTTTTACCTGAAAACACAATTACGTTGTTCCATCATTTTGTAGTGTTCAATCCATTAGATCCTAAAGGGTCAAGATACAAGCAATTTGATTTTGGGAATTGAAATCTGGTGATGAAGAGTATCATGCACTATTTATGGCATATTGTTCCGATCAGTTCTTCATGCTTAAAAGTAAATTTGTTCGACTTTCCTATCATTTACTTGTATGCATATTTAATCATGTGAGTGAAACTTTGTTTTCGTAGATAACATGTACCTTTGATTTGCCATGTAACATATAACTTTGATTTTGATTCTTTTTACTGTATTTGAGAACCAGCTATATGTTCCAATCTTGCCAATTACTTTGCAATATATAGTCTTCATTATTTCATAAATATTGGGGCTGTATAGAATCCGATTTTGTACTTCCATTTGACACTAAAATATATCACATTTATTACAATTTGTATCTTTTTTCTTTTTTTCCATTTTAATGAAGAATATCATCTTCAAGATCATTATTGGTCTTTTTAATCTCTTTGATTAGCCACTGATGCATGGAAAAGTAAGGGCTTGGTTCATTTTGCTTTCATGCTTCATTTTCTGATATGTGTTTATTTAATGAAGTTACTTCAGTGAATGTTAACCAATTGGTGTAATTTTTATCTACTCATGTAACCCCAAATGCAACAAAGCAAGAACAAAACATAGACCACAATAGAAATGTATATACGCTACACACATGAATGGTGTTCGACATAAGTTTTGCCTACGACCACTATGCAAAAATCAGGAGATTACAAGTTTCAGACCTCTAATAGTTCTAGCTCTTGTTCTCATTCTCTTTCCTGCAATTCTCAGTGTCTCTGCCCCACTCGAAGCCCTAGACGTCCTAATATAGAGGGCTACAAGAGATTGCTAAATGGGGTCCATGACCCTCAAGCTAAAAAATGGTTCAACAAATATCCACATTCGGCTCAATCAGATTCCTGTTGCGACCCGAGCCGAAGCAAGATTTGTGCAAACAATTTCACAACTATTTCCAATACGTTCAGCTCAGCTTGGTCAATTGTATGGTAATTGAACTCAAGTCGGTCTCTAGTTGAACTTGGCTCATAACATTTCAGGCTAACTTGGGCTCAGCTTGGCTTGAGTTGTGTGCCGACTTGATCTGTACCTAATTGGAATATGTTCTTAATTTACTTTATTGAAAGATAACTAAGTTTGTGAATTGTTGTACTCCTGATTCCAATCTGGTGTTGAGCTCGATTTAGGCTCTAGTCGAGCTTGCCTTGGAATTTTCAGGTAAGTTTGAGTTCAACTTGGCTCAAGCTCACTTCCCAGCCTGATCAATGAAAGATCTGTAAGAATGACGTAGATGGCTATGATCCAGGACCCAAATGCTCGAATAGAATCCTTGTTACAGAGTAAAAATTGACAAAAAAAAAAATTCAATGGACTTTAGATGGGTTTCATCAGTGCGGATTGTGCTTTATGTCTTACTGGTGGTTTGTTTTCTTGGAATCTCACTTTTTAAACATCCTGCGTAATATGCAGAATCTTCATTTTAGCTTCTTTCAATCAAATTTTACCATGATGACAGGTGAAGTTATATCTGAAGAGTACATCTTGGAATATGGGAGGGATCGTCTTGAGATGCACATTGGAGCAGTTGAACCTGGTGACCATGCTTTGGTGGTTGATGATTTGATTGCTACTGGTGGTACTCTACGTGCGGCTATGAATTTACTAGGTACTTTCCTTTTAGATCTTTTATACTTGTTTGATGATGTGTAATTGTAGACTGCTTCAATTTCAAATAAACAATACTTCTTTATCAAAATGTTTGGAACAAGAATACTATTCGCGGACATGCATATCAAAAACTGTGAATCTGTTCAGACATTATCAATTATATAATCATCATCACCCTTGGGTTTATTGCAGTTAAAATGGGGCCAACTATGTCTCTTATTGCACGAATCTTTTTAGGTCTTTTGTTAATATTTAGTTCCACTTTTCTAAAGCCATTGCACAAAACTCTAGATAAAATTTTAATTGCTAATACCAATTTATTTCTGATAATATGTTTGAATGACATTGAGCATCTTTGACAAAACATTAGATAAAAATTTACTTGCTAATATCGATGTGTTTTGAAAATATGTTTCACCAATATAGATGGAGATTTGAAACAAATTGCGAAAATTATGAATATGTTGCAAAAACACATGATGAAAGTGTGAATGCTAAAACCGAGTTGATTGCACAGTATAGCAATATGTTTCAACACTGCCCTTCCCACGTGGCCTCTGATTAGTGGGATCTGCGAGCAAATTTTATATTACCATAGACGTGACAGGTTAGAATGCAGGACTTTTCCACTCTAGTGGCAGGTTTAAACGTAGGTAGTCCAACATATAGTTATTATTGTATAAAGTAATTATCATTTGAACCAATTTCAATATGCATGCCACTGATAGTGCCTATACCACTTTGTAAATGCCTTATGAACTCCTTATTTCTACTGTTAATACTACCGTCCTCTAAAAAGGAAAATTTCTATGTCACTACTGTAACTGCCTACTGAACTCCTTATATGTACCATTCCTGATATCATTGACTTTGACTCGAAAGAATAGAGAAAAAGACAAGAAAAAACACAATTTGCTCTAGTCTGACAAACACACACACACACATATATTTTTAAAAAATAACTTAACATTGGTGGTTCACTCAAGAAGTTAATTTCTTGACAGTGTTGCTTCAGCTTCCACAGTCCAAACTTTGTCAAGATGCATTGTCTATCTTTGGATAATTATTGATGTTTGGAGGAGACAGATACAAAATATATATATGTAAATATACAGAATAAAAAATCTAAAATCAGATATATATCTATATATATTTATTTGACTTGAATTTGTTATTTATCAGAACGTGTCGGAGCTGAAGTTGTTGAATGTGCTTGTGTAATTGAAATACCAGATCTAGAGGTATGTATGCTTTATGTCAATTGATTGTCATGTGGGGAAAGAGCAGATTTGTCACTTGTTTGTTCTTTTTTTTTTTTCTTTCTTTTTTTCTTTTTGTGTGTGTTGCTGCTTAGTTTAGTTGCACCTTTCTCAGTCCCTGGATATTTCTTACTTTTATCTTTCACAATCTGTTGACAGCAGTCTTTTGGTCTGATGGTTGTTTCAGATGAGCTTTTTGGCAGGAAGCTAAAATGAGCTTCCTGGCCTAAAATTACTTCTGTACTTACTTTGGATGTTTGGTTAGTCAAGATAGATAGACTTCTTGGGAAAGCCCAGTCCTGTGGATGGATACATCTGATGGAAGCCTCCTTTGCTGGCTTTCCAAAATGACTCTCAAGTAGAAAACATCAAAATAAAGATATATGTATAACTACTTAAATTTTTTACCACGATATTGCTGTCGTCAAACAAATGGTGCATTCTTCGAAAACCATGCAAGAGACTTTCACAATGTCACTCCCACTGTAGTCATCATTATCATCACCTTCTTGCTAACCTTCTTTGTTTCACCATCATCATAATCATTTTCTTCTTCAAGTGGAGAATTCTCAGTTGAAGCAGAATTGCTAGGACATCGATCACTGCATTCATCAGCATCAACACTGTCCTCCATTTTTTTAGGTCAAAAGCAAAATAAAATAAAAAAAGTTTAGACTTTCTAACCTTTCGTTAAGCTTTTAGATCAATTTTGTTTTTATCTGAGTTGGAATTTCGATCAAATTCCATATATTCCTGTGGTATTTCTTGAGTTCAGACATATGTTAGGTTGGATTGGTATTATCAAGGATTGCAGACTACAATGGGATTGGAAACTCTTTGAGAATAATACTTCCAATGCATTTATCCTTTATAATGGATAGAAACTTGGCCTTCCATAATTTTTGAATTATTTACTTAATACATCAAGACAATGTGAAAATTGAGCAACAGTGGGAATGGATTCTGCCCTTTTCTTTTTGGTTTGCTTGCAAGTTTAACGTTAAAATATTATTCTAGAGGAGCGGACATAGAACAAAGATTTGCTTGCTGCTTATGTGCTGTATATGCAATGAACCCCCTTGGCTAAGGCTTGCAGATGATTAGACTTATGCTACATGGATTCCTCTAAATGTGTGAACTCCAATCATAGATATGTGACACTTGTGTGTAGGGGTGTAGGGTATGTTGTCCGGCTGACATAAGCTAAGCAAACATGTGTATTGAGGTTATATAATTGTAACTCAAACTCGAATTATGGCCGTTTTTGTTGCATTATCTTTTCAATGTGGCTGACATGTCCATGTTGAGCATTTTGTATAACATATATGTCCCGTTTATTCTTAAAAGTAACAACAAAAATGTTCAGAAAATGCATGTTAAGAGTCCAAGGGTGCTTTCGTCAATGGGTTGAGAATTTCATAAACCAGTCTTAAATACAGATTTTCACCCAACGCATGTACAGAGTATCCCTAACATGCTCGCAGAAACAAGGCGGGTACCGATTTTATGTAACATGCTCGCACAAAATCGGAGTTTCACCTCGTTTAAGGTACATCTAGTAACTTCTGCATTTCTTCAACTACATCATCCTTCTTTCGGCAGAAGAGGGTAAACAGTCACTTCATCCTTCTCTTTTTTCCACAAACTAACTTTATTTTAATTCTTGGTGGAATCTAAAGCCTCTTGTGTTGCACTTGGCACTTTAACATGCATAAATGATGATTAGCGGCACTATTAGGTGCTACTGCTGTTTGCGGTCATTTACTTCTTACAGATCAATTTTTTTCTCTCATAGAGAAAAAGTTGGTCAAGTATTTTCTTCCATATCACTTGAAAAGGATCTTCAGTCCTTCCCAATCCTGAACAACTTTCCCAAGTCTATACAAGGCTTCATTTTGTTGGCTTCTAAACTTTAACAAAGAAATCATTGCTCTTATCTAGAATTATAATTTTAGTTTATCCAGTTTATATTTTTTCAGCTGTTTTCATGGTAACCAACAGTTTGCCATTGGCAAGCCCTAATTTTTTTTTTCCCTGAATGTATATTTTATGAAAAAGGAGATAAAAAAAATAGTACAATGAGGGGTAGGGGAGAAGATCCCCTAAGAAATGTCCCGAAAATCGATTAGAACCAACACCAGAACTAAGCCAAAAGTAACATCAAATTAAAAGCGTACAGTCTTCGACGGAGACATTCTGCAACAACATCACCTCCCACATGATGGCCAAAGCAGCACCCTCAATACCGTCTTTGTGCCCCAAATGGAGAGCAAAATTCTTTTCTTTCCATATCTTCCACACTGGTTGAGACTTGATGGTTCAACTTGTGCAATATTGTAGTCCTTTTGTTCATAAAAGCTCTCTCATCTTTTGAGGGCATTATGGTGTTGCTTTAGATTGTCCATGCACCCTCTTGATTGAATTTTATCTTCCACAATTTTTTTTTTTTTTTAACTTTCACTAAATGATTTTCTTGAATGTTGCAGGGCCGAGCACGGTTAAATGGGAAGCCGTTATTTGTACTTGTGGAGTCTCACTAGTACTTGCAGATGATACATTTCTGTTGCCATGATGAAGCATGGCAACTGTACATTGGAGGGCCATTATTTGCTTCGTCTCACCTGGAGTCTTGTTTCATTAATCTCCCATTTCTGAGTAGTGAATTTTGATAGACCATGATGGTTGAGATCCTTCGTTTCCCCATTAGCATAGAGACAATGAATTTATGCAAAAGGGCTTCAGAAGTGCTTGTGGGAATTTCCCAGTTTTCACTGTAATCTGATTGTAAAACCTTGTGGTTTTGTTTCCAATCTTTGGCCTTGTTCTGATGAATATTTCACCCTTGGCCAAATTTGATGATCTTTGGTGTACTTTAATGCTTAAAATGGTCTTCTATGATGGCAATGGTTTTATTTTCTATATGCATCAGGTGTGTGTGTTTGTGCAGCTATTGAAATTCCCTTTGTATCCTAGCAGGCACCAAGTTATTTTCTCAAGGGGGGTTGATATTTGCATGGGCTGAGCTAGGCTAATGAGGTGATGCGGTTTCTAATGATTTGCTAATGCTGCGTAGTAGAAATGGAATTGAATGAAATGTTTATTCCAGGTATTCTTTCATTTGATATGTATTTTAAAGTGAGAATGAATATTTTCTTGGAATGAAAATTCTTTCCAGAGAATTCAAATCCATTCCATAACTAAATTTATGTAATGAGCATTTCATTTCCATAACCAAAGGCTTTGTAGCCTGATATCATCTTTTGCCCAAAAGGGAGATTAGGGGTTCGAGCTTCATGAGGCTCATGTGGGTGTGTGCGTTTTTTATTATTCAGAAACAAAATTTTTTTTATTTAATTCTTTGTTTAATGATGCTCTAATTAAACAATATATTATATACACCAACAATTGCATAAATACTTTGGGATATTGGGTAATTCATTGTTTTTTAATGGGAAATGAGTTGTTGATGTCATTAGAAGTATTATCACGGATAATATTCCTTGTTAGAAATTATCTTCCAACTGGATCAAATTTGGTCAAAAGTATAACTTATGAAACTAAAACTATGTATTACAAAGGAATTTTGAGAAGAAACCATATATCATTGGAGGCTTGTACAGATAATCCATGCCAATTTGCCAAATAGAATCCAAACATCCACCTGTATGAAAAGTAAAAATTGCTAAACAAAATTTGGTATTCAATTTAGTTTGGTTGTGATGAAGACATGCAGATGCACCAAACTCATACTTATTATACTGCTTCGGCTGGTGCATGCTCCCACACTTGGTTCCGATCAGGCTCCGGCTCTGATACCATCTGTATGATATTGTCCACGTTGGCCTAGCCCGCAGAGTTTTGTTCTTGGACTGTTCCCAAAAAACTTCATACCAATTGAAGACCCATATACATATATAATCACATCACCACCTCTATATCCGGAGCGATATGAGACATCACAAAATAATTTTTCGAAAATGAGATAGTATTATGATTCATCCTATCATCTCAAATGTTACGTATCGTCTAGTTCCTTACATTTTTAGAGGAGGATGTCAGTATTATTATGCAACACCGATACTCACTCTTAAAACCGATACCGTGCCCACAAACCATGGTGGTACACAAATAGTCTTAGAATGCCCACAAAATCCATTAAAATGCATTACATATCTTCCACGAGGTTGGGAAGAGACATCAAAGAAAGTGACAATAGACCATCCATGGCCATGGGCCTCTTGGTGTTTTCTCCGCAAAGTCATCACCAAACCGCGCCAATTGCGCCATACACCCATCATTACAGGGTCAAGTCATACTCACTTGCCAGTTACTAGTAACTGCATTTGTCTTTCATATTTTCTTGCAATTTGGAAGATACAAAATATGATCAAAATATTGACAATTCTTTGTCTATTTCAAGATTGTAATGAATACTAATTCCACCCCAAACATGGAAGAGTCCACTCCAGTTTCCAAATTTTCTTTTCTTTCTTTTAATTTTTTTTAATTTTTTGAAACAATTTACTTTTGGTTGGTGTTTTGCAAGATAAATTTTTTTTTCAACCTAAGGTGGTTAATATCCCAAAAGAGTCGAAATAGAGGATATCATGATAAATAAAATAAAAAATATTTTGCACCATTTCATCTTCTGATGCTTCCAATTCATAAGAAATTAACCGTATGACTTATGAAACAACTTTCTATCGCGTATGTAATAAGCTAACACGACAATTGCGTGCAATACTAACAGATCACAAGATAATTTTTTTTTTCAACCTAAGGTGGTTAATATCCCAAGAGAGTCGAAATAGAGGATATCATGATAAATAAAATAAAAAATCTTTTACACCATTTCATCTTTAGATGCTTCCAATTCATAAGAAATTAACCGTATGACTTATGAAACAACTTTCTATCGCGTATGTAATAAGCTAACACGACAATTGCGTGCAATACTAACAGATCACAAGATAATTTTTTTTCCTTATGTAACTCACACTATAACACAGTGCGTTGGCGCACAACCCGGATCATCTCCTTTTACTCTCACATTGGACTTGTTCGAGTGAGAAATCCAACGGACCAAATCTGATTATTTGATTGATCAGGTCCCACTCTTTAGTTCAACGGAACCCAATCATTTAAATGATCAGATTTATTTCGTTAAATCTTTAACCCGAACAAATCTAATAAAAGAGTAAAAGGATAAGAAATTTTACCCTTGGCGCAAGACAAGACACATGATCCCTTTCCCCAAATCCTTCCATTATTTGCCAATTTTCTCTCTCTGAGTTTGCAATATACCAGTTTTACCCAAGCTGCTAGCAACTTAGACCTCATGAGCTTGGTCTCTTTCTCCATTTTGGATCCACTTTCACTGTTTTTGTATTTACAAAGTTGTCTGAGAAATACCTCCCCAATGTAAGAAGTGAAAAACATTGACATTTTAGGAAAATGTGTCGTATACTTTGATTTTGAATAGGAATGATTGCTTAGGAACAAAAATTCATGATAATCTAAGAAATCTATTTGAATTTGAGACACTCACTTTTTCACATAAAAATGTCAGAACTTCAAATGTTACTATCAAAATTCAGTCATACACAGCTTTGCATAGTGTAATACCATTTTCACCCATGCTCTGAGCAACTTTAGGCCCATGAGTGGTTGCTTTGTCTATTTTGAACTCATTACTTGTTACAACAGTTCTGTATTTACGAAGGAAGCTTGCCATCCGCGTATCCGTTTCCGTCGCGGTTTTGATAATAGTATAACGGACTTAGAAGATATCGGCTTTAAAGTGAATTTCAGATAAATATTCGTGATGTGTAACGGTACCAACGATTTTCAAAAATATTACAAACAGTACTTGTAAGACATACATATCCAATATCATTATAAATCATTGCCTTCTGAGATACATGTTGCATAATTGTTTTAATTGATTAGCCAAGGAAGTAGATACATGATCAAGTATGGTAGAATACTGTTTTCTTACTTTCGAAAGTCTAAAATCAAAAGTTTTTACAAATCCAAACAAAAAAAATTCATTTTCACTTTTATACAAACAAAAAAATTTCGTTTTCTCTTTTCTCATTCGAAACACGTATGAGATCTGGCATCATATACTATACCATGCATATATTATACATTAATTTTTGCTATTGACTTGGGATACCACATAAAAACATTTCGGAGATCCTCAATATCTTTCTTCTCTTCTTGGTAATTCAATAACCCTAAGTTGCCTTGTATACTAGTCATGTTTGATGTTTACTTCTGATTTTGGTTCTTAAGATGTGTTTGGTTTAGGAGTCAAAAGAGCTTTTCTTTGACTAGACTTGTTCAATAAGGTAATATGTCCATGTAGGTAGGAAATGTATGTCATCCTCAACAAGCTGAGATAGCTACACATTGAGTAATCAATTTTTCTTCTACAGTCTCACCTGTCAAACCATTGATTATATATATATATATAAATTATGATTTATGATAAAGATTGTAGGAATTATATGGTTCATATCACTTAAAAACAAACCGTGGACATAAAAGATGTTGATATGGGTGTAAAATTGTAAATTAGTTTTTCATATGTGCTCGAATGGATTAAATATCAGAACATGGGGTATTTTGCCCTTCTACATAACGGTTAAATTTCTTGTAACGTTCAACATTTTTCAAATATTGAGTATTGATTACCGTTTTAAACTAGGTAACCGAATTTTCATTTATTTCCTACTTAATAGGAATTATATGGTTAATACGTTATTTGCATCTCATTCATGTCACCTAAAAATAAACCGTGCATAAAAGAGGTTAATATTGGTATAAAATTGTAAATTAGTTTTTCACATGTGATTGAATGGATTAAATATCAGAACATGGGGTATTTTGCCCTTCTATATAACGGTTAAATTTCTTGTAACATTCAACATTTTTCCAAATTTTGAGTATTGATTACTGTTTTAAGCTAGGTAACTGAATTTTCATTTATTTCCGATTTATAAGAATTATATGGTAAATTAGTTTTTCATATGTGATTGAATGGATTAAATATCATAACATGGGGTATTTTGCCCTTCTATATAACGGTTAAATTTCTTGTAACATTCAACATTTTTCAAATTTTGAGTATTGATTACCGTTTTAAACTAGATAACCGAATTTTCATTTATTTTTTATTTATAGCAATTATTTCTGATGATTTTCCGGAATTCAGATTTATTCCTAATTATATGAATTTCTTCACCAGTGAATATAATCTTACCACCAGTGTCACATTTATTGTAAAATTTCATAACTAATTTTTCTTTAGATTTTATATGATTTCAACCTGAATTTTGCTGCTTTTTTTTTTTCTGATTGATATCTTGTCCTTAAATCCTTTGCAAAAAAAAAAAAAAAACTTGTCCTTAAATCCAACTAAATTGACAATGGCCAATATTTGGGTCTGTGTATGAAGTTCATCTTTCCCTCTAATGTGATTGAATAATTTTTTAAAAACAAATTATAACATTTTTATGAATTTTATGTCCAATTTTTTTTCTATAACATGTCCAAATATTATTAGACCACGTAGAGGGGAGGACGAGGAAAACCTAAGACCCTGTTTGGTTCGCGGTCCGGTTTCATGTGGTCCGGTCTCATAATGGTTTTTTTGAGATCGGACACTGTTTGGAAACACGGTTCCAAAAAAACGGTTCCAAAAAAACAAGGATCACTTGGGACCAAAAGGGGTAATTTGAGACAACCAAAAATGATGGTCTCAAGTGATCTTATATACAATTGTCTTTAACACATGTGACCATAAAATTTGAAATATATATATATAATTAAAAATATATATAATTTGAAAATAATATATAAAATTTGAAATAATGTATAAAATTTGAAATATATATATAAAATGCAAAAAATATATTTAAAATTTGGGAAAATAAAAAAATTCCAAAATAATAGAAAAAATAAAAAATAATGTATAAAATTCGAAAATAATATATAAAATTTGAAAAATAATATATATATTTTAAAATAATGTATTAAATTCGAAAAAAATATATAAAAATCAAAATTAATATATAAAATTTTAAATATATATATAATTTTAAAAAATAATATATAAGTTTTGAAAAATAATATAAAATCTTTGAAATAATGTATAAAATTTGAAAAAAAATATAAAATTGAAAAATAATATACAAAATTAGATATATATATATATATATTTGAGAAAATATAAAAAATTTGAAAATACTATAAAAAATAAAAAATAATATATAAAATTCAAAAAATAATATAAAAATTCGAAATAATTTATAAAATTTGAAAAATATATTATTTTTGAATTTCTTATATTATTTTCAAATTTTTTATATTTTTTCAAATTTTATATATTTTTCATATTTAATATATTTTTTGAATTTTATATTTTATATTTTTATTTTTTGTATTATTTTTCAAACATAAGACCAAACAGCTTGAATAAGACCATAAGACCAGACAAATTGACTAAACAGACTTTCAGAACACCACCCATATAAGATCAGACCAGATAAGACCAGACCGGACCGGACCACCTACCAAATGGGCCCTAAGTATTATCGGCGCAAAAACATTTTTCTCATATATATATATATATATATATATATATATATAAGCTATTCATTTCTCGCCCGAAGTAAGAAATTTATCCACACCTCACTCATTACAATGGAACTCAGTTGGTGTGTAAAAACTTCAATGGCAAGAAAGAACATTTGTACCCAACAAACAATGTCAAATTGAAGGTTCCAAATAAAAATGGCCAATTCATTGTGATATTACCATTTTAGTTAGAAAAAAATCAGGAAAATATAAAAAGAAAAGAAAACTGAGAAAAGTTAGACATAACATTTATCAGACCAATTTTCTTATAATTACAAGCCAAAAAACATGAGAGCAAAGAAAAAAGGAAAATAAAAGAAAATTGGTATTGATAAATGCAAGGAGGTTCTTACTTCTTCCAAGATTTTTTTACAATTTGTAAATAATAAGAAAGCAAGGCAATACCGCACGTGAATCAAACACCAACAACTCGCCGTTATCCCCACTCACCGAGTCAAACCCGACCCGGTCCTCCAACAGCGAGTCGAACCCGAGTTGCTTACACACCCGACCCGCTACGACCCGGCAAACCAACATCGCCCTCCTCCCCCTCCCACTACCCGCACTCTCGTGAGCCCCACCACTCCCGCCAAACGTGCATATCGCCGCCCCCTTCCCGCCGTGAAACGCCCACGCGCCACCTCCCGCATCATACACCCCTCCGGCGGTGGGCCCCAAGCAATGGAACCCCATCACCTCATTTCCATCCGCAACACACCGCGCGTGGTCCTCACCGCCTCCGTCGCCGGAGCGAGAGCTCACCCGGGCCTTGACCACCTCTCTGTATTCCTCAAACCGGGTCACGGTTCGGGTCAAATTCTGGACCTTGAACACCATTTCTATCCTGCCGGAAAATGCCTTCGGCGACCAGCTCGTGTGGAAGATTATCTCCACCACATTCCGGGAAGGGTGGCCCTCCGGCAGCTCAGTGAGGGACGGAAGGAACGGGTCCGGGGCACGTGCTCGGCGCGTGGAGGAACTGGGTCGGATCCTATGACCCGGATTAATAATGGGTTCGGGTTTTCCCGAACTGGATTGCTTCGACTGCGGCGCCGGCGGTGGTTTGAATTTTCTCGGCGGCGGCGGAGGTGGTGGCGGTTTGGGTTTTCTGGGTTTGTTTTTGGCGGTTTCGACGACGTCTTTGAGGCTTTGAACGCTCTGTCTGCAACTTGCTCCGGTGGAGTTGCGGTGGTGGTGTTTGGAGTTTGTGTGGCGGTGGTGGTGAACGACGTCGTCTTGTGCTCTTGATTTGCACTGTAAGGACTTGACCCAACCAGTCGCCATTAACGACGACAATGTGAGCCTTGGCGGTTTGAAATGGAGTTTCTCTCTCTATATAGACACTCTTTC
This sequence comes from Cornus suecica, assembly GCA_963922005.1. NCBI lineage: Eukaryota > Viridiplantae > Streptophyta > Magnoliopsida > Cornales > Cornaceae > Cornus > Cornus suecica. The sequence continues at coordinate 52,242,318 of OY998245.1, forward strand.
TCTCTCTATATAGACACTCTTTCTCTCTCTAGAAATATGCACGATTTGTTGGTTTCTCTCTCTCTCGTAGCTGTGAAAGAATAGAATGGGAGAGACATGGCGCGATAATAAATGGGTGTAATACTACTACTGTGTGAAAGTGTGGGTGTTTGTGTGTGTGGGATGGTCAAATACCGAAATTGCCCTTTTGAGTGATGGGAAATTACACAAGTGGACCTCTGTTGCTATGGTCTGTCTTTTTCTGGTGAGAGAAACAAGTCCTTTTGAAAAAACAAATAACATTAATTTTAACGATACAAAAATTCATAATTGCCGGGGAATGGAATCCTCTGCTATCACAGCAAGTTCAATTCACACACTATTGTGTGTGTGATTGATAGGTTGTTCAACACGAACCGGAACCGAACTGATTGTTTTGATTTTTGAAAAATCGGAATTGGAATCGGAACCGAAAAGGGAAGGAACCGAACCGATTTCAGTTCGGTTCCGGTTCCTTCTATATTTAATTTTTTTTAAAAAATCTCAATTTTATAAAATAATATAATTATAAACTAGAGTATTTGAATTAAAGCAAACTCAAAACTAAATATATAATTAGTGGAATAAAAAAAGTAATTTAGATTTGTATTGTTATTGAAATTAGTGGAGGTTTATTGCTAGTCTTTTTGGTTAATAATAAGAAATATATATTAAAAAAAAAAAATCGGTTCCGGTTCGGTTCCGCAGAACCGGAATCGGAACCAAATCGAAATTTTCAATTCTTGAAATTTTGGAACAGGAACCGAACCCCAATGAAACCAAACCGAGTCACAAATTCCGGTTCGCTTCCTGAACACCCGAGTACCCGAGTGATTGATCATAAGTTGCATATGATAAGAACTTGGATAAATTTTAAATGTTTTATGACCACATATGTTCATGATTGTTCGGCCATAAGATAGTGCATTACACAACAATTTACACACACCATAAGAGGAGTTTCGAAATTAATATTCAATTTTTTTTTTGATATTATTTACGAGAGGGAAAGATCGATTCAATATCAAGAACTTTAATAATTTTATCCCTTCCAAACAGTATTGTATTATATGAGTAGTTGACTTTGATAACTAGGAGTAAACATACTAGCAACTACCTTCAAAATGTTTAATAATTAAGTTATTCGAAATATAGTAACAAAAATAGTACTCCCTTCTCCCAAATTATAAATCATTTTAGGGAATTCAATTTTTTAAGGTGATAACTTTTATTGTGGTGTTAGTGAATGAAATATCAATTTTATTCATTGTTTCATCATATGATGAGATGGTTTATTGTGTATATATTTTATAACTTTAATAATTGAATGTTAAATTGGTAAATTGACAAAATAAAGTATTTTGACTTTTCAAAGTGGACACTTATTTTAGGGCTAACGAGTATGTATTAGTGATTTCTTATGGATCTTAAACTAGGAACTATGTTTTTTTTTTAATCTAGCCTAATAATGTGAATGTTTCTCTTGTTTATAAATTATACTTCATCCGTCCCAAAATAAGTGTTCATTTTCACAATTTTATCCATCCCAAAATAACTGTCCACTTTCGAATCCCAATACAATATAATATTATATTTTCTCACTTTATCCCTCTTTATTAGCTTTGATGATGCAAGAAATCAAGCCCGACCCGCAACTATGCCGCAACCACCTGGATGGATCCCTGCAAGACACCGATGGGGTGTCGGCCTAAGAGGCTTCGACGATCAAGTTAGTAAATTGATCAAGGAATAAATCGAGTGAGAGATTAATGATGCAATTATTGTGTACCTGTCAAGTTGACCGTCGCTATCTTTTTATAGGGCTTTGGGTCGTGGTAGCCAAGTAAGTGTTCACTTCCCTTGACCTCTCCATTACGTCATATATAAGGATTAACAACATGTCTATCATTATCTTGGGTTCATCTCTATCCCCTAGGTTCATCTTTCATCCCCATTTGGGTTTTCTCCTTACCCGTTTGAGATATGATCCCTATCAGTTGTCTCATGTTCCCATGCAAGCTTGCCTTGGTTCGGGAACACTAAGTTTTTATGATAGTAGAATTTTATTTCGTTATTTATTTATTTATTTTTATTATTATTTTTAGATGATTTTCAACAACTATATAAGTAGAATTGTTTGTGACTTCATAACACATATGACAGGTAGCCTGAGTGGTTAGAGACTTGGAGTTTGGAGCTTGAGGTCTTGAATTCAAAAACTTTCCACTACAAAAATTTTAGATTTATATTGCATGACCCATGGTTGGGTCATGGGTAGGGCTGTAAATGAGCCGAGCCGAGCCGAGTAGTAGCTTATTCGAGCTCGGCTCAACTATGTATCAAGTGTGTTCGATTTTGGCTCGAACTTGATAAGATTTTTACATAGTTGTTCGAGCTCGGCTCGAATAAAAATTAGGATACTCGAGCTCGGCTCGCTAGCTTGATTAACTTAACAAACCGAGCTCAATCTCAATATCAAGCTTAAGCTTGATATCAAGAGCTCGTTTAACTTAACAAGTCGAGCTCAATCTCGAGTTATTTATCAAGCTTAAGCTTGATATCAAGCTTGTTTGTGAAAATCATATATACATAATTCATAAATTATGTCACAAGAAACAAAGGAATAAGTTATGAAACAGTCTGTCATTACTCCCAAACCTATATTTAACATTCTCAAATATCCAACAAATAAGTTTCATACCATTTCCAACAATTATATTTCATAACCCAACCAAAACATTAACAATTAACAAAACATAATTAATATTCCATATCATAAGCCCCAACAACAAGTTTCATAGTAGTTCAAAACAGATCCCCACTAAAATATATGAAGTCTAATGTAAATAAGTCAATACATGTGTTTATCAAACAAAAGAATAGGATCTGAATTATCAAAAGACAAGTCTCTATCATCATCTTTCCAAAAAGAAACTAGGAAGCTCCATCCAAAATTATGTTGCTGGATATTGAGAAATCATTAGTCAGTACACATTTTTTCTTTGGAAAAAAATGAATTTAACATCAAAATTGTAGCTAAGTGAAGAAACATAACTAACTACATACCAAAATTCATTCCGGTACCATTATCTCAATGACCTTAATAGATTATTTACTCTGCAAAATAATAAGAAAATTAATGATAATAATATGTTTTGATAGAATTAAATAACTTATAGATTATGATAAATAACTTATAGATTATGATAAATAACTTAATATAACCACATACTTTTGATGAATTCTTAACTCCATGAAGCGCACGAACCCAATCTCCACCACAGATGAGAGCTTCTACAGTTTTAGTTGACAGTGATGAACGATAAGGATCATCACTCTTCCTCCGATGCCGAAGGCCGCTTCTGAAACAACAGTTGTAATTGGAATGGACAAGATATCACTTGCCATATTTGATAACACACGGAATTTGAGGTTGTTTGCCTTCCACCATTCTAAAGCATCAAAACTGATATTCGAGCTCCCATTACATATGAACATACCTTCTTCAAGATAAATATCCAAATCTGATTTCAAAGGTTGTATATTTTTAATTTCTCGAACGAACATATCAAATTCAGATTGCCCCTTTGTTTTGCCTTTCCCTATTGAAGAACCAACAAGATTGTTATTGTGACCATCAGTTTGACCATCCAAAGAGACACATTGGGTTGAGCTGTTTGGAGAGTAATTTGCAACATACTCATCATACATTTCATATAAAGCTTATCGAATTGAAGCAATGTGCTTACGAGCTTCATCCTCTTGGTATATCTTTGAAAAACAAAATTCAACCAGCCTCATCTTATATATTGGATCAAGGACAGCAGCAATGGCCATTAAAAAATTACAATCTGCCCAATACTTGTCAAACTTCTCTTTCATCTTTCTAGCCATCGCCCTCATATAGTTGCTTTCATGGTTAACTTTTTCATCCAACTGTCTTTTTATCCTAGCAACTTCGGTAATGAAGATATTTGAAGTTGGATAATCACTTCCGGAGATGACAATTGTGATTTCTTCAAACAATTCCAAAAACTCACATACTTCTCCTTCTCTCTCCCACTCATCCGTAGTTGGTAACCACCGATAACTTGGATCCCTAATCTGGTACCTCGGGAATACTTCTTTAAACTGTATTGCTGCGAGTAACATATGATATGTCGAATTCTAACGTGTTGGAACATCCAAAATTAAACTTCTTGCAGGAAGTTGCAATTGTTTAACAATCTCCGTAAACTTAAGAAGTCTTGCTTCCGATGCTTTCAAATATTTCACGCTTTCACGGACATTCTCAATTACTTTGGCGATTTCACTTATTCCATCTTGCACCATCAGATTTATAGTGTGCGCACAATATCGCACATGGAATATCTTTCCACCTAAGATAAGCTTATGTTTCAAAGCAAAATTGTCCTTTAAAATTCTTACAGCCACATCATTGTTATTTGCATTGTCCAATGTTATAGTGGACACATTGTTTTCAATTCCCCAATCAAGCAAACATCGAAAGATGGCATCAGAAATAACAAGACCAGTGTGAGGAGGTGGTATATCAAAGAAATTCAGAATTCGTTTATGCAACTTCCAATCTGAATCGATGAAGTGACACGTGAGACACATATACCTAACTTGATGGTCCAGATTTTCACAATCTCTAGTAAGGCTAACTCTCCTAACATTCTTTAGGATCCCCTTTAATCTCATTTTTTAAATTTCATAAGTCACCATACAATACCCTTTGGCTGTAGCACGTGAATTTGTTTGATAATGGAGAGTCACAATTTCCATGAAACGATTAAACAACTCATGCTCCATCATATTGAATGTGTGTACCCATGTACCAAAATCATATGTGATGCAACCTCTCTAACTTTTGCATGGTTATACTTGAAACTTGCAGCATTCACCTCACCATTCTGCCCAAGAAATAAAATGTTTTGTTTTTATCCGAAAGTTGACGACGTGGACAAGTCTCCAAATGTCTATGATATTCAGTAGTAGCCCCCTTATTGTTCACACCCACTCTTCGTTTGCAATAAATGCATTCCCCCTCTGTAATACCATCTGGGAGAACCACTTCTTGAAATTCCTTCCAAACAAGAGAGGTTTTTTTCCTTTTCTTTTTCTCAAATGGCCTGTCCTGGTTATAAACTTCATTATCCTCCACATCAATGGCCTTATCTTTTCGAGTTGTTTTGTCCATTTACCTTATCGATGTAGATGAGCTATGATCAGATGAGTATCCAAACTCCTCAAATGACATATCTAATGATAACACATAAATAAGAATATAATATAAACAGATCAATTGGAATAGTTGGGTCGATTAAACATCAGGATTCATGAACAGAATATAAATAGATGACTCAAATTTTTTAAGAGCTTTTTACAACTCAGACTTCAATTATCAATAGCTTGCTCCACACAACAAGGCCCAAGCCACTCATAGGTTCCTATTTTTTATTCTATTTTATTTTCTATTAATGAAAGTCACCACAACTTCACATTCAATACTCTTGTGATTTACTCATGTTTGTCCACTTATTTTGTTGTCAGAGTCATGATTGAGAACGAGTCCTACAACAATGCTACTGTTATAAATGTATTTCTTGTTTAGCCCCTTCTTGTGTACTTAAGCTAACATTCTTGGAATTTTTTTTCTTCTAATTTTGTGATTTTAATTTTTTTGGCGGTACATGTTCCATTTCATATTGCTTGTAGGTGGACTGTGCTAACAAACATGGAATACTTTTAGAAGTTGTACAAGTCTTAACTGATCTGAATCTTGTCATTACTAATGCTTATATATCTTCTGATGGTGGGTGGTTCATGGATGATAGCTAACTTTTCTTTTGCATTTCACATTCCGTGACACTTTGTTGTTCAATTATCAATAATTTTTTTTTATATTTTTTTCGGATTAGAAAAATAATGTCTTTACATTTTTCTTTAGTCTTTAATGTTACTAATCAAGATGGGAACAAGATTGTAGATGAAGAAACTCGGCCTATACAAGTCATAAGACTCGTCAACATAAGAGAGAGAGAGAGTTCATACATCATCTAATTAATAATGTTGAGTAAAGTTCAGAGAATTAAAATCTACATCAGGTCTTAAAAACATCACAATCAATCAATTTAAGAACATCACAAACATGTTGTAGGCTAAAAACACTCAAAAAAACCTAAAAACATACCTTAAAAATGTCACAATCAATCAATTTAAGAACATTGAAATAGAGAAATTAGGAAGATTGGGGAAGTAAAGATACATACAGAGATGATAAATGAAGAAAGCCACACAAAAATCCTTTGTTCCGCAAAGCTTTGAGAGTAATGTTGTGTAGATAGAGTTCTGTAGGTTGTAGTCTATATTTGTTTGAGAGAGAAAGAAATAAAAAGTTATACATATTAAAGTGAAAGGGGCCTTGAGTTTTACAAAAAGATCTTGAGCTTCACAAAAGAGAATTGATGCCATACTTTTATGTTTAGGCGTGGCTTATTTTATAACAAGTTGTGTCAAAGCACTTTAATGAGAGATTTATCAGATCAATACAATATATATATATATGTATATAATCGAGTTGTTCGTGAAAAAAGCTCGTGAACATGTTCACGAGCTTTGTTCGCGAACATTATCGAGCCGAGCCCATACATGTTTGAGATTGACTCATTTATGAATCGAGCTTGAAAAACATGTTTGAGGTTGGTTCATTTACTAAATAAACAAACGCGAGCCGAGCTATTATCAAGTCGAGCTCGAGCAACTTGTCGAGTGCTTGGTTCGTTTACAGCCCTAGTCATGGGTCGGCCCGTTTGCCCCAAACTTGGGAAAATACTTTGGATTTCCCTAAACTTTGAGAGAATTACCTAAGGACCCCTAGAACTTTGAAAAAGTTGTTGGATAGTCCTTGGAATTTTGAGAAAATTGCATAAGGACCCCTAGAACTTTGAGAAAATTGCTGGATAGTCTTTGGAATTTATGAAAAGTCACTAGAAAGCCCTTATAACTTATGAAAAATTGCTAGAAAGCCCTTAGAACTTATGAAAAGTTGCTGAAAAGCCCTTGGAACTTATGGAAAGTCACCAGATAGTCCCTGGAACTTATGGAAAGTTGTCAGATAGTCCCTCGAACTTATGGAAAGTCGCTGGAAGGCTCTTGAAACTTATGGAAAGTTGTCAGATAGTCCCTGGAAATTATGAAAAGTCACCAGATAGTCCCTGGAACTTATGAAAAGTCGGTAGATAGTCCCTGAAACTTATGAAAAATTGCTAGATAGTCCTTGAAACTTATAAAAAGTTGCTAGAAAGCCCTTGAAACTTATGGAAAGTCACCAGATAGTCCCTGGGACTTATGAAAAGTTACCAAATAGTCCCTGTAACTTATTGTAATACCCCATATTTAAATAATTATTTTATTGTCTTATTTATTTTGGATGTCATGGTGGGTATTTAAATTATTGAGTAAGGGTAGTCTAGTCATTTTATGACTACTAGGTAAGTTTTGTTATTATGGGATCTGATAAGGGTATATTAGTCTTTAAGACGAGTGGCAGGATGGTTATTGTGGTAGATCTAGGGACATTATGGTCATTCGCCATAACCTAGCTTCCTCTATATAACCATAATGATATTTAGCTTATTCTTTCTCAAAACTAAGAAGAATTTCAGACTTCTCCCTTGTTCTTTCTCTTCTTATTCACTCACCTATATACGTATACATATATATATAGAGAGAGAGAGAGATCTAGAGAGAGCAAGTACTTGGTTCAGATCTGGATTTGTGGTGTAATAAGCTCTCCAAATTAGGCAAGACATATGTTCTACTCTTCCTCTTTGTATTAAAATTCGTAACCTTTGTTTGGTGCTCCTATAAACTATTATACATTAAGTTTGTATATGTATACTTATGAGTATTAGCATGTTCAAATATGTATTGATATGTAATTATATGAACATGTATGTATAGATCCGTAGCTATATGTATAGATATGTAGTTATATTAACATGTATAGATTCGTAGCTATATGTGTAGATATGTAGTTATATGAACATGTATGTGTAGATCCATAGCTATATGTGTAGATATGTAGTTATATGAACATGTATGGGTAGATCCGTAGCTATATGTATTGATATGAAGTTATATGAGCATGTATGTATAGATCCATAGCTATATGGTTATATGTATAGATCAGTAGCTATATGAGCATATATGTATAGATCCGTAATTATGTGAAAACATATGTATAGATCTGTTATAATATGTTGGTATTTACATATATATATATGATGATATATATTCTATTATACATATATGTATAGATCATGTGTATATGGATAGATTTGTGATAAATATAACCACTCATGTATAGATCGGTTATTGTAGGTTTTGATTCATGATTACATATGATAGTATATATTCTATTTATACGTATATACCTTTATTTGTATTTATATGTATAAATTTGTTTTACCATATTCATGTCCATGAATATATACGATATTTATTATATTATGTGAAGATAGACGTGTATGAATTTATATGTAAATGTATAGATTTGTGAGCATACGTATATGTCTTGTTATTATGATTTATGTTGAGGTGCATATGATTTGAACTACATAAAGAAATCTGAATATAGAATTATTTTAGGTTTCAATGTTAACAATGAATTTAAACACTGTCATTAGAGAAACACTACTTATATTATGTAATTTTTTTTTCTCTATTTTCTTTGTTCATTGATTTATATGTTATTATGATTCACCACGAATTATACTAAAATACATATATTCGACCGTATAAATGAACATTTTGACCGTATAAATATACTGTATTTTCTGGCGCTGGGGCGCTGCCCTAGACCTCGCCAGAGGGGGGGGGGGGGGGGGGCGACGTTATAAATTGTTTTACGTTTTCTAGTAAAGAATAGAAATGAATTAATAATTTCGTAAACTCATAAGATTTAATTAAAATGACTATGGTCGGGAGATTTAAAAGGAACCATAAGGAGGCTAACTAATAAACGCAGTCTCACTAGTACCGCGGGACATGGATGAGTTGTCAGGTACGTGATTATGGTTTGACATGAAGATTATGGGAATTAGACTTATGGAAGGAATTTATGGTATTTGTTTTATATTTTCACGGTGGTATCCTAGTAAATATAAATAGAAGTTATGAAATTAATTATATCTTCATGGTGGTATTCTAATGAATATAAAGTATAGTAAGGTATATTAATATTTATTAATATTTTTTGGATAGGTGTCACTTAAAAAGGGGATAGTTTTTAGTACTCTGTTTAGGATCATGTAGAGATGTACTTGCTCGTGGGTTTGACCCACCTTTGTTGATATTTCAGGTCCTCGGCAATTTCATCCGCAGGGTTGAGGATTTGTCTCTCTTGTCTTCTCGGTCCAGCAATTTCTTTCCACTATAGGGTAGGAATTAAGTCTTATTGTAGTTAATGTAAGTTTGTGTGGTCTAAGGGTCCATGTTATGGGATTCCCAAGTTGTATAAATTCGAAAACTTAAGTTATTCTGAGGATGTATTGGGTGTGGGATCTTTCTTCTATAAGTGTTATCATCAACTCTTATTATCCTATCTCTATTTTATGTCTTATCATCTGTACTTATTTTTGTCAATTGAAGATACTCTTAGTTTTTGTGTATGGGTCTAGTCAACCTATGCATGGAAATTAGGGGTGTCACACTTATGAAAAGTCGCCAGATAGTCCCTAAAACTTATGAAAAGTTGCTAGATGATCCCTGAAACTTATGGAAAGTCGCTGGAAGGTCCTGGAACTTATGACCAACAGTTAAGCCACAGTGCCAGTCATTCAACGCCACAATCGTCCAACGCCATACCATGTCATGGCATCAATCGTCCAACGCCATATCATGCCAAGGTGCCAATCATCCAACGACATACCATACCAAAGTGTCAATCATCCAACGTCATACCATGTCAGGTGTCAAGGGTCAGGAAATGTACAAGGGCCTCAATGGCTATATCACACCAAATGTCATTGCCCGTGAAGTGTGCAGGGGAACATTAGAGTATGACACATCCCCCCCTTTCTTTTTCCTTTATTGCCCTCCACTTATATTTTCTGGTATGATATTTTTTTAAATCAGGGGGCTACCATGTTTTCGTCTATATGCCACCAGTTGAAAAGAGCCATACTCGAGGGCAATAAACACAAAAAGGAGGTCGCATCCATTCAAGAGTCTTGCCATAAGTTCGAGTAAGAAAGTCTGGGGCTCAGGGAGGCTGCAGAAAGGGACAATAATGCCTGAAAGGCCAAAGTTGACTCACTTTCATGACAGTTTGCATCTGCCCAATTGAGCGACACCAAAGTTGTCGAAGAATATAAATGCTCCGATGAATTTGATACCTCGCTAGCTCAATACTACTTTGGCCGCTTTGACTACTGTAGGAAGTAGGTGATGGGGGTGTATTCTGAATGTGACATTTCCAAGGTTGTTTATTTGCCTCCCGTTGTTGATGAAGGTGATCAGAATGATGAAGATGATGATGAGTAGCGTGTAGACTTAGTAGTGGTGGTTCCTGCGCACTTTCTTTTATGTACTTTGTTGTATCAAAACTTTGGTTGTAGCTTTCCTTTATGCACTTTGCTTCTGTGTAATAATATTTTATGGCTTTGGATATGAATGTAGTCTGTGACTATGTTGTAAACTCCCTTTTGGCATTTCATGTAGCTCATGGTTGTTTATGAAATATTTGAAATTTTTGCGTTCCAAGTTAGGTCTTTGCGTTTAACTACCCTGTTGATACAAGGTCTTATCCAAGCTTCCCTCAGTCTGCCCCTCTCTTTGAGAATGGCCTCTTTAAGAAAATGCATTAATAAGTTTTGGCTTCATTCAGCCTTGACTCCCGCTCATTGGGGGTGTAATTATTATCTCGGGTTTCACCCAGCCCGCCCTTTTAAGAAGGGACCTATATGTCAAGTGTAATGTTGATTTTTTTTAATTTAATATTGTTTACTTATACAATATTATTTTTCTCAAGCGATTTATGAAAAATCATGATCATATGTAGAAGAACGAATGGCAATAACGTTTATTGAAATTTGCAGTTGAACTGCTTATTGAAAAGCTAAAGAATCCAAACTAAACAATGATCTAGAATGACAATAACTAATAAAAATCATTTATGAAATGAAGTTCTAATACCTGGTAAGCTATGTAGACTTTTATTGCTAGTACTTTCTCAGATGCTTTGCATTCCATGGATGAGAGAGCTACCTCCCTGCCTCTGTCTCCAACCAATAGGTACCCTGCATCTAGCTTCTAACAACTTTGTAGGGACCCTCCCAGTTGAGGGCCAACTTCCCCATCTTCTTGATTTCTGGATCAGAAGATGGTTGCAGAAACTTTTTTAGCACCAGATCCCCTGGTTGGAATCTCCTTTGCTTCACACACACATTGTAGTACTAAGTCATGGCCTGCTGGTACGCTATAGTTCTCATTTGAGCCTGCTCCATTTTTTCTTTGAGTAAATCCAAGTTGACCACAAGCTCCTTGTTATTGTGGTCTGGGTCAAAATGGTTGGTCCTGAAACTCTCTATCTTAGTCTTAATAGGGACCGGTGCTTCATTCCCAAAGGCTAAAAGAAATGGTGTTTTTCCAGTAGGTGTTTTTGTTGTAGTTCGGTAAGCCTAGAGTATGCCGAGCAACTCCTCTGGCCATAATCCCTTCGTCTTCTCGAGGCACTTCTTAATCATGCCAAGTAGGGTTCTATTGGCCACCTCTGCTTGACCATTTGCATGTGGATGAGCTGGAGATGAGAAGTGGTTCTTGATTCCCAAGTTGGAATAGAACTCTTGGAACTCTGAGGCCTCAAACTGCTTCCCATTATCCGTGATAATAACTCGCGGTACCCCAAACCTACACACTATTGACTTCTAGGTGAAGTTCTTGATGTTGGTTGCTATGATTTTAGCCAATGGTATTGCTTCCACCCATTTGGTAAAATAATCTATTGCGACCACTGCAAACTTCACTTGCCCCTTACCCTTATACAGAGGGTCGATCAAGTCCATCTCCCATCGAGCAAAGGGACAGGGACTTGTAATGGGTGTCAACTCTTCGGGAGGTTGTCTAGGAATATTGGCAAATCACTAGCACTTGTCGCATTTTCTTATGAAATCTTTTGAATCTTGTTGCATAGTCGACCAGTAATGTCCTTGTCGCGTTGCCTTATACGCAAGTGACCTGCTTTCCGCACACCCCCTCGTGTATGTACTTTATGATTTGATGTGTTTCTTTTGTTGATACACATCATAGGTATGGTAGGGAAATTCCTCTTTTATACAACACCCCATTTATGAGAGTATACAGGCTAGCTCGGACCCTGATCTTGTGAGTTTTTACACGGTCATCAGACAACTCTCCATCCTTGATATATTTGATGATTGGCTGGGCCCACTCGAACCTTTCAGCCACTTGCATTATAACCTACAATTCTTGTGAGATGTTAGGATCCTTCATATACTCCACCAGGGTTGAGCCTTCCTTCCCTGGCTCTATGGCAGTAGCCAGGTGAGCAAGGGCATCGGCCATTTCATTTTGGCTCCTGGGTATTTGAAGGATCGTGAACTGGTCAAAAATGGCTAGCACCTCCTGAACTTTGTGTAGATAGACCTTCATTTTTTCTTCCTTTGTCTCAAACTCTCTTCGCATTTGTCCTAATATTAGTTGCGAGTCTTTATGTGCTCTTATTTGCCTTGCACCTAGGGCACTTACTAACCTTATTCCTGCCAACATGGCCTCATACTCTGCTTCATTATTGGTGGCCCTGAAGTTGAATTATAGTGCATATTCTAGCTTCTCCCCATATGGTGTGGTCAGTACTAGACCGACCCCGATACCTGGGCATTAGATGACCCATCAACATATAGGACCCAGGTGTGCTCTAGTGGAATATTGTCTGGTTAGGTTGCTTCTTCGGTTGGGTCGGCTTGGGTTTGCTTGCCCCATACCCCGATGGTAAACTCGGCCACAAATTCTATCAACGTCTGACCTTTTATGGCTGCCCTTGGTTTGTATTAAATGTCAAACTCCCCGAGTTCTATAGACCATTTCATGAGTCTTCCCTGATGTTTCCGGCTTGTACAACACATGGCGCATGGGCTGATCTGTGAGCACAATTATTGTAGGGCCTAGAAGTATGGTCTGAGATTTCGGGCGGAGATGACCAATGCGAATACGAGCTTTTCCATTGCAGGATACTTCTCTTCAGCTCCCCGTAGTGCTTGACTAGTTTTGTAAATTGGCCTTTGAACTCCTACCTCTTCCTTCATCAAGGCTGAGCTCATTATTGTTAGTGAGACAACCAAGTATAATAGAAGTTGTTTTCCTGGAACTGCTCAAGACAACAAAGGAGGAGAAACAAGATACTTCTTTAAATCTACGAGCGTTTGCTCACATTCGGAGGTCCACTCGAAAGCTTTCTTGAGTACCATGAAAAAGGGAAGACATTTGTAAGTAGCTCAAGAGATTAGCCTGTTGAGGGTTGTCACATTTCCTGTCAACCTTTACACATCCTTGATTGATAGGGGGGACTTCATATCCAGGATGACCTGGATTTTCTTCGGGTTGGCCTCGATGCCCCTCATGCTGACTATGAATCCCAAGAACTTCCCTGATGATACACCAAAAGCACACTTGGTTGGGTTAAGGCACATCTGGTGCTTTCTAAGTACGTCGAAGGCTTCTTCAAGGTCTGCCAGATGGTCATCTTTTTTGACACTCTTTACTAGCATGCCATCTATGTAGACTGCCATGTTTATTCCAATCTGGTTCTTAAACATGTTGTTGACCAGCCTATGGTAGGTTACTCTGGCATTATTCAACCCGAAGGGCATTACTTTGTAGTAGTATATGCCCCGATCGATGATAAAAGATATCTTTTCCCAGTCGAGAGGGTGCATGGGGATCTGGTTGTATCCCGAATATGCATCCATAAAGCTGAGCAGCTCGTTTCCCAAAGTAGCTTCTACCAGCATGTCGATTCTGGGTAAAGGAAAACTATCATTCGGGTCAGCTTTGTTTAAGTCTATGAAGTCGATGCAAAGCCTCCATTTTCCATTCGCCTTTTTCACCAGGACCACATTTGACTACCAGTCGGGGTAGTGTACTTCACAAATAAAATATGCCTTCAGGAGTTTTTCTACCTCCGTCATTATGGAAACTTTCTTTTCAGGGATGAATGTCCTCCTCTTCTGCCTTACTGGCTTAGTAGTGGGATCGACATTCAGTCGGTGCTGCATGACTCAAGGATCAATGCTAGGCATGTCTTCATGTTTCCAAACGAATATGTCTTGGTTTTGTCTCAAGAATTGGATGAGCCAATTTTTTTATATCGCCAGGGAACAATGACCCAATGTGTACCTTCTTTTGGGTCTCTTCCCCCTCCAGATGCACCTCAATAAGGTCCTCTATAGGTTCAGGCTGCGGATTGGACTCATCTGTTTTGAGACCTTCGATGGCGAGGGCCTTGTGTGACCTATTTTCCTTTAGAGCTGTCGCGTAACATTCTCGCGCCATGGTCTGGTCTTCTTTTACCTTTCCCACACCCTAATTGGTCGGGAACTTCATTAACCTGTGATAGGTTGAGGTTACTGCCTTCAAGGAATTGAGGGTAGTTCTCCTAATGATGATATTATAGGTGGAAGGGCAATCCACCACAAAGAAATCTACCATGATCATGATCTATCTTGGCATGACCCCGACAATTAAAGGAAGGGTCACTATCCCTAGTGGGAATACTTTTTCTCTAGAGAAGCCAACTAGAGGTGACTTGGATGGCTTCAGCTTTTCTTTACCTATACCCATCTTGTTGAAGGTTTCGGAAAATATTAAATTTGCAGAACTCTTATTGTCAATTAGGCTTCGTCATATGGTGAAATTGGCCACTACCAGAGTAACCACCAATGGATCATCATGGGGGTGTTGAACCCCACGTGCATAATCGTTAGATAAGGTAATGACCTGCCCTTCCAGTCGATGAGACTTGGGTGGTGGGGCAGACGTATCTACCTCTTGCACCACCATCATACTTCTTGTTTTTCTTAAATGAGCCCTTCAAGATGATCTTGTTTCCCCGCCTCCTGCAAAGCCTTCGGAAATCACCCTGATCTCCCGCATCGGTTGTTTCTCTGGTGAACGGCTTCTACGGTGAGTGTCCTATCAACCTTTCATTTTGTCACCATTAGTCGTGAACCGACTCAAGTGTCCTCTCCAGATCAAGCTTTCGATCTGGTTTTTTAAGTCGATGCACTCATTCGTTGTGTGTCCATGATCCCAATGAAAGCGACAATACATGTCGCATGCCCTTTTTGATGGATCTGACTTCACCCTGGCTGGCCAGGCTAAGGAATGATTGTCCTGGATCTGAAGAAGAATCTAACTTATTGGCTTGTTTAAGGGAGTGAAGGTGGTGAACCTGTCCTGGTTTTTTGAGGGGGGTCGGGATGACCTGTCAACCTGGGAAGGTTGGGTTTTACGACCCTTGGCTTTTCTCTCCTCCTTAGTGGTTGTTGCTGGCCTTTTCTTCTCCCCTTTCTTATCTTCCCTTCCCTCTCGGGCGTTGACGACATCCTCCACATTCATGTGCTTTTAGGCCTTGACAAGTAGTTCCACAATTATCTCGGGTGGTTCTTTTGATAGAGAGAACAAGAACCGAGAAGACTGTAGCCCTCCCAAGAAGGTTGTTACAGTAACGTTGTCATTGACCTCGTCAACCTGGAGCATCTCCGCATTGAATTAGCTTATGTATTCTCGTAAGGATTCTCCCTTGTTTTGCTTGACATTTAACAGGTAGGTGGCGGGCTTCCTATGCCATCGTCCGGCGATGAAGTGCCCGATAAACTTCTTGTTTAGTTCGTTAAAATCGTGGATATACCCTAGTTTCAACTTGTTGAACCAGACACAGGTTGACCCCTTTAGGGTGATGGGGAACGCCAGACACATTATGGCATTTGGGACAGCCTGCAGGTGCATGAGTGCATTGAAAGTCTCCAAATGATCGAGGGGTCATTGGCCCCATCAAAACTTTCCAACTAGGGCATCTTGAACTTGTTGGATAGGGGTACACTCATCACCAATGCATGAAAAGGGGAGTTGGTCTTCTGTAGGAGTTCATCCACGATGGCGGGGCTTTTGCCTTTCATTACCTGCGTTATGTCTTCCATCCTTGCCTTGAGATCTTGGATCTATTGATCTACACTCGTGCCCTCCGTAGGGTCCTCATCATCCGGGTGAGTCTTGCGAACCACGGTCCTCCTTTGATCCTAAACATGACTATGTTCTGCCCCGTCATCTGGGTTGTGTTGCCCGGTCCTACCAGGAGGTGGGGGAATAGGAGCAGCCAAGCGTTGAATGATCGATATGTTCTGCTGGATCAAATGGTTCATGCCTTGATTCAAATCCTGGACCTGCTGCTCTAACACCGCCACACGTTCCACGACAATGCCTTATCGAGCTAGATCTGGATCTTGGGGATTGCGTTGTCTGGCATGGTCTGGATTTGGAAGGTTTTCAGAGTTATTCAGTGATTGATCACCACCAACATCATGCTCCTCTCGGGAGGCACGCTCTTCTTCCTGGACATCATATCGTAGGGGATACATCGGGGGGAGCCCAAAGGGCGGCAATACTCCCTGGGCGGTTGGTTGTAACGGGTCGATGGGTGAAGGGAAGATCTTTGGGTTGCCCAGAGGCTTCACTGACCTTACTCTTACTTCGTAATTGAACCATTAGATCTGGAGGTGAGAAACTATCGTTTCCCACAGACGGCGCCAACTAATGATGCAAGAAATCAAGCCCGACCCACAATTACGCCACAACCACCTGGATGGATCCTTGTAAGACACCGATGGGGTGTCGGCCTAAGAGGGTACGACGATCAAGTTAGTAGATTGATCGGGGAAGGAATCGAGAGAGAGATTAATGGTGCAATTATTGCGTACCTATCAAGTTGACTGTCGCTCGCTTTTTATAAGGCTTTGGATCGTGGTAGCCAAGTAAAGGTCCACTTCCCTTGACCTCTCCATTACGTCTTAGATAAGGATTAGCAACATGTCTATCATTATCTTAGGTTCATCTCTATCTCCCAAGTTCATATTTATCCCCTAGGTTCATCTTTCATCCCCATTCGAGTTTTCTCCTTACCCGTTTGAGATATGATCCCTATCAAACTTCAAAAAACAATGAGCCCTACTAAAAACTAAAACTATACTATATTTTCAAATGGCAAAATTGGAAACACAAAATTTCCCAATTTTTTTAAAAAAATCAAATGTGAACACTTATTGTGGGATAGAGGGGTAGAAAAAAGTCACACACATATGGAAGCACTATTTGTGTTTTTGTTTCATATAGACACTTGTATATCCATTTTGGAGAATCTAACTTTTTGAGACGATGACTTTTATTGGTGTGATAGTGAATGAAAAATTAATTTTATCATTGGTCCCACCAAATGATGTGATGTTTGTAGTTTATATATTTTATAATTTGATTGATTGAAGGATAAATTGGTAAATTGACCAAATAAAATGACATTGACTTTTCTTATTTTGGAATGAGTTAAATAATTAATATGAACATTTAAATTGGAACGGAGAGAGTACTTATTAATTAAATGAACCTTTAAAGGCAGTTAAGTTCTTGAACAAAAGTATATCCTGAAGATACAAATTATCGATTCATGTTCACCTCCATGTTTTCTATTTTTTGGTGCAAGCTTTTCACAATGTAAATAAGTCACAGTTACGAACTGGAGCTATCAGCCTTCTATTTTGAAAAGTGGAGGAAGTATATTTTACTAAATCATAGTATTATTTAATAATAATTTCAAAACTTCTAATATCCTCAATTTAAATTAGTTAATCCTTCTTTATTGTTCTTGGAAGCATAATGCTCGAGTCTTTTCAAAGTTGAAGGTCAAATGAGTTTGATTCTTGTCAACAACATCAAAGATGTTGAATTAATATTGACAAGACAAGTTCTTTTTCTTTTATGTGTTGTGCTGTAAATATACTTTTGTCCGATATTTATTATGTGAACAGACAATTATACCTGAAAATTATAAGAAATATTTGTCTAAATTAATAAAACTTGTCGCATAAATTTTGACCACCTTTTGTGGGAGTAAAACTCAAGGCAATGATGGATTTGTTATCATATTTTAATTTTAATTGCGATCATAATAATAGTGTAACGATTCAGAATATATTGATTTTAAAAATAAATATTAAATAATATTAATACTTTTTTAAGAAAAAACAGAATTATAAATTGAACTATACAGAACATATCAATGATACTACAATTTTAAAACATGACAAAATATATTTTATAAACCATCATGCTTGATTTTTCCAAACCTAAAATGAAATATGTCTCTCTCATTCAATGCAAAACATATACAGATAGGACTTGAATGACTTATAACTTATTGTCTTTTAACTTGTGCATCAAAACCTTCTCTGGTGTTTATAAATTAGTTTAACTCATTGTGCTTTAATTCAACCACTGATCGATCTTTCACGTCAAGAGAAGAGACTAGTAAAGCCTCTTTATTTGCATTCAAGTCATCTAAACAACCTCCGGTTGGTGTACACGTAACCAATTATCGTATTATCTATATATATATAATAAATTCTTTGTTTTTTCAACTAACTAAATATGAGACTGTTCGTAGCTTAATTTGTTGTTACTTTGAAACAAAGTGAAATATAGCTTGTCACAATCTTCTTGGTCAGCTGGCAGTTTCAAGTTTCAACCCAATAGGAAACACTTAAAATAACGTATTTTTTTGTTCTTTCAATGCTTTTGCTTGGAAGTTGTTGTAAGGATTTGGGTTTTAATTAATTATTATTTATTTAAATTTTATAAAAAAAAAATTGAATTGATTATTGAGATTTGATATAGAGTGTCGGGTATCATATTTGAATGTGATTATAAAATTTAGGTTATGACATATAATGATCTTATCAATGTTGTTATACATACATGTTCTTATCTCAGATAACTACGTTCTAATTTGGTTAATCTTGCTCTATTGAAGAGATGTTTTGAACAATGTGGAGAGGGTGAAAGATCGTGTAGAGCTTGCATGGAGAAGATTGCATAGAGCTTGGATCGATTGAGAGTTAATTCCAAAATAGTGCATATATTACCTCTGTCATGTAAGGAGGTATATCAGTGTATCCTAGTAACGTATATGATATTTAACAGATGTCTCTCTGATTCAATCGAAATTAAATTTATTTTTTTATGTAACATAGAGAAAATTTTACTATCAAATAATGGGTAGGTTGAGACTTTGAGACTTGGATCTCTCACTTTAAATACTCATATGTTCGGGTACCTTAGAAACCAATATAAATCGAACTTGTAATTCAGATTCTTCAATCTCGACATTTACATATACACAATTCTGATTTTTATATAGAATTTCTCAATGACTTGTATAAATGTGTTCAAAATTTTTAACTCGATGAATGAAGGGTCATATTACCTATAGGTATTTCCATTATGATTTTAGACACTGTTTCATTGTTCCCATTCATCAAAATGCATTTCAAGATTTCAATAAATGAACTTAAAAAGTTAGGTTCATCTTAAATTAAGGAAATTAAATATATTAATTCCGCGTACTGGAATTTTAAATGCTTGTTTTGCCAAAAGTAGAATGAGAATAGCTAAGGGCCCGTTTGGTAGGCGGTCCGGTCTGGTCTTATCTGGTCTGGTCTGGTCTTATCTGGTCCGGTCTGGTCTGGTCTTATCTGGGTGGTGTTCTGAATGTCTGTTTGGTAAAGCTGTCTGGTCTTATGGTCTTATTCAAGCTGTTTGGTCTTATGTTTGGAAAATAAAAAAATAATATATAAAATTCAAAAAATATATTAAGTATGAAAAATATAAAAAATTTGAAAAAATATAAAAAATTTGAAAATAATATAAGAAATTCAAAAATAATATATTTTTCAAATTTTATAAATTATTTCAAATTTTTATATTATTTTTTGAATTTTATATATTATTTTTGATTTTTTATATTATTTTCAATTTTTTAATATTTTCTCAAATATATATATATATATATCTAATTTTGTATATTATTTTTGAATTTTATATTTTTTTCAAATTTTATACATTATTTCAAATTTTTTATATTATTTTTCAAAACTTATATATTATTTTTTAAATTATATATATATATTTAAAATTTTATATATTAATTTTGATTTTTATATATTTTTTTCGAATTTAATACATTATTTTAAAAAAATTATATTATTTTTCAAATTTTGTATATTATTTTCGAATTTTATACATTATTTTTTATTTTTTCTATTATTTTGGAATTTTTTTTATTTTCCCAATTTTTAAATATATTTTTGCATTTTATATATTAATTTTGAATTTTATATATATATATTTCAAATTTTATACATTATTTCAAATTTTTTATATTATTTTTTTAATTTTATATATTATTTTCAAATTATATATATTTTTTAATTTTATATATATTTTTCAAAATTTATGGTCTCATGTGTTAAGACAAATTGTATATAAGACCACCTAAGACCACTTGAGACCATCATTTTTGGTTGTCTCAAATTACCCATTTTGGTCCCAAGTGGTCCTTGTTTTTTTGGAACCGTTTTTTTGGAACCGTGTTACCAAACAGTGTTCGGTCCCAAAAAAACTATTATGAGACAGGACCACATGGAACCAGACCGGGAACCAAACAGGGCCTAAGTCCTAATTACATATATATTCCTAAATTGTCAAGATATTTTGAAACACAACAATATGCATACTTTGCATTTTAATTATCTCATTTTGGAGGTTGCCAAATTGAAGAATTCCTAAACTTGAGCTTACTTTGGTATTGAATTGGACAATTGACAACCCACTTGGAGATTGGTTATATAACACATGTGTATATAAAAAATGTTAAACATTGTATTATTATCAATCATGATTTGTAATTACAGTATGGTTCCAGTTATGATATTGACAAAGTGTAACGGATTTGGATAATATTTATTTTAAAATATTTTGGTTAATGTTAGATAACGGTATTATAGCACATTTCAAAACGTCACAAATCAAACAATACTTAACATATCAAATAATAAAATCATATTACCGACTAATGTGTCTCTCATTGATTTAAATTTTAAACACTTAATGTCAGATAATGGTATTAATACATTCCAAAAAGGTCACAAATCGAACCATATTTAATGTATCAGACAGTAAAGTAAAATCATGTTACCTACTAATGTGCCTATAATTGATTTAAACAATACTTGAGCCTAATGATGATAGAAACTCTTTGTATTCTTACGGAGTAACAAATTAAAATTTTTTTTTTTATACCATAAAAATATAAATATTATATATATATATATATTATACAAAATTGCATATGGCCCCTCCCAAAAATTTCTTTTGAGATCCCAACAAAATATATATTATATAGATAAATTTATACAAAATTGCATATGACCACCCAAATTTTTTTCAAAATTTTCTTTGATAACCCAAAAAGATATATATATATATATATATATTAAATATTGCATATGGCCCCTCTCAAACCTATTTTCTGCCCCCCTTGATCGTAGAATAATATCAGTCTAGTAAGGAGAGGAGAGAAACAAAAAGGCCATGCAAAATGCAAATGCCAACATAGAGCGCACCGTAGTGATCCTAAAGGTGGGATAGACAAAAGAAGTTTCTAGTAAATTACACAACAATGGAAGGGTAATCTTGACACTTCACTAGGAGATTATTTTTCAATTAAGGGTGTGCTACAAGAGCTACACATATATATATATACATATACATATATAATTCCATACCATATGATATGGTTTTTTAAAAAAAGAAGCATGTAGGAGGAGGGGAGCATGAGGTGGAATCTTTTATGGGAGTTTGAAATACAAACAGGTGGGAATAGAAGAATAGAAATAGAATGGAAGCTGGCACACAAAAGCATCTAAAGAAAAAGGCTCTGAAATTTAAACTAGTAGCTACAAAAAAGACAAGTTTAGTACCAATTTTTTAAACCTCCATTACAAGCATTACTGGTAGTGAGTCACTATTCAACAAATTAAGTTGTTTATTGGACAATTCACTAGTAGAAGGAGACAACATTGAGATATGTAAAATATGTAATCAATGCACGCAACTATACATTATTTTGATTTGCACCAAACAACCCCACAAAAGCACTGAATCAAACACCAAAACAAAAAAGGGTTGAGCACTTGAGAATTCATGAAATTCAAATGAGCACTCCTACATGGTAATAGCAAAAATTTGAATCCAAGTGTTGGGATTGTTTGGTAGTATCAAAAAGCGATCCAAGTCAAGCCCTACTAAGTTGTTGTTGTGTAATATAGTTTTACAGAAGAATTAAATTTGAGCTGGCTTAAAATATTCGTGCCTTTCCATGCACGGAGTTGAATTATATATTATCGTGCTATTGAATAACTTGTATTATTGATTAATTATTTGTAAATTTTTATTAGAAAATATATTTATACCTCAAATATATTTGTATTTATCCATCCAACAATTGATCAATTCAGTACAAGTATTATTGCTTTTTTTATTATTGTGTTGGAAACTATCTTACATGGAATATGGTATAAGTCTCATGAACGAGTATGCATACATGCATTCGACTTATCAAATTTTTAAATAATGAAGGCACTGACATAATTAAATTATTGATATTATTCGATAAACTTATTATATTTTTTCAATTAATGTAATATACTGTTCAATATAGTCCACATTTCTACGGCAGTGGACAAAAACTTTTTTTGGAAGCTTAAAGACACAGATTAGTTGAAACTAAAGTTGATTAGGGTTACAAATTAGGACAACTCAATCCAATTCTAAATAATTTAGAATTAAGGTAAAGTTAGATTTGGTCATTTATATACTTAGGTTACATGAAGTATCGTACTCTTGTTTGACACAGGTATATAAAAAATATAAGTTCAATATAGTTTTTTGAGTCCCATTTAGGAAAAATGATCAATATTTAATTATATTATATTGTTACTTTAAAATGAGTTAAAAGATTGTGTTGCTATTCGACTTCAAAATGGATATAAATTAAAAGGTGTGCTTTTCATAAGAAACAGTGGGAGTGGGCAAATTGATATAAATATGTTTTGTGTATGGTGTTTTTGCCAGCCTTTGCTCCTCACGCCTGAAATTAAAATCCATTGGAGCCCCGGGAACGGTGTCATTTCGTATCCGGGCGTGCTCCATTTAGACCCCCCATATTTCCACTTTTGTTCACTTTTTTCACATTCCTTTTCTGTTCTTCCTTTATTGAACTGAATGCTTATACACACACACTTATATATATCACTTATGAGTTCCATAAAAACGCATACAAACCACCATGATTTTGAAATTCAGTGGACTACTTGTTTGGTCTCATTTTGGATGTTCCTCGATTGATAAAAAAAGAAGTTGGTCATATAGACCTGTAGACTCTCATCTAAAGTGTTTAGTCCCATATGTTCCATTTAAATTAGGATTAACTTCATTTACACCTGAAATTACCTAGACGATCCGCAATTTTAATTAGTCACGAAATCCTAATTCTCAAAACAGATTAATCAAGTAATCATGAATATAAGTGCAAAAAATAAATCATGAGATAACACAAAAAAATTTACGTGGAAACCCTTGGAAAAACCTAACTAAAAACCATGGATACGCTCGGGTATCGATGCACTATGAATTAGAGAATTTGTACAAACTCTATGAAAACAGAACTTACAACCGTTGTAATTTACTGTTCTTCACTCGACGTCTGAAAGTCTAGATTCATTCGTGCTCCACAAAGCTCTCGCTCCGATCTCCGTACACTGACGGCTCTGCTTCTCAACGGATCAAATAACCACGAAGCCTCTTGTTTCGATATCCGCACTCAGACGGCTCCGCTTCTCAACGGATCAAAGCAATCACGTTGCAATAGACAGTGTATTAATTTTTTCTGAATCTAGGTCATTCAATTGTGCATAAGATCATCGATATAGAAACACAATTGAATAAACCTTAAGAGATAACAAGAAGATATAGAATCACTCAATGATTTTCTCTCTTTATCTCTATCTCTGTAGAAGAATATGAACTGTAGAAAAAATATAGAGATCTCTCACCCAAAAGCTCTATTAAAATCTGCAGAGATTCCTCCTATTTATCTTTCGGTCTAGGCATAAGATACCACACATCATTCTTAACAAACTGCTGAAGTTCTTCTTGCATAGCATTAATCCAATCACTATCTTGAAGAGCTTCTTTGACATTTCTAGGTTTTAAGGAAGATGTATAGCACGTATACGAGACTTCATTCCTAACCTTTATACGGGTCACCATCATCTGATCAACAGATGCTATGACATTATCCAAATGATGGTACAACTTTACCCTTGCAGATGGTTCTTTAGGAGGAGTAGCCTGAAAATCACAAGTTTGATCTTGCAATTCTATAGGACTAGGATTATCATCATGAACCAGGTTGTCCTCTTTCCCAACGTCTGACGAATCATTTCATAACAAAAAAATGGCTCATTATCTTCCTCTTCAATAGATGTCGGAGACTCATCAACACACGAGTTATCAACTACTACATTGGCAGATTCCATCATAGTTTGAGTTCTAAGGTTAAAAACCATATATGTTCAACTTGTCAATGAATGCCCCGAAAATATTCCTTCATCACTCTTAGACTCGAATTTTCCAATGGACTCGTGAACTCTAAGAATATAGCATTTTGCTCCAAAAACCTTGAAATATTTCACATTCTGTTTCTTGTCATTCCACAGTTCATATGAAGTTTTTAAGGTGTCAGGCTTAGGATAGACTATATTTAAGGTGTAACATGCCGTGTTCACCGCCTCAGCCCAAAAATACCTAAGAACATTTCTACCATGCAGCATAACATTAGCAATCTTTTGAAGAACTATATTCTTCCTCTCAACAACCCCATTTTGTTGTGAAGTATGTGATGCTGAAAATTCATGTTTTACATCACAAAAAATATCAATTCTTGAATTTTCAAACTCATTTCCACGATCGCTCCTTACTCGAGTAATGGGATAATTCTTCTCAGTCTGAATTTTCAAACAAAATTTTCTAAAATCTTTAGCAGCTTCAAACTTTTCACTTAGAAATCCAACCCATGTAAATCTAGAGTAATCATCTACCATCACAAAAATATAATTCTTACCTCCTTTGCTCATGGTCCGAGTAGAACCCATTAAGTCAATATGCAATAGCTCTAAAGGTCTAGAAGTACGACTAACATTTATCTTCCTGTGTTAGCATCTAACTTGTTTACCCTTCTGACATAGTCCATACACAATCCTTTTTCCATAACCAAGCTTAGGGACACCTTTGACAATTTCACTCTTAGTAATTTTCGTTAAATCACGAAAATTAACATGTCTCATTCGCTGATGCCAAATTTCAACTTCATCAAGTTTAACTCTATTGCAGTATAATTTAGAATCATGAACAATGCAATAGCAGTTACTAGACGAACGCATACCTTCCATCATGCAATTCCTAAAAGAGTCAATGATCGAACACTTATCAGGAGAGAAATTTACATTATGATTGTTATCGCATATTTGGCTTATACTCAACAAATTTGCTTTTAAATCCTCAACATACAACACATCTTCTAGTTTAGGTAGACCAGAAACCACAATGATACCTTTCCCTAGAACTTTAGACTTCTCTCCATCACCAAAAATGACTATCCCATCATGACATTCCACGAGAAATCCAAACAATGAATTATCTCCAGTCATATGCCTCGAACATCCACTATCCAGATACCAGGAACAAGAATCACGTGTTCTAAGTATAGTATGAACTACAAAATAGTGTAGCTCACCTTTTCTGACACATGCATTCTTCATCTTTGGAGCTCTATTTACCAACTTTGACAAATTATTCACCTCTTCATTCAACACTCGAATTTGATCTTAAACACAATCTTCCTATTGAATTCTTTGTTCCTAAACTAATTTTAAAACCTTTCCTCTTAGCTTCAAACACAAAGGTCAAATGTGACCTTTCACACCACAGTGATGACAAATATGAACAAACCATTGAACTCCATCAGTCGACCTCCTAGAATATCTCGAGGTATATAAAGACTTGCTTTGAACAATTTTTCTAACATAGGATTGAGCATTAGGATTCCAATTCGGATTTCCTTGAGAAGAATTAGATGGTACATGGGAAGCTTTTACAAAGGTGATTTTTGAAACAACGTCTGAATTATGCGATACTCCATCAAAATCAAGTCCCTTTGTATTTCCTACAGATTTTCCCATACTCAACATATGATCAATTTTAAGAGTTCCACTAGACCATTTATAGATAGTTGAGGTAGCATTCTTCAATTCCTTCTCCAAATTTCCAATCTTGGTAGATTTCTCAACTAATTCTTTCTTGAGACCATCTACTATCTTCAAATCTTGAGTCATTTTTTGTTCAGACTTACTCAGTTCCTCAAACAATTTGACCTTTTGAGTCTATAAGAGACTAAGAGTTTGAGAACTATTGGCTAATTCATCTTTTAAAGATTGCAATTCTTTGTCCATGTTAAGATTTTTAGTCAACAGTTTCATGTGATTTTTGTGAAGTTTTGTGGTCTTATCAAGTAATTTATCATAAGACTCTTAAAGCGTGTTATCACAATCTTCATCACTCTTAGAATCTTCCTCTCCAGACATCGCCCAACTTGTAGCAACTTCTCTAACCTCCTTGCTTTGTGCAGCAAACACAGTGAAATTCTCAGAATCATCACCTACCTCTAAGTCTGTCGCATCACTAGCTGATTCATTATCAGATTTATCATCCCAACTGACAGCTAATCCTTTGGATTTTTTCAAAGTGTTTGCACACTCTGCAGTTATGTGACCATATCATTGACATTCAAAACATTGAGGTTTTTTCTTTTTAGAATCAAACTTATGTTTTCGAATTTGAGTCTTATTTCTACCTCTAGAGTCACCCAACTTATCCCCAAATCTTTGTCCTTGGCCATTCTGTTTAGCCACAAAATTTTCCAACCTCTTAGCAAACATAACAATATCATTCAGACTCAACTCACTTTCTTCATCAGATTTAACATGATCCTCCCTAGTGGTTTTGAAAGCTAGGCTCTTCTCTTTTGTACCACTAGACTTCTTAGGGGGATATTTGATCATCTCCATCTCATTGGATTTTAAGTTCCCTGCCAATTATTAAACCTTAATTTCTTTAAGACTCATGACTTCTGAGATGACAATAACCTTAGACTGAAAATGTTCAGGTAGAGATCTAATAATTTTCTTCACTATGGTTGTCTCGGGAATGGTTTCACCTATATTGTGACAACTTGTGACAATATCAGTTAGTCTAGCCTCAAAGTCTGCGTAGACTTCATCCTCCTCCATCTTTAGCTGTTCAAATTGAGAATTCAGAATTTGAAGTTCTGATTGTTTAACCTTTGAAGTTCCTTCATGAGTTACTTGGAGAATATCCCACGCTTCTTTGGCAATTTCGCATGTGGCAATTCTCTTAAATTCACTCGCAGTCACAGCATTATATAAATCATTCAATGCTTCGGAGTTCCAATTAGCACTGTTTGTTTTAACAACAGTCCACTTACTTGATGGTTTTGGTTTTGACTGATTAGTCGTTGCATCCATCATAATAGGAGGTAAGTATCCTACCTCTACATCCAGCCAAGCTCTCTCATCTAATGATTTCAAAAACGCTTTCATCCTTGCTTTTCAATACGTATAATTTGAGTCATCAAACAACGGGGACCTAGATACGGAACCTCTTTCACGATGTATCTCCATCGTCTAAGTTCAGAATCTAACCCTAGGTCGTTAACCTAAAAAGGGGCAACCATGCTCTAATACCAATTGAAATTACCTAGACGATCAATGAAAATAGCCTAGAAAGGGGAAGGAATAGGCTTTCTGTCGATTTAATGATCAATTAAAATCATCTAGCGGAAATTCAATTTTAATTAGTCACGAAACCCTAATTCTCAAAACAGATTAATCAAGTAATCATGAATATAAGTGCAGAAAATAAATTATGAGAAGACAGAGATTTTTAAATGGAAATCCTTGGAAAAAACCCCAACTAAAAACTACGAATACGCTCGGGTATTGATGCACTATGAATTAGAGAATTTGTACAGACTCTCTGAAAACATAACTTACAACCGTTGTAATTTGATATTCTTCACTCGATGTCTGAAAGTCTAGATTCACTCGTGTTCCACGAAGCTCTCGTTCCGACCTCAGTACACTGACGACTTCGCTTCTGAACGGATCAAATAACCACAAAGCCTCATGTTTCAATTTCTGCACTCAAACGATTTCGTTTGTCAACGGATCAAAGCAATTACGTTGCAATAGACAATGTTTTGATTTTTCCAAAATCTAGGTCATTCAATTGTGCATAAGATCATCGATGTAGAAGCACAATTGAATAAACCTTAAGAGAGATCAAAAAGAAATAGAATCACTCAATGATTTTCTCTCTCTATCTCTATCTCTGTAGAAGAATATGAACTGTAAAAAAACTACAGAGATCTCTCACCCAAAAGCTCTCTTAAAATATGTAGAGACTCCTCTTATTTATAGAGAGGACTGAAGGAAATCCTAGGTTTACCATTTCTCATAATTTCACATCAAACTGAGCAAAACCCTTTGATTTGGTCTTCAATATGTATATATTACGTATATCAATGTTTAAAGTCGCAACCGCATCAAGAAAAATCAAATCGGGGTCAAAATTGAGATTTTACAACTTAGGATCGTA
Source organism: Cornus suecica (assembly GCA_963922005.1). NCBI lineage: Eukaryota > Viridiplantae > Streptophyta > Magnoliopsida > Cornales > Cornaceae > Cornus > Cornus suecica. The sequence continues at coordinate 52,271,259 of OY998245.1, forward strand.
GCCCTTACTACGCGTGGTGCGTAGGGGAGCTACGCGCGGCGCGTAGGACCTTTTTGATGGGCGTAGATGGGGTGTAAAAATGGTAATTTCTAGCCACTTTTAGCTACTGAGTCCGTAGGCTAATTGTAGCAAAATTCATGGAAACCACTTTTCTTGGGAATAGTACCGTTTGAACCCCCCTCGACTCCATTAGAATGATTCTTGAAGTTTCGGCTCCGAAAAATATCGTTTATGCCCTCCGGAATGCATTTTTCACTCAAACTTGCTCCTTCTTCATTTCTCTTGTGTTTTCCACATCTTTTAAGCTTGATTTTAATTTGACGAAGCTTGTTGATACCTTTGTCAGACTACTTCACTTTTCCTAAACCTACTCGACATCACAATTCACTCAACATGATTATTGTCTAAAACATGTCAAACACAAACAATAATATAAATGTTCTTACAACACCCCCTAGATTTGCTTTTATTTCATTCAGACCCCCCAAGTTTGAGAATCTTCATTTACACCCCTTATTTTTTCAAACACACATTATTTACACCCCCTATACCAAAACTACCCTCAATGTTGAGATAGGTGGTGTTTGGAAACAAGTTTTACGACCCTCATATTTTATTATCCAAATAAGGCATTAACTTTTTATTTTGACATAAATCAAAAAATAAATTCGTTTATAGTAAAATATTTAAAAAATGAAAAAACAAATTTAATTGGTAGTTCAAAATATTTTTTTATATTTTAGACTTAATTGTTTTTCATATTTTACCCTAATTGGTAGTTCAGGAAAAAAAAATTCGGCATTAATTTTTATTTATTTATACCAAAATAAAAAATTGATGCCGAAATATTTTTTCCGAACTACCAGCTATTGTAAAATATAAAAAACATTAAGTCCGAAATATAAAAAAATATTTCAAACTATCAATTTAATTTAATGTTTTTCATTTTTTAAATATTTGTTTATATATTTTACTATAAACGAATTTTTTTTTTGATTTATGCGAAAATAAAAAATTAATATCTTGTTTGGATAATAAAATTTGAGGGTATTAAACCTTGTTTTCAAACACCACATATCTCAACATTGAGGGTAGTTTAGGTATTAAGTGGCATTAGGGGTGTAAATGATGTGGGTTTGAAAAAAAAAAAAGGGTATAAATGAAGATTGTCAAAACTGAGGGGGTCTAATTGAAGATAGAACAAACCTCAGGAAGTGTAAATGAAATTAACCATTTTTTTCTCGGGAAAAAAGAACAAAAACTATAAAGGGACAGAGGAGAGATCCGCAATAATAAGAGAATGCAGCCAAGGAAGCCACACATCCCACTCCAAATCTCTCTGCATACAGCAAAAAACCCATTAACTGAGTCCATGAACAACTTTGTTGCTGCACCTCGGCGTCCATCGCAGCTAAAAACCTCTATCCACACTATGAAACAAGTAATTGATATCATCAATAGTTGTTAAAGAGAGACTGTCACTTGGGCATAGAGTCATAGCTCCTTGACAATCCCTTTCAACAACCACACCGGAATACCCCCAGTTGGAAAGCAATTTAATACCTTCTCTAAGCATAAATATTTTCGCCATAAAAACTTATTTAACATTCTCCAAAAAATACGTTGCAATTCTTATCAGTCTACCTTGACTATCTCGGAAAACAAATCCACCTCCACATCCATCATTTGGTCCACTAAAAGCAGCATCAAAGTTTAGCTTGAACATCTCATCGGGAGGAGCTTCCCAATTCTTTGATCTGACCCTTTTACAAGGACTAAGTGCCAAAGGATTGCATACCCCTTTTCCAAGCTTTTAAAATTCATCAAAGTTTGCCAACGCTTTATGCAAAATATCAGGCACAACCCATTATTTTCCATTAAAAATAAGATCATTCATACACTTCCACAATTGTCAACAATTTGAGGCTGAAACATAACTTTTTGGAATGATCATGATTCCACAACTCAGTCATAAGCAACCATTGTTTCTTCCAAATACAGTTCTCATCCCCTTCAAAAGAAAGCCTTAAAGGAGAAAAAATACCAAACTTGTTTAGCCACTGGACATGAATAAAGAACGTGATCAACTATTTCTTCTCTATTCTCACATTAGGGACAAGTAGCCAATTGAGTAATACATTTGGATTTAAGATTAGCTAACATCGGGATTTTCTTATGACAACTTTGTTAAAGGAAAATTTTAATTTTTTTATAGGTTTGAATTTTCCAAAGAAAATTCCAATGATCCTGAAATTCTGTAGAAATGTTACTCCTAGTGGAACAAGGAAAATTACCTTTCAGATTCTTGAAAATATCCGAAGCTAATTTGTAAGCGCTCTTTACTGTAAAAACTCTATTTGTAGTAAGACCCCATATCCTTTTGTCTGACCCATTTGATTATTGGAAAGAAATCTGTAAGATCAGCTGAGAGTCATGACTATTGAATATATTTTTTTATTGTATCCTCCTTCCATGATTTAGGTGATTCATTAATAAGGTCAGACACAATGAAGATATTCGTGCCACTGTTGCTTGAAGTAATAAAGGATTGGAGGGATCTGGCAGCCAAACATCAAAATAACACCTGACTTTTGTCCCAGAAGCAATCTTCCATCTCATACCTCTCTTGATAAGATTTTGATCCGATAAAATACTTCTCCAAATCCATGAAGGTCTTGAACCAACAGTTACTTCTAAGAAATATTTGTTTGGAAAATAATTCTTTTTAAAAATGCTGAAAAATAGTGAAGGCTCTTCTATGGATAGTCTCTAAGCTACTTTAGCTAATAGAGCTTGATTAACAACCTTGAGATCCCTAAAACCAAGACCACCAAACCTTTTATTCTCACATATTGTTTCCCAACTCACCCATTTAGTACCTTTTGCATCCTCACCACTCCACCAAAAAGCAATCATCTTGTTTTAAAGCTTTTTGCATACTGAATTTCGTAAATTAAAACATTGCATATCATAGGAAGGAAGAAAGGCAAGAGTAAACTTGATAAGCACCACTCGACCAGCTTTAGAGAGCATCTGCCCCTATATGCCTTTCACCTTTGAAGACATATTTTCCTCCAAAACTTGAAAGAGGCATGTTTTAATCATTCCAGAAGCGAAGGCAACCCCAAATATTGATTATTCCACACAGCTTCAAATATGCCAAGAATTCTCTGGATCTCTTCCTTTATCTCGGGATTAGTGTTCGCACTGAAGAATAATCCTGATTTATCTGAATTCACCATTTGACCTGTCAAATTTAAAAATCTATTAAGATGAACTTCAACTAGGAAACCTCTCATGATATGGCTCTACAGAACAGAAGTGCATCATTAGCAAACATAAGGTGTGATATTTGAGGGACACCTCTTCCGATCGTATTTCCTTGAATAAGTTTTTTGTGCATCACCTGTTTTAGTAAAATTCAAAACACTTTAGTACACAATAAAAAAAGGTAAGGGGAGAGAGGATCACCTTGTCGAAGACCTCAAGATGGGCAAAAAATATCTCCCGGCTCGCCATTTAACACCATAAAGTAAGACACTGTGGATCTGCAACTCATAATAACTTTGACCCATCTGTTATCAAAACCCAATTGGATCATAATGTCATCAAGGAAACCCCATGACACCCTATCACAAGCCTTTTCCATATCCAATTTGAGAGCTATAAAACTCGTTTTGCTCTTCTTGTGAGTTTTAAGATAATGCATTACTTCGTGAGCTATCATAACATTATCATGAATCAATCCTTTTAGGACAAAAGCACTTTGGGCATCGCTAATCAACTCGCTTAGTAAGGGTTTCAAACTATTGGCCAAGACTTTTGAAAAGACTTTATACACGACATTACACAGCGAAATGAGTTAAAACTGCGACATTCGAGTTGGGTTTCTCACTTTTGGAATTTTAAATTATCCATTTTGGTGTGCAACATTCAAGGAGCTGACATGTATCTAATGCATTGTTCTTTCTTTATAAATTTTACACTTTGGATTTCAATTATGTATAGAGTAGGGATTTACATTTTAAAAAATTTAAAAGGATAGTGTTGTAACCAGTGTACAAATGTTGTAATGGTATAATATCTCATCCCAAATGGAGATGTGAGGAGTTTGAATCTCCTAAAAGACATTGTGAGTGTTGTGTGTGATTGTGTATTTAAATATCAAATATATATATATATATATATATATATATATATATATATATATTATTGTAAATTTTTATATAGAACACTTGCATTTATATATCTACACATTGTAGTAATGTTTTTTTCAATGATAAGAAACACACACCCCACACGATCCCCTAATCTCCCTTTGGTATATCGCAGTAAATTTAGAATCTTCATTAAGGTCCCATTCGTTATAACAAATGAAGATAAGAGTGCAAATTAATGGCGGCACATGTATTGTTAATTCGGCAATAGTAAATCATATCATATATATATATATATATATATATATATATATATATATGCAGCTTTTAATCATTTTAGCTCTAAAAATTAAGAATGTAATATTATACTTGCATGTTTACCGAAAGATTAATAAGAACAATAATACTAATAATTATAATAAGGTAAATCTCGTATTTAAAAAGTGAAAAATGAAAAAATTACAACATTTGGATACTGTAATGGTCAAAATAATTTATGGTCCAACCAAGATGGGCCACAGGACTGATGGGCCATTGATAGATGGGTCACTGGACTGATAGGCCAAAGACGGATGGGCCGAAGAACAGATGGGCCAAAGACGGATGAGTCATAAATAAGTGGGCTAAAGAAATAATGGGCCTATGGAATATTCTAGAAAATAAGTGATCCACAAGTTAAGGAATTGTTATATTTATGGATTAAAGAGTCCATAAGGAAAGAAGGTTTAATCAAATCCCATGATTTAAGGGATTGATAAACTTGGGAAAGGGGATTTGACCCATTGACCAAGTTGTGTATAACTAGGTGATGAAATATTGAATAAAGGATCAAATTTTTTAACCCCAATTATATTGTGTATTTTTCTGCATCTACACAATTGGTGCCTTCTGTGGGAAGGTTTATTATTGAAATATTTTTCAATAAACTTCCCATCCTCTACAGAAAGCTAAGATTCATACCATCAATGGCGGTGATCACCCGTTCACACCAGACTAATTTACCTCCGAACGGTGGCCAGCAGCCTGAAGATCCGATCAGGCGAGCCCTAGAGGAGAGAACTGCCGAGTTGGAGAGGCAGAACGTTGAGCTAGTTGCAAAACTGGCTCAACTTCAGAACCCGCAGGAGGTCTAGAACGATGAACAGTCCGGCCAGAAGGATCAATCCATAGGCCACCAGTCAGAAAGGGACAACCACCATGTAAACTCCAACAACGATCGGGAGAAGCACGCAAAATCATCCCTACAGGTGCTCAGGGGGGCGCAACCCCGAAGAGATCCTGACCATGAGGAAATTATAGGAGATTATGACCAGATTCCAAAGGGAGGTGCTGAAGGATTTGAAGGTGCAGACCCCTATCGATCTAGCATCCGAGGCATCCATTGACGTCGTGCAAACTCCGTTCATCATGGCAATCACAAGTGTGCCCTAACCGGAGAGGTTCAGACTACAGAAGTTCACCCTGTTCGACGGCACGAAAGATCCGACGGAGCACATCTACCACGTGCATACCAAGATGAATGTCTACAACGAAAACGAAGCCCTACTCTGCAATGTCTTCCCCACCAGCCTGGCCGAAGCGGCCCTGCTCTAGTTCAGAAAGTAGCCACCCCGATCCATTGGAAGCTGGCTCAGACTCTGTGAACTATTCATTGCCCAGTACTTCGGCAATAAAAGACAAAAAAAGACCATCTCAAGCCTATTCACCATGATTCAGGAGAAAGGCGAGTCCCTCAAAAGTTTTGTCTCGAGATTCAATGTCGAGATGTCTTCCATTGATAATTGCGACCAGCATTCCGCCATCGAAGCCTTCAGAATGGCCCTGATCCCTGGAACCAGGTTCCATCAGTCCTTGGTCAAGAGGCCACCAGCTGACATCAAATAACTCAATTCCAGAGCACAAGGGCATCTCCGAATAGAAGAGGAGTTGGCCATATGCCAAAGAAGAACAACCTTTGCAACAGTAGAGGCAAGGGCATCCGAACCTTCCAGGGTAAAGGATAGGGCACCGGACCGGAAGCGACCGAGCGCTCCTCCTGCACCCTCCCCAGTCCCAGAGAAACGCCAGAGGTTTGAGGACAAGGTCACCCCCTTAAGGGTGACCCTGGCCAAACTATATCAGGAGACAAAGGGTAAAGGAATCTACCGGTCACCACCACCCATCAAACAACCGATGGACCAACGAGATATGTCGAGGCACTGTGCCTTCCATGGCGAATACAGGCACCATGCCAACGAATGCAGAATTCTCAGGAGACAAGTGGAAGCCATGATAGAAAAAGGAGAGCTGACCGAGTATGTTGCCAAGGAGGGAACCCGACCAGATCAAACGTCGCATACATCTGCCAAGGGGGCTATGGGACAGCTCGTGCGGGTCATTCACATGGTTCATGGAGGACCAAGTCGGTCAGAGATAGAAGAGGCCCAGAGGTCCCCAAATGAGACAAGCTCAAAAACTGTGAAGGGTTGGGGAAGTCAGCGAGTTTAGAAGCCCGAAAGAGGAAGCCCAGATAATTTTCACTTCTACGATTATGCGGAGCATTCAGACACCACATGATGGCCCTTTGGTTATCTCTCTCATGGTCTCGAACTGCTTGATCAAGAGGGTGATGGTTGACCCTAGGAGCAGCGCCAACATTATCACCAAATGGTCATTTGAGAAGTTAGAAATCAACCCTCAGGAGATTGTACCTTCCATAAGCCAGATAACAGGATTTGATGGCAGAATAGTGGAACCAGTGGGAGAGATCCAACTGCTAGTGACAGTAGCAAGGCGCACGCTTTGAGAAACTTTTATGGTGATAGTGTCAAACCTTCATAAAATCTCCTTATGGGAAGGGGTTGGATCCATCGGATGCACGGAGTCCCTTCAACCATGCATCAATTCATGCGGTGTATTGACCCTAACGGAGTTGACGTGATTGACATCAAGGGCGATCAGGTAGCAGCGAAGGAGTGTTATATTGTTACCATGAAAAGTCTAAAAAGAAAGGTGGAACCAAAACGAGGGTCACAATCCAAGGCGGTACCCGATGACAAATAGCAATTACAGGAAGAGGGTACGCGGTCATCAATAGTAGCTGAACCTTTGCTTGAAGTACAGATCTGCCTCGATCATCCTGAAAGATTGACTTATATCGGTTCTGGCCTCAGTGCTTAGGAACAGGAAGGAATGAAGAACCTATTGCGCTCCAACGCCGACGTATTTGCCTGGGGCCATATGGATATGACCGGCATCAATCCGTCAATAGCACAATACTTCCTCAACGTAGATCCCAACGCGAAGCCTATCAGACAGAAGCAAAGGCGGATGGGAGCTCACATAAATAGATCATAGCTGAGGAAGTTGACCGGCTCCTCCAAGCAGGATTCATTAAAGAGGTGTAGTATCCTTCCTGGCTGGCAAACGTGGTCGTGGTTCAGAAGAAGAATGGAAAATAGAGGGTGTGCGTGGACTTCACCAATCTGAACAGAGCATGCTCGAAAGACTGTTTTCCCTTACCGAAGATCAATCAGATGGTAGATGCCACTGTAGGGTTCGAGCGCTTGAGTTTTCTGGATGCGTACTTTGGATATAACCAGATACGAATGAATCCCAATGACGAGGAAAAAATGGCATTCATCACCGAATCAGGTACATATTGTTACACAGTTATGCCTTTCGGACTAAAAAATACAGGTGCAACCTTTCAGAGGTTGGTGAATAAAGTTTTCCAGGGTATGATGGGATCCACCATAGAAGCTTATATTGATGACATGGTGTTTAAAAGGAAAGCAAAAGGCGGTCACCTGACCGATCTGCAGCAGGTGTTCGATACCCTCAGAAAGTACAAGATGAAGCTCAACCCATCCAAATGTTCCTTCGGAGTGGCCTCGGGCTAGTTCTTAGGACACATAGTTGATCGGACGGGAATACAAACTAGTCCAGCACAAGTCAAAGCCCTTATAGAGACAGCAGAACCAAGGTCCCGGAAGGAGATCCAGGTGCTAACAGGAAGAGTAGCGGCCCTCAGCCATTTCATTTCTCGATTAACCAATCGGTGTAGACCGTTCTTTCAAGCTATAAAGGCGACGAAATGAGAGGTCTGAGGACCTGAGCAATCAAAGGCTTTGAGGAAACTCAAGAGCTATATGGCAAAGCCTCCTATACTGGCAACCCTAGAAGCAGATGAGCCGTTACACCTGTATCTAGCTATATCGTCAACATCTACCAGCGCCGCTCTGGTCAAGGAGGGCAAGGGATACCAGACACCAATCTTCTACACCAGCAAAGCCCTTGCTGATGCAGAAACTCGTTATACGAAGCAGGAGAAGCTGGTACTATCACTGGTCAATGCAAAACGACGTCTTCGGCATTATTTTGAAGCACACTCGATCGTAGTGCCAACTGCAACCCCGATCAGATCAATAATGGCAAAACCTAAGTTATCGGGGAGGGTATCCAAATGGGCAATTGAACTCGGGATTTTTGACATAATCTATGTCCCCTGAACTGCAATCAAAGGCCAAGCAGTAGCTAATTTCTTGCTAGAAACAGAAACTACAGACTCTTTGGAAGAAAGTGAACCCGGCTTATGGGTTGTGTTCGTAGACGGATCCTCAAATGTGAACGGAGCATGGATCGGTGTGGAGCAGATCAATAATGGCAAAACATGAGTTACTAAAATCAGATGGTACTAAAATCCAGCAATCCGTTCGACTGGAGTTTTCTGCCTCCAATAACGAAGCCGAATATAAAGCTCTTCTTGCGGGAATTCGGTTGGCCCAAAGCCTTCAAGTACAGAAAGCTGAGGTACGAAGTGATTCTCAATTGGTCGTATGGCAGTTAAATGGGGAATATGAAACCCGAGAGCCAAAAATGGAAGCATATAAGAATTTGGTTCTAAAAGAGGCCGAAGGGTTTCAACAGTTAACCTTTGAACAGATTCCCAGAGGGAATAATGTTATGGCAGATCATCTGGAAAACCAAGCCTCTGCAGCAGGAGAAGGTATGACTCGTACTATGCCAATAGACTTTATCGCCCGATCAAGCTTGGAGCCCTCCGAAGAAGTAATGGTCATTCCATGGGAGCCAAGTTGGATGGACCCTATAGCAGATTATTTGAAAACTGAAGCATTGTCTGAGTCAAAATCTGAAGCACGGAAGATAAGAATGAAGGCAGCCAGATATGCTCTATACAACGGCCAATTATACCGCAAGTCTTTCTCCGGGCCATACTTAAGATGTCTTACGCCCTCCGAAGCATCGGCGGTCATGGAAGAGATTCATGCAGGAGCCTGTGGCAATCATTCCGGAGGAAGATCTTTAGCACATAAGGTTCTCACACAGGGATATTTCTGGCCCTATCTGTCAAGGGACGCTGAGGTCTATACTAAACATTGTAAAAAATGCCAATTTAATGGAGATGTCATTCATCCGCCTCCAGAGTTGCTAAACCCAACAATTATTCCTCACCCGTTTGCCCGATGGGGTATGGATATTGTGGGTCCACTCCCGAAAACTTTACGCTCTACCACTCATGTTCTTCTAGCTACAGACTACTTTACCAAATGGGTGGAAGCCGAGGCATACCCCACCATCACAGGTAGTCATGTTATAAAGTTCATCTGGAGTCATATCATCTATAGATTCGGTCAACCCCGAACTATAATGATGGATAATGGCACCAATCTTGATAACATAAGGGTTCAAGCATTCCTGGCGAAGCATGGGATCAATCAGAACACTTCTTCCGTCGGCTATCCGCAAGGAAATGGACAAGCTGAAAGGACAAACATAACCATTTTTGATACACTGAGGAAAAAACTTGAAAAACCAAAAGGGGAATGGTTGGAGAAATTGCCCGAGGTGTTATGGTCCTATCGGACTACTCCAAGGCAACTGACGGGAGAGACCCCTTTCGCCATGGCTTATGGGGCCGAAGCAGTTATCCCAACCGAGTTAAGGGTACCTACTTTAAGAAGCCAAGACTGGGAAGAAGGCCCAAACAATCAGCATCTAGCACATGATCTAGATCTCTTAGAATAAAGGAGGGAAGTTGCCGGGATAAGGTTGGCTGCCTATCAGCAACAAGTCCGGGCACGGTTCAATCAGAAAGTCAAAAGGAGGGAGTTCCAGGTAGGCGATATGGTACTCAGAAGAAATATTGGGATTGTAGGTAAGTTACGAGAGACATGGGAAGGACCTTACACAGTAGTTGAGGTCATCAGTCGCGGAGCTTATCGGGTACGAAAGAACGAAATAGGCCGTATCGAATCCAACTCTCAGAACGCTTATCAACTTAAGAGGTATTATCCTTGGGAGTTTTCTTTGTTGTTAAAATAATAGAGTTGTGTCTTACTTATGACACCTTCTACTGATTATAACAAAGCATCTGTGCCCGATGTTCGGCACCTCTGCTTAATGATTCCCAAGTTCATTTCAATAAAGATACATTCTATTTTTTGCAAGTGTTTCATGTTTAAATTGAAATTTTCCTTAAGTGTTGAGTTCAAACCTGATTTGAACTAACCAGAGGATAAACAGCGAGCCTCAGGGGCCGGATGCCCGAAGACTCCATGTTTAATTAAAATTTTCCTAAGTGTTTGAGTTCAAACCTGATTTGAACTAACCAGAGGATAAACAGCAAGCCTCAGGGGCCATATACCCGAATGCTCCATGTTTAAATAAAATTTTCCTAAGTGTTTAAGTTCAAACCTGATTTGAACTAACCAGAGGATAAACAACAAGCCTCAGGGGCCGGATGCCCGAAGGCTCCATGTTTAATTAAAATTTTCCTAAATGTTTGAGTTCAAACCTGATTTGAACTAACCAGAGGATAAACAGCAAGCCTCAGGGGCCAGATGCCCGAAGGCTCCATGTTTAATTAAAATTTTCCTAAGTGATGAGTTCAAACCTGATTTGAACTATCTAGAGGACAAAGACAAACCTGAGGGGCCAGATGCCCAAAGGTTCCATTATTAAAATTTCCTAAGTGTTGAATTTCAAACATGATGAGAAATAGCCAAGGAGAAAGTATCAGGAGGCCATATGCCCGAAGAATAAATATTGCATGAAAAACAAAATGAAACACTAAAGTGAGAAAAGTTCTTTTCATTGATAAAAAAGAGAAAGTACAAAAATACCCTTTTAGAAGGGGTGAATACAACTAAAACTTAAAGCCTATGCTACTAGTCGGGAGAATGATATTTTTCTCCCTTCAAAATAGTGGCGAACCGCTTCTCGTTTTCAGAGGCAGGAGGATTTTTGTAGGGCATAGGAACTCCCATGTGGGCATCAAATTCCTCTGCAGTCTTGAACTCCCGAGCTTCTAGAGGAATATGTTCCATTTCGTGCCTTTGTCGCCAAGCTCTGGCCGATCGGAGATCACAGATGACGCAGTATCAGTTGTACATATCGAGACCTCCTAGGCGGCATACTTCCACTTTGGCCCGCTCAAGAGCCAGGAGGTTCTCTGATTCTGCCTTTTCAGCTGCCATCTTTTTGTTAGTTATTTTCACTTCTTCTAGCTCAGCAGCCAAGGCTAGCTTTTCAGCCATCAGAGCCCGCTTCTCCGCCTCGCCAGTCTCTATAAGGATCTTCTGCTCTGTGACGGTCTGGCGAAGGCCATCTGCCTCCTTGACTAGAGCAACCCGGTGGGTGTCATTTTGCTTGATCTGGGCCTTCATACTGGCCATTTCCTTAACATCAGACTCCATGATGTTGTTGTAGGCCTGAACCCCATAGAGAAGTTGCACGAAGAAGACATGTTAGTGTATAATGTGGCAATAGGCAATAAACCAAGTTCCAAAATGAAGATCAAGTGTATACCTCCATAACCATTATGGAAGTCTTCTTTGCCAGATCTGTCCTGAAGATTTTGGACTGAGCGGGCCCTATCAGCTGGTGTCCAAATCACTTTTGCCATGGTCCGAAGAGCTTCTGGCTGGGTAAGGGTAATTTGATCGACGCAGACCGGAGTCCCATCTGGTATAAGGAACTTCGGTTCCCAGGGGATTGAAGTACGGGATACCTCCGGAGCTTGGGGGTATTGCTTGTAGAAGCATTATCAGTTTGAGTTATGGCCCTCTTATTGGCCACTCCGCCACCTATACTGGACCGGGTCCTGATAACTGGAGGATTTAATGGAGGTTGGGGTTGAGCTACCGAATTCTGTGCTGGAGGCACTACCGGGCTCTGAGCAGGAAGAGGTACCGAAGCTGCTGGCGGTGCTGTTAAGAGTGGCACAACATCAACTGGGGTGACCCCTTCGGGAACTTGAGGGCATCTGGCAGAAAGAGGCTTGTCAGGTAAGTCCATCCAGTCAACAGCAGCACCCAAATTAGAAATTGACTCCAGATTTTCCAAAGTCAGTAGGTCAGTAGCAAATCGGGCTTTGCCCTAGACATGGGTTTTCAGGAGGCCTATACGTTGTTTTATGAAAGTAAGGGGAATGTCCCTATCCTCATAACCCAGAAATTTGTAAGCATAATCCTCCCGACGAAGGTCACAATGTTCGCAAAGATAGGAGACTTTATGAAGGGGACGGAAGATGGGCAGACGGATGGCACCGAATGTACTTGGGATCGGGAATATACGGGAAAATGAGTAAGACCAGTTATTACTCACAACCACCATTCTCTATTTCCATCCCTTATCAAATTTTTCGGTATCCATACATATGCTCCAACCATGAAAAGGAAAGAGATTGTATCTACCCTTACTCGCTCTGGCATTTTGGAAAAAGTAGCAAAGGAGCAGGTCGGCTAGACCTAGGTTAAGGTCTAGATCCCTATTGTACAATAGGAGCATAGACATAATCCTAAGACTGTCCGGGTTTAATGAAAGGGGATGTAAGCCTAGCATAAAGAACGCATAGTGAAAGAAAAGGTAAAAAGGGAACCTCAAAACCCTAAGATGAGATGCCGATAACAGAATGCTACCGGGAGCTAGCCCCTAACTTCTGGTGAAATCAAGGTAACCGAGGTAAGGGTCCATGTCAACATCCCCAGGTACTTGGGTTTCAGCCCGAAGATGTTTGACATCTACTTCGGGACAGGTTCTCTTAAGAGGGGCCACTACAAAAGGTTTAGAGGACTTAGGGTCTACGGGTTCAGTGGGACCCCTTGAAATAGGTGTTTCCGGATTCGTTGACGAACCCGGAAGATTAGTGTTTTGGGAAGATGTTTGTGGGGGTTCTTGGCGAGTAGACTGGGGACTGGCACCACTAATAGGATCGGTACCGGAGTAGAGGACAGGACGACATCTTCAACCGACTGGGTGTCGTCGCTGTCAGACATAATGCTAAGAAAGGTAGAAGAGATAGAAGGGAGGCAGAGGTGAAAGTAAAGAAAAAGGAAGAGACCGTCCAACTTACTCAGATAATAGTGATACGTCAGGGAAGGCTTCAGGCAGAAGCAGAATACCGTGCTACTGGAGGATCTGAAACTGACCAAACAAATAAGATTTCAGGGAGTGGAGAGGAACGTGCTTCAGAGATGGAAGTTGAGAGTGTAGTTGTAAAAATGAGGAATGAAGAAATGAAGTAGCTTTAGGGGGGTTTTATAAGAGAAGATAAGGAGGCCAAAGGACTGCACGAAGCCCGAAGGTCGCGCAACCCACGATGAGTCGTCATGGTGCTGAGATTGAGGAAGTAATGGTCATTCATTTCAAATGTCAATAAATGCTTAGTAATGATTAACAGCCCACTAACCATCATTTCCCATAAAGTGCATGTATGTATATATGTGTGTATAGTACCTCAAATTTCGGTCATGGACTTTTACAAAGAGAATCACAAAGCCTATAATCTCAGGAGCCTGTGTAATGGTCAAAATAATTCATGGTACAACCAAGATGGGCCACAGGACTGATGGGTTGTTGATAGATGGGCCACTGGACTAATGGGCCGAAGACGGATGGGTCAAAAACAAGTGGGTTAAAGAAATAATGGGCTTATGGAATATTCTAGAAAATAAGTGATCTACAAGTTAAGAAATTGTTATATTTATGGATTAAAAAATCCATAAGGAAAGAAGGTTTAATCAAATCCCACGATTTAAGGAATTGATAAACTTGGGAAAGGGGATTTGACCCATTGAGCAAGTTGTGTATAAATAGGTGATAAAATATTGAATAAAAAATGAAATTTTTTTACCCCAATTATATTGTGTATTTTTCTACATTTACATGTACTTGACAATAAGCCAATACAAGTAGCACAAAGAAATAATAATAATAATATCATTGCATAGCATACCAAGAATTTCAAATTCATACCTCCAAACAGTTTCTATTCAACGAACCAACTTATACGCAATCTAAATGTTTAATTAATAAGACTAACAAAAAAATTAAAAAATAGAGTTTTAACTTTTGCTTTGCAATTTGAAATCATTGGTGAGCGTTGAGTTTTATACTAGTATTATGCTGTGCCCATCAATGACCTTATTTAAGAAGGTCGATATATATATATATATATATATATAACATGAGATATGTATTTTATATTCTTGCTACATATTCATTAGACTTTAATTTGAGTACACCTTCGAGCCACTGAATCATTGATGCATTAATGTAGGACTAGGAAATTCAAACGTGAATTAAATGTAAGGTCACCTCCTTCTCTTTATATCCATTGACTGCAAGACTTTTTTAATGCACTTTGTTATAATTATTAATTAAACTATGTACATATACCATTTGTCTCCCCAGGCGTAATACAGTTAGTATAGAAGGATTTTTTAAATATTAAATTAACCGTATTCAAGTTTTAGAACATAAATTTGAATCATATATCGTGATTTAACGTTACACGAATTATGAGATCATTCTTGCATAAGAGATAGGGTTAGACCCTTATGGTCCATCTAGAAATAGAACACAAATGGAGCAGATATTGATTAGAAGTCCCCAATAACTTATATATATAAGCATATATATATATATATAACAAAATAGAATTAAAACCAAATCTTTGCCTTGAGAACTATAAATTTTTGTTTCCATCCAATAGAGCTCAGAACCTCCCTTAACATGGTATACGCATTGAGAGCTAGAAATCAATATTGCATTCATGATTTGTGTATGGTGCGATAAATTGTGTATTGATAGTGTGATTCATAATATTTTTACAAAATGTTATGTAGTATTAATATTTATTTTTTAGATGGATATTATTTGAGACTATTACATTATTACCGCCACTACTGTCCAAAACAATACCGGGACCGCGAATTAAGGGTGTATTTGGATGATTTATTTACTACCATGGATCAAATGGTTGTGAATATATTCATTTGACATTGTTACTAAGCAGTGAAAAGGCTTGAATGGGACATATAATAAAGGCCTAAAAAATCATAACATGTAATGCCATTAAGTTCGCCATGTTGATGTTGATGTTGATGTTGATGTTGATGGTGATGGTTGAATATTCTTCTCTACATATAAAAAGATTTATTTTCATTTTGTGTTTGTCATTTACAGTTAGTCCCTTTGATTTTTTGTGTATGAAGTGTGAAACTATGTTTTAATGGAACCGAGTATGAGACTGTTATCCTTGGCACACAGTTTTGAACTAACTTTATTTTTCTATAAATATACTTATAGATATATATTATATATTCCATACATTTTAATTTATTAAATTTTTTTAAATGCCTTGGCTCCTCTCTCTCTCTTTTTCAATAATGAACCTACAATATATATACGTGTATATACCTATATGTATATATCACAGGGTAAAAAAAATAAAAATAACAAATACTAATTAATGAGTTAAAGTATAAAATTATACACTTCATTTATAGGAGTTTAAATCGAACTTTATTCTCGAAATTACACAACAACACTAGAAAGTTGGAGAACCAGTATGCGTAATTAAATGAGTCCTAGGACAAGATAAAATTGATTCACTTAGATTAATAGACAAACATATATGGATCAAAGTTTATATTAGTTTGGCCAAAAAGAGTAATTAAAAGTTCATTTATTTGCATCCTTATTCCTAAATAAGTTGGATCTTTAATATAATTATTCAGAAATGAATATGTATGAACTAATTTATATCATATAGAATGTAAAAATGAAATATTGAGAATAAATTAGTCAATGAACACCTATATATGCTTAATTAGTTGAAATATATATATATATATATATATATATATATTTGTGTGTGTGTGTATACATATATGTGTATATTTAATCATATATGAAATTTATATTGGAGCTGTCATTCCTCTTATAGTAATTAATGTATACAACTTGATGATCCAACTATTTATTAATCTAACCTTAATAATTTGTTCCATTATATATAATCCGCTCAACTATGATTATTTTACTTTATTATAAAGTTCAAACATTATTGATATCATGTGTTGCATCTCTTTGGTCAACAAAGACAAATTATTACTCCTAGCTTAAATATTTAAATAAAAATATACCCTCTGTTGGTGCCAAATTATTATTTTGTGCCAACACCATAAGACTTTCGAATCATAAAGCTGACTTAGGATATTCTCCCACCACCTTTTCTTAAAGATGAAATATATTCACTTATTGGAAGAATTGAGTCACTTTGAAATGTTTCGCCCACATTTGCTCAATTGATAATATCAATTTATTTTATATTTTATTTTAAAAGGAAAACAAAAAAGAATAATTTTTACAAAAACCTTCATGTATTATCAATTTTAATCAACCGACTCCTTCAGGTTTATATTATCAACTAAACTATTCAATTACATTAAATAATATTTAACCGTCAATTGGACGTCAACACCGTTAACTTAGTGTCGGTCACTATAAAAAAAAAATAAGACTTTTATTGGGAAATATCACTAAAAGAGGGATAAAAACTGTACTTATATTATTTAGTGACAAACAATAAATTTTTAGATTACGACGACAGTAAAATTGTTATTATACCATAGATCTCCTTATGCTACAAAGAATTTTAATATATGCCACTGGATTTTTTGTTAGGAATTATTTTTTTTTCATTGCTTAAGAATTAATTTCGCCTAAGATCGTGCACAAAAATATCAACAACTATTTTATTAATCAAAACACTCAACAAGAAAATATCACTCAACAATTACTTTATCTGTATTTTCTCTACACCAAAAAATCATAGCCACCAGACTTCAATATATATAGATAGCCTAGATTGGTGAATAAGTTAATTCTAAAAGAAATCATAAAATTACAATCTCCTAATAAAAAAAGTAAAACTAAAAACCCGTTACTGGGCTACCGAGTACTCGGTGAAACTCCACTGAGTACTCAGTGAATGCACAAACATCCGCAAGTTCGCAAAAACCCACTCCCACTTTTTCAATACTTTGCACAAGTTCGCACACTTGCACAGTTACCGAGTACTCGGTAAATAACTCACCGAGTACTCGGTGGTTCTTCACATCAATTCTCATTTTTTCTCCAATTCTCTTCATCAACGCTAACACCACTAATCATAACATCACTTAAATTTCGCAACACCCTAACAATCTCCACCTTGGCGAAATTTCTCCACATTGACTTAATATTTTAAAACAATTTATACACCATCTTCGAAATTGCTCAACCTAGAAGTGTATTTCCTAACAACTCATACGAATTTCCAACCTTCTTTTCAATGAACATGATGTGTGGTCCTCTTCCAACTTTCAACAGTCCATAATTTGTTTTAAACCAACAATCTTTTAACACCAATGCACCCAAAGAAATCACATTCCTTCTAACATTTGGAACATGATACACATCTGTCAAAGTTCTTACCAATTCATTTGTTGTTTTGATATTGATTGTTCTGATTCTTACGACTTCACAAGAATAATTATTCCCCATAATTTTTTTACCAACAAATGGTTTGTAGGAGGTAAGCCATTCTTTATGAGGACACACATGATGGAAACTAGCAGAATCAAGAATCCATTTATCTGTTTCATCATTTTTGTCAGTAATTGATAAAGTTTCAAGCACGTCATCATCTTTTTCTCTTATCTCGACAACTGCAGCGGTGTTGTACCCATCTTCCTTCTTTTTTTGACACTCCCGTGTGTAATGTCCTATTTCTCTGCAATAGTAACATGGTCGTTCCATAAATGACTTTTGGTTCCATGAAGCTCCATGTTGCCATCTATCACGTCATCCTTATCTTCTTTCAAATATTTTTCTGTTCTCAGCAACAAGTGTGTGATTATCTCAGATACTTCATTCATCTTCTCCATTTATTTTCTCACTAGAAAATAAAGCACTATTCACTTGTTCCACTTTCACAGTATCTCTCCCATAAAATAAAGTATTAAATAAATGTTTATGAGTTGAACGAACCGACGTCAATAAAATAACTGATTTATCCTCATCACTAACTTGTATACCAAAATTAGATAA
Organism: Cornus suecica; assembly: GCA_963922005.1. Classification (NCBI taxonomy): domain Eukaryota; kingdom Viridiplantae; phylum Streptophyta; class Magnoliopsida; order Cornales; family Cornaceae; genus Cornus; species Cornus suecica. Next base: position 52,289,795 of record OY998245.1, read on the forward strand.
TCACATATAATTTTATTGAACTCACTAAGATGGGTATGCAAATCCATACTTTCTTTCCTATGAAGAAATACAATTATTGCTTTAAGATTAATCGATTCGTAACATTCTTTCCCATGTAGAGATCTTCCAATTTCTTTCATAAATCTACTGCAAATTTTTCGCCGACTATATCGTATACCACATCATCTGTCAGAGTCAACCGAATGGTACTCACTACCTTCAAGTTGATTATGCTCCACTTTGTTGAATCCATATCTGCAGGCTTCTCATTCAGCGCCTAATCTAAACCTTGTTGAACTAACAAGTCTAGCATCCGAATTTGCCAAAGACTGAAGTTTTTTCTTCCATCAAATTTATCCACCGCAACATACAACTTAACATCAGAAGTTGTTTTTATAACTCTCATACCACTTGTTAGGAATTAATTCTTTTTCACCGCTTAAGAATTAATCCCGCCCAAGATCATGCACAAAAATATCAACAATTATCAACAACTATTTTATTAATCAAAACACTCAACAAGAAAATATCACTCAACAATTACTTTATCTCTTTCTCTGTATTTTCTCTACACCAAAAAACCCTAGCCACCAGACTTCAATATATATAGATAACCTAGATTAGTGAACAAGTCAATCCTAAAAGAAACCTTAAGATTACAATTTTCTAATAAAAAAAAGAAAAATAAAAATCCATTACTGGGGTACCGTGTACTCGGTAAAACTCCCACCGAACACTTGGTGGATGCACAAACATGTGTAAGTTCACAAAAATTTACTGTCACTTTTTCAACACTTTGCGCAAGTTCGCACACTTGCGCAGTTACCGAGTACTCGATAAATAACCCACCGAGTACTCGGTGGTTCTTCACACCAATTCCCATTTTTTTTTTCCAATTCTCTTCATTAACGCTAATACTATTAATCATAATATCACTTAAATTTTGCCACATCCTAACATTTTTCTCAGGTGTATATCTTTTTTTTTTTGACGTGAGCCGCATGAATAAGCTTCTTTTATTCCAAAATCTCTAGTGTTATTGTGTAATGTATTTATATTGTATTTCCCGAAAATACCCTTGATTATATATTCATCTTGTAGAAATTGTTATTGTGTAATGGATTTTTGTTGTATTGTACGAAAATACTTTTGGTTATATATTTATCTTGTAAAACAGAGCTGAATGGTCATTGATGTTGAGTTAGAGCTATGAGATTCATAAATTTCAGAACAGGCAGAGCTGAACTCACAAGGAATCATCACACACACAGTACATACAGAGACACACACATCAATTTCACAATTTATAATAAACTACTATTAAATTTTTACTTTAATTATACATGAGGTTTGAACATGTCAGTGGACTACAGAGAGGTAAGGCCTATATATATATATATATGTGCATTGGGCCAGTTATATACAGACATGAGTCCAACATAGTACTAAATCAGGCTTGGACTAATCTGAATCTTGCAGTCTGATAATTAAACTCTGATGGGTACGTCACATACATCATATTTAACTTTGAAAATGACAAAAGCAAAGTAGCAAACACCATTTGTTTCGTACAGATCCTTTCCCAAAAACTCTGAACAATGAAAGTGAAATTTTGTTATTTATTTTTATAAAAGAAAAAAAATTCATTTTCAGTATCTGAATGTTCTCCATTTCTTACACAATATGCAAATTTATAAACAAAAAGAAAAAGAAGATGCAAACACAATCATTTTTGCAAAAGCTATGAACTATTAATGGTTTGATGAAATAGTGAATAATTTAACAGTTGAAAGTAATTTTTAAAGGTATTCTACAATTTCTGGCTGACGTAACTATTTCTATGACCAGTGGTTTAAAAAAAAAAAATACCATGGTAGCCCAGATTTAGTGGGCTAGATTTGGAGTTTAGTTGGGCTTTATTCTAATATGATTATTTAGAGTTGGACCTGTTTTGGTAGGACTTGTAAACTGGGCCTGTTCAGCTCAACCCATGTATGTTTTCTTAAAGCTTGAGTACCACACTGTAGTGGTTCCTATATTCATAATTTCCTTTTCTTTTTAAGCAAGGTTGACATAATCGGAAGTCTAGGTAAAATTATTTTGGGATCCGTAAATTCGGAATAGTAGAATCGTAAAATTCTATCCAAACTTATTGATTTTTTAAAAAAATATTAAATATTAAATATTTAATTCAAATGTCTAAATTATATTAGAATTTTCAAAATTTTCTAGTACATTGGGCCTTTAAATGTTTTCTCATAAATTTAGGCCTATATTGGAATATTGGACTAAATTATTAAGCTTTTGGGCATTTTATATGAATGGTTTAACCATCCAACAATTATTTTAACGTAGTAGAATCGTATAAAATCATAGCAGAATCGTAGAATCTATGTTTTTAAGATGATATTTGCTGAAATTGTAGTATATGTATGATACTGATAATGTGTTTATGTAACTGTCGTGAAATTGGTAAATTCTAAATATGAATTATTTTTTAATAATGAGTAACAATGTATCTATGTGATATTAATAAACATCTAATGAAGTGATTTTTCCATCATAATACATTGATTATTTAAAAAATCACATAATTTTTTTGAAAGGTCTTTCACACAGTAAAAGTTATCTATTACTATCAGTTTAGCTTATTTGATCAAATTTTGAGTCATTAAAAATCTATTTAAAACGACTAAATATAATGTAGTGGTGAAGGATTAAAAATGTGGTGTCATGAATTATTGTCTTAACTTGAATTGATATGACCATATAAATAGAGTATTAGCATCATGTAGTAATTTTCTAGAATTTATGATTGCCTACAAAAAATAAAAAAATATTCTACCATTATAATATTTAGGGTAAATACCACTGACACCCCCACAAAGATACCCTAATCCCACACAGACCCCTCGATATTCACTATTCTCACTCGAACTCCCTCAAAATTGAATTTTGTCCCACAAAGACCCCCTCCGTCTCCACGCTCTTAAACTGTGCCGTTAACCACCCTGTGAATTGTCTATTTTGCCCTCAAAATGATATAAAATGACTTGCATATCCTTCTTCTTCTTCAATTTGAGCATCCCAAAACCCTAATCCTAATTTATATATAGAGAGAGATTGGAAGTGGGAAATTGGGAGAGAGATTGAAGATGAGGATTGTATATATTGCATACCCATATATACATATATATATATATATATATATGTTGCTATATATACCTATATACCCGTGTATATATATATATAACAGCTATATACCCGTATATATATATATGTTGCTATATACCCGTATATATATATATGTTGTTATATATACCCATATATACATATATATACCCGTATATATATATAACTGCTATATATACGTATATATATGTATATACGCTGCTATATGTAGCTGCTATATTGAGAGAGAGGAGAGGGGAAAAGGAGAGAGGAAGAGGAAGAAGGAGAGGAGGAAGAAGAATATTTTGGTAATTTCCTACAAAAATATTAATAAATCTGACTGCAGGGGGTCCGAATGGGAATAGTGAATATCGAGGGGATCTGTGTGGAATTAGGGTATCTTTGAGGGGGTGTCAGTGGTATTTACCCTAATATTTATTTAATTTATATGCTAATAAATGTTTTGCAACATTTGTAGAAGTTTAATTTTTAAAAAAATAAATTACTAGAAATATCAAGATACACTAAAAAAAAGAAAAAGAAAAAGAAAATCAATCTAAAATTATCCTATATGATTTGAAATATTTATCAAACACACGAAAAAAAATCTAAAATCGAAATAAAGGAAAAATTGATTGCGGTGGTAAAATCTCGTTGATATAGAAGTTTATAAAACTAGAGAGGAGGCGGGCCTAATTTGCAATATCACAAGGGGGGAAATTGTAATTCACCCTAGAAGTTTATAACTAACACACTGTGATATCGTTGACCTACCGAACGACTCCCAATCATGGACCCCAAACCCCCTCCACCGTCGATCCTGAACCATCTGATCAAAGCCGACACCGCCGTCTCCCTCCACCTCCACAACGCCGCCCAACCCCTCTTCCCGCGCTCCCTCCTCAAAACCCTAGAAATCTCCGGCGACGGCCGCCTCTTCTTCCCCGTCACCATCTCCCTCCTCCTCTCCCCTCTCGCCACCACCTCCCCCTTCCTCCGCCTCTTCCTCGCCGACCTCCTCGTCGGCGCCGCCGTGGACCTCCTCCTCGTCGGCCTCATCAAGCACCTCGTCCGCCGTCCTCGCCCTGTCTACAACCGCGGCATGTTCCTCACCTTGGCCGTCGACCACTGGTCCTTCCCCAGCGGCCACTCCTCTAGGGTTTGCTTCGTCGCTGCCTTCTCGTGCCTTTCGGTGGAGTCGATCCGATTGGCTATCGAGGAGCTGAAATTCGCGGGTAATCGATTTGGTGGTGATTGGATTGATGGTAAGAGAGTTGGTTATGTTGTGTTGATTGTGTGCTTGTGGTCTGTTCTGACTTCGATTTCTAGGGTTTTTCTTGGGCGCCATTTTGTGTGTGATGTCATTGCTGGTGCTTTTTTGGGTATTGTTGAAGCTCTATTGGTATTTCACTACCTGAATTATTCGATTTTGAGTTCAATTTTGTGATTGTAGCTCAATTCTCATTGTAATTGTTCCATTTATTTTCCAAATTATTGAAACTGGACCCTTTTTATCTTATTTCAGTATACTATAATGAATTGTAGGTGACAAATTAATGAAAAATTATTAGTTCTTTGTAACACTATAATGTGGGTTATGGGATCATATGAACCACAGTATATATAGTAATGGACTAATTATATCGAGATGTAATGATGCAAGTGTGGCTAGTTTTTGGAAAATATTGAATCTTTGGAGGTAAGAAGGAAAGAAAAATCCAATCTAGTTGGCTTAGTTTTGGAAAACTTGGGGTTGGGTGCATTCCCGATTCCCACTAACAATTCATTGGAATCACGAACGCCAACATAGTTCGAGTATTAATCTGTGACTGGTAAATTGGTAATGACGCTTAACATCTCTACTGGCTAGTTAGTCTGTTTGTATTTGGTTTTCAAGTTCCAAATTAATGGCATATGTATATCCATCTAATGGCGCAAATTAGTTAACAATTAGGGACGAAATGTAAGTTGCCTCTCTTTAGGTATGGGCATTAGGTGCATTGCCTTTCTTTACGTTTTCAGGCAAATGTTTACAGTTTGACATTTAGCTCGGATAATCACCTAAAACATAGGCTACACTTGCATAAGGTGCCTGTACGCACAACTTCTATACATCGTGCATACATTTAACTTTCGGCTGTGAGCCTTAAAACATCGATCCTTAGAAGATTACTTAAGTTTACTTTTAAAGAAAATATCTTTGTTAGATTTATGGTTGATATTCACCGGTTTGTTTTTCATTGTTGATAATGAAGTTTGAAGAGAAACACACACATAGATACTAACAATGTGATGATTTAAGCTGCACTCATGCTTATCTACATAATAATGTCTAGAAAGAGGCTCTAAGCTTTCTTTTATTTGCAGTAGCATAACTACTTCACACACATAATATTGATTTGGTTTTATTTAACTTTAGCCAGCAGTTGTATGAGCAGCAACAATTACAGTTTGAGTTTTTGTTATCCTTGCTTGCTTTTTCTTAGCACTCTTGTAGAAAGTACCGTTTTGTAAACAAGATCACTTGTTCTTTCAGGGATTGTATTTGTTCCAAAAACATATTAGACATCGTTTTGGGTGGCACATGTTCTTCGTAGAGGTGGTTTCAAGATTCGTAGTTTTCCAGTCAATAATTGATCGGATATTTGGCAAATTCATCACTTTCTTTGGTCGTCCTTATCAGTTTGGCTTAAGGTGCGAAGTAGTTTCTTGGTGTTCAAACTAATTTTTCATGTTATTAAGGAATAGAGTTTGATAATAGTTCACTCACCTTTCATTTTCTTCGACATGTATGTGTGTGAGGAGGATTTGTAGTATTTCTTAGGATTATGACTTTTTTTATTTCTCTGAAGAAAATGGTCAAAGTGAATTGTTTTATGGCAACAATCTCAAACAAAAAACTTATACCTCCAGAACATTTTTAATCAATATGCAGTGACATCAGAGAAGCCATTAGGATGCAAGGGACCTGTGATTTCTAAAGTGGATAATTATCATGCAACATTCGCAAGAGATTCATGGAATTTTCTCCAATGGGTGTACTTTTAAAGATTTAAGGTCATGTTTGGATTGATTTTTCAAATACTATTTTTGGCTTCCTGGAGGGAAAAGTTGTATTGCACGGTGTTTGACAAAAAATTTAGAAGAACTTTTGGACCTTGAAAGAGTGTTTTAAAGAAGCTGGGGGTACCAGCTTCTCAAAACAACTTTTCATTCTCTTTTTTCTTATGCGGAAAGCCAAAACAGAAGCTATGCCAGGGCTAAATGTATAGTAATGATTAGAAATTTCCCTGTTTAAGCAACAAAGAAATCATAAATTGATCTCTGTTGATGGTTTCTCAGGGGACTAGAAAATCTTGTTGAGTTTGGCTTGGAATGGTTTCCATCACAAGCAACCACAATATAATCTTATCTTAGTGGTGCCTAATGTTGAACCAAGTAATGAAGTCTATCCTAATTATGAGTCTTAATATTCTTCTTCTTTTGTGAAGGCAATAAAAATGTCAGTGCTTCTGTCAAGTCATAGAATCAGAATCACTTTTTCATTCCCTAGGATCACTACTAAATTGGCTTTTGGTTTGATGCATCACAATCCACAGCTCCTTCCTTGGCATATCAATCTGATAATCCATCTTATCAGAGTATACATGGCATTATTTGTCTGAAGAAATAGAATTTGATTGAGGCATGTTTGGAGATAGACAAAGTCAGGAGCTCTCAGAAAAAGTCAGTGGTATACAAACAGTAGTGCACAATCTAACTTATGTTTTGTTTGGGAGTGTTGGAGAATATTATTGTAAGATTGATTGAAGTCTAAAATCACTTATTGACTTTTGTTTTATTGGAGTAATTTATGGACTGATTCTAGTAATCCTCCATTGTTATGTTTCTATATTTATTAAATTATTTCACTTATATATATAGTAGAGATTATTGTAATGAAAATCAAGAGAGAATGTAATGGAAGAGTTGTAGTCCTTTGGACTTCGTGTGTTATTTTCTGTTCTTTTTCCTTTGTTATCTCTCTTCAAATTGTTCAACACGGAGTATATCCACTTTTGATCGATCATTAAGGCCATGTTTGTTTACTGGTTATGATCCCATTTTTCTAGCCTAGTCATGATTTTTTGAGACCAGACCATGTTCGTTTTGCTTTGGTCTCAAAAAATATAACCAGACCAAGTTGGACCAAATTAAACCAAAATGATCCTTTTTAGGACCACAATTTTTTGTGGTTCTATTTCGTCTGGTTACAAAATCTATCCAAAATCTAACCAAAATGTTCTCCAATAATTGAACCACATCTAACCAATATATAACAAAAACAGAAAAATAAAATGAATAATAAATAAAATGAATTAAATAATACATAAATAAATTAATTAATAAATAAAATATATTTATAAATTAATACAAAATAAATGAATAAATAAAAATAAATTATATTTATGAATAAAATAATAAATAAAAATAAAAATAAAATAAAATATATTTAGGAATAAAATAATAATATAAATTATAAATTAAATAAAATATATTTAAAACTTAATATAAATAAATGAATAAAAAAATATATTTATAATAAATATATATAACAATAAATAATAATATAAATAATAAAATCTATTCATAAATTAATTAAACGAATAAATAAATAATAATAAATTATAAATTAATAATATAAATAATAAATAAAATAAAGCATATTTATAAATAAAATAAAAATAATTAATAATAAACAAAATTAATTAAATAATACATAAATAAATAATAAGCAAAATGAATTAAATAATTCAAACATAATAATAATAAATGATTAAATATAATAATAAAAAAATAATAAATAATATAAATAATAAATGAATAAAATATATTTAAAATTAATTAAAATTAATAAAAATAAATGAATAAATAATAATATAAATAATGAATTGAATGAATCATATTTATAAATAAAAAATTAATAATAAACAAAATGAAATAAATAATACATAATAATAATTAATGAATTAAATAATGAACAAAATAAATAAAATTAAATGAATTAAACAATACTTAAATTAATAATAAATTAATAAAAATAATTTTAGAGACAAATACAAATAAATGAATAAAAAAATGAATTAAATAATATATAAAAATAATAATAAATAAATAAATAATAAGAAAAATGAATTAAACAATACATAAAATAATAATAAATAAATAAATAATAATAAAAATGAATTAAATAATACATAAAAATAATAATAAATGAATAAAGGGTTAACTTCATTTACACCCCTTGAGGTTTGTCCTATCATCACTTACACCCCATCAGGTTTGCATATCTTCATTTACACCCCCTCTAATTACTATTCATTTGACTTTGGTCAAAATTCTAGTGAAATATCCAAATTACCCTTCCATTAATCTTATTCAAATTTTAAAAAAATTATTGTTTTATATGTACAAAAATATAAAAAATGCAACAGAAGGTGGGCAAAAAAACCATTTAAGCAGATTACTAGTATAGAAATCCACACCAATTTCATTCAAATCAATGTCTGTACACCCAATTGTGAGCAGCATCAACAAATATTTGGTCAACGCTTTCATCCCTACAGATTTTGACCAATTCCTTCACCGGAATCACCACACTCGGCATCGAGGTGATGTGGTCGATCACCACTAACCTAACCCTATGACCGTTCGATTTTCCCTTTTCTAGGGCTTTTCGAAACTCATTGATAATTTCAGAATTTGAGTTCACCAGAAAAGGTAATTCGACTTCGATTACCCAACCACCGGCGCTGGAAACGTAGGTCTGGACGGACTTTTTGACGGCACCGTAGGCGTAGTGGAGCATGACGGCGGCGACGCCCTTATGGAATTTTCCCTCGGTGAAGGCGCGGCCGGTCTGCTGGAGGACGATGGCGGCGGCGGTGGTGGCGTTGTCGACGAGGGAGATCTCATCGACGTGGTCGGCGTTGACGAGGTCCTTGATTAGGGTTCGTGTTTTGAGGATCGAGGGTTGGAGCTGGTTGAAGTAGAAGTCGTCGGGTTGCCGGAGGTAGCGGAGCTGTAAGTAGATGATGGTGGCCGGACATGAACCGAAGCTACCGTTGTTGATTCGCGCCACGGTGGGGTCGTGGTGGGTGAATTCGGATTCGAGCTCGTCAGCGGAGATTAGGGTTAGCTTCGCCTTTTTGCTGGGTGTGTGATTTGGGGTGTCGACGGTGGTCGTGGTGGTCGTGGTGCCGTTTTTGGCGGGAGTGTGGTGGTGGAGGGAGGCCATGGACGACGGAGGAGGAGAAAGAGCGAGTGAGAGGGGTTAAACTGATAAATTTCATTTTATTTTGTTGTTATCCTTTTATTGAAATAGTTATATGAGGGGTAGAATAGGAATTAATGCATTTTATTGGAAGGGAAACTGATAAACTAAAGCAGGGGGTGTAAATGAATTGAGTTAGGTAAAGCAGGGGGTGTAAATGAAGTTAACCCATGAATAAATAATAATATTAATAATAAATTAATAAAATATATTTATAAATTAATTAAAATAAATGAATAAATAATAAATTAAATGAATTATATTTATAAAAAAATTGAATAATAAACAAAATTAATTAAATAATACATCATAATAATTAATAAATTAAATGAATTAAATAATAAACAAACTAAATGAAATAAAATGAATTAAATAATACATAAAAAAATACAATAATAAATAATAAATTAATAAAATATATTTATAAACAAATAAAAATAAATGAATAAATAATAATAAATAATAAATAATAAACAAAATTAATTAAATAATATATAAAATTAATAATAAATAAATAGTAAATGATAAATAATATTTTTTTTAAAAGCCAAAATATCATAATGCATTATTTTCATGTTATCGACAATTGAAGTTGTTATGTAATATTAGGCCATGTTTGTTTACCGGTTATGGTTTCATATTTCCGGTCTTGTCATGGTTTTTTGAGACCAAACCATGTTTGTTTTGTCTTGGATTCAAAAAATATAATCAGACCAAATTGATCCAAAATGACCTTTTTTAGGACCACAACTTTTAGTGGTTCTATCTGGTCTGGTTATAAAATCTATCCAAAGTCTAACGAAAATGTCCTCCAATAATTGAATAACATCTAACAAATATATAACCAAAACACAAAAATAAAATAATAAAAGAATGACTAATAAATAAAATGAATTAAATAATACATAAAAATAAAAATAAATAAATAAATATAATAATAAATAAATCAATAAATAATAAATTAATAAAATATATTTATAAATTAATAAAGATAAAATATATTTTTGCATAAAATAATAATATAAATGATAAATTCAATAAAATATATTTAAAAATTAATATAAATAAATGAATAAAAAATAAACAAAATAATGAATAATAAAATATATTTATCAATTAATTAAACAAATAAATAAATAATAATAAATGATAAATTAATAATATAAATAATAAATTAAATAAAGCATATATATAAATAAATTAATAATAAACAAAATGAATTAAATAATACATAAACAAATAATAAATAAATAAATAATAAGCAAAATGAATTAAAAAATTGAAAAATAATAATAATAAATGAAAATATATATTTAAAAATTAATTAAAATAAATGAATAAATAATAATATAAATAATGAATTATATTTATAAAAAAAATGAATAATAAACAAAATAAATAAATAATACATAATAATAATTAATGAATTAAATAATGAACAAAATAAATTAAATAAAATGAATTAAATAATACATAAAAATAATAATAAATAATAAATTAATAAAAATAATTTTAGAGTCAAATAAAAATAAATGAATAAATAGTAATAAATAATAAAAAAATGAATTAAATAATATATAAAAAAATAATAAATAAATAAATAATAATAAAAATGAATTAAATAATACATAAAAATAATAATAAATAAATAAATAATAAGAAAAATGAATTAAATAATACATAAAAATAATAATAAATGAATAAATAATAATATAAATAATGAATTAAATGAATTATATTTATAAAAAAATGAATAATAAACGAAATTAATTAAATAATACATAATAATAATTAATTAATTAAATTAATTAAATAATACATAAAAATAATAATAATAAATAAATAAATAATAAGTCAATAAAATATATTTATAAACAAATGAAAATAAATGAATAAATAATAAACAAAATGAATTAAATAATATATAAAAATAATAATAAATAGTAAATGATAAATAATAATTTTTTTTAAAAGCCAAAATATTAGAATGCATTATTTACATGTTATCGACAGTTGAAGTTGTTATGTAATATTAGTGCGTGACTTGTGAAATTTGTGTTATCATAATTTTTCTATAATAAAAATTATGGTTTATATAAACCTATTTGTTGTTATATTTGATAATTAGAGTGCAATAATCATGCACTAAGAAATTTTTACAAAACCAATATAACATTATTATGTAAGAAATACATAATAAAAATCAATCAAAAAGACTTTAACAAATGTTTATAAATTAAATGTGTGGGTTTTAAGGTTATTACATCATATAAAGTATATTCAATATTTTCATAATTTACTAGAAATTTAAGATCAGACCATTTTGCCAAACAGGGTCTGGTTCAAAGAAGTTTGGAACCAAACATTTTGTCAAACATGGTTTGGTTCTAGTTTTCTCAGACCAAGACCATTAGACCAGATCGCTTACCAAACATAATTTCAAAACATCACCCAGATCGGACCAGAGGTAACCGGACCAAACCGGTTACCAAACGGGGCCTTAGTGTGTGACTTGTGTATAGTAATTTTTGTATAATAAAAAACGTGGCTTGTATAAACATATTTGTTATTATATTTGATAATTGGAGTGCAATAATCATGCACTAAGAAATTTTTACAAAACCAATATAACATTATTATGTAAGAAATACATAATAAAAATCAATCAAAAAGACTTTAGCAAATGTTTACAAATTAAATGTGTGGGTTTTAAGGTTATTACATCATATAAAAGTATATTCAATATTTTCACAGTTTACTAGAAATTTAATATAAGACCAGTTTGTCAAACAGAATCTGGTTCAAAGAAGTTTAGAACCAGACAGTTTGTCAAACATGGTCTGGTTCCAGTTTCTTCAGACCAAACCGCTTACCAAACAGAATTTCAAAACATCACTCAGACCAGACCAAATCGGACCAGATGTAACTGGACTAGACCGGTTACCAAATGGGGCCTAAAGGTCTACCTGAATAGGGTTATGGAGTATATTGAGATCCAATTGCTTTTGAGTTGGTTATTGCATAGCTCTTGGGCTCTTTGAGTAAGTAGACAGTTGAGAATATAAAAGACAGATCGGTCCTCTAGATGGGCCACTAAGTTCATTTCATTTATTAGCTTATTTTGGTATGATTGGTTATTAGTTCTTTTCATTCATTCCACTCTTTTGGTAAACTAAACATGTTAAGCCCTGTCTTCATATTCTTAAACATCTCTTTTGATCCTAAAGTTTCCTGGTTTGATGGACTCCCGCCATTATTGTTATTTGTTGTATATTGGCAATGCTTTTCAATGAACTCACGTGAAATTTGAAAAACACAAAGTAGTAAACCCATGTTCTTCATAAATTAGTTATTACTTATCGGATAAGGGTGGTGTTTTGATTGATTGATTGTTGTGTTTGAGTGGTAATTACAGTTACAGGAACAGCCAACTACTTTTTCATTCCCTAGGATCACTACCGCACCATTTAAAAATAATATGGTCATGGGAGTTGGAAAAAAAAAAACTTTTATGAGACGGGTCGGTTTTAGGAATTTTTCCATTAGAGAACCGCCCCGTCCCAAATTATATAATAATTATATAATTTTTTTTAAATTTTTAATATCAAAATTATATAAATTATATATATATTTACAATTTTTTATATAAAATTATACTAATATCCTTAAATAAACTAATTATTGACTTACCTACCCTCTATATATACACTAAACCTAATTATTTAATGTGTTATTGTTGACTAATATTTTATGTGATTTCTTATCAAAGTTTGTTGATTTATATTTGAATTATTTATTGGTTTAAAACTATTAAATTTAATTTTGTTTTAGGAATTATTATAATTAAATTAATCATATAATTGTTTGTTTTGATTATTAATCATACTGTTATGATAAATTATTTGTTGTTAGGAATAAAAATAAAAATACACGATTTAATGAGACGGTTAAAGGGAACGTGGGTGACGATGCGTGGCGATTATGGGAATAGGGATAAAAATTTTATGGGTAATGAGAATTTTAATTATAGGTTTTGAGAAAACCGCAACGATCCCTAACTTTGACAGCTATTGTTAAAAATGGTGAAGATTATTATAGTTGTAGTAAAATATGCAGCAAATGAAAAAGAAGAGGTTGGATGTCTCTTCCCGTGACTTGACATGTGGGGTGGTTGCTTGATAGCCTAAAGGGGACCAGAAGGACTAATTGTTGTTTGACTCAAGAAGGATATAACTTCATGTAGTTGGCTGTTCCTGTAACTGGGCATATATATCATTATTGTTCAACTGTCTATTTCTATTGTTTGTTGATAAAAAAATTACAAAAAATGTCGTCCATGTCCCTTTTTTGAAATTGTGTACACGTTTACTGTGCAAATTTTATTGCTATCTAGCTGTTCTTTAGAATTTGAAGACAACCCTTGTCCTCATATTCTGTTAGCTATAGCTTTCTTGAAAGAGAAACGCACACTACTGAGAGTCGTGTATGGTCTTCTTTTAAGCCTGTGACATTGTGCTTTTATGGCTGGTCCCCTAGCCATTCAATATTTTTGGAGATAGATTTGTTTGTTACCAGTTGCTTAGATAGCTATGGTCATTAGGTTGGAAGAGGACCCCCACCCCACCTCTTCCTTTGCGGTGCCCAATGTGAGCCTGGTGCTGGGGTCTGTGCACCAAGAGAGCGCCGTTATGACCTTTGGTGCACCGGATAGACAGGATAGGTGTGATGGATTGTTCTCCCACATCGGCTCATGTGACCAGGAAGCACCTAACTTGTCACAATAGGACAATATCTAAGATATTAAGAGCAAGTAAATGGTTGTGCCAACATGGGTGCTATATGTAACAGGTCAGATGTTTCGCAGTTTAACCCAAAAGCTTAAGTTATGTATGAGGCTAACATTCATTAATTTTTATACCTATTTACTTTTTTATCCAGATCCGATGTGGGACAAATGGGCACATCTAACAATCCCCCATTTCATTTGAATTCGCACAACATCCTCGTTGCGACCTGACCGCCTTGCCCTGCCCTGCCTGCCCATCTTGGACCCGGACTCAACCCGGGTGGTGGGGACCCAAGCGTAACAGGTCGGATGCTTCACAATTCAACCCAAAAACTTAAACTATGTGTGAAGCTAACATCCACTTATTTTTATACTCCATTTACTTTCTCATCCGGATCCGATATGGGACAAATGAGTACCTCTAACCGTATCCATTTAAGCCCCTGTACTCCCAAGATAAAATTCATACATTCTTGTTAGCATCAAGTGTTATCTATTGTTACATAGGTCATTTTCATGTGGCTGCTCTTGTAATTTGCATTGAAGTTATGGTACTACATTTGTTCGGGTGATATCTCCTCTATTTTTCATAGCACACAGAGAAAACGTGTCTTATCTATTTGGAAAAAAGAAGGAACAGAGGTTGGACCAGCCCAAAAAATTGAATGCTGAGTCATGTTTATGGTCATGGTCAAGGCTTGTGATTGTGACCTATCTTTCTTCTGGCAAGAGCCAAGCAGAGAAGCCTATTGAGTAATGCTGAACTCAATCTCAACTACTAGCTTGTGACTTGTGAGGGTAAGCCCAGCCAGACAGTGGTACAATCATGTGAGTCTGTATAGGTGGGTTTGTACTAATATTAGATTTTTCTTGGTTGTGGCCAGTTTTTATGAACTGTATTTTGGACATAATGCTTTACATATATACATATATATATATATATATATATATATATATATATATATATGTGTGGATACTTTGAATAGTATACTTGAGTGTGTGTTTTTTTAAAACAGGAGGGTAAGGACCACTGAACCAAATCTTGATAATTTGGAGGGTTGGATTTACCTGTCTCAATATATTTACCAGTTGATGACTGTCACATAGAACATGGGCAGAGAGATTCAGATGATGACGGAAGAAATTGAAGAGATGAAGACAGATGACCTTGTGGGTCTGTCCTCTTATTACCCACCAGTTTTATATGATTAATAAAGCTTTGGTCTGGTCAGGTGCTTCCTTCTCTGTTTTGTGTGGCTATAGTTTTGTTGCTTCTTCCTTCATTTTGTGTGGCTATTTTTGTTTTGTTTTTACCTTTTTTTTTATTCTTTTGAGATTTTCTGCTGTAGTATTCCCCTGTAGTTTTTCAACCCATAGACAATGTTTCAACCATGGTTGGACGTATCTATCGATTGATTCTTTACGTATTGTTCAATTCGATTCGTATTATTCTATCTTTACGTATTGTTTGATTCGATTCGTATTATTCTTTTTATAATTTCGATATTGTTACATAACATCAATATTTATTCCGTTTGTAACAGTTTTTTAAATGTGCATTGGTATATAATTATAAATAAAACGATATGTTCTGAGCTTAACTGGTTATATAGTATCAAACCACAGTGATGGTGATCTCGGTGGTTGCAACGTAGTTATCTTAGAAGAGTCTATAACTAAAGGCTAAAAAACATGATACCAAACAGTTCTTCTATAAGATTTCTTGTTTATATGGCATTGTCAGTACTTTGTATTTGTAAATATTATTCAAAAGTTTTAAATACAATTCAAAAGTATTATTTCGGAGCATTGCTTTTTAACTTGTAAATGCATATTATTAAGTCGTACTTTGCTGCTTTAGAATATTTGATTTATTTTAGGGTAATTTTCACAAAATCTCTAGGTTTTAATTTTTAATCAAATAATCTTCTAACCCCTTAAGGTTCCAATTTTCCAAATATGTTCAGATACCCTCCTTTTCCGTTTAGGTGATCATTTTTTAAAAAGAACACAAATATATGCAACCTTCTAATATAATTAATAAGAATTTTTTATATATATATTTGTTAATTTTATATATTTTTTAAACTTTTAAAATTAAATAATATCACCCTAAAGTTAAAATACAAAAAATATATTTCAAAAATAATTGATTTATTATTTATTGTATTTATTATGAGTATTTCAAAACTAGAATTATTAATATAAGATAGCAAAAAAAAAGAGACAAACTTTGAGCCTAATTAAAAATATATTATTATTTTTTATTATTTGTTTTTTCAATTGTGCTTATTAAATTTTCATAGACTATGTTTATGTCATTTTTTCCAAAAAAATACTTCCCATATAATTAATGTAATTCGTAGAGAAAGAGATGTTTGAAAATTCTAATTAATTGAAAAAATTTATCATAAAAGTCCCTCAAAGGTAATATGGGTATTTAAGAAAATTAAGGTACATCAAGGGCAAAATGGAGGCAAAAAAAGCATGTGACACCGTCCTACTGGAAAAGTGATCACCTGGACCCAGAAGGAGGTATATGAGCATATATATGAAACCTTCAAGGATTTTTTTTAACCGAAGGGGTTATTTGATTAAAAATTGAATCATTAGGGAATTTTGTGAAACTTTATTCTATTGGGAAACCAATTTTTACCAACTTTGAATAGAATTAAGGAGTATCTGTGGGCCACCCTCTAGTACCAAATAAACATTGTATCATATTTTGTTTTAATTATACTTACCTCCGAAAAAAAAGTAAGGCAAAAAAAAAAAATGACTGGTTAAATATACGCTTGATAAAATTCCTATTAAAAATTTATAGAAAGCTATTTTGATGTTTATTAAATAATTTCTTCTTTCTTTTTTTCTCTCCAATTATGCTAAAATATGGTACAAAAGGGTCACAAAATAGTAAGCAATAATAATAAATAAAATGAAATAAACTTGTGATTGAGCACCATGCAACGTGTATCAGCATTCTGCCTGTTCTCGTTGTACTAGATTCTCTGCACATATGTAGTTGATTTGATGTAATGTCCTGCAACCATATTTTGCACGCATCGCTTCATATCACCAACGACTTTGGATGGTAATTCATTTTTACTGGGCATTTTTATTATTGTTCTTGAATAAAAATCTAGAGTATTCATGAAGTACAAGTTAGGTCAATGAAAAAATGGTATACATATTGATAACATTTTTAGAAACTGTCAATATTGTTATGCAATATAGATATAGATAGATATTTATTCAATACTTATTTTTTAAATTAATATTATTCGAGTTTGTATTATTATTCCAACGACTAAAAATAATATCATATAGGACAGCGAATTTTTTTTTAAAATGAGTATGGTATGCACCACGGTACCCATACCCCTAGCATGGCCATTTTTGCATGATATACGCCTAAAAAGGCCTATCAAATTTGGACAGTCTGGATCTATAGCTATTGTACCCTTGTCACATGCCAACATCAAATCAATGTCTTGCAACCAAAAATTAAACTTAAAAAATAAAATTAAACTCTTAACTTGGCATCGAAAAGATTATATTGTATGGGTTGGAACATGTTGTGCTGGAGAGGGCCACATTTGATTTGATATAAATTGAATTGATAGAGGTAATACTATATAATGCTCCATGGGTTGAGGACTTTAGGAGAGGTTTGGGGGCCATTTTTTTTTTTTTAGTGCTTTAGTGAGTTGTAACCCAATTGAAAATTGGTCATGGTCTCCACTAATTGACACTTTTAGAACATGGTTGCAAGTAAACATAGTTTCAATTCAATGCTCAATCTTGTGAAAAACATCTCAATTTGCATTGTTCATTTGTACTACACCCAATATATATATACATATATAGATATGTATATATATGTGTATCTATCAAGAAAAGCAAATAAAAATATGTTAGAACTTTTCTTAATTCCGTCTTCTAGATCTCTAACTGGTTTTAAACATTTTTATATAATATATTTATATATATACACATGTATATATGTGTGCGCGCATATACCTTGTCCGTGATTATTCGTGTCCAACAAATCTTGCATAAAGCTACTTGTATTTATGCATTAAAGTAATACAACACATTGTTCCATAACACTTGGAAATGATGCAATCCCACTCTGTTGGCTTCCAATATTTATATATATATATAGCAAAAGCTGTTTCATTCCTGAATATACAAACATAAGTTATACTATTTCTTAATTAGATTTTTGGGCAAAAGGTGAGATATTCTGTTTTCAAATTAATACTCCTATATATATATAGAAAATGTACTATTGTGCTTTAGCAAAAGAACCCTACAACTGAATTTTATTGTTTATATATAACAAAATTACTAACCGTGATATGTACTAGTGTCCTGGTGTGAGAATAAAATAGGTGTTTTTTCGGTCATGGTTCGGTGACATCATATACTCTCCTAGTGGATCCCCACCATCATTTTGGCTTCTTCAATATTTAAATATCCCACTATATATCTTATTTTCTTGAAAGAAAAATATCAGAATAAAAAATACTTGTGTTTTTTCAATTAGTCGTATTATAATGTTGTTTTTGGGTCCAACAAAATAACATGTAAGCTTCTCCTAAATATGTGTGTTTTAATGTAATTTTTTTGGTTTAACAAGTAAAATCTAACTTCCTTGTGAAAGTAAAAAAGCAGGGTTAGAAGCTCTTAAACGAGTTAAATATGTGTGTTTTAATGTAATTTTGTTTGGTTTAATAAAATTATGAGTACTATCCGGAGAAAGCTCTTATCTTTACAGTTAAATGCAGGGAATGCTTTTTCGCGACCACTACTCTTGAAAGTTTATATATATTTTTAATTTCAGCAGTATCAGCTGAAATTATAAAAAAAACAAAGTTTTGTTCGTATCAACGACAGTGGTATTGGCAAAATTGATATTAGCCACTATATTCACCCCAGTCGCTACCATTTGGATTTCAGCCACTTTGGTATCAGCAACAGTGGTATTGGCCAAATTAATATCAGCCATTATATATCACCCCAACCGCTGCTATTTGGGTATCGGCCACTTTTGTTCCAGTGGCAGTGGTATTGGCCAAATTGATATTAGCCACTATATTCACCCCAGCCGTTACTTTGGTATCGGCCAGATTAGTATTAGCCGATACCACTTTGTTTTTCTCAACCGATGGTGAACTGGCCATTGGCTCTCCGTGTCTCGAATGACTGACGAATCTTTTCTTCAACAAATCGCTCTTGTTTTACTGTAGCCAAATTAGCTTGAAACTCAATTCGATCTACTTGTTGTTCGTGAATCAATACCCTCAATCGATGTAAGGTTTCACCAAAGACTGTCTGTGGTGGCATGTCGCAATCCTTTCGGCTACCTAGTGGGGTCCCACCAAGCGTGTCAAAATATGTTAGCTCCAAAAATAATAATCGACTGAATGACTAGGCCGATTCTCTTTTTTTTCGTGAGATGTAGGCATGCCAGAACCGGTGACGGAGTTCAACCGGTTCAAAAAGAATAATTTATTTGTCTCTTTTGAACAAAAGGGATAAAATCAGGCAATTTACGAAAGAGATAACTCAACTCTCGTGAAGGATTCCGATTATCTCAATAAAAAGGACTTTCGGTAACCGAGAATAATAGAAAAGAATTGAGAATGCAATTGCGATTGCAGAATTTGAATTATGAGGAATTAAAATAGTGCATGAAAAAAGTAAATGGGAATGTAAAGGTGGGGCAAGGAATTGAAAAGATACGGTAATTAAAAATAATAAAATATAATAAAAATAAAGACTGTTATTGTAGGAGGAACATTTTTGTGTTTGGTGTTAGACCCTAAAAGAGAGGTATGCATTCTTTATTTATAGAGAGAATGTATTAAAAGATAACTCCTAATAAGATAAAATAAAGGGTAAATAGCTTAACACCCCTCCAAGTTTACTCTATTTTCTTACTATACCCCCTCAACTAAATTTAACCCCCTAAACTTTCATTTTTTTGCACCATGGGCTTGCCCTCCAAACTTTTTACCCTTTTGCCCTCCAAACTTTTTATATCTCCACCTTGCAATTTAACTCTCTTATAGGGTAAAGTGCAAAAAACCAATTTGCATATTCTATTATAAAAGACTATCATACCCTTACTATTATATTTCTTAATTCTTTAAATTACAAAATTATTATTTATTTTAGTTATAATATTAATTCTATCATTTACCTTTAATGTATTAGACTAAATATACTCTCAAATGCTAAAAATAAATAAATAATAAGTTTTAATTATTTTATTTGTAAATCAATTAACTTGTTATTAAATTTTAGTTTGATTTAAATCATAAAACTCATTATCCTAATTAATTTTTTTTATGTCAAATGAAACTTTATTTTCATAAAAATATATTCATAAATAAATCACAAATTACTTAATAATAAACATATGTTAATTTTCTCATGTTATATATATATATATATATATATATATATATATATATATATATATATATATATATATATATACGGATGGCAACGGGTGCGGTTCTAGGCGGGTGTACCCTGCCCCGCCCCAACAACCATTAAGAAATCACCATCCCATCCCTGCCTAAAATTGGCTAAACGAGGTGGGAGGTCACCCCGTCCCCGTTGGATTTTTTAAAACCGTTGGATGCTCGCGGGTACCCGTTAACAACTGAAATTTTTGAATATTTCACTTTAAAATTAAAAAATTTCACAAAATCATATACTTTAAACACGAAATTCAAGATTATAGAAACTAAATAAACATCAAATTATCCAACAGTCCAAATTATAATACATTTTACGAAAAATAACAACAACAAAGAAGTTTGTCTAATATTACGTTCACTTCAATCTAGACAACAACAAAAATAAAATTTAGGATTAGTGGGTTAAACTTATTTTTTATTCTAATATGTATAAACGGGGCGGGGATACCTAAAACCGTCCCCGTCCCGTTTATGTGAGGGATTTTTCCCCAACTTCATCCCCACCCATATAGTATAAACGGGGCACCCAAAACCGTTATAAACGTGGAAGGGCGGGGCGGGGCGGGGCAAATTGTCATTCCTATATATATAACATGAGAAAATAAGTATATCGAATATTTCTACTCCAAAAGCTCTTATCGGTAAATCTCTTGTTTTCTCTTGTTCTTTGGTACTAGTTTTGGCTTTCTGGGTTTTAACTTCTATAGATGTTTAAAGCAATTGTCTACCTAGGTTTTTATTTTTATTTTTTGTCAAATTTAACTCTTACTGAGAAAAAAAGACCATCACTAAAACATCAAGCATTTTTCTAGAAAATGACTTCAGTGCCTTTTGTACACACAGAAATAGACAATAAAATGATGGTTGCAAATGTATTCTTTAAAGATTTAAACGTTTAATTGGTATCCCTTTAGTTGATTATCTATAATTTTTTAGGAAAAAAAACAAAATCAAGTGTTGTATAATTTGAAAGATGATAGATAGGGGATATGAGAGGAACAAGATTTAGGTCCAATTACAAGAAATGATTTTCAGTACCTGGGGTTTCAGATTTGGATATTATCATTTTTTTAATGTCTATGTCTTCTTTCCGATAATGAGTTTTATTTGCTTTACACAAGATGATGATTTACACAAGTATCAGTAATCTTCCGTTCCTTATATGGGTTATCCGTTGGGCGAAAACTCCAATTTCTTATATGGGTATCCGTTGGCCGAAACTCCAATCGTCCAGTGGACGATATTTATCAATTTACTCTTAAATTTTAATTTCACGTTTTGGCTCATTTAGGGTATTAACAAGGGGTTGAAATCTACCCTCCACCTCGTCCACTAGATACTTCAGCGGCCACCAATACCGGCGCCGATTTCAATTCCACATATTCTCTGTCCTTGCATCCTCTCGTTGATTGAGCACTACGGGATTCCGAGTTTGGGTAACTCTCCCTTGCAAGTGTATAAGTTTGTTTTATCATTAATCGTTGTTGCCTTTTTGGCTTAGGCCTTTTTAATTTTGTAACTCTTTCACACTGTAATTATTTTTATCTTAATACAATTTGCTTAAAATTTTGACAAAAAATGCAGGGTCGTCTGCAGAGTCAGCTAGGGCTTCCAAGCTAGAGGGGCCCAAAATTTTAAAAAATTATTATTGTTATTTGCTCCAACAAAATATTAAATAAACTAACCTATATTTAACCCAAATAAAAGTGTTTATATTAATTAAAATTTTAAATCTAACTAACAACAAACTCAAATAACGTCACATTTTAAACTATGTCCTCTCCTAATTTTAGGAATCTTAAGCCTTGTTTGGTAACCTGTCAAGTCAGGTTTGGTCTCTTAACTGAAAGTCTGTTTGTTAAGCGGTCTAGTCTGATGGTCTCGGTCTAAGAAAAATGAACCAGACCATTTATAAATATATTTAATTTAATTTATTATTTAGTATTTATTATTTTACTTAGTTTATTATTTATTTTTATTAATTTATAAATATATTTTATTCATTTATTATTTATTTATTCATTTATTTATTATCATTATTATGTATTATTTAATTCATTTTGTTTATTTTTTATTCATTTATTTTTATTAATTTATAAATATATTTTATTTTATTTATTATTTATATTATTATTTATTCATTTATTTTTATTAATTTATTATTTATTATTATTTTTATGTATTATTTAATTCATTTTGTTTATTATTTATTATTTTGTTTATTTTTTATTCATTTTTTATTCATTTATAAATATATTTTATTTAATTTATTATTATTATTTTTTATGTATTATTTAAATCAATTTGTTATGTTTGTTGGATGGTTGGTGTCTCAAAATTCTGATTTTGGTTACCAATTTTTGAAACTAGACCAACTTGACCCAATAAAAAACTAGGCCCTGTTTGGTAGGTGGTCTGGTCTGGTCTGGTCTTGCGTTTTATGGGACCAGACCGTGTTTGGTAGCATTGGTCCCAAATTTTTGGTTAGACCAAGTAAGACCAAATCAGACCAAAATGGCCTCATTTCAGACAAAAAAAAATAAGGTGGCTCCTGGTGGTCCGGTCTGGTCTTATTAATAAAATATATTTATAAATTATTAAAAATGAATAAATAATAATAAATAAATAATAATAATAATAATAAATTAAATAAAACATATTTTAAAAATAAAATATAAATAATAAATAATAAACAAAATGAAATAAATAATACCTAATAATAATAAAAAATGAATATAATAATAATAAATAAATCATAAATAATTAAAAATGAATAATTAATAATATAAATAATAAATTAAATAAAACATAATAATAATAATAAATAAATATAATAATAATAAAAAATGAACTAAATAATAAATAATAATAATAAATTACATAAAACATATTTAAAAATATAATAAAAATAATAAATAATAAACAAAATGAAATAAATAATAATAATAAATAAATATAATAAAAAATAATAAATAGATATAATAATAAATAAATATAATAATAAGTAATAAGTAAATATAATAATGAATAAATACTTCATAATAATAATAATAATTGAGTATAATAATATTAAATTAATAAAATATATTTTTAAATAATTAAAAATGAATAAATAATTTATAAATAAAATGAATTAAATAATGAAATAATAATAAATTAATAATATAAATAATAAATTAATAAAATATATTATAAAGTGAATAAATAATAAATAAAGAAATAAATAATACATAAATAAATATTATAATAAATAAATAGTAAGACCAGACCGCTTACCAAACAGACTTTTCGAGATCAAATTAGACCAGACCAGACCGGACCGAACCACACCAGACCAGAAAGACCACCTACCAAACATGGCCTTAGTCCAAAATATACCTTTTGGTTCAATTTGGTCTGGGTCCAATTTTTGAGACCAAGTCAAAACAAATATGGTCTGGTCTCTAAAAATCAAAATCAAACCAAACCAAACCAAATGTACTCGGAACCAAAAAACAAATAGGGCCTTAATCTTTTAGATTATATTAAATATCGAGATACAAACTTTACTATGAACTTGCACATTTTAACATATCTTCATATATATATATATGTGAGTTTTGATACTTGCACCGAAATTTATACACCGAAGTGTTAGGCAAATCTACGTGGCTTAAAAATTTATCTGACTAAGATATTTTATTGATTTTCCAATACGTTTATCTATCACAATTATACCAACTTTTTCTCATATGTTCTCTTTTATAAATGTTACGTCTTTCATTCACATTACGTCATTTAATCT
The DNA here is from genome assembly GCA_963922005.1 of Cornus suecica. Lineage (NCBI taxonomy): Eukaryota > Viridiplantae > Streptophyta > Magnoliopsida > Cornales > Cornaceae > Cornus > Cornus suecica. Next base: position 52,314,343 of record OY998245.1, read on the forward strand.
AGCAACCTTGTTTCATACAAGAGTAGGTTCAACCATTTCAAACAATCGCAAAATTGTGTAGAAAAGTTTAGAAATTATATTACTCATCTTTGTGTGATGGTTATATAAAGACACATTCATGTATGTTTTGTAATGAACTATTTTACAATTTCCTTAGTTCATCCTAATAATAACATAATCAATGATAAAAAAGAATCATTATATAATTTTTTCGTCTTAGTGAATCAGTTTCTTTCCCCCCACCTTCAGTCTAATAATTTTTTAACTGAACACGGTAGAATTAGACAATTAAATCAACACTTGTAAAATTAAGCAATTTTCTTAGTGAATCAGTTTCTTTCCTCCCACCTACAGTCTAATAGTTTTTTAATTGAACACAGTTGTAAAATTAAGCAATTAGAAGAGTAAATTATACATAAATATACATTAAAGTTGTAACCTAAATTAATTAATAAAATAAAGAATTTTAGATGAAGTTTAACTCGTACTTTTGATTTCAGAAACTTTGCTTAGCTAAAAATTATTTATAATTATTTGAAAAGAACGAGAAAATAAGCAATAAGAGATTGATTGTTGTTAAATAACATTAAAGTTGTAACCTAAATTAATTGGTAAAATAAAAAAGTTCAAATGAAGTTAAACTTGTACCTTTAATTTCAGAAACTTTCTTTACTTTGTGAAAATTATTTGCAATTATCTGAAAAGAACAAACAAGCAATAAGATATTGATCGTTGTTGAATAAGTTTGAGAGAAGTCTGTCTGCCACTTCGGTGTGCAAGTTTCGGTGTAAATATATATATCATTTTCCATATATATATATAAACAAGTTATTAGTTATCGATGGGGCGGAGTAAAAAGACTTTTAGAAGAAAACAAAGGTTGTGGTTGAGGATAAATAATCGTCTCCTGCGCGGGACTTCTCCAGCGATGGGGTCCATCCAATGAAAATTCTAAAATTACCCACAATCTTTATCCAATTCACATATATATCACATGAAAATTATAAAATTACCCACTAACTTTATCCATTTCACATATATATCACAATTTGCACACATATATATATAACTTACCCACCAACTTTATCCAATTCACAACAATACCACTATTTGCATATATATATATATATATATAAATATATAAGGGCTCACGGATTGAAAAATTATAAAGTTACTCACCAACTTTTGAAATTTCACAACAATACCACTATTTTGGTATTTTTAAAAAATTACCCACCAAATTTTAGAAACTCACAACAATATCACTATTTTGAAAATTAAAAAGTTACCTACCAAATTTTGGAAACTCACAACAATACATAATATGCATATATATATATATATATATAAAAGGGCCTGCTGGGTTGTTTATTAGTGTACATTTCATATTACGTATTGTGTTCCTTATTACATAAATGATGAAACTCTATTATAGTGAATTGTATTTCATATTACAAAAATGATAAAATTCTATTACAGTGAAGTTGAAATGATATATGTATTTTTTAATATATTCATTTTGATGGTAAATTTAAAGCTTATACTTTTTTATTGTATTCTTATTACAAAAATGAAGTTAGAGTTATGATATATGTGTTTTACGTTATACTCATTTTGATAGCAAATCCAAGAGTTGCATTTTTTAGTAGTGTATATTACAGAAATGATGGAACTCTATTACAGTGAATTGTGTTTTTTTATTACATAAATGATAAAATTCTATTATAGTGAAGTTAAAATCCAAGAGTTACATTTTTTAGTAATGTACATTACAAAAATGATGGAACTCTAGTACAATGAATTGTGTTTTTTTATTAGAGAAATGATAAAATTCTATTACAATGAAGTTGAAAATGATATATGTATTTTTCACTATATTCATTTTGATGGTAAATCCAATGACTTTTTTTATTGTGTTTCTTACTAAAACAAAATATGAAATTGGAGTAATAATATACGTGTTTTATATTATACCCATTTTCATGACAAATTCAATAGTTGAATTTTTTATTGGTCTATGTTTTATACTACGTATTGTATTTTTTATTATAGATATGATGAAACTCTATTACAGTGAATTGTGTTTCTTATTACAAAAATGATAAAATTCTATTACAATAAAGTTAAATGATATATGTATTTTTCAATGTAATCATTTTGATGATAAATTTAAGGCTTAAACTTTTTTATTGTATTCTTACTACAAAAATGAAGTTAGAGTGATGATATATGTGTGTTTTTATTATTGTAAGTGTCATACTACGCATTTGATTTCTTATTAGAAAAGTTATGGAACTCTACTATAATGAATTATATTTCTTATTACAAAAATAATAAAATTATATTACAATGAATTTGAAGTGATATATGTATTTTCAATTATACTTATTTAATGATGTGAATCCTTATATATATATATATATATATATATATATATATATGCACAAATAGTGGTATTATTGTGAATTTTTAAAAGTTGGTGGGTAATTTTATAATTTTTCACTCGGTGGACCCTTATATATATATATATATATGCAAATAGTGGTGTTGTTGTGAATTGGATAAAGTTGGTAGATAACTTTTTTTTTTATATATATATATATGTGTGGGCGCGCAAATTATGATATACATGTGAATTGAATAAAGTTGGTGGGTAAGTTTATAATTTGAATGTGATACATATCTGAATTGGATAAAAGCTGGAGAGGTACGGCGCAGGAGGCGATTATTTCTCGTGGTTGAGTGGTTGCAGTAGTAGCTTCGTGTGACAATTAGGTTTTCTTTTAAGATAAGCCTTGGATGAGACTTTTGATTGAGACTAAGCTAATTTTATTTGGCCCTCATGAATAGGATTATTAATTAACACGCCCTTAACACAGACACGTGGCTTGGAGATATTTTATATACTTTTTGTCTCACAAAGTGTTGACAATTATTTTTGGGGGTTAGTGTTTATGATCTGATTTGCCCAATTTGGCTTTTTTCTAAGACTTGATATTAAGTGGGACTGAAGCTTTGATTCCATACTTAATTAGCAGACTTATCACCGACCTGGCCCTTCAACCATTAGACTAATGAATGATAAGTCGCATGCAAAGTTTCACATATATATGGTAGAGTTCATTCACGATGTTTTTTGAAAATGTTATATAATACTCATACTCGTTCGATTGTTATTTTAAAAATTGATGTTATATAATATTCAAGGCGGAGCCAGGATTTAAATCCGGTTCCAAGCTATTAATTAAATTCTTATGTAATATAATATAAATTAAATTTAAATTATTGAGCAATGAATATTTTTATTATAAACACATAACTATTAAAAATTTAGCCTATTTGCTAAAAACAAAAAAAAATGAAAATTAATATCAAATTTGAATTTGAAGGTTTTCTAGAGAATAAAATTATCTATTATAAAATCTGAATAATTTTTTTTCAATATTAATAGTTAAATAATCTGGAAGTGAAACTCTCATCTTCATTTTAACGAAGTTATATTTTAACAAGTTTAATCCTAAAAATATATTATTTCCAAAATTTACAAATACCAATTTGATTAGATCCTTTATTAATCTCAAGTTCAACTAGAGCTATCAAATGAGCAATATTAATTACTTGAACATATTGTGATTCATTATAATTGATATTCTTAACTAAAAAATGTTAAACATTTTGAAACTAGAATCCTTATATAATCATGAATAATATAATGAATATATGACCCTGTGTTTCCAAAATAAAACAAATAAAAAAATAGAATGAAAAAGTAAGCGTTTTGTTTTTGGTAATAAAATTGTAGTGATCCTAAATTTAGAACTTAAAACTGTTTGGTAGATGACTTTGGTGTCAAAATTTTGATTTTGGGCTATGAAGTATACGGTGTGGGTTGGGTTAATAATATCAACTGATGGTGTACCAAATGGGGTGTTTTTTCAAACCATCACTTGTTCCACGTGTTGGTGTGAGTTTTGTGTGAGTAAGTGTGCTTGTGTTATATATATATATATATATATATACATACACACAAGCATATACATATATATTTATTTAATTAAATTAAAAAACTAAATAAAAGTTACCAAACAATAGAATATAATTAATAATTAATAATAAATAAATAAAATTTGAGTGATAAATATTTAAAAATAATAAATTAGTAAAAAAAAATTTGAAATTTCAAATGGAAAAAGATTGAATAATTCTTGCAATATAGTGAAATATTATTATCCAATATTAATATTTTTTGAAAAAAAAATCATCCTTAATGTATTTTTATTTATATATTTCATTTTTTTAAAAATATATATTTACAAAATATTATTATAAATAAATAAAATGTCAAACAATTTCAAGTTACCTAACATGGTTTGGTTTCAGAATTTCAGCCCATACCAACTCTACCAAACATAATTTGCTTTTTCAGTTTTTACTTTTTCTCACACCAAAATCATCTGCACCAAACATGGTTTCAGTTCAGAATAAAAGCATATCAAACCAAAACCAAAAACAAATACCGCATCGGTTGCCAAACAGGCACTTAATTAATCAACAAAGTTAGAATGTAAATAAATTAATGTAAAAATCTAATTACCATTTATTGATTTGTGATATATTTTTAGTATCATTTTATTTAATTTTAGTTAATTATTAAGCCTTGTAATTTTTGTTGGAGGGCCAATAGTATATACAATTTATTTTAAGCTTAAAACTTATATATAGTAACAAAAAAAATTGAAAACTCATGCCCCTCCCCCCATCCGCCCCATTACTGCAATCGAAACTAATACATAAAGAAACCATGATCAGATAATCAAACTAATACATCAACATAAAACCATGGTCAGATCATCGAATGATGACGAAACAAATACCTGCAATGAATTTATTTTGCGCAAGCTCACGTGAGGAAAGTTGAATTAGAAAAAAAATCGAACTTAGATGGTTTGGATTATTAAGTCCGAGAGATGCTTTATCACCTAATGCCCTAAAGCCATCTAGCTTAGGAGTCATTGGGCCAAAGTCTACTAAGAACCACTATTCACAAAAAGGAAAACAAAAAGAAAAAAAGAGGGGGAAAAAAAGAAAAAAATAATAAAAGAAAATATTGGAAAAAGCATAGCAAAACAGAAGAAGGCGAAATGTGAAAAGTAGACTAATTTGTTATAGAGAAAGTTCACTTCAAAACGAAAAGTTGTCCGGATTGAGAGCAGAGATTAACAAGTTTATGTTATATATATATAAGGGTGACTCATTTGTATTGAAAGTTGTCCCACATCGACTAAAAGACAAAACCACATCTATATCATTCCCTATAAATATAGGGCCTCTCTTATTATATTGTGTGCACAAATAGAGAAAGATAATAGAAGAGATACATGTTAGTATTCTTCATGGTGAGAGTTAGGAATAATATAAGCTTATATTATTCCGGTGATACAGACGTGAGTATATACCGTGTGTACGTGTGTTTGATCTGCTGATCAACCCCTTGTAATCCTCTATTTGATTATAGTAAAATGGTGCTCTCGGTGGACGTAGGCTTATTTTGGCCGAACGACTATAAATCTTTGTGATTATTGTTTCGTGTGTGTTTGTGTACATTTTTTGATTTACAGGTATAAACAACTTCTAATAGTGTTCTTGGGCGGGTGTAAAAACCCTAACAAGTAGTATCAGAGTTTCAGGTTGAAGCAAAGAAGAAATCCGTATGTTCTGGTCCAGAATCGTATTTAAAAAATGCACAAAATCAAAAACCATCCATAATAGGAGGACCGACTTGAAAAGACGAAGCTGACGATATAAAGCGGAGGTCGATCGGAGCCTCCACGCGCCACCGGAAGGAGCTGCACAGATCTAAAGCGCCCCCACGCGCTATCTTCGGCGAACCTCACCGGCGAACCAGTCCGATGCCGGTTATCTTCTCCGGCGAGCTTCCCGTTGCCGGTTACCATCTCCGGTGAGCTTCTAGTCGCCGGTCACATTCTCTGGCGCCCACCACTAACGGCCGGCGAACTCCAGATTTCGGTCAACTTCTGGCGACTATCTCCGGCGTCGGTCATCTTCTCAGGCAAACCAATCACCGCCGGCGTACCAGTCCGGTAATCGGATTTTTGGAGAAGACGACGCTGATGTCATCAGGCCACGTCAGCATCTCCCAGCCACGTTAACACTATTTTGTCTTTTAGTGCAGAAATTTGTTTTTGCTCGTTTGAAGTCATTTTTTACCCATTTTCGACGCGGTCAGAGGCATGCTTAAGGTTTTGGACCGCTTCGGACGCAACCGTGCAATTGGTTTGCATAATTTGACTCCAAATACCTTGAATAGGCTCAGTGGGAGCTATGGGAGAAGAAAATGCAGCAATGATCGAGAAGTTTAATGGTACAAACTTTTCCTATTGGAAGATGCAAGTTAAGGATGTGTTATTTCAAAAAAAATTGTTCTTGCCATTAGAAGGAAAGAAGTCGTAATCGATGAAAGACAAGGATGTTGTCAGACTGACGTCCGAGAATGGGGTACATCTCATCACTAGATTGACGTTGTCAAAGTCCGTCGCCTTCAACATCAAGAATGAGAGGACAACAAAGTCTCTCATGGATAGTCTTTCGAAAATGTAAGAACAATCATCTGGAGCGAATGGGGTATATCTCATCACTAGATTGACAAATCTGAAGATGTCCGAGAATAGGAAGGTCAGTGAACACATCAGTATTCTTAATGAAATTGTTGAGCAGTTGTAATCAGTTAAGATGTAAATCACTAGCAAAATGAAAGCGATTTTTCTTATAAGCCAATTGTCAGAGAGTTGGAGCGCCACAAATGCTGCAATCAATAATTGTTCAGGGGTAGAACCGTTATAGTATGATTCCGTAGTGAGTATGATACTCACAGAAGATATCAGAATACAGTCAGACTCATCTAATAGTGGCTCATCATTGAACGTCGACAATAGAGGCAGAGGTTCGAACAAGAAGAAAGACGGAAACCAAAGGCGTGGCCGTTCCAAGTTGAGACAAGGAAGACCATAGTCTCGAGGTCCCAAAAATTCCAAAGAGATTGAGTGTTGGAATTGCGGCAAAACTGGTCACCTCAAGAACCAGTGCAGATCCCCGTAGAAGATAGTGGAGAACAATACTGAGGCAAACATTGTCTTTGAAGAAGCTAATGATGCGTTGATATGCTCTTTGGAGAGCAAAGCAGAGTTTTGGACCTTAGACTCTAGAGCATCATTCCATGCCACCTCAAGTCGAGAGCTATACATATCAGACTCAACGAATCGATATGGAAGTTGAAGAATGTCAGACACATTCTAGACTTGAGGAAGAACCTGATCTCGGTAGGCCAGTTGGAGTGTGAAGGTTATGTGACCACTTTCAATGCAGGAGAGTGGAAAGTTTCCAGAGAGGCTATGACTATAGCACAAGGAAAGAAGAGCGATACGTTGTACATTACCACCAAAGCTAGCACGTTGATAACAATTGCAGAAAGCAAGGAGGATCACAATTTGTGGTACCAGACTCAGACCTGTCAATGGATCGGATTCGGATCGGATCAGTTAAATCCAAATCCAATTTGTTAAGAAATCGGATTATCGAATTCGGATCCTAATTGGATTATCGGATTTTTTTTTCAATCCATATCTGGTTAATATCGGATTCGGATCATAATCGGATTATTGACAAGTCTATTGATAAGGATGACAAAAACTCCCGATCCGCGATCCGAATCCGATAATTCGACGGATTTTCACTTAGTTAATTCATATTCAAATTTCTTCATTATAGAATATCTGATTCGAATATCTAATTAAAAAAATAAAAAAATAAAAAAATCAATAAATACTGAAACACTAAATTATTCATATTTTTAATAATTGTATTTATGATCAATCATTATTAATAAATAATAAAATAATTAACAACTAATATTTATATACATGTATAGTATTAAATATATACACATAAAAATATCAAATATATATTTATATATCGGATCGGGTTATTATCGGATCGGATGACATAAATCCAAATCCAATTTGTTAAAAAATCGGATTATCGAATTCGGATCTTAATCGGGTTATCGGATTTTATTTTCAATCCATATCCGGTTAATCGGATCGGATTTGAATCAGATTCGGATCAAAATCCGATCCATTGACAGGTCTATACCAGAGGCTAGGTCACATGAGTGAAAAATGGCTCAAAGTTATGCTCACAAAGGGAAAGCTACCAAGCCTAAATTCGATTGATATCGAATTCTGTGAGGATTGCGTATTCGGTAAGCAGAAGAGAGTTAGTTTTCAAAAAAGTGGCAGAGATCTCGGAAAGGAGAAGCGTGAGCTAGTTCACATTGATGTCTGGGGGCCAGCAAATGTCTTATCTATTGGCGGAAAGTCCTATTTCATTAACTTCATCAACGACCATTCTAGGAAGGTATGGGTTTACTTCCTTAAACATAAATATGAGGTGTACGATGTGTTCAAGAAATGGAAGGCTATGATAGAGAATGAGACGAGTTTGAAGATAAAGAGGTTAAGATCCGACAATGGTGGAGAATATTAGGATACCGGGTTAAAAAACATTTAGCTATAAGAATGGTATCAGAATAGAAAAGACTGTTCCACATACACCACAACAGAATGGCGTAACAGAGCGTATGAACCGGACATTGACTGAGAGAGCCAGAAGCATGCGTATTCAGGCAGGGTTACCGAAACAGTTCTGGGCAGAAGCATTCAGTACAACAACGTATCTAATCAACAGAGGTCTATCAGTACCATTGGAATACAGAATACCATAAGAGGTTTGGAGCAGTAAAGAGGTAACACTTTCACATTTAAATTTTTTTGGTTGTGTTGCATATGTACATGTTAGTGATAATGTAAGGGATAAGCTTGATCCCAAGTCATAGAAGTGTACTTTCGTTGGCTACGGTGGTGATGAGTATGACTACCGCATGTGGGATGATCGGAACCAAAAGGTGATCCGAAGCAGAGATGTATTGTTCAATGAAAAAGTGTGTTGGCCACATATTGACACCTAGAGGGGGGTGAATAGGGTCAATTACAAACTTTGAGACTTTTTCGGTTTGACTTAAATTTATCAAAATTACATTTCATTTGGCTCTTCTCAAACACCTAGTGAATAAGATGATTTCTTAAGTGTCTACCTCAATTCATAATTTGAATCATGAACAATGAATTTCATTACCAATTATATGCATAATGGATTCAAGTAGAATATGAAATAATTCATGCACCCAAGTATTATTAGTCATGAGGAATGTCTTGTGGAGTTTATGACAATTTATCAAACATTGAATTCATACATAAACTCTCAATTAGAATCTCATATTGAATATGCATTTAGTTAAACACTTGGGGTGCATATAGATTATATCTAAATAAAATGAGATTGTAGTCTAAGCTATAATCCTTTCATGTCCACAATCCAATCCACTTCAACTATTCATTTTCCTAACCTTTTCATTAATACATGAACACAAACAATTCCATAGCATTGTTATATAAAGCTCAAGATTATAAATGACAATTGCTTTTAAAGTAAAGATATAAGGGTTAGAGAAAATGCACACTATAGACACCGAGATTTTTACATGGTTCAACCAAATCTTTGGTCTACATCCATGCCTTGAGATAACCTCCCAAGGATTCTACTACTGTGCTTTTCTTACGGGGGTAAAAAGCAATCCCTCACATCTCCTTCTTTTCGGGTGAATGAGCAAACCCATGCATGCTTCCTTATTTTCGGGTGAATAGCAAACCCATACAATCTTCAACAAGCCCATCCCAAGCCAAGACAACTTATTGGTCTTTCACTCACAAAGAAAAGGAATTGAATTTTGAATGTTTACAACATATCTCTCAATAGATGGATATATAAATTCAAAGCTCACTTCCTCACATACTTAGAGTCATAAATTAAATACTCAATTGAAAAACTCAATTCAAGTATGAAGAATGAATCACAAGAATAAAATATTAATGATGTTCATGTGGTGATTCATGTAAGAATTTTCTACCAAAAAATGATTTCAAAATTGAAGCACAAATGATAGATTTTTCATACTCCTATCTCCCTCTCTTCTCTTGACCATTTTTGGCTCATATAAGGCATATATATAATATAGGAACACAATATAGCCGTTTGGGGGTGTTTTGGGAAGTTTTGGAACACTTTGGATCCGAAACTAGCTGTTAGAATTCAAATTCCGGATGAGGCAGTTGACTGGGTGTTTTGGGACAGTCAGCTGGGTCTTCAAAAATTCATTCCGAAATTTATTTTTAGCTCTCTGACTCAGCCAGTCGACTGGGCAGTCGATTGGGTCAACAGGCAGTCGACTTGGTGGTTACCCAGTCGACTGGGCTGATCAACCCAGTTTTGACATAGTTCACTCTTTTGGTCATAACTGGAGTTTCGTAACTCGGATGAATGCGTTCTTTAGCTTTTTCAAAATAATACTTCAAGCTCTTTATTTTAGGCTTTTGAATCGCTCCATTTAACCCAGTTTTGAGTATGATATTCTCATTTGAATGTGATGCTTCATTTCGAACTTCTAACCCACTTGCTGGTTTTTCGTGAAATCTTTTGGAATTTTTTCGAAATGACTTAGAAACACTCCTAGGATGTCTTAGAGACTTAATAAGGTCCTTGACATTCCTAAAGTGAATATTGAGATCATAAAATATTTTTCCAATTTAAACAAATTCTCAATATTAGATAAAAGCTTTTCATGGTTTAACAATTTTGTTCAAAGCTTTAATATGCATCTATAATCCATTTCAAGTGATATGGGTTAAGTTAATGGTTTTAGGACAACATCTTTGTTGAGTTCTTTCATAGCTTATGAAAGCTTGAACTAACTCAACTTTAGTAAGGACTAAATGATGTTCATAGTTTAATGTTAATGATGCAAGGACTCATGAATGATATGCATGATCCTATATGCTATATGGTCAAGAGTTGAGCTTTCAAATAAGTTATTTCAAAAATAACTTTACATTTAATCTTGCACTCACCCAAGACTATTTTACCCATTTCTTTGATCTTCAATTTCTTTAAGCTTTGGGTTGATGTCTCCATCTTTGTCTCCAATGTCTTTTGAGCTTTAAGCACATTTGTTTGATCTTCTCATAGATCCACTAGCTCTCTTGAGTTTATCTTGAATCAATAACCTATTAAGCATAACTCAAGTAGACATTAAATTCACCACATTCAATGGTTTGTTATCATCAAAATGTCATGTTTATCCATGGTGGAAAACCTTGGGTCAAAAAAGTAGTGTACAAGGATAGGCACACAACTACCTCAGAGCCTACAACACAGAGTGATCTTGTGTGTGTTGAGTTAGATGATGTTCAATACAGTGAGAGTACTAAGTAAGAAGAACAGATTGAAGATGACACTACTCAATAGGATGATACACCGTAATCTCTGACTCTTATTCCTATACCTAGGAGGACTTCACGGCCGCATGTGCCGAACATGATATATATGAATTATTTGTTGCTCACAGATGGAGGTTAACCAGAATACTATGATGAAGCATGCAGTGCAGCAGATGCGAACCAGTGGGAGCTTACGATGGAAGATGAGATGAAGTCTTTTATCTCCAATAAGACATGGAAGCTAACCAAGCTGCCGGTGGAAAAAAAAGCTCTCCATAACAAATGGGTCTACATGGTCAAAGAGGAACATGATGGTTTTAAGAGGTACAAGGCGAGACTTATAGTAAAAGGCTTTTAGCATAAAGCAGGAATCTACTACATTGACATATTTTCTCCGGTTGTGAAACTGAATACCATTCATTCACTTCTTAGCATTGTTGCAGCAGAGGGCTTGGACCTAGAGCAGTTAGATGTTAAAACTCTTTTCCTCCATGGTGACCTAAAGTAGGAGATCTATATGCAGCAAGCGGAAGGTTTCTCAGTGAAAGGTAAAGAGAAACTTGTGTGTAAGTTGGAAAAGAGCTTGTATGATTTAAAACAAACTCCAAGACAGTGGTACAAGAAGTTCAATGGATTTATGCAGAGACATGGTTACAACAAGTGCAACGCTAACCATTGTTGCTATTTCAAGAGGTTTGACACAAGTTATATCATCCTCCTAGTTTATGATGATGATATGTTAGTAGGTGAGTCTGATTTTGCGAAAATCATTAAGTTGAAGAAGTAGTTGGCAAATGAGTTATAGATGAAAAACTTAGGCACATCGAAGTAGATTCTTGGTATGAGAATCAACAGAGACAAGCAGAAAGCTACTTTGCAGTTGTCTCAGGCTGACTATGTTATACGGGTTCTGAAAAGGTTCAACATGAGTGATGGTAAGTCGGTTAGCACACCTTTGGCTAGTCACTTCCGATTATCCAAAGAACAATCTCCCAAGTCAGAAGTAGATATGAACAATATGACCAATATTCCATATGCTTCAGCTATTGGTAGCTTGATGTATACGATGGTTTGTACAAGACCAGATATATCATATGAAGTGGGAGCAGTCAACAGGTTCATGTCCAATCCAGGGAAGACTTACTGGGAAGCAGTGAAGTGGATATTGCGATATCTAAGAGGTACCATAGACAAATGCCTTTGTTTTGGTAATGGCGAAGTGAATGTACATGGCTATGTAGATTCAAATTTTGTTGGTGAGATAGACCGCAGAAGAAGCACTACTGGTTATGTCTTTACAGTAGGTACTACAACAGTTAGTTGGGTTTCGCAGTTACAGAAAATCATAGTGTTATCTACTACATAGGCTGAGTATGTAGCCGTAACAGAGACTAGCAAAAAAATGATTTGGTTACAGGGATTGTTGGCATAGTTAGGATTTGAGCAAGAGAATAGTGTTTTGCACAGTGACAGTCAGAGGGCCATACATCTGGCAAATAATTCAGCATTTCATTCGAAAACTAAGCATATAGATCTTCGTTAGCACTTCATCAGATCTCTGTTAGATGATGATGTATTGACACTTAAGAAGATTCAAGGAAGCAAGAATCCGGTCGACATGTTGACCAAAGTGGTGACAACAGAGAAACTGAAATTGTGCGCAACTTCAGTGGGTCTTTAAGCTTGAAGACTCTGAAGACAGAGATGAGGGCACCGTACTGCACTGATCATTGATGGAGTTGATTGATGGTGGTAGAGTTGCCAAGTGGGAGATTGTTATATATATATAAAGGTGACTCATTTGTATTGAAAGTTATCCCACATCGACTAAAAGGCAAAACCACATTTATATCATTCCCTATAAATATAGGGTATCTCCTATTATTTTGTGTACACAAATAGAGAGAGAGAATAAAAGAGATACATGTCAGTATTCTTCTTGGTGAGAGTTAGGAATAGTATAAGCTTATATTATTCATTGTGCGTAAGTATACACTGTGTGTGCGTGTGTTTGATCTGTTGATCAACTCCTTGTAATCCTCTCTTTGATTATAGTAAAACAGTGCTCTCAGGGGACGTAGGCTTATTTTGGCCGAACCACTATAAATTTTTGTGTCCATTATTTGGTATGTGTTTGTGTGCGTTTTTTAATTTGCAGGTACAAACGGCTTCTAACAGTGTTCTTGGGCGGGTGTAAAAACCCTAACAATTTATTCATGAAAGTGGGGACCGTTATTGACATTGATTTGAAATAGTGGTTATTCGGAAGTGAGCGAGAATAATTATGTTCATACTATCTTGTATATTGTAACATAACTTAATTAATAAATATGTGAATGCATGAATATATAAAAATTATTACATATGCTAAGTGACCCTTACTAATGCAAAGGATTATCAAGTGTGGAAACTCAAACTCTAAATTAATATATTACCAAATTTTCTTTTTTTTTACCTCCTTACCAAATTCTGGTTCCCATGGAGTACACGTCATCACTGAAAATTTTAAAAAGAAAAAAATTAAAGAAACTATCTCAGAGTCAAATGTAACCAGATATTTATTTTCTTTTTGTTTTATCCTTCTTCTGAAATTGTGTCACTCTCTGATAGGGCTGGTCCAAAAACTAGCTCTCCAATGGAGAGAGATGAGAATCCTAGTCTCTGGCAAACTTGGCTAACCTACAATTGAGTCCTGGTGAGTACTTGATGGAGAGGTGGTCCTATTTTGACCACTGTGTTGATCTTTATTGTACCCTGGTGCATCATAATGGCTCAAAGTTGTTATGACACATGGTTCAGGTTCACCAAAGCAGAGTGTATACAAGTTGGATAAGATTTGCAGAGACTATTTTTGTTGTTAATTGACCACTGTTTTGGAAAACATTTATGACAAATTAATGTAAACCATTGTCCTGAAAATTCAGCTTTTGAAATATGTACTATATTTGTATTAAATATTCTTGGAGATGTGTGTATGGTATGAATGATATATTCCATGGTGTGCATTCTTCTATTGGAAATATATAATTTAATGAGTTGGGGCCTATATACTCCCCACAGTAAGGAATAAGATTGAGCAATCATGCATACCTCTTCTCCTTCAAAGGAAATCTTAGCATATAATAGGGCCTTTAAATTGAAAATTTGCTTTTGACTTCCTTCAAATCTTGCCAAAACAGTTTTTTTGATATTTTTGTTTTATTATCATAAAAAAATGTTTTATTTTGATGATGGTTTTGCAAGAAGATACTTTGCTCCGGACATGATTTGCTTTATGGTATCGATTATAGTCATGATAACATCATATCGAATTCGAATAATATTAATTTTAAAAATAAATATTAGATCAATAATAATATTGTATAACAAATTTGAATGATATCGATTTTAAAAATAAATATTAGATCAATAATAATATGACGTACTAGTACCAACACATTACAAAAATATTGCTAATTGAATAATATATAATTTAACGGATGATATATGACCCACCATGACTCCCCATAAAATAGTCCTCTCCTTTCTTATTCAATGTATAAATGTAACAATATTCAAAAGAACATAGGTATCATGGGAGTATTTAGATGAGGCACCCAGTCTAATAAGAGTCACAAAACTCTTCATTTATGAGGCCGGACATAATAGAGATTATTCTACATGCTAGCGCAACGGGTAATTTGCAAGAAAGAAAAGGGAGAAATTATTGACTCAAAATTCAGAGAACACTTTGAAAATTAATAAAATTCTTAATATTCAAAACTGATCAAAAACAACCCACAAGCCGAGTTTAAATAGCTGAAAATCGACCCCTAATGGGATTTTTGCCAAAAATAGCAAAACCCTAAAAGTCCTACCAAAACAAAATATGGAAAAAAATAAAAAGATTGCCAAAAATCTGGCCCAAATCGGGTTCAGAATCATCTCCTAATTGACAAATAAAAAATTATCATAAACAACAAAAATTAACTAAAAATAAAGAATTAAAAAGGAAAACAGCGGATTTGGGGCTCGAAACGATGTGCACCGAGCGTAGCTCGGTGGCCACGACGTCCGCGCCAAGATTAGCTTTCCGAATTGGGGTCACGGGCTCGAATCCGACACTTGTAACTCCAGTTATGGCCAAAAAATCGACGCGTACACGGAAACTGCCCCAATTAGGCTAGATCACGATTTCTTGCTATTTTTGCGCTGATCCTCCCGCTCCAGGTAATCCAGCACCATCAATGAGCAATCTGACAACTCGGCATCGTCTGACTTGGATCCCCCTGCATCAATTTACCTTGATAAATATTTAATAAGAATTTTACAAGATGAATTTTGATTTACGAGGGTACCATAAATTACATATGCCGAAGTCTAATATTATAATATACCTTTACATTCATTTTGAAAGTCTTGCACCTCCATTTATCTTATGACTACATTTCTTCTAAAATATTTACTTCCTTCTATATTAATTGTCTACTATTCCAATTTTACTGATCATAAAATATTTATTCAGTTTCGAATTTCAATACAATATAATTTTGTACTTTTCTAAATCATCTCTCTTCATTAACTTCAAAAATAATGGGTCTCACTAAAAACTACTTCCTCCGTCCCGCAATAGTTGTTCAATTTGGACTTTTTAAAATTTTATGAATTGAAGTAAATTAGTGTACAATTTCCAATTTTGCCCTTAATGATATAGTATTATGGTGGAGTCTGGTATTTGTTTGAAGTTAGTGAAAGAAGAGTAGTTGCGTAAAGTAAGGTTAAATTGCATTGGAATTCGAAACAGAACAAGTAATTTGAGACAATTAAAGTTGCAATAGTGGACAACTAATATAAGACAGAAGTAGTATAATTATACTATATTATGAAATGGCAAAATTGGAATCATAAAAAAATTCAAAAAACTTTGAAAAGTCAAATTTGGACAACTATACTGTGATAGAGATAGTAGCTTTTATTTGAGGGTGATAACTCTAAATTGAGGTAAGAATTGTAATGTTCCCCCTAATCAAGTAGTGCTACAAAATTAGTTGATTTTTTTTGGGCTTTTATCCTATTTTTTTTATAATGACTTTAGTATTCTTATGAGTTTTAAAAATACTAAATTCTCTGCATTTAGATGGTATTTTTCTCAATCACTAATTTATAAAAATGTCTATCTATCTAACATTCTTAATCAACAAAAAAAACCATGTGAAAATATAGACTCGTTAACTTTCTCTTTCTATTACATTTAACATTTCTACTCTCACTAAAATAACTGCAGGATTATTATTAGGTGTTCTTTTAATGATTTAAGTGCCTGCGAGATTATTAACAGTTCCTTTTTTAGAGAATGTTAATAAATTTCATATATCTATATATGTTAGAAGAGCCAAGGGGTTGGATTCTCTATATGAGTAGGGTCAAATTGCTAGGCCGAGTTAATACAGTAAAATTATTGTGAAATTCAAACATATCTATAATTATCCATCCAACATGCATTTATTATTCTAATTCTACCAAATAATTCAGTATAAGAATTATTTTTCTATAAAAAATAATCGGTGAATTAATATCAACATTTTCGTGATGATGCCCGACGTAATATATTGGACAATATGGCAATTCGGGCAAGGTTTTAGTGCAACTAACTCCAATATCTTATTTGCCAAAAAAAAAAAAAAACTCCAATATCTTCACAAAGAAGAAAGATAATAGAAAAAGAATACAAAATTTATTTATTCACATGCTTGATGTAGATGTAACTATTATATACTCCCTTTTGTCCCATTATATTTGTCCACTTCAGACTTTTTAACATTTTATGTATTGAAGTTGACTAGTGTGTAATTTTTAATTTTGTCATTAATAATATAGTATTATAGTAGAATCCGTTATTTGTTTGAAGTTAGTGGAAGAAAGATAGTTGGGAAAAATGAAATGTTAAATTACATTAGAATTCGAAACTAGAAAAATAGTTTGAGACAAATAAAATTGTAATAGTGGACAACTAGTATATGACTGAGATAGTATGGGAATGTGACTCGCTCTTCTTGAGTATTCGTGTCACGCACGACTCAGACAAAGTGGCATATTTGTATACCACGCACCAATAATGCGCGTGGTGCGTAAAGATCCTCGAGAAGAGAAAACAAAGGATATGAGAAGTGTGGGCATTAGATTACCGTGACACATGTGAGGATCTTACGTCTTTGACTGACACGTGTCAGAATCAGACTTACTCTCCCATGCCTCCGGACCCTGCACTTTTTTTCTCTCTATCGCTCTGCATGTATATAGTAGTACTATTTGATCAGAGTATTATTATTTTTTATAACTAGGTCTTGTTTGGATTGAAAAAATTATTTTTGACTTTTTGAAAAAAAAAAATTAGTTTTGAACGATTTTTGACAATTATTTTAGTATAGCTCCTAGGTTTTGGAAAATAATTTTGAAGAAGTTGGGGTACCAGTTTCTGAAAATGATTTCTGCTTATCCTTTTCTTTGCTTGAAAACTATAAGCAAAAGTTTTGCTAAACAGATCACCGTTTGGCGTAGCTTTTATTTCTGTCTTTTTTTAGAAAAAAAGAGAATCAAAAACCGTTTTGAGAAGGTAGTAGCCTTTAGCTTCTTTTAAATTATCTTCTAAGACCCAAAAGTTCTTCTAAAATATTTGTCAAACATCGTTTAAAACAGTTTTTTCCTCCAAGAAGCCAAAAATAACTTATAAAAAGCCGATCCAAACAGCCCTTAGTACTTTTATGTTGTGATTGATAAGCAATAATATATTTTAATGAAGAAGAGAATAAATGAGAAATTTAGAATGAGATAAAATGGTATTTTCCTTTTTATTGTTTGGTTAGAGCAAGATTAAATAAAAAATAATATTTTATTTTATTTTAGAAAATGAAAATTGATGGCCTAAGGGTTTATCTTAGAACAATTATATATGTTTTGATGATAACAAAATGTTAGCACGTATTTCGTATTAATATCAATATTAAGTTTAGTATTTCAGAGCTACAAGATGCGAAGTCGGAAATGAATGCTAAACATATAAAGAAATGACAAAAATGTTATTTCACAAAGGAAGAGCTTCAAAGTTAAAGAATCAAGACTAGGGGTGGATAGGATGATGAATGAAATGTATTAAAGGTTTCTATGCTAAGATTTCACATTCTATAAGCTCATGGTTAAAATTAAAAACGGAAAAATAAAGCCTAAAAATGAATTGTCAGTCGACTAATATTCAGTATCTGCCGACTAAACTGGTCATAGAGTTTTAACCTATTTTTCAGCTGACTGAAATCCTAGTTTCAGCCGACTCAAATGGATAGTGAGTTTTAACCTATTTGTCAACCAACTGATAAATTGATTAACTGACTAAAACCCTAGTTTCAGCCGACTGAAATGGACAGTGAATTTGAGCTTTATTTCAACCAATTTGTCAGCCGTCTGATAAATGATTTTCAGCCTACTAACGGTAGTGTTTCAGCCGACTGACTTAGTAATATCAGCCAACTGATGAGGCATGATTAGCCAACTGATAGGGCTATAAACGGCTAGCTCAGAGCATTTAATGTCTTCAACCATCATCATTCTCAGTTTACTCTCCTAAAATGAGCCTCACTCTCTTTGCTTTTAATTTAAGTATAAATATGATAGTATAGAGTTTAGGAAGACTGCCTCTTCTATCTCTCTTGAATTTAAAGCTCATTACTCTCTCAATCATCCATCATTTTTTGAAAGCAAAAGCTTGGGCATTGAAACCTTATTTTCTCTCATTCAATTCTAATCATTGTGAGAAGCTAGATAGAAAACATCTTGTGAATGTTCTCTTGATTACAACTCTCATTTATTGTCAAGAGACTTTAAGATATTGAGTGAACCAAACACATCACTTAAGCACTTGAGCTTATACTTTGTGTATATTTCATAAAGCCTAAGGGTTTTGAGTGTTTATTGAGTAATTCCTTTTCTTAATCAAAGAATTGTGATCTTTGGGTGAGTGAAGCCCATTGATTTTCAAGAGAGGTTTGTCATCTTGTTTGTGTGACAAGCTTGTCAGTTTGTGTGTAAAAGTTTGATCTTCCACCTTCAAGGAGAAGCTATATATAATGAAAGGATTGGGAAGTCTCAAGGGGGATCTTGAACTGAGGAGTAAGAGTTACCGAACCTCGTAAAAATCGTGGTCTCATCTCTCTATCTCTATCTCTTTAATTTGATCTCTTGCATGCTGTATTTATATTTTTGTTAATCATATTGCTTGCTTATCACTTGTGTAGTTAATCATCTTTCATTAATCAACTATCTAAGTGTTTAGTGCATGCTCATTTGTATAGAGTATATTAAATTTATTACAAAAAGAGTTAAATATTTTTTATAACCCTATCCCCCCCACCCCCCACACACAAGGTCATTTAGTGACTAACAAAAATGTATATTCAATAAATTCAGTTATGGAATGAATTTTTATTTTTTGAAAGTATCTTTATTCCAAAAATTTATTTTTACCATTCTCACTTTATAATACATACCCATGAAAAAATGGATGAAATAGACATTCAATTCACATGTACCAAACTAACCTTAACGGATTTGCAAGTATTGTTCACATTTTTTATTGGTTGTTCTGTAAGACCTGTTGTATATTTGGAATCCAAAATATTTTTTACTACTATCCCCTTTATTCTTTATCTTTTTCTTTTAAATTTGTCATTTTTTTTCTTTTTTCACACTAAATATTCTAATTTTAAGAGCAAAAATCAATTTTCGGAGTATAAATTACTTAATATGTAAGTATTTTTTTTTTTGAAAATGCATTCTTAATACGTAAGTTGATATCAAAACCTCCAACTTAATTTTTTTTTTTTTTATAATAAAATTAATATGTAACTTTATATTAAACCTTGAACTTAAATTGTTTTATGTGAAAGTACAAGATATATCCTTTGTGAATGGGATATTAAAACTTAGGTTGATTGCCATTTGACTATTTTAATGTCGTCGTAATGAACCATTATGTCATTCCCTATATATTATCCAATCTAAACTGGATAATGGACTTTGGATTATTGTATGAAATCTATACTTAAATATAATCTACTGTATGGTTGATAATGCTTTATTACAAAAGTAGCATGCGTTACCATAGAAGCATGTTTATATAAATATTACGTTCTTTTATGTTTGCTTTAATTTTAATCAGATTCTTTAAATTTGATAATATTTATTTATATTATTTATTTTTTTAAACGAACATCATTTACATTCCTAATGCCACTTAATATTTGGTGTTTGGGAACAAGATTTACTATGCTCAATATTTATTATCTAAACACGACATTAATTTTTTATTTTGATATAAATCAAAAAATAAATTTGTTTATAATAAAATATATAAAAATATTTAGAAAATGAAAAAGGAAATCTAATTGGTAGTTAAATTTTTTTTTGTATTTCGGACTTATTTTGTTTTATATTTTACCATAATTGACAGTTCGGAAAAAATATTTCGGCTTTAATGTTTTATTTTGGCATAAATCGAAAAACATTAATGCCAAAAAATATATATATTTTTAACTACCAATTAGGATAAAATATATAAAAAAAATTAAGTCCGAAATATAAAAAAATATTTTGAACTACCAATTAGATTATTTTTCATTTTTTAAACATTTTTTTTATATATTTTACTACAAACGATTTTTTTATTTATTTATGCTAAAATAAAAAATTAATGTCGAAATAATATTTTTCCGAATTACCAATTATTGTAGAATATAAAAACTTTAAGTCCGATATATAAAAAAATATTTCGAACTACCAATTAGATTTTTTTTATTTTTTAAATATTTTATTATAAACGAATTTATGCCAAAATAAAAAATTAATACCTTATTTGGATAATAAAATATGAGGGTAGTTAACTTTGTTTCCAAACACCACCTATCTTAACAAACTTTGTTTTCAAACATCACCTATCTCAATATTGAGGATAATTTCAGTATAAGAGTGTAAATTATGTGGGTTTGAAAAAATAAGGATGTAACGAAAGATTCTCAAATATGGGAGAATCTCATTGAAATAAAAAGAAATCTCATGGACTATAATTGAAGTTAACACTACATAGCTATGTGAGTTCCTGTATAGCATAGTTTGCATTGAGAGTAAATTATGTTTCATGATGCCTTTTCTTTTGAATCAAGCAAGTTGCAGAGGTATGGAGCTATACACCTTTATTTTATTTTATTTTATTTATTTATTTTTAAGATGGAGGTATACTCTTTGCCATATGCTAAATGGTAAATTAAGGTTATTTACATTGACATCTCCTGATGTTTGAGTAAATTATAGTTAGATACAATGTTTGAATAATGCATTTTAATTGTCTCCTGAGATTTGAAAAAATTGATAAAGACACCCCAATGATGCATATGCCCCTTAAATTAAAGAATTGATTAAATGAGTAAAATCAATGAATAATAAAATAACGCATATATCCCTCTATTTAATACCCCTTTGTGTAACAACATGAGATTTTGTTGTAGATAATTAGTTTTTTGCAAAAAAAAACTTTGTTGCCTAAAATTCAATTTTTAGCCACAAACTTATATGTTTATTGTTTAAATTCTTTATCCAACAAAATTACAATTGGTTGCAAACTTTTTGAAATTAGCGACAAAAATATAATTTGTACAAAAAAAAATTAGATACAAACTATTTGGTGCAAATAAATTAACTTTTAGTGACAAATTTTTTTTGTTGTAATAATTAATTTTTTATTTGTTGTGTAAAATAAAAAATTTAGTAACAAATTTGAATGTTTGTTGCTTAAAATATTATTTTTTATGACAAAATTCCATTTGGTTGTATAATATTTGCATTTGATACCTTGTGCCAAAAAGTTAAGTTTTTTTATTAATTATTTTTAAGTGTGACAAATATGTAAAATTTGTAAAAATCATTAGTTACAAATGATAAAATAGAATATGTATATTATCATTATTGAAATTTAGTTAATTGAAATTTGTCTAACAACTCTATCAAATATAAGAGAGATTACTATTCTAATGGACACTATTTATTTCAAATTATTTATATAAAGAAATTTAATTAACAAGTGATAGGTGTCAAATATTATACCTTTTAGACATCAATCTTGCTATTGTTATGTCTATACATTCCATTATTTGATATTTTTATGTCATTTGTGTGTTTAACCGTATTTCAGGAGCTTAACGAAGAAAAAAAGCTAACTTTGGTGAATTAACTAGAGAAATGCTCATTTCTATTCAAAAGGAAAGCTTAAGAGTTGTTTTCAAAAGAAAAATGCTTCTGGAGGGCAGAAACGTCATTTTTTTGAGCTGCAACTTTAAGAATCATTCTAATGGAGTTGAGGGGGTTCAAACGACACATTTTCCAAGAAAAGTGGTTTCCATGAAAAATGTTACGCCCAGCCTACGCGCCCAGTAGCTAAAAGTGGCTAGAAAGTATTATTTTGACGATCAGCCTACGCCCGGTGAAAATAGGCCTACGTGCCACGCATAGCCACTGCATACGCGCCGCGCGTAATGCCTCTACGAGCCGTGCGTAGTTAACTTGTATAGTGGAGTTGTGAAATCCCAAAATTGACCTCGACATGTGTTCCTTTGTGACGGCTGCGACTTCTACACCTCAATATAAGTGATATACACATAATATACATCAGACTTAAGGGTTTTGCTTAGTTTGACGTGAAATGACGAAAAATGGCAACCTTAGGGTTTCCCTCAGCTTTTGTCTATAAATAAAGAGGTATGCTACAAATTTGGAAAGTTTCGTTCATGTAATTTTCAGAGCAGCCTCTGGAGATTCATTCCAAAGAGAATCCATACAAGACCTAGAGTGCGGGAGAAGACAACCATGGTGGCTGATTCTACATCAACGATGTAGTCTCCTTCAACCATGAGTAGTTAAACCGGTATCTAAGATTTTCTAGTAAAACCCTAGCTAAGTAATGTAGTTTTCATATTTGTTTTCAATTGTAATAAAGGGGAAGTTGTGACTATACCGTGATGATTGTTGTAGATAAGTGATCGGTTTTATTCTTGATACAAGATAATATATTTATTCATAAATTCTTGTTTTAGATTGAATGAATATATTTTCTTACACAATCATGATTATTATAAACAAATTGTGATTTTCTACAACAATGGTTCTTAACACTCGAAACCCTAGGTTTACACAAGCCATGCCTCGACGAGGTATCATAGACATGCTCTAGTTAAATTTAATGCATTAGGAGTAGATTAGAGTAAAGTAAATAACATGCACTAGATACACTCTGTCCGGAGATGGGTTGTAGCGACCCCGGTTGACAATATCCTTTTGGGGAACGTATTCGATTATTTGCAATACGTTCTAATTCACGGGAATAGATCGCTCTTTTTGCAATTGTGCAAATTGGAAACTATATTATGAGGTTAGTGGTGAAGCAATAAAAACCTTAGTTTTTTTTTTCTCTTGATTAAACTCTTAATTTACTTTATATTATTAGTTAAATTAGATATAATTCTCAAAATTAAACTCAAACACTTTTTCAAACCATAATTCAATATTTTTGAACTATTGAAGTGAATAACCAAGTTTCTGTGTGTTCGACATTCCCTTTCACAAGCCATTTTTTATACTAGAATTGGCTCGTGCACTTGCGAGAGGTAAAACCTAGGTCGTCTCAAGAGTGTGTTCTTAACACATATTTTTAACCACCCTGAGCGGACATCAACAAGCATTACAATTATATTTAACATTAATCATTACTAGTTAAAAAAAACTAAAATCTACACACAAAGGGGCAGATCGAAAAATTGTGTTAGGGGCGTATATTGAATATGGTAAAAAGTACTTATGAAAAATAAATAAATAGTTAACTTGAGGATTAGGGCCCGTTTGGAAACCCATGTTTTTGTTTTTTTCTTGTTTTTTCCACTATTCATGAAAACAAAACCTTGTTTGGGTGCAATTTTAGGGAAAACGTTTTGTGAACAGTGCTAAGAACAAAATTAAATTTGGGCCAAAATCAAAGAACACCAATTTGGTATTTCCACCACCACCACCACCACCACCACCACCACCACTGTATATACACACGCACACACATAATATATATACACACACGACGACCACCACCACCACCACCACCTTCGCAACCCACCACCACCACCGGAACCCTAACCCCCAATTCAAAACCTCCAATTTGAAACCTTAACTCCCAATTCCTCATTTGGTCCACAATTTTATCATTCAATTTCTTGTCCCCATACCCATAGAGTTTGTCGTTCTACGATCGATTGCCGTCCATCTCCACAGCAGACAATGGCTTCGCGGCGGCGGTAAACATTAGTAGAGGCAGCTGATTGATCGTCGTCCATATGTATATGTGTGTGAAAGAACCAAATACAATTTTTGCTCCAAACACATATTTGTTTTTGTTTTTTAGGGAAAAATACAAAGACAAATACAAAAATAATTTTTGTTCTTTCATTCAAAAAACAAATACAAAAACAAAGGGTTTCCAAATGGGCCTTAGTAATGATACAACATAAAAATTTAAAATTTTGAAGTGTAGACATGGTTATTTTAGTTTATTTAACTTAAGGAAAAAATGTTTATATTACAAATCCAAAGTCAAAGGGTACTATGAACATTTCCTAGGTGTTGGGGTGTATTTTTCAACTTTTTCAAACATCGGGGACAATTGAAACGCACTTTTCAAATATTGCATCTACCTGTAATTACTCAAAATATCATGGAATGTCACTCTAAATAACCCTAAAAATTAATATATGTTGCAAAAACTTATAGCATCCATGTATAACAGTGTACTTACTAGAATACAACACTTATGTAACATTTTAATTTCACATCATTTAATTAAAAATTGCAATACTCATAAATTATATTATATGGAGTTTTATTTTTACCCCACCATTAAATGGAGGATGCAAAAAAATGAAGCACAAATTTTTTAAAACCTCTTATGTATCAATTTGGATTTTCCAAAACAAAATTGATTTAATAGGTATATATTGCATCCGCAATTTGATCTCATGGAATGATACTGCACACAAATTTGTGTTAGGTAGAGAGCTTGTTTCACTGAAATAAGTTAAGTGGAAATTTAACAAATCAGATTTTTTCACTGGACTTAGTTCAGTGAAATACTAAGGGCTTGTTTGGATAGGTGATTTTGGGGCTAGTTTTGGTTTTGGCCTTTAATTTCAAGATCAAACCATGTTTGGTTGATGGGTTTTAAACTTGGTTTTGAGTTTTTTAAAACCAACCACTAAAACCATGGTTTTGGCCTACCAATTTTGACTTTTTTTTTATTTTTTTTCTCTCTCTATATATATATATATATGGCCGAAAATATGAATTATTTTGAAGAAAATAATATATAATATTTGGGAAAAATAATTTTTTTTTCGAAAAAATAATTTTATTCCCAAAAAAATTTATTTTTAGGGAAAAAATTATTTTTTCGGAAAATTTTTATTTTTCCCCATTTTATATCCTTTTTTTTTTCTAAATTTTTAATATTTTTCATTATATAATAAAATTATTCAGAATTTTATATGTTTTTTGAATTATATATATTTTTTCGAATTTAAGATATATTATTTGAATTTTATATATAATTTTCACATTTTAAAATATTTTTTTCGATTATATATATATTTTTTGGAATAAAAAAAATAAAAATGTCAAATATTTTCGGGAATTTTAAATATTTTTTAATTATATATATTTTTTCATTTTAATATTTTTTCCAATTATATATATATATATATTTTTCATATTTATATATTTTTAATACATATTAGTATATATATATAATTATACCAAGACCAAGACCAAGACCAACTCTTTACCAAACATTATATATAGGTTTTAGATTTACCTAAAACCACCCAAGACAACCAAAACCAAATTCCCAAACGGGCCCTAAGAGAATCGAAGTTGGTTCAATTGAAAGATATACATTTCATTTTTTATAAATGCAACTTATGTATAATTTTTATGAAATGATAGATTCCTCTACAAATTCATGAATGCATCCAATTAAACGGTCGGTGCAAGTACTATTCCCTTCGTCCCAATATAATTATTCATTTTATCTAATTTATTTGTTCCAAATTAGTATTATATACTTTCTCAAATTATCTCTCTTCATTAACTTCAAAAATGAATGACTCCCACTAAAATTATAATTATACTACATTATTAAAGGGCAAAATATATAAAAATATTATTGAAAAATTAAATATGGATAACTAAATTGGGACGGGGGAGTAATACTTTGTCTTGTTTCGGAAATTCTTTTTATATAATTTCATGTATTTGTTGGTTAGTCTCTTTTAAGCAACAAATGTGATTTAATGTTTGAAATAGAAGTTTAAGAGAACCAAACAATTTTTTTCTTCATCCTTCTTAATCATGATTTGACTCACTTTAGTACTTTGCCATTAAAAATAGTGCTACAAAAGCTAGCTCTGTATTGTAATTGATACATCCTTTCCTTTTCTCATCTGTTATTTTTGTGTGTGCATGTGTGAGTTAAATATAAAAGTATAATTTTGGATAATACAACTTCATTTTTCGCGGAGCTAAAGTTTTCTGTTTCTCCTGAAGGAATATAACATTTACAGAGAAAAACACACAAAAATTATTAAAATTATTGCATTAATCTACCATGTAAAATATAATTCAGAGTTTGATCGATATTTGTATAGAATTAACAAACTTTATTATGTGATGATTGGTTGAAGGGAGGTGTTGAAAAGTGATGGATGTAAGGAAAAATTAGGAACCATAATTCGCTGTAATGGTCCGTTACGGAGCGTATTGTTTGATTCGTAACGTTTTTGAAAATTATCGATACCGTTATTTAGTATGGATAATTATTTTTAAGGTCAATAATACCCGAATCTGTTATATTGATACCGCGAGGGTTACCGAAAAATCGATACCATTACTGTGAAGTATGCTAGAAACCTACATTTTAGAAGAATGAGAGAGAGACAAAAATACTAAGGGTTAACTTTATTTACACTCCCTGATATTTGTTTTATCTTTACTTGGATTCCCTCAGGTTTGCCTATCTTCATTTACACCCCCTATTTTTCAATATTCTCATCACTTAGACCCCCCTGAACGATGACAGCAGCCTGAATTTTTTTTAAAATCCCTAAACTACCCTCAATGTGTTATCCTTATTTTGTTTGGAAACAAGGATAGTGTTTTTATCAATTACACCCCCTCCCATCATTTAATAATTTAATTTGTATTAAAATTTCAAAATATATATAAAATTTGAAAAAATATATATTAAAATTTGAAAAATATTATAAATTCGAAAATAAATATAAAATTAAAAAATATATATAAAATTTGAAATTATTCTTTTTTCAAAAAAACATATTAAATTTCAAAAATAAATATAAAAATCACAAAAAACATAAAAAATTTGAAACAAATATATAATTTTTTTTAAAAAAAAACATATAAAATTCAAAAATATATATTACATTTCAAAAAAAATTATAAAATCCAAAATAAATATAAAATATAAAATATATATAAATTAAATTTTTTTTTAAAAACATATTCAAGACAAATATATAAAATTAAAAAAAAACATATAAAATTCTAATAATATATATTAAATTTTGAAAATAATTATAAAATTCAAAAAAAATATAAAATTTGAAAATAAATATAAAATTCAAATATATATATATATTAAATTTCAAAAAAAAAAAAACTAAATTCTAATAATTCTCTCACACACTCTCTCTCTCAGACGCGCGCGCACACACACACAGACGCACACACCAAACACACACACACATATATATACACACATATATATATATATAGATCTATACATATATATATCTACACACACACATATATATATATATAAGTCCCCGTCGGCGCCGACCTCCCACCATCGCCTCCCCGTCGGCGCCGCCCCCTCCCCTATTTTCGACCGATGGTTCTATATATGTATATATATGTGTGTGTGTGCATGTGTGTGTGTGTGGTGTGTGGTGTGTGCGTCTGAAAGAGAGAGAGATAAAGAGGAAAGAGAGAGAATAAATATTGAATAAATGTTGAGTTGTTTGGTTTGAGGGTTAGATTGATTCTAAGGGGGTGTTTGGTTTAGGGTTTAAATTGATTTAGGGATTAAATTGATTTAAGGGGTGTTTGGTATAAGGGTATTTTAGACATTTCACACCATGAGGGGGTGTAAATGAAGATATGCAAACCTCAGGAGTCAAAGTGATGATAGGACAAACCTCAGGGGGTGTAAATGAAGTTATCCCAAATACTAACTAGCAGAAAATATGTAAATTATGTTTTTAACGTTTCTAACAATCTGTTTATAAATAAATTATAATTAATATATATAATGAGATATACTAGCAATAATAATGTAAAAATTATCTTTCCCCACCGATACAACCAAACAAACTGTTGCTTCATGCAATATATTTTATAATCTATTTCATTCAATCAAATAAAAAACGAGAGAGATAGATATATCCGGTACATAATCAGGATTAATGAGAAAGATCTCATGTCAATTACCTACCAGCATTTTCATGTATGAACTCTATAAGGTGCGTTTGGAAATGATATTTTCTGTTCTGTTTTTGTTTTTTGGTACTGTTTATGAGAACAAAACGTGTTTGACAATCATTTTTACTATTTGTTTTGTTCTCAATTTGGAAAGTGTTTTCGTGAATAGTAAAAAAAACAAGAAAACAACAAAAACCTGTTTTTTTATTTTTTTTGGAATTTTTCAAAAAAAATGTGCAAAATATTTTCCCAAATAGTTCTGCAATCAACACCACCCCTTCACCTCCACCCTCAACCACCACCAGCCACCGCCGCCACCACCCCCACCCTTCACAACCAAAGAAGGGTTTTGGGGTTTAGAGAGAGAAAGTGAGATTGAGAGATCATTTGTAGTAATGGGTTTATAGGCGGTAAAGAGAAATGTGTCTGTGAGAGAGAGAGAGACGAAAAAAGACTGAAGAATGGAGGTCAAGAAGAAGAAGATTCGTTTTTTTTGTTTTTTTGTCCCAAACAAAAATTATATTTTTTTTGTTTTTAAGATAGAAAACAAGGACAAGAATAAGAACGTTTTTTGTTCTTGAGAGGACAAAAACAAAAACGAAAACAAGGTCTCCAAACGGGGCCCTACCAATGACATCATACTAGTAAATTTCACCTTCGTAATATATATATCTATATATATAGATAGATTTTCTATTTAGAGTTATATTGTAAAAGGAAATTCTTGTTATAGTGTTTTATTCTCCAAGAAATTGTAAACCTTATCCAACAAGAAATTGAGTTTTTCTTGTTAAACAAGAAACTCTATAAATAGAGACTTAGGGTGCGTTTGGAAAGCCTGTTTTTTGTATTTGTTTTCTGTCTTCAAATATAAAAACTGTTTTTGTATTTGTCTTTGTTTTTTCAGGAAAAAATTAAAAACAAAAAAACGTTTGGATGAAGGTGTTTTCACCACTTTTATTTGGTGAAAATTGTATTTTATGAATTTGGCGTTTTCATTGTTTTTACCACCTAAACAGCGAAAAAACTCAAAAAACGACTAAAAGTTGTATTTGGTGTTTTCATCACTTTTACACACTATTCACAGAAAACAGTTTTCTTGGGGGAAAAACAGTGAACAGTAAACGCGTTTGCCAAACGTGTTTTTTTTTTTAGTCTTGTGAACAGTAAAAAAACAAAAACAAAAAACAGGGTATCCAAACGGACCCTTAGGGTTTGTGTTGACAAAGACACGATTCAATGTGTGCATCGAGTGAGGGTATTATTTTGTTTACTTAAATATTTCTTTTCTCCGTCAACGTAGGCCAAAGTTGGGATAGTATGATAAACATTTTAATTCCTGACAATAAACATGTGATAAACATTGTACTTTAGCTGACGGTGGCATATGAAGACTTAAAACAAATATATCAAAATTTCTTTCTGTATCCTAAATTTGACTTCTTTTTTTATTTTTTTATTTTTTATAATTGTCATCTGGGTTTCTTAATATAAAGATTAGAAAATGTTGATTCTAAAAATCACTGGTATAGGAATATATAATTATATTAGAATCTTTTCTTTGAAAACAATAATATAATTAAATTTGGTTATAAGAAAGTTGAACCAATGGGGACGGAAATTTTTGCCATCGGTAATTGTGAGTATTGATTACACTTAAAACCGCATAAATAGCTAAATTCATTTCAAATAGGTTTTTATTAACTGGTTTAAATGGAAGTGTTAAGTTGATAAATTTCAAACCCATTCCATCAATCCTACAATTTTAAAACGGCGACAAATCATAAGCTCTACTTTAACTAATACTGTATATTTTAGGTTATGAGACCAAATCAACAAGTGAAGTAACCCTAGCATGATCACTTGCAAGGTGTTTCATAAAATTTAAAATTAAGTAATAAAAAATTTTAAAGATAGAATTTCAATTGTTGAATTTCCTCATTCAGAATTAAATAATTAATTTTTTTATAGATTTTAAGTCTGCCACCTTCAAAAAGAAGTGATGACCTATCACTTAAAATTTTAATTCATTTAAAATACATTTCTGTTTCAGTCATGTTTAAATTCGTTATGATACAAAATGTTAAATTTGTTTAGAATTAAGTACTTCACATAAAATTAATTTCATGATAAAATGTATATTTAGATTAATGTAAACTAAAATTTATGACACTTTTTAAAGATAAAGAGTTTAATTTGATAAATGAAAGCAAAAGAAAAATAACATAGAAGTTGACGTATTCATGTGATTTAAAATAATTAGTCTAATATGAAATTTTAGAAGTAAAATCTTTGTACCATTATTTTCAAGTAATTAAATAGTATAATACAACCTTAGTATTTGTTCATAATCTTGTTAAACAATGTTCATGGCAACTCTCACGTAGACCAAACCATGGTTCGTAACGGAATCGGCCGGTTTCTTTATGGTATTGGGCTGAACCAAAACCGGTTCAGCCCGATATACCGGTGGGTAGGCCGGTTCACATCCGAACCGGCCGGTTCGCTAGGAACCGACCGATATATCGGTGAACCGGCCGATATATCCCCGAACCGGTTTTGGTTGAGCCGGTTCATTTTTAAAAAAAAAAAAAAAATTACTGTTGCAAAGAGAGGCCAATTGCATGTCCACTGTCCAGTTTTCTTCATTTTTTTTAAAAAAAAAAAAGAAAAAAAAAAGAGGAATCCTTTGTATCATTCTTTTATTTCTTTTCTTTTATAAAATTATTTATTTACTCAAAAAAATAAATAATAAACTCTTGTACATATAATATATATATAATTATATATATATACTTATATAGTAAAAGAGAATAGGATGTAAGAGAATATAATACAACTGTATATCAACTTCAAGTCTTTAATACACATAGTCTATTTAGTATTAATTTAAAAGTAAAATATATTTTTTATAATTTGAATATTTATTTATTTAAAATTAATATCATTGAATAGTCTCATAAGAAGATCAACGACACATTTAAATTTATTAATAAATCATTTTGGGTACTAAATATCTTTAAAAAATAATTTAAATTTACTTAAAATTATCAAAATTTAGTTATGTTGTCAAAAGTACCATATCAGTACATTTTAGCCACCATGTGCGAGTTTTTAAAAAATTCATGATTGCGATAACCGAAACCGTTACGTTATTCCGATACTGATCCGGTTCCTTTACACCAATACCAAAACCATTACACAAACTGAAACCATTTTTGCAAACCATCTCATAACAAATGTTGCTTGAGGATGTATTATATTTAAATTTCCTAAGCCCAAAAGCTACTATTTGAGTAATTAATAAATTTATAGCGTAATCTTCAAGGCAGGTAATGTTTGGTGAGAGAACGTTCTTTAAAGTCCTATGAGAGAGAGAGAGTATTGCAATTTGCACATGACATCATACAAAAATTTGATAAATCAATTTTTTTGTAGTGAATTTATAAATTTAAAATTTGATGAATGTCACAATGTTAGATCAACTTTTTTTGTAGTCAATTTATAAATATAGTGCACATTAACTTGGATTGTGTTCCATGCAGACCATAGTTTTCGGTAATAGCATCAGTTGAAACTTGAAAGGCTATTGCGGTAAAAGATTCGAATTATATCAATATTATTGGACAAATATTTATGTTAATGGATTCGAATTATACCCATAATATTAAATAAATATTTGTATTATATAATAGTATCGGTAGCTTCAAAAATATCAAGAATCAAATTATACGTTACTTCGTATGTAATGTATACAGTGAATCATGTTACAAATCCAAAGTTCAACAAAAAATCTTGATAAAGGAGATTAAAAGCTTCATTAATTCTACTATGATTTAAAAATAATTCTTCTTAAAAATATTTACTAGTTAAAACTTAATTTTTCCTACTAATTTATAAATATAAATTTATATTTATGCATACTTTAAGTACTTGACAGCTAATAAAATCCCACATAACATGGATATATATAAAAAACATTTATAGCCTTTTTTTTTATTTTCTTTTTTTATCTACAATATTCAACTTCAAGATGACATAGAAATTGACTATTACATAATAATAAGCAATAATGTATATATAAAAAATTTGTCTTGTGTAATTAATTCAACTTCAAATTGACAGATAAAAATAGACTATTACACAATAAATGCCTTTTAAAAACGTGTACCAGTTCTCAACATTAGAGAGAGAAAAAATGGAGTCGTTTGTAAATCAAAGTCTTGCACTAATTACCATATTGCCATCAGGTTGTTGCCGTATTTATACCGTCACATATAAACCCCTTTTTTTTACTACTTTTTGTAATCGATCAAAACCAAACTACCCCTTATTTTAGAAGTCTCTCTCTCTCTCTCTCTCTCATACTCACACACAGAACACACACATATACAAACACATATACACACAGAAACACATACTTTCTCTCTCTAACCCGAATCTCTCTCAGTTTCAGAGCTTTCAAAGCTCTATTTCAACGCAGCTCGAGACCACTTGTTCCTTCTGTTCCTCTCATTCCCTCAATACTCAACCCTATATATATATATATTTATATGTATGTAATTTGAATTGGTAGATGAAAATGCGGGTGAAGGAAATGCATCCACTGTGTTGTATATCGCTGGAGAGTCCGGGGACGGGGGACCGGTCGCCGGAGGCGGCGGCGATGTTGAGAAGCGGCTCATGTCTCGCGGCGGAGATCGGCTCCGGCGGATCTGACGGCAATGCCGGCCGGTCGGAGGCGAGCTTCGCTGGAGTTCTCCACAAGTGGACCAATTATGGCAAGGGATGGAGATCCAGGTGGTTCGTGTTGCGCAACGGAGTCCTCTCGTATTCAAAGAT
Source organism: Cornus suecica (assembly GCA_963922005.1). NCBI lineage: Eukaryota > Viridiplantae > Streptophyta > Magnoliopsida > Cornales > Cornaceae > Cornus > Cornus suecica. The sequence continues at coordinate 52,348,200 of OY998245.1, forward strand.
TCTCCAGCCGGAGAGTCTGTCGCTGTTGCCCGCCGGCGACGAGGTCCGGCTTATCGGCGATGTGTCCTCCGGCCGGCTGTCGAGGCTCGACAGCGGCGGATCGAGGCGCAAGCACCGGAAAGCCATTGGCGTCGTTCATCTCAAGGTGAATCACCACTTTCTAGAGAGAGAAATCTGTTTTAGAGAGAGAAAATCTGTTGTAGAGAGAGAAAGTTTTCAGATGCCATCGGTTGTATGATGAAAAAGTTCCCAATCGGAACGCACTGACTTTTGTTTCTTTTTGGCGCTTCTTCACAAACACTTTTTTTAACCGCTCATATATTTTATATTTATATATATACAGAGTATATGCATTTTTACAGTGAATTTCTTTATATCTTTACAGTAATTTTAACTGGTCGTTGATCTATAGTGGGTCACATCAACAGGTGAATATGGGGTATGATACTCTATGTTGCATACCTAGGTTTTTTAATCTGTAGTCACATCATCGTTTTAGTCAAATTTGTGATTTTCTTGTGATCTGGATATGCGGATCTTCATTTTCCTTCTTGAGTTTCTAATCTAGCTTTTGCAATAATATATTTATTATACATAGAGTTTATTTAATTGATATACTTACATATCTTGGGACTTGGTGTTTGATGGGTTTGAACTTTGAATGGTAAGTGGTGACTGTTTGGAAGCTGAGAAAAGCTAATTTCTTAATTTTCCCGTCAAACTTTATTCCAAGGGTGCTATTCAAGCTAAATCAGATCATTCAGCTCTGGGTTTTATGCTCTTTATTTATTGGGTATAGGATTCTCAACTGTTTTCTGGGTTTGGTCCCTCCAAATTGTGATTTTGAGTAAGCTTTATCTGATAATTGCATTGATATTGTGTTGAACTATTGTTCATGATTTCTTAATCTCTCAGTTGAAGTATTGTTTTAGTTTGTTAATGTATTTGTGAACAATGGTATATATATGAAATTCTGCAATTGTAAGATTGTGACATTTATTAATGACTAATTTGTTATTTGGGTCTCTTAGCAGATCTCTTCATTTCGAGAGAGCAGGTCAGACAACAAGCGATTCTACATATTTACAGCTACAAAGACTCTTCATTTGAGGACTGATTCAAAGAAAGAAAGAGTGGATTGGATAGAGGCTTTGGTTTCGTCTCGAATATTATTTTCATTGAGACCCTTGAATGATAGTCTCTCCCTTGTACCAGATGATATATCTCTATCAACTGAGAGGCTTAAAAGAAGATTGCTTGAAGAGGGGATCAGCGAGGTACTTGTAAAGGACTGCGAGCAGATCATGCTCTCGGAATTCTCGGAAATACAAGGACAATTTCAAGTTCTCTGTGAAGAAAGGTCCAATTTGCTCGACACGCTAAGACAACTGGAGGTAACTTTGCCAAAAGTTTTCTTGGTAGGAATGATATCACCGATGTACTCATAGTATGTTTGGTACTCGAACTATATTTTTCACATTTGTTATTGGGGAAAAATCCCCAAATTCGGCTAAGCTTTAATGCTGAAAATTGTATATATTGTAGAATGATTTAATTAACATACTTGATAAGTGCTTCTAGGCTACTATAAAGAACTTGACCTGATTAATTATCATGTTGCTCAGAAGATAGAACTTTCTCTGGGTCAATTGCCACACATTTCCTGTGCATATTAGATCAGTTATGAGGGTTCGATGTTTGTTGCCATATCATGACAATTAATCTGCTTAGTGTTACTTTATGGTACCACATTGGGTGGAGGTGGGAAGAAATTTTGGCTCTTAGTCTTGGTATCTTGTGCGGAATATAGATTTTTTTGTTAGCTCATTGATGTTTATTTGATAATTTAATTGTCATTAGTTGTTTTGGCATTTTATTAGTTATGTGCTTTCCCTTTTCACAGTATATATCATTGATCAACACTCACCAAACACTCGGCTAACTTCATAAAGGGAGTAGGGCTATAATTTACCGGGGAAAAAAAGGAGTAGGGCTATTACCCAACTTGGTCCACACTAATTGAGGTTTTGGGTTTAGAACCCTTGAAATGGCCCATGTGACAAACTTAAAATCAGTATTAAACACGAATTTTCATTTTATTTTATGATTCTTAATTTTTTTAATATCTTTTGATGTATTTTAACTCTCTGTTTTTATTTTTTTGCCATATACAGGCAGCTAATATTGAATCTGAAGCCTCTACAATTCATGAGCGTGAATACCAACTGGTGAAGAATGGATATTCCAGTTTAGGGCGTGGGAAATATAGCGGTACATTTGACATATTTTTACCATGTCTGGTGCATGTGACGTCTTTTACTTGTGTCTTCTGCACTCTCTGTTAGCTACTTCCAAAATGATACCAGTCTTTTCCTTTAAAAGTTTCTCCATGCAAATGGAACTTGGTCATAGGTTGCTTCAAATATAATTAGGCATAGCCGAGGGTACAAAATCTTAAAATTTCTTTTACCAAGCTGCTAGAGTCATTCACTAAGCTAAACCTGCGTCCACCATTCCATTATAGTGGACTAGCCACTTCTACTACCTTCTCTGAAAAAAAAAATTGAATGAAAAATATTGTTTCACGAAAAGTTTATCTAAATTAGTACGATTCTATATCTGTTAGGAAGTTTTTATTGACAAAACTGAAAGATGATAAGTAGGATTTAATTTTTTTAACAATAATATGTGATCCCCACGATTATGCATTCATGGTGAATTGGTTGCACGCAGTTTCTCATCATGACTAGGAATCCCTTAGAAGTTTGTTCTTGGACAATGCAGTGGATTATATTTTTCTGTAAACATACTTTCTGTTTCTATTTTGTACAAGTGTCTATTCTAATTTCTTGGCACCTTATACTTGTTCAGAATGCAGCACAACCGAGTCCTCAGATGATATTGAGAAACAAGAGCTTGAGGAAGTGACGGATGAAGAAGAAGCCACCTTTTATGAAACAAAAGAGTACTTCTCTGAACCAGCCACAAGTGCCTCAACTGAAATTACTAATTGTATGGATAAACATGTTGGAATGAATCACTGTGATGATACGAAGAAGATGAATGCTGAACTTGAAATTACTGACTCTAGATATTCACAAATTGAAAGGCGAAAGAAGCTTCCTGATCCAGCTGAGAAGGAGAAAGGGGTTAGTCTTTGGTCTATGATCAAAGACAATGTGGGAAAGGACTTGACCCGGGTTTGTCTCCCTGTGTATTTTAATGAGCCAATATCATCCCTCCAAAAATGTTTTGAGGACTTTGAGTACTCTTATCTTTTGGATCAAGCATATGATCACGGAAAAACGGTATGATTGATTTACGGCACCTTTTATTGTCTGTTGCTTAGTTAGGAGATAATATGTGCTACAGATAATCCATCCTGTTAAAACAAATCTTCATGTTGCCCAAAGGTCCCATCATTACAATCTGCTGTTATCATTTATGTTTTAAGTGGTTATATAACTACTCTGTTTGCTCCATTGAAGGAATGCTGCAGAATTATGCTAATCTTGTGGGGGAAATAGAGTCAGTCCCTTTGGTGGACATTATATAATGTTGTTTTTTATGTTCTTGATGTTGGTTAAGTTGGTATACTTCTCTCCATTATTCGTTTTTGACTGAGGCTTTACAAGTTGTCTCGAGATGATTGGTAGCAGTTAGATAAAAAAAAAAAAAAAAACTCTTTCCATTGGCTATGATAAACACGTATGCAATGTTATGCTAGAAAGTTTCTGGGGAAAATTACCTAAAGTACATTTTGGGGCAACAGCAGAAGGCCTAGAGAGTAGCATGGAGAATATTATTATTGTTGTTATTTTGTTGTATAACGAGGGTAAATGCACAATGGTTCCCCGAATCTTTGTCTTCTTTTGCTTTTAGCTGCTGAATCTCGCTCCCATTTGTTTTCACAATGCCCTTATTTCTCTGTCATTTGGTTCCCCTTCCAACATCTATGTAATTCCATTATTTCCCTGCGGTTTAGGATTCTCTCATTGTTCGGGTTTCCACTCGATGGTCTGTGGCCCAAGTGCAGAAATTTCCTCCTTCACAAACTTAACTTGACAGCTTTGGCATCTTCCATCTGGAAGGTGAGGAACAAAATAGTTCCTGTAGGTCAGTCTTGTCCAGCTTCTGTTGTCGTGTCTTCCCTCACGGAATATACTAAGTGCTGGATTCTAACTGTTAGACGTAAGGGCGGAAGAGCAGGGTCACAGACAGTCTTCGATTTGTACTTTCTTATCTGCTTCATTCTTCTCCATTTTAATCATTCTGTGAGGATGCTTTCTCAGATTAGCTGCTAATTGCAGATTGTTCTTTGTATTTGCTGTCTATTGATTGCTAGCGACCCTGCTCTCTGCTGTATTCACTCCGTTGTTTGCTGAAGCTGCCTTTCACTGTAATCCCTGTTTGCTATGGTTTGCCTTCACTGTCCTCTGCTTGAGATTGGTCTCCTCTGGCTGCTTTGCTTTTGTTCTTTGTATTTCTTGTTTTTACCCTTGTAGGACATTTTTGGGATTTTTCTGTTTGAAAATTTGTCTCTTTTAGAAAAGTTTCATCTACGGTTAAAAAAGGCTTGCCAATAAATTTAACTATGGCAGCACCTGGGAACAAAATCTGCTTGAAGTGTTCAGATGAGTTATCCTCAGTGAACGAAGATCGCACTGGGGTGTAGATTAAAACGGTCAAACCAGTACTTCAACTTTGTGATTTTTGGCTTCAAATTGTTGGAAAATTTGATTAAAATGTGAATTTTATTATCATGATTTGCCAAGCTTCAAAATGTAATTGTCGTGTACATATTTGTAATTCGCACACTTTCCTCTCTTGCAAAATCAAAATTTTTGGCCTTGTTTCTTTGTTAGACTTACTACTAGCCTTTATTTTCAATTTTGTAAGCATTATATGATGGAACTTCTTTTAATACAATACTATGTATTTCCTTTTGATATACAAGTGTGCTATATGTATTGGAATCTGACATATTGGCACTGTTGGTCTTGTATTATGCTTTAGGGCAACAGTCTCCTAAGAGTTTTGAATGTTGCTGCTTTTGCGGTTTCTGGATATGCTTCATCTGAAGGTCGCCACTGTAAACCCTTCAATCCTTTATTAGGCGAAACTTATGAAGCTGACTATCCTGAGAAAGGGGTTCGCTTCTTGTCGGAGAAGGTATGTCTGAAAAGTAGCAACACTGGTGTAATAATTGATCACATTTAGAATAGGGTTTGACTATTTTCCTTGGATCTGCATCCATGTACATAAATTTCAGTAGTTAGAAATAACCTGAAGATATCATGGGTGGGCTGATGAAAAGCATGCTTAAAGGCTATATAGTTAATTGTTGTCAGTTCATAAGCCCACATCCTTTTCAAATTCTTCTTTATCCAGATATTGTATTTTAGTTTATAAACTTGTACAATGTGTGCCTGTGGATAACAAAACGGAACACTTGTAGGCTGCCGCATAATTTGGTGATGAAGTAATTATGTTCGATTTTCTGTCTTCCATAATGAGAATTTGAGAGGATCTTTTAAATCATCATGACTTTCCAACTACTTTTGAACCAGCCACCAAAATCAAGATGTCAAATCTTGAGCAAATGATGGATGAAATTATTCTGCATGACTACATCTCAAAGAGACTTCTCCAAGGGGTAAAATTAACCACGATGGCTGATGGGTACAACAGGATTCATGTCCCAAGTACTTAGGAAGAAGGCTTTATTCTTGTATAATTTGACCAGATTTTGGAAATTTTCACATTTTTTCTGGTTAAGATATGATTCACACTTATTTCTGCCTTCAAGGATGGTAGCCATCCTAATAGTTTTCCTGTTTCATTTGTGAATCAGGTCAGTCACCACCCAACACTTGTCGCTTGCCACTGTGAAGGTAAAGGATGGAAATTCTGGGCCGACAGTAACATTAGATCAAAATTTTGGGGAACGTCAATTCAACTTGACCCGGTTGGAACTCTAACCTTAGAGTTTGATGATGGTGAGATTTTCCAATGGAACAAGGTATGCAATGGACAGGGTTACTATCCTGGGGGTAATTGCTTTCTATGCTGTTCTGTCTGATCTCATTTTTATATTTGTTCAGATGATAAAATTATTCTCAATCTCGTTCATGCTTTTCTTAGGTGACAACAACCATTTATAATCTTATCCTTGGTAAAGTGTACTGTGACCACCATGGGACGATGCACATACGTGGTAATCGCCAGTATTCTTGCAAACTCAAATTTAAAGAGCACTCTATTCTTGAGCGAAATCCTCACCAGGTAAACAAGGAGATCTTTAGCTATGCTCTATTCGCTCCTTTGCATGTTGACCAAAGTTCTTTCAACATACTGTGTTGGGTATATCCATTAAATTCTACTTTAGATGTTTGCTGTTGCAATAAGTTATTACTTGATATTATTATGTTGATAGGTACTTGTTTTGTAGTATAAAAAATTTCTGCTCTAAACAAGTGGTGCTTATTTGGTGTAGTAACTGCAATTAAAATAGAACATAGTTGAAATTTAGGGGTGGTTATTTGGTGCAATGTAACATCTCAGGCAGCCTAGAGTCTTCAGACAGGAGTTGCTTTTTTTCTTATCATATCTTTTTATTTTATTTTTTCAAGCACCTATATCGGCAGCACCAGACTTCGTGATGGCCTATACAATCTCATACACTACTGATTTGAAACTAATCACTGGATTCTTTATTTTAACTCATTATACAGGTTCAGGGATTTGTTGAAGATGTCGAAGGGAAGAAAGTTGCCACATTAGTTGGAAAGTGGAATGATAGCATGTATTATATGAATGGAGATGGGACTAGCAAGTCAAATGATTTGTCTAATGCATCTTTGTTGTGGAAAAGTAGCAGGCCTCCTCTTAATCTCACTCGCTACAACCTCACAACATTCGCAATCACACTAAATGAGTTGACATCAGGATTGCAGGTAGTGATGATGTATTACATCATTTTTTTCATAGGCATTTTCATTTTCCTCTCATGCATCTCTAATTGTCTTCTATAGTTCTGTCTGATCCCGGGTATTTGATCACGGATTAAGGAGAAGCTCCCACCCACGGATTCAAGACTCAGACCAGATCAACGTCATCTGGAGAATGGGGAATACGAAAAGGCAAACACAGAGAAATTACGATTGGAGAGGCGGCAAAGATCGGTATATCTAGCACCTTTCTGTAGTTTTTCTATTCTATGTATATTCATGTCTTATTTTTTGTTAATTGTTTAAATCTAATTTGGGGACTTTAAGTGAGTGATGGTCATCAGACTTCCTTTACCGCTGGCACATGAATCAGTAATTTAATCAAAGGACGTGTATATGTCCGGCTGGACATAAGATGTGATGTTGCATAACATGATCATTTTGCCCACACATGTAATGTTGGCATCTTACTGATTAAATTTACCTTTGTGGTGCAGTCATTCCTACCCTTCTTGCAAAATACACAAAGTAGAAAGTTACTTTGTTCTCGAACTACATATTACAAATCTTGATTTTTCAAGGATAACTGGCTGTAAGCCTCAAGGATATTCATGAACCTCTCTAGCATTGTCTTGCATTTTGGCAACTGGACATTTTAAATCTAGTTTTATTTATCTCCTTTTCTCGGGAATTTATCATTATAAAATGGTTATACTAAGGTGGGATATTGTTTAGAAAGCCTGGAAAATGGTAGAAACACTGAAATGTTATTATCATGCCATTCCATTAAGAACAGCGCCTGAAATTTTATAAATAGGTCTCATCGTGCTATATATTGTTGAAGAAAACATTAAAATTCACTAAATAAGTATCTTTATATTATTATGTTGTAAAACATTGCATATGCATTTTAGTTGGATGTGCGAGATTGAAAACAATTCACAACTGTGTTAACAGATTTAGTTATGTAACGTTGATTTGAACCCCATTCTGCTTTATCTTGACTGCGAACTTGGTCCGGTTGCATCTATTATGTGCAAGTCTGCAAACTTATAGAGCTGCTAATTGAATTACACAATATATATCTTTTCCTCCTAATCAAGTCTGGAGAATTTATAGATTGGGAAAATAGTGTACAAGGAGAGAAAGTAGGGGCATACCCCCACTACCTGCAAAATAAATTTCCAAAGTTCTATGCCTCAGTACAGGACAAAAGCCCAAAAGACAAGACAGTAATGAATCAGAACGAAGTAACATGTCATGAAACTGTATCAAAAACCCTTCCCAGCAATATGTGCCAAAATGTTGAGAAAATCTTCCATTTATTTTCTTAGCCATAGCAGCCCTTTAGATCACCAAGCCAGTCAACCAATTGCTTACAGCCAACATGATGGATATACTAAGGGACAGGGGCGGAGCCAGGAAACTTGTCTAGGGGGGCCAATGCAAATTTTTATAAGTTTATTAGTGAAATTTATATTTTTTTTAGGTTACTGGAAGAATTTTTTTTTTAAAAAAAGGGTTGAAATGCAATTTTTTATAAATTTATTAGTAAAATATATATATTTTTAAGCTATCAAAGGAATTTTTAAAAAAACTGACAGGGGCCATAAGCAATTTTTATAAACATATTTGTAATATATATAACTTTTTAGGCTAAACAAAATTACAAAAAAATAAAAATAAATAATAATAATAATAATATTACAAAATTTGGGCAGGGCCATGCCCCCCTCGCCCAAAGGGTGACTCCGCCCCTGCTAAGGGAAACTAGACCAAATTTTAGTAACTATTATCTGATTTGGGCATCAGATAGCTACATAAAGGTCTGAATCTGCATGCCATGCTAAGTTTTCGGACACAGGTGATGGCATTTGCTTTGCACTGATGGTTTGAACTCAGAATCACAGGACCAATTTAAAATTTTAGGTTGATTTTATACGTCGAAAGAAAAGTGCAAGAACAATATTCAAATACTATGTTCTATTTGTGTCTAGTTCTTTCATAATCATCTGAAGATTAATAGTTTGCATCAAATGATAGTTGAGTTACCAGCAACCTGTAAAATGCAATGACACAAATTTTCAAATCTTGCAGGTTGGTCTACAAAAATGCATTAATTGGAAAATTGTAGGTTGTAATAACAGTAAGGACACGTAGGCCTTTTCTCTGCTTTTGCTTTCACACATAAGAAAAAGAGAGCAAAAACATTTGTGAGAAGCTGGTACCCTGGCTTCTTCAAGATGCTCTTCCAGGACTCGAAAGCTCTTTAAAAAATGTAGCCTAACTATAATTTTTTAACACACGGAAAGGTTTGGAAAAGCTCAAATGTTTCCATTGATTTGGACCATATTAATACAGAGATAAGTTGACTACAATCATAAAAGAAATAAAAAGGGAAATAGAAAATATAAATTATAGTGAATCAGTGTCTAAACACAGTGAGAGTTGTACAAAATTTTCTATAAACATAATTAACCAAATAAAGATAAATCCCAAATAATCAGTTTGTGATTTCTCTAGCATGTCCGCCCAAACTGGTGGGCTGTTGAGCAATAGCAAGTTTGGGACGAAGAAACCCAAGTTTTTGTCAAAAGAGTGGTTCCGTTAGAGCATCTGTAAGTTGGTCTTTGGTGGAAATATGAGATAACCGCAATTTGCCACTGGTGACCTTGTCACGAACAAAATGCAAATCTATGGCGTTGTGTGGGTTGGCACATAGATAAGTTGCACCAATATTATCATAGTAGATTACCTAAGTGTGAATAGGAGTAACTTGTAACTCGGAGAGGAGAGACCGAATCCAGGAGAGTTCCGCAATAGTAGAGGCAACAACTCTCCTTGAGTTTGCCTCTTTATTTGGGAATTTTCTTTATTTGATTAATTATTTTTATAGAATATATTGTACAACTTTCCTTGGTTTAGGCATTGATTCTTTGTAATTACTATTTTCTATTTCCATTCTCATTTCCTTTATGATTATTGTCAACTTATCTGTATTAATATGATACAAAGCAATGTAAACATTTGAGCTTTTTCAAAATATTTCCGGGTGGGTATCCCCGCATACAGAGGTGTCCAGGTTGGACCGAGTCCCTCGTCGTTAGGGTGAACGGGTAGGCAGAGTAGACCAACGAGGTCGTTGTTGGTTGGGTTGGGGGGGAGAATGTGACGAATCTTGTCCCACATCGGATCCCGATGGAAAAAGGTATTGGGTATAAATGGATTGGGTGTTAGCCCCCACCTAACAGCTTAAGCTTTTGGGTCGGAACTATCAAAACAGTGTTTTAATCCAAAAAGCCAAAAACGTCTGAAAAACCACTCCCAACAATACCAATAGGTCACATAGTATAACAACAAAAACATGTTATGATTGTATTCCGCAGTCTTGGAAAGAAATAACTAGATACAATAATTATTCTGCCATACCTCTTAGCATGATACAGTGTGGTTGGTGGCACTAGGTTTACAGAAGGTGTAGTTTTTACAAAGCAAGCATATGATGACTGAAAAGATAACAGAGAGTTCTCAATAAATATGTAATTTTGTTGTTGTTATGCATTTCAAATTGGGACTTCTTTTGCTAGGCTGTGTGTAGATGTTGCCAATTTTACTGCTAATACCATGTCGGTCTTAGTATTTACCACATTATCCCTCATCTTACTTATCACATGCACTTGATACATCCTACAGACCAATGATCATCCTATGTCCAGAAAATATAATGCAATGCAATGTAGATGAACCGGTTGCAATAATGCATGTACAGAAATCTTAGTCATTATAATTAGATTTCTAGGCATGTTGCTGGGATAATGGATCCCTGAAACATATCAGAAAACATAACCATATTTACCACTATTTACATATATGATCTGTTGTCATTAAGACTTTGATATCTGTTTCTTACATAGTGCTGATAATATTTCCTGTGCAGTCGAAGAAATTACAAGAAAATGGATGGAAGCCCAGATGGTTCCAAAGAAATGGTGAAGATGGACCTTTCTGCTACGTGGGGGGTTACTGGGAAGCACGTGAGCAGAGGAATTGGGATGGATGCTTAAATATTTTTGGCAAATTTGATGAAGACCTTGTTAATTCCTCTGAAGGGTCCTGATTCTTACAATGGTGCATATTTTTTCTGGCAAGCTTGCTGAACCCTTGAACAACTATTTTAAATTGTTTGCATGTTTGAAGCCTACTGTGTTAACTCACTGCTACATTTCTCCCTATTTAGATACTACAGACATATCGAATTGCATTCAGATTTTGTTACTAGTGATTTGATACTTCCAACATTTCAAACTGCATTCTATGGCTGAAATCATTCACTGGGCCGACCTATATTGCATGCCTTATACACCGTTGATCATTAGTTTTATGTAAGATACTTAAACAGATGAATCATTCCTCGGACCCTATCCGTATCAACATATATTCTGTATCAGTATCCCCTGAAGTTTTCCTTTTTCTGTTGCTGAAGTCATTTGTATTAAAATTTGCTTGCTCATAAACTTTTGCAGCGCATACAGGATGTTGACGGAGGAACTTTATACCTGCATGACCTAATTGTTCACGACTATCTGTTACAGTTCGCCAGATTTCTCGTCTGAGGCTGACACAAGTCGACGTGAAGTGCATCAGAATGAAGAATCAATCTTAGATTGGTGGTGGATCAAAGTCTAATTTCTGTCATTTTCTGTTATGTCCTATTCCTGTAATTTCCACCCTTTCCTTTGTTAAGAAATAAAAAGAAAAAAAAAATTGTTGCTGAATTCATTTAAACATCAATTTTTTTTGTTTAGGCATTTATTGTCACAGCTCTCTTTTGTCCATTCCAAACTTTAGAAAATGTATAATTTTCTATACATTTTGATATATTGGTCCCATTTTGAAAAAAGTATTTGACATTGGTTCTAATTCTTTTAGTCAACTGACAGTCAATGTTAACTATGAATATTATTTTTTGTACATTCCAAAATTACCCCTAAATAACTTTGTATCAATTTACTGTATCCTTTTCTGGAATTCTAAAATGTTCCTTTCTCATCCTTTTGCATATTCCAATCTTGTAGACATTCCCATCTTCTGGGGCTTAGGGAAGATCTCAGTTACTTCTGAACCTCCTTGTGATGCAGATGGTATATATATATACATACATAAATATGTTTTTGCAATTTGCTTTGGTTTTGTTAATAATTCAGTGTTTATGAAGGTGGTATTTAGGGCATAGATCGATTTACATCCATGCAAGAAGAGATTATACAATGATTCCTAGAGACATAATCACACTAGGGCACCAACACTATTAAAATGGGGAAATGATATGTAAATTGATAGAAAGCTATTTGGGGGCAATTTTGGAATGTATAAAATATATTAGTTAAAGTTAGAGTTGACTAACAGAAAATATTAAAATTAGAACCAGTGTGAAATATTTTTTAAAAATAGCACCAATATTAAAATGTATAGAAAATAATAGGACTTAAGTCAAAAATGCCCTTAGAAAAACTAGTAACTTCATCACAGTATATCTCTCATTTATATTCATAAGATATTTTCTGTAAATGTTTGGCGAAAAGCAATAGCAAAATAAAAAATTAAAAATGGAGGATATCATAATCAACTTTGGTAGGTATGTAGAGTAAATCTCCCTACCGAGACAGGTGGGGAAATCTTGTAAGTTGCATTTTGCAACTTGTGCATTGTTTTGTATAGTTTAATAAGCATTTAAATTTGACGTTGTTATCCATATAAAGTATGATTGCATATACTTGATAAGAATTAATCATCCAGTTGATCAGGTGGAGAAAAATTTAAACCAAACCTCACTGTCAATTTTATTCGGTCACGGCACGGCTCGAACATAGTCTGAAACTTACATGATCAGTGGTTCTAAGCTCTTAAAGGATGTTTTATAGATGATTTTGGTACCAAAAATTTAATTTTGAATTAAAAAAAGTAGCTCAACCCACATATTTGGGTAACTTGTTGTGCCAACAGTATTTCAATATGGTATACCAAATGTCTACATCTCAAACCATGTGAAGACATGGTTTTGCTTGGTATCTATTGTCAACAGTGGTTTGGAGTGGTTCAATATGGTGGACATGTTTTGGTACTAAGGTCATGTTTGGTAGGTGATTTTTTTGGTCTGGTCCGGTCCGGTCTGGTTCGGTTTGGTCTGGTCTAATCTGATCTGAAAAAGTCTGTTTGATAAGTGGCCTGGTCTTACTATTTATATATTATTTATTATAATATTTATTTATGTATTATTTATTTCTTTATTTATTATTTCTTCATTTTATAATATATTTTATTATTTATATTATTATTTATTAATTTATAAATATATTATATTTAACTATTATTATTTCATTATTTTACTCATTTTATTTATAAATTATTTATTCATTTTTAATTATTTAAAAATATATTTTATTAATTTAATATTAATTTATTATTATTATACTCATTTATTATTATTATTATGAAGTATTTATTCATTATTATATTTACTTATTATTTATTATTATATCTATTTATTATTTATTATTATATTTATTTATTATTATTATTTATTTCATTTTGTTTATTATTTATTTTTTTATTATATTTTTAAATATGTTTTATGTAATTTATTATTTATTTTATTAATTTATTATTATTATTTATTATTTAGTCCATTTATTATTATTATTATTGTATTCATTTTTTATTATTATTATGTTTTATTTAATTTATTATTTATATTATTAATTATTATTTTTTAATTATTTATAAATATATTTTATTATTATATTCATTTTTATTATTATTAGGTATTATTTATTTCATTTTGTTTATTATTTATTATTTATATTTTATTTCTAAAATATGTTTTAATAAATTTATTATTATTATTATTAATTTATTATTATTTATTCATTTTTAATTATATTTTTTTAATAAGACCAGACCGGACCATCATAAACCACTTTTTTATATTTGAAATGAGGTCATTTTGGTCTGATTTAGTCTTACATGGTCTAACAAAACATTTGGGACCAATTGTGACACCCCAAATTTCCATGCATAGGTTGGCCAGACCCATACACAGAAAACTAGGAGCGTCAGTAATTGATAACATAAGCACAAAAGAGAAGACATAAAATCGAAATATAATAATAACAACAATAACAAAATAAGGATACAACTTATACATGAAGAAGACCACCCCCAATACATCCTTAAATAAAATAAGTCTCACACAGTACAATTTGGAAATCCCATAAACATGGACCCCTTAAAACACACTTATAAGAAATACAACATATGACATTTATCGGATCCTACCCTGGAGTGGAAGGAAAATATGATAGAACTGGACGGATAGATATGAAATCCTCAACCCTGCTGGTGAAACTGCCGAGGACCTGAAACAACAAAAATGTGGGTTAAACCCACGAGCAAGTACAACTCTACATGATCCCAAGCAGAGTACCAAAATCCATCCCCTTTCCTAGTGACACCTAATCCCAAAATTATATTATAAAATAATATATTTAACTATAACTATAGTCACTAATATACCACCATTTAATATAATTATGTTTATAAATTTCTTACATTAATATGATTTTTCCGTACAACATCCATGCCCTACCATAATCACGTACCCGACAACTCACCCATGTCCCGTGGTACTAGTTAGACTGCAGTAATAGTCAGCCTCCTTGTGGTTCCTTATAAATTTCCAAAACATAGTCTCATGCATATATCAATATATCACCATAAATCTCTATGTATATACAAAATCTATACATATAATCATGGATTTGTACATATATGTATAACCAGAATATAAATATCATATATATATATGAATATAAATATACTCTAACATATTTGTACATATATGTCTATATAAGTCTACTAATCTCTACCTATATGCAAGATCTGTACATATGATCATGGATCTATACATATACATATAAACAGAATATATATCATCACATAAATAAACATGAATATGAACATACTCTAACAGATCTATACATATATGCCTATATAGATCCACAAATCTCTACATGTATACAAGATCTATATATATACTTACGGATCTATACATATATGTATAAACAGAATATATAAGTCACATAAATAAACATGAATATGAATATACTCTAACAGATCTATACATATATGCCTATATAGATCCACGAATCTCTACATATATACAAGATCTATATATATACTTACAGATCTATACATATATGTATAAACAGAATATATAAAAGTCATATATGAACATGCTTTATACATACCTATAAATATATGAAAAATATTATCTAGGAGATTATAGATGCACAAAGTAAATGCTACGAAATTTCAGTACAAAGAGGAAAAGTAGAACATATGTCTTGGTTATAATGTAGAGTTGAATCCACCACAAGTACAGATCCAAACCAATTCTAAGCTCTCAACCTCTCAACCCTCGCAATTTCGGGTATAATTGATGAAGAAGAAGAAGTAGTAGAAGAAATGAGATGGGGGCTAGATATAAAGTTAAGGATGCTTATATAGAAGATGATAGGGTTAGGGAAATGTCCAAATTATCCTTGTGTTATGCATAAATCACCAAACTGCCCAAACACTAATGACAACCTTGCCCCCCTTCAGATCACAAAATTTCATTATAACCTACTAGACTTAAAAAGACTAAGATAACCTCATTCAATAATTTAAACACCCAATATGTCATCCAAAATAATTAATGAAATAAATATCCATTAAATACAAGGTATTACATTATCCCCCCTAATAATGGAATTCCGTCCCCGGAATTCAGCACATACCTGAAATAAATAACTCTGGATACTTTGCACGAACCTCATCTTCCCTTTCCCAGGTGGACTCCGCCTCGTTGTGATGATTCCACTGAACACATACAAGGGGAATGACTTTCGTGCTGAGTACCTGATCTCTGCGATCCATAATACAATAAGGTTGCTCCATATATGTCGCATCCGGCTGCAACTCAATTTCTCCCACATCTATATGCTGATAGACATCCTCATCTTGGAGAAATCGCCGCAACATAGAAACATAAAATACGTTATACACCATGTGCATATGATCAGGTAAAGCCAAACGATAAGCCACGGGTCCAATCCTGTTAGTAATCATGAAAGGGCCCACAAAGCAAGGTGATAGCTTTCCTTTCTTCACAAATCGCATCACTTCCTTCATGGGAGACACCTTCAAAAGAACCTGATCTCCCACTCTGAACTCTAAAGCTCGGGTTCGACGATCAGCGTAACTCTTCTGTCTACTCTGAGCAGTATTCATACGGTCTAGAATAAGGGAAATATTCTCTGATGTATCCTTGATGAACTCAGGACCCAGGAATTTACCCAGGAGTTTGATTTCTCCGACTCCCATCCAACATAATGGAGATCTGCACGGTCGACCATACAAGGCCTCAAACGGTGCCATACCGATAGTCTTCTGGTAACTATTGTTGTAGGCAAACTCTGACAGTGGCAAGTAGAACTCCCAGTTGCCTTTGAAATCCAGGACACAACTGCGGGTGGTAAGCTGTACTCAGATGCAACTCTGTACCCAAAGCTTGCTGAAAACTTGCCCAGAACCCCGATACAAATTTTGGATCTCTATCCGATACAATAGACAAAGGAATCCCATGAAGCTTCACTATCTCAGCGATGTAAAGCTTCGCTAACTGCTCCGATATATAGTCTGAACGTACCGGTAGGAAATGGGAAGACTTGGTAAGTCTATTAACAATCACCCAAATAGAATTATGGGTTTGAGGAGAAGTAGGTGGTCCCTAAATGAAATCCATGGAAATGTTCTCCCATTTCCACTCAGGCATTGGAAGTGGTTGTGATGATCCCGGCGGTTTCTGATGATCGATCTTCACCATCTGGCAAGTACTACACTTGGAGACAAAAATAACAATATCCCTTTTCATACCAGCCCACCAAAATTGGCGCTTCATATCTTGGTACATCTTATCCCCTCCAGGATGCACTGCAAAAGGAGAGTTATGAGCCTCTCTCATCACATCTCTCCTCAAGTCCTCAGTAGAAGGAACGACTAATTGTCCCTTGTACCTCAGACCTCCATCCGAGTCGACTAAGTAAAAAAGAATCTCCTCAGATGCCAACTCCATAACTTTAGCCATGCACTGTTGATCTACCTGTTGGGCCTTGACTACCCTACGAATAATAGCAGGCGTCACCACCACACATGCCGCAAAAGCATCAGCTAACTCATCATATATCCTCAGTGCATTCCACTTAGTCTCGAACAAGGCTGAAAGACTAGCATAGGGTCGACGACTAAGAGCATCTACTACTGCATTAGCCTTCCCTGGGTGATACTGAATAGTGAAATGATAGTCCTTCACAAATTCCAGCCATCGGCGCTGCCTCATATTCAGTTCCCTCTGAGTGAATAGATACTGTAGACTCTTATGATCACTGAATAATCTGAAACTTTTGCCTAAGAGATAATGCCTCCAAATCCTCAGTGCAAAAACGGCTGTTGGTAATTCCAAGTCATGTGTTGGGTAGTTAAGCTCATGTGGTTTGAGCTTACGGGAAGCATAAGATACAGGTCTCTCCTCCTGCATCAATACACATCCCAAACCCAGCAAAGAGCCATCTATAAAGACAAGATACTCAATTCCACTATGTGGGGTAGCTAGAACAGGTGCATATGTCAATTTTGTCTTCAGTTCATCAAAAGATGCCTGACAGTGGTCATCCCAAATAAAGGGCACTACCTTCTTTGTCAAGTGGGTAAGCGGACCGACGATCTTTGAAAAGCCTTGAATAACTGCGATAATATCCAGCCAAGCCCATAAAGCTGCGAATCTCTGTAGGTGAGGTAGGTTGCCCCCACTCCAAAATCGTTGAGACTTTTGCTGGATCCACTGATAAACCTTTCTCTGACACTACATGCCCCAAAAATTTTACTTCCTTCTGCCAGAAAGCACATTTTTCAAATTTTGCATAAAGCTGGTGATCTCTAAGTGTTTGCAACACGATCTGCAAATGCTTGGTATGATCCTCCTCTAACCTAGAATAAACCAAGATTTCATCAATGAACACAATGACAAACTGGTCTAAAAAAGGTCGGAATACCCTATTCATCAAATCCATGAAGACATCTGGAGCATTGGTCAACCCAAAAGGCATGACCTGAAACTCATACGACCCATACCGAGTGAGGAATGTTGTCTTGGGAACATCCTGCCCCCTGACACGAAGTTGATGATACCCTGACTTCAAGTCTATCTTGGAGAAGTAGGTGGCTCCCTTCAACTGATCAAATAAATCATCAATCCTAGGCAACGGATACTTGTTGCGAATTGTGACTTTATTCAGCTCCATGTAATTGATATAAAGATGAAGGGAACCATCCTTTTTATTCACAAACAACACAGGTGCTCCCCAGGGTGAAGTGCTTCTGCGAATAAAACCCTGGCTAAGAAGTTGTTGAATCTGATCCTTCAGCTCCCGCATCTCCACTGGTGTCATCCTGTACGGTGCCTTAGCAATAGGCCTGGTGCCTGGAGCTAAGTCGATAACAAAATCGATCTCACGACTCAGAGGTAACCCTGGAATCTCCTGAAACACGTCTTGAAAATCAAGTACTACAAGAATACTATCCATGGATGTAGTAGTCTGCTCCTGAGTCTCTGCATCCATATAAAACAAATGTGTACTAGACCCTCCATGAGATCGAGGTGTCGCAATTAAATACATCTTATGTCCTGGTATCGCAAAGACTATCATCTTACCACGACAGTCCAACTGTGCATGGTAGTGAGATAACCAATCCATCCCAAGTATCACATCGTAAACATTCATGTCAAGAACTAATAGATCGATAGAAAATTGAAGCCTGCCAATCTCAATAAGTACATATACACAACTATCCCGTAAAACCGCATCGGCACCTAATGGCGTTGAAACTCTGAGAGGTTGACTACTAGGCTGAGTCGGTAGTCCAGATAAAGCAGCAAAAGAGTGCGATATAAAATAATGTGATGCACCAGTATCAAAAAGCACTCGACCAACTCTACCATAAATAGGAAACATACCCTCAATAACACGAGGTGCCTGAACGTCTGGTGGCATTACGTTATAGATCCTGCCATAATGAAGCTGTTGTTGGGTCTGACCCTGTGGTGGCGGGGGTGCTGGTATAACAGGATAAGTCGAGCCCTGTAGACGGGGAACCTGTGGTACCGGTAATGGTGGTAGATGCCTGTGTCCCTGATAACTGGTATGTCTTGTTGGCCCTGCTGTCCAGGAGTAGCCTTAGGACACCTTTTGGCAGAGTGCCCATACTCCCCACACCCATAGCAATGGCCCTTGAAAGGACCCGTAGGTTTTCTCTGACCCTATTGTTGCCCCTGTGAAATATGAGGAACTCCACTATGTTGTCCCTGATGAGAAGGCCATTCTTTGTTGCTATCAATAGTACCCTTCTATTTCTTCCAAGGTTGATGCCCCTGGAACCTGCCTTTATCACTATGCCTACCACTCTGACCATTTCTTTTCTCCACTGTCTGGCTAGTGGAGTCATTGTCCTTGCGCTTATCCCCCTTAGATTTCTTGTAATCCCTCCTGATCTGAAAATGTTGTAACGCTCCATCCACCACCTGAGCATAAGTGGCGTAAGCTGGATTACCCACTATCACTTGCCGAATGGGCTATGTCGAACCATGCACAAAACAATTCTTCTTTTTCTCCTCTGTGTTCACTTCCTCAGGTGCAAACAATGATAGGCTAGTGAACTCCTGCTCATACTCTGCAACAATCCTATCTCCCTGCTGTAAATTGAGAAAATCCATTTTCTTTGATGCTCTCACACCGAAAGGGAAATATTTCTCATCAAAGGGATCTCGGAATTGATCATAAGTTAATGTGGCCCTCTCCTCTAGAGTAGTAACCGACTCCCACCATTGCAAATCATCACAAACCAGCTTGAATGTAGCCAATATTTGCTTTTGAACTTCAGTACACTGAACCATGCGTAAATGGCGCTCAATGTCCTTCTTCCACTGGTAAGCTGTGGTGACCTCTGTCGATCCAGAAAACTCTGGTGGATTGCCTCTCATGAATGAAATACGCATCCTGTCCCATCCATTATCTATCATCATAGGTACTGGTGCAGGTGCCTGCAAGGGAGGCTGTGGATGAAGCTGTTGATGCTGAAGAGCAGTCGTCACTCCTGCAACAACAACCTGGGCAATAATATCAGCAAGGTTCGGAGGAACTGGAGCATTCCCCTCCGGAATAGGGTCCGGAATTTGATTCACATTTCTCCTTCTACGTGGTGGCATACTGAAATAACAATAAACACGACCCGTCAATACCCCCACTAAGATCTTACAAGAGTACGAGTCCTAAATTTAGGCTTTAAATATCAGAATACGGAACGCGGAAGACTAACTATACATCCCTAGGACATTTAAACCTGGAGGGCTCTGATACCAACTATGACACCCCCAAATTTTCATGCATAGGTTGGCCAGACCCATACACAGAAAACTAGGAGCGTCAGTAATTGATAACATAAACACAAAAGAGAAGACATAAAATCGAAATATAATAATAACAACAATAACAAAATAAGGATACAATTTATACATGAAGAAGATCACCCCCAATACATCCTTAAATAAAATAAGTCCCACACAGTACAATTTGGAAATCCCATAAACATGGACCCCTAGAAACACACTTATAAGAAATACAACATATGACATTTATCGGATCCTACCCTGGAGTGGAAGGAAAATATGATAGAACCGGACGGATAGATATGAAGTCCTCAATCCTGCTGGTGAAACTGCTGATGACCTGAAACAACAAAAATGTGGGTTAAACCCACGAGCAAGTACAACTCTACATGATCCCAAGTAGAGTACCAAAATCCATCCCCTTTCCTAATGACACCTAATCCCAAAATTATATTATAAAATAATAAGGGTAAATACCACTGACACCCCCTCAAAGATACCCTAATCCCACATAGACCCCCTCGATATTCACTATTCCCACTCAGACCCCCTCAAAATTGAATTTTGTCCCACAAAGACCCCCTCCGTCTCCACGCCGTTAAACTATGCCGTTAACCAACCTGTGAATTGTCTATTTTGCCCTCAAAATGATATAAAATGACCTGCATATCCTTCTTCTTCTTCTTCAATTTGGGTATCCCAAAACCTTAACCCTAATTTATATATATAGAGAGATTGAAAGTGGGAAATTGGGAAAGAGATTGAAGATAGGGATTGTATATATTGCATACCCATATATATATATGCTGCTATATATACTCGTATAAATATATATAGCTGCTATACCCGTATATATATATATATATATGTATAGATCTATATATATGTGTGTGTGTATAAATATATATATATGTGTGTGTCTGTGTGGCAGTGGTGTGTGCGTCTGTGGCAGTTGGGTGGCAGTGGGGTGTGTGTGTGTGTGTGTGTGTGTGTGTGTGTGTGTGTGTGAGAGAGAGAGAGAGAGAGAGAAAAAAAATTTAAATGTTTTTTTTTAATTTTATATTTATTATCGAATTTAGTATTTTTTTTTAAAAAATTAATATATATATATTTTGAATTTTATATTTATTTTCAAATTTTATAATTTTTTATGTTTTTTCGAATTTAATAATTATTTTCAAAATTTAACATATATTATTTGAATTTTATATGGTTTTTTTTAATTTTATATATTGTCTTGAATTTAATATGTTTTTTTTTAAAAAAATTCAAATTATATATATATATTTTATTTTATATTTATTTTCTATTTTATAATTTTTTCGAAATTTAATATATATTTTTGAATTTTATATGTTTTTTTTTTAAATTTTATATATTTGTTTCAAAAAATTTATGTTTTTTGCGATTTTTATATTTATTTTCGAAATTTAATATGTTTTTTTGAAAAACAAATAATTTCGAAATTTATATATATATTTAATATTATATTTATTTTCGAATTTATATTATTTTTCAAATTTTAAAATATATTTTTTCAAATTTTATATATATTTTGAAAATTTAATACAATTTTTTTTGAATTTTAAATATTTGTTTCAAATTTTATATATTATTTTTGAACTTTATAATTTAGGTATATTTTTTGAAATTTAAATATTTTTTGAATCTATATATTTTTCCCCTTTTTATATTTTTTTTTTCTAAATTTTTATATATTTTCAGATTTTAATATAATTTTTCAAAATTTTATATTTGTTTTGAATTTTATATTGTTTTTGCATTTTCAGATATTATATAATATTTTTGAATTTTAAATATTTCTTTCAAATTTTATATATTATTTTTGAATTTTATAATTTATATATTTGTTTCTAATATATATATATATTTTTTCGTAAAATATATATATATATATTCCTAATATATATATATTTTCGTGATATATATTTTCGTAATATATATATATATATATTTTTTTTTTTTGGCATATGGGTAATTTTATATTTTATATATTACCCTAATGTAATAAGTGAAACTTTAGGGGGTGCTACTGCAATTTACCCTTTTTAAAATATATATCGAAGGGCAAATTAGTAATTTTATAATAAAACGTCAGTAAACCTAACGGCCGTCTGTCAGAGGGGGTCCGTGTGGGAATACTCAATATCGAGGGGGTCCGTGTGAGATTATGATCTTTTTGAGGGGATGTCGGTGGGAATAATCCAAATAATAATATATTTAACTATAACTATAGTCACTAATATACCACCATTTAATATAATTATGTTTATAAATTTCTTACATTAATCTGATTTTTCCATACAACATCCATGCCCTACCATAAGCACGTACCCGATAACGGTTAAATTAACCCAGGGCATTAAAGTCATTTTATGCCTTCAGGGGGTGTCAATGCAACAAAAATGAAACCTCAGGGGGTGTATGTGTTAACTTGTGGGTTGACCGTCATCTGAGTGTAATTGACTGAAACCTCAGTGGGTGTCACTGTAAATTACCCTATATATTTTATTTAATTAGTTTTATTATTTGTGACAAGTACAACATCAAAATATTGAATAATTTATGGAGAGGTGATGTCAATTTTTTTAAAATTGAATAAGTCTTGTAATATGGTGAAATATTATTATCCAATATTAATAATTTTTGTTAAAAAAATTAATCCTTAATGTATTTTTATTTATATATTTTATTTTTTAAAACATATATATTTATAAAATGTTATTATAAATAAATAAAATGTCAAATCATTCCAAGTTATCAAACATGATTTGATTTCAGAATTTTAGTCCATACCAACTATACCAAGTATGGTTTGATTTTTCAGCATTACTTTTTCTTATACCAAAATCATCTGCACTAAACATGATTTCAGTTCAGAATAGAACCACATTAAACCCAACCCAAAACCAAAAATCAATATCGCGTTGGTTGCCAAACAGACACTTACTCTCAAATGGAAGGTTCAGGGTTTAAGTTTCAGTGAAGACATGATGATTTTAAGTGATGATTTTGAAGTTCAGGATTCGAGCGTCAGTGAAGATAAGAGGTTTAAGTGGAGGAGGGTGGTGTGTCAGTAAAATATTTGAATTTAGAGGGGAAAGGAAAATTTTGAAGTAAAAGAATATAAAGAAAGATAATGGTAGCAGAAAGATAATCTTGGTAGAAATTTTTTGCATTGTACTTTCCTAATTATGCCTAATATCAAAATGCCTTGGGAGAGCAATAACATTGCATTAAGAATGCAACTTGGAATGTTACAGTTTACAATGCGATGTATATACTACATTCACTATTATAAACAAGTTGTATTGAAAGGAACGTAATGATTTGACATGCAATCGCGGTCTATACAATAATAGTTGCTTCTGATACCATAATTCTGAGAGAGAAAAGCACAGGAACTTGGATGATTGATCTGAATGGCAGCTCCAATTATTGTGGATGTGTGAAATTATTGAAGCCCCAAAAGTCAAAACATATATTAATATACATATAAAATAAATAAATACGATAAGTACGCAACACGGACTTTAATGTTTTCCTGCACAATAACTTGTAGCACTTGAACAATTCACGAGTGTGCTGCAAAGACTTAAATGTTTTCCTGCACAACAACATGTAATACTTAACAATTGACGAGTATGACGTGGCTCTGATAACGATATCGATATAACAAATTGTGATAATATTATTCTTAAAAGAATATCAGATTGCTATGGGTAGTACCCAGAAGACAATCAAAATAGTTGGTCCTTTGACCTGTATATTTATCATTTCACAAATTTTTACCATTTGCACCAAACTTACCCCTCTAAAAGTAAGCTATTATACGAATACAAGAGATATATATAACTTATGCATGAGACATAGGCTCTGTCTCCTCCAATTCAAACCCCTCATCTACAAGCCTTTGATCCTTGTACACATACCATTGAGCCCCTACCAAATACAACACCAAATTCAATGCACTCAAGATTGCTATTAGCCAATAGAAATCATAAAGCCTCCCTTGGTTTAGATTATCAGCTAGCCATGGCCTTTTGTCCCCATTCACTTTGTGCACTATTGAAACCAATAGAGAGCTGAAGAAACACCCTAGTGAAAGTGTGCTCAAAAACAGCCCCGTGCTCATGGTCTTCATCCCTTTAGGACACTCCCTCAGAAAAAAATCAAGCTGCCCGAGATACATAAACGCCTCCCCGGACCCCACGAAGAAGAATTGTGGGACCAGCCAAAATACGCTGAGTGGGACCGTGTCCACCGCGTTGTCCATCAGACCGTGGGATCGTGCAACGCGTAGCCTCTTGAGCTCGGTAAGCGCTGCAATTACCATTGCGAAAATGGACATGACTAGGCCCACACCTATGCGTTGCAACGGGGTGAGCCCCTGAGGCTTCTTGAGCACTTTTCGGGCGATCGGGTTAATAACCCGGTCGTAAATCGGCACCGTGAGGAGAATGCTGCCCACGAAAAACGCCGTTAGCGACGCTGCCGGAATTTGGAACGATTTGCCAATGTGCCGGTCCATGGTGGTGGCTTGTGCTACTGAAAATGTTGTCACTTGG
Source organism: Cornus suecica (assembly GCA_963922005.1). Lineage (NCBI taxonomy): Eukaryota > Viridiplantae > Streptophyta > Magnoliopsida > Cornales > Cornaceae > Cornus > Cornus suecica. The sequence continues at coordinate 52,373,279 of OY998245.1, forward strand.
GCATAAACAGTCCAGAACATTATAGTGGTGGCCCAAATTGGTAACATTCTAAGCACCAATTTCACTTCCTCCACATCAGTTAAAGTTGAAATGCACCACTTATTCACCATAGTGTCACTTGACATTTCTGAGTCCTTGATGGCTGCTTTGTCCAAGAAACTGCATCAAACAGAGGTATGACAATCAAACGGTTACAAATGCATCATAATCTATCTAGCCCTGATATAGATACCAGGTGCACAGTGACGGAAATAAAAATTCAAATAATTAGGGGTATAATTACCATATTAAAATTTTAGTGGGGGTTTTAGGATTTTTATTTTTCAAATTTCAGTGGGGGCACTCATACAAAATTTTAAAATTTTAGAATAATTTAAGTAAAAGAAAAAAATTCCCAGTGGGGGCGTATATCTGTGCCTTGTGTGCATATACGATACAATATTGACACGAGAATACATCCATCTCTAAAATAATCAGAATTCGGCTACCACATGATACAACAAAAATATATATATTCTTTAACTACATGCAATCATTAATAAAACATAGGACTTCCTTTCATAACAAAAACAAGAATGTGTAGTCAGCAGTGAATAAAAAATATTGTTTTTTAACTATTATCTAATGCTAATATTACTGAAAAAATTACATTTTAATGCTTAAAAACTTTTGAAAACAGAGTCTTTTCATAACACAAAACAAGAATGTGTAGTCAACGGTGAATAAAAATTATTATTTTTGAACTATTATTTAATGCTAATATTGTTGAAAAATATATATTTTAATGCTTAAAACCTTTTGAACATATGAGTATTTGGTATATGAAGAGTATTTGACAAGTGATCGAAATATTTGATACGTAATTGAAATATCTAAAAAATATCAGGTCTGTATTGTAAATTGCATAATAAAATTTAGAATTATGATTACGTTATCGGACAGGTATATATATGATACTATTGTATAAATATCCGTGCCTCGTAGATCACTATATTGCATGTGATGATGCAACTATGTTACCACTAGACAGTGACAAACTGATTTTTCGGAAATTAATATGCTTGTTTTCTAATAAAAGAAAGTGATGACGTGGTCAATTATTGTTGGAGGTATAAGGGGAAAGCAAAAACAAGGGGCATGAAGATAGACCAGTGACAGACTGGTTCACAGTGGCTCGTGATCTTTAGATTCACATTTATTTGAATCACATTTCATTGAAGTAGTAATAAGGTTGATATGTTATGATTTGTAGATTGGATTGGCAATATAGAATATACATATATATATATTAATACTTTTTATATTGTGATATACAGGTTCACATGTTTTCCCTGAATGCAGTACAATGTTCACATGTTTTCCTAAATGCTGTACAATTTACCATTGCAAGTTTGCAACTGTATTTAAAATGAGACATTATTGTCTATTTATTAATTATATGGCTGAGAACCATCACAATTCGATATTTAGACCAAATTGTTTTTTTTGTAAAATCTTTACACCTAGGCTGGCAATTTGTGTTACTGGGTCGTGTTCGTAACAGATTAAGATCGTGTCGTGTCGTGTAAAACAAATCTGGTTAATATACATATCAAATATGTTCAACCCTAATTCAACTCAAATGTTATCCGTGTCGACCCATATAATCCATTTAGCCTATTTATTAATATAATATATTAAATTAAATTTGACACAATCTAATACGAAATGTATTATTTAATTGATTATCAGCAAAATTAAATTGAATTTGACACGATCAAACTATTACTATATTTCAATCTATGATCGAGAAGAGAAAAAATATATATATATATAAATATAATTGTGTCAAACGTGTCGTGTTCGGGATGATCCTTATATTCTCGTGTTATATTCGGATCAATCCTTATACAACTTCAACCATTTTTTAATTAATTATCATCTTTTTAATTCATATCATGTTCGCATCGTGTTGAGTTTCGCGTATAATTTTATCAGCTCTGCTTACACATATCTATGAATTGAATTATGTGAATTCCATAATTGGGATAAATGGTTTATGGTAAATGAGACAAACTTCTTTCCATTTCTAGTTAGTCTGATTGGGGTATATGTGCTTGGTTAAAATACAGCCGACATATATATATATATATATATATATATATATATATATATATATATATATATATATTTTGCGGAACTTCTGAGGAATTATGGTTGTCCACTCTTGGGTCACAGTTTCGCTGGCCAGTGAGGAGAAAAATTTCAAGGGTATTAGACCTATAATTAGACAGCACATTATTGGCCGTCTGATTTTCAATCAATATTCTGATATCGGATTGAATGAATCTACCTAAATGATTTCAAGATTGCCCATCAAACATGGTCCGCTACAAGTAGATAAAGACAAAAGTGTGACACTTGCAATGTGTGAAAATTTTTTGTATAACAAAGACATGCTATGTGTGAGTTTGACTTTCTTTCACTAAAAATGGAAGCTTCAAACAAAGGTCACTTCAAATTTTTAATTCTTTTTTAGATAAAACTTTGTTTGGTTGATGTTTTTGAAGCTTCAAACAAAGGTCACTTCACATTTTTAATTCTTTGTTAGATAAAACTTTGTTTGGTTGATTATTTTTTTAAAAAACTAACAAATTCTAGAATAATAACTTAGGTAAAATTTTCACAAAGAAAGAAGACTAACCGGAATTGCTTAGAATGAGGTAAAATTTGCTTCTTTTTTCGTGCTTCACTTTCGATGTCATCCACATTGAAGAGAAGCGAAGGATCCGATGGCGCCTTCAACTGCCTCTTCCTCAACGCCACCACGAACACTGCAGTGATCTGGGTTAACGGGCTACCCACGAGTTTCTTGAACCGGTACCGCCTGGTACCCGATAAGAACACTACCAAGCCCATCAAAATAGCACAAGCACATATTCCATACCCCCATTCTCTGCCCAAATTGTCTTGTATGTACACAAGCACTGTCACAGCACAAAGTGAGCCAATACTTATGAAGAAAAAGAACCAATTGAAGAAAGTGGTCATTTTGATCCTCTCTTTCGGGTCCGACTCGTCGAATTGGTCGGATCCGAAACCCGAAACACTCGATTTGAGACCGCCGGTGCCTAGGGCAGTGAGGTAGAGTGCTAGATAGAGGACCACTAGCTGCATGCCACTTGCCGGAGTGCACGTGCCGCTGCCGGCGGTGCATTTCGGTGGCCGGAGACTAGGGATTGCGGTGGAAATGGCCAAAATTGTCACACCCTAATAAAAAAACATAGACAAAGTATCAAATGCCAAGAAAAGCATGATCTCCTTTTGGCATATCAAATCAAAGTTAATTTGCATTATATTGTAGTTTTTTTTTTTAATCTAAATTTGTTATGGTGTAATGCATAACATTAAATTACTCTTTACCCAAAAAATTTATATCTATCTATATATATAGACAATGCTTATCTCTGATTATGTAAAAAGAATTTTTTTTATTATACATAGTGAACAAAAAATTCATTCATAATATATATGAAAATTTGAAGACCATTTGAAGACCATTAGATGTAGTTGGCATAAACAAAATAAAAAAAAGTAGTAACTATCAAAATTATAACAGTCATATACAACTGTCATTATAATCTATATATCGCACAAATTTGCTTTTGACAACAAGAAAGTTTTCTCAAAAAAGGGTGCGGGGATATAGAGAACAGAGCATTCCTAATGTTGGATTTAGTAGCAACAAATCCACCTTTGAAATTAAAATTCAACAATTATAGTTCAAACATTGGATTAAAATTTACTTAAATTTCAATTATAAAACATTTATTCACTGCTCTAAACCACAATAAAACTGAATTTGTGTAGACTCTGTATCCCAAAAAAAAAAAACAAAAAAACAGAGATTTAAACAAGATTATGAAACACTTACAGTTGCTTGAACTGTGGTAAAGATGGTAATGGTCAAATACCTGTAAAACAAGAAGTACCCAAAATCAAGAAACAAATGATCAAGAAATGCCTAGTTCACCATGGAAGAGTAAAAGAAGAAGGAGAAGGTGGTGACCTGCCAAGAAAAGTATCGGCGACGAAGCCGCCGAGCAAGCAGAGCATGAAGGAGGTGCCAAGGAAGTTGGTGACAGTGTTGGCAGAGGTAGCACTACCCAGATGCATTGTGCCGGTCAAATATGTCACCAAGTTCACTGCTATCCCCAGTGTTGTTAGCCTCTCACATGCCTCAATTCCTGAACAATTAAATTATATCAATTCAAGCCACAACTCTATAATGACTTGTTATATATATATATATATTGACAAAGTTGTTAGACAGAGATTTGAGACCTAGAATCATGGCTGCACTGGTCCACCCACCGGTGCCGGCTCTCAGGGCTGCGCGGCCTTTGTAGTCCCAGGCATCTAGGAGGCTCTTCGTCCCTTGTGTTTCAGGAAGTGCCATCTGTTTGATATATATATATATATATGTATATGTATATATATTTTGGTCTGAGGAATGCGATGTGTGTTTTGCAGAAGTTTGCTTTGGTTATGAGTTTCAACTTTCAAGTGTTTGTGTGTTTGGGAGAGAGAAGGATATATATATATATATATATGAAGTGAAACAACTAATTATTTGCTCACGGACCTAATTTGGTCCTATATTTTGTATAAATTACACTAACATCCCTTGAACTTTGAAATAATTACATATTTCTTCCTTTAAATTCGTTCGTCGAAGCCTTGAAGGTTAGAAAGAGACCGGTACTTCCTCTTCGAGGAATTGGAGACTTTCTAAGTAAAAAAAATTGATAATATCATTAGATGCTATTATTATCTACTAGACTATCAACATGTAATATAGGATCCAGCTTTATATGATTTTTGTAGGGAGGTCTTGCACGAATTTTGTAAATTAATTGAAGTACGTGTAAATTAATTCGGACATTATGATTATTATTATTTATTTATTTTAAATGTAATATTATACTTTGAAATGGCGATATTATAATTTTTTAAATTTTGGTAAGTATATCACAAATAAGAACACTAAAAAGTAATTGAACAAATACATTTAATATTGAGAGAAGTCAAAATAATAAAAGTTAATGCTTTATTTGAATGGAGAATACACTTAATTTTGATAGAAGTCAAAATAATAAATATTAATGACTTGTTTGAATGGATATAATGGAAGGATAAGGAAAAATAATGATAATGAAGAATACATTTAATTTTGAGAGAAGTCAAAATAATAAACTTTAATATTTTGTTTGGGAAAATGATAGTGACTTTTATATTTGGTTTGTTAATAAGACCAGAAAATAAAAACTTGCAAAGATAATATATCTCTCTGAATCTCTTATTTGCTCTACTTTTGAAAATAAGAATATTTGGATAAAAATGATAAAACTTAAGTGACACTTTATAATATTAAAAATGATCGCCAATAGCTGAAAAAGAAAAACTTAAAGATATTTGGGTCTTAATTAAATATTAAGATCTAATAACAAATTGGTTAAAATGGTTTCTTATTTTCTCTTGTCTACTTTATCCAAAAAAAAATCCTATCACTTCTTTTATTTTTCTCTAAACTTTATCCTAATATGAATTTCATTAATGGCTTTCTTTTCTTTTTCTCATAACTAATGCTACCATTTTTTCTCTCTCTAATTAATCCGAAAGAAACCTAAATGCTCTATTATTACTCTTATGTGATTTGATTAAATCTTAAATGAGTCAATGAAATTTATCTTCTATTTATGATTTTCAATTGACACCTCACAGTCATAGATTAGCAAACTAAGTTAACAAACTAATATAAAAATGAACAATAATCATAAGTGTCTTGTGCTTTTTTAAAATCTTAAATGAGATTCATGATGATGTGATGGTTTGTAGTGTAGGATTTAATAATTTTAATGCATCAAGGTTAAATTAGTAAATTAATAAAATAAAATATTTTGACTTTTTAAAATTTGACACTTATTTTGAGACGGACAAAAACACGAAAGTGAATACTTAAATTGAGACGGAAGAAGTATAAAAATAGTGAATGACATTGACTAAATGATATTTTATATATATTTTTAATTTCTTTGATACATGTCCTTTTTCTTTTGAAATGTAATATCTTCCCGTTAAAATCAATGGTCTAACAAGAAGAGTTTTGGAATGCAACACTTTGTCTTAGTTTAATTCGATGATTTAAAAAGAAGAGTTAACAAATTGCATCAAAATGTACACACAGACATGTCTTGTTCACACAGTTGGCAAATGATACCACATGCAATGAAGGATCATAGATAATAATCATGTTACATTATACTCCTCTTTCCAATTATTAGGTGGTTTTGAATAATCTAATTTTTTAAGATATTATATTGATAAAGAATAAAATACTAACTTTATTCTTAATCTCATCATAATAATGTGATATTTATTATATAGATAATTTATAAAAGATAAATTAATAAAGTGATATGATAAATAAGACATTTATTTTGGGACGAAAAAAAGAGTAAAAATGAATATTTATTTTGGAACGGAAGGAGTATTCCACATTGATGATATCAATAATCACTTTTACTGTTATTTTATTTAATTTTATTATGTGAATGCGTTATTGCAATTGAGAGATGAAGAAAAATATCCAATAACGCATTCCCAACTGTCTCACTTCACTGGTCACATTCCTTGCAAAGCCTTTAGAACTGCCCTTTTCAAAAAGAACAAAGTTTTGAATCATTTGGGACGTCTGTTATATATACTAAAGTGGACGGTGTTATATATATATATATATATATATATATATTTCATGGGAACTACTCTGGCCTTTTATTATGTATTCGTGCCTGACAATCTTTTGCAGAAACATATTCGAATCATAGTGTGCCACACTCGAGACTCGAGAGGATTCGATAAGACTACGTTTGAGACTGTGACCCTGACGAAATTATACATTTATAGCAGGTTGGATTCAACACTCTTATAAATTAGATAACACTCCAACTACATTTTCAATGATAACTCTCACAAATTATTATTGTTAATAATAATCGAATATAAAATTTGATATTAATTTCTGAAGCACCAAATCTAAAATCTCTTCCAATTTAATCAATCCGTTCGAATTCTATATAATAAAAGCATGATTAAGCATAAATCAAAACTATTGAAATAAAAGCCACTACAGGAGAAAATCAAGAGTCAAAACCCTAGTAGTAGTGTAACAGATAAAAAGATACTAGATGGGTCAATTTCTTGAGATGAAACCATCCCCACAAAAAAAATGTTATGTATGATAACAAAAATTTAGTAACATACTAAAATTGTTTGTTATTACAGAGAATAAGTTTCCATTTGCCATTTAATTTATATAAATGATGACTTTTATTATCCATATAGCTTTAAAAGAAATTTAATGTTGGGACTTTATGTAATAATTTAATAATCTGATACTAAAATTTATAGGCTATAATTGCAATTTCATATATTTTTTTTAAAGTAATGATTAAGACCATTACAAAAGTCCTTCTTTCTTGTAATGTTGAGAAATATAAATTTGTTGAAATGCGAAGAACAAATTGAAATTTGATTCCATTAATACTCGACGAATCAGACAGTGACTACTATGATGCATATCTTGAAGTAATTATAAACAAAAACAACATTGGATTTGTTTGTGATTGTATGTTCAACGTGTCATTTGTTTGTGACCTGAGAATGTTTTATTTAAGGCACCTTGGACTCCTGTCAGTCAAATTTGTCGTGCAACTCTAAACTTAAATGTATTTAATTTCGGAATAATTTAAATTTGTGTCTAAACAACTCTATTCTTATATTCAAAAAATCATAAATAAAATTTAAGAATATTACCAGTAAATTCCCCTATAATTTTAATTTTAATCAACTAACCCCCTTCCAATTCAGAAAACCCCTTATAGTTACCAAAATGTATCAACTTATCCCCCTCCCTATAATTTTGAACCAAAATACCCCTGAAATTTAATTAAATTCAAAAAATATATATACATAATTTGTAAAAAATATATAAAAATTAAAAAACATATAAAATTTGAAAAAATATATATAATTCGAAAAGATATATAAAATTAGTAAAATATATATATATAAAATTCGTAAAAAATATATAAAATAAAATATAAACATATAAAATTCAAAATATATATATAAATAATTCGTAAAAAAATATATATAAAAAATAAAACATATAAAATTCAAAAAAATATATAAAATTCGTAAAAATATATATAAAATTCGTAAAAAATATATAAAATTCATAAAAATATATATAAAATAAAATAAAAACATATAAAATTCATAACAATATATAATTCGTAAAAAATATATAAAATTCGAAAAAAAACAAATAAAATTCATAAAAAATATATAAAATTCAAAATATATATATATAATCCTTTGGCACACTACAATAGTATATTCAAACAAGATTATCCAAAAAAAAAAAAAGTAGGTTAAAAGTGCTCTTCTACTATATTTGGGAAAATCATAATACAATCCAAGAAAGTGTTCTTCCATTATATTTGATTTTTTTTTTCTAAACAAAATTAGATATCACAATTGAGTATAATCATAGTTTTAAAATATTTTTTGGTGTTAAAAGTGATTTTTTAGAAGTCAATTATTATTTTTATTTCCATGCAATAAACAAAGTGCGGATTGAACTAACCTTTTTTTAATATGGAAGGTCTAATATAATCTACCCATTCATGTGATTTAATAAGAAAGTTATATGATTTTATTCCTAATTAAAATTAAAATGATATTTATGTTTTTGAGATATTTTATTTGATTGGTAATATGATTTTTTTGAATTTTATATATATATTTTTTATGATTTTTATATGATTTTTTGAATTATATATATATATTTTTACGAATTTTATATATTTATTTTTTAATTTTATATATATTTTTTTATGAATTTTATATATATTTATATATATTTTTTATGAATTTTAAATATTTTTTCAAATTTTATATATTTTTTAATTTTATATAATATTTTACAATTTTTATAATTTTTTACGAATTATATATATATTTGAATTTATATGTTTTTTAAAAATTTATATATTTTATACTAATTATGTATATATATTTTTTGAATTATAGCGGTTAGTTGATTAAAACTAAAATAGTTTACCGATAATATCCTAAAATCTATCATCCTCCACCCTTCTCTAATCTTCAACCCCACCACAACTCACCACCACGGCCGCCGCCCCTCCCCCACCCCCGCCGCCCACTCCCCGCCACAGCCACCGCCCCTCCCCCCCACCCCGTGCCGAATGCATTCTTCGCCTGAATTGGGTATTTCTGGCCGGATCCGAGTCCGGGAGTCCTTAAACAACAGCTTCTCAAACCCCCATTGGCAGAAAAATAAACATAAAACAACTTCTGAGGCTAAATACACAATATATAGCCACCAAAACAGAGAAAATCTTCAAAACCCATTACCATAATAATCATATTCAGTATCTCAACATTGAAGCATATAACCACCTCTGAAGCCAAATATACACAATATATATACATATAGCAATCGACAGTGAAAATCTTCTAAAGCTATTATCCATATCAATCATATTCAGTAGTTTACCATAAAACTACCTCTGAAGCCGGGTACAATAAACATGGGCATAATACAGAGAATCTCCAAAACCACGTCCTAGTCAATCTTATGAAAAAGAGGAATAATTTTTTATTTTTTTTAATTATTTAATAAATTATAGAATTATTTTTAAATATTTTTAAAATTTTATTTTTAGATTTTTAGGATTGGTAGGGGTCAAATTAATAAATTAAATATGGAGTCTTGAAATGATGTGTGTAAATAGAAATAAGTGGTGTAAATAAATTTTGACAAATATAAAGGGGTGTAATTGATGTTAGGACAAATATATGTAATTGAAATTAACCCTTTATTTAATGGACAACAAAATTCCTCCTTTTTAATTTTCTATTTAAAAAAAAAAAATCATAAAGGACCGACTCATTAAAGTACACATTTGATAGGAGTGATATTGTGAGAATAATTGGAAATAAGAATTAATTTATTAGTATATGATTACAAGAAATATTAAACATCATGAAATAAAATAAGTTATCAATAGCTTATTATTTTATTGTTTTACTTTGATATCTTGATCGAATCACCTAACCTAACCAATCTGGTACAACTCTGAATTGATTACGAAGAACTTATATTTTCTATGCTATTGGTGAATTTAAGCTATTGATCTTTTTATTTTTTTATTTTTTTATAGAGGACAGTTCAAATGTCTCCATATATTCAAGTTTAGTGGCATTATTGAGATATATATATCTCCCTTTCAAAAGAAAAGGACCCTTAAAATTTTATGGTCCAATATAATTCTCTTCTATTTATTTATTTTTATAAAACAAGAGAGAAGAAAGAAGGTTGAAACACAAGTTATAACTTATAGCTCATTTGATTTCGCTTAATTATGACTTTTTCAAAGTGAAATTTATTCAACTAAAATCAAAACGATTGGACATGAGCATGTTTTGCGTGCGACCATTAAATATACATAGAGTAAAGTACAACAAATCGCCTCAATTATTTCAGTTTTGTAATTAATTCCCCTAAAATATTAATTTGGTGCAACAAACTCCCATTCTTTTTAAAAGACCATCTTACCCTTTTAATAAAATTTTCCTTTCGTTTAATTATACCACTATATTTTTTATCTTTTGAGATTTTAATTTTACCATTCACCTTAATCGTATTCGCGTTAAGTATATTCTCAAAAATAATAATATAAAAGTTTATAGGAGGTAATTATTGATTTTTTAAGTAATAAACTTGATACTAGAATTTTGTTTGATTTAATGTATAAAACTTCTCACCCTAAATTTATAATTTTTAAATACTAAAATAAAAACTTTTTTACCTAAGATATAAAAGTACTTGAATAACAAAAAAATAAAATTTTGTCATATATCTAAATAGACCCTTTTAATAAAAAAATTCATACTTCTAATTATGTCATTATATTTTTTTGATATTTTGAGATGTTAATTCTATTGGGTTTTTCGCTCCCAGATCCGATCGCAACCGGATTTTTCGGTTTTAAAATAATAATAATAATAATACCAAATATAAAAAAATAATATAATTATAAACTTAATTAAAGAGAGTATTTCAAAATTTTAATTATTAAAAACCTAAAATTAATTATAATATATAATTTTAAATATAATATAAAAATATATATAAAGGTAAAAATATAACACTAATAAAAATAAAAAAGTATATATAAAAAAATCGGTTCGGTTCGATTCCAAAGGGGTAAGAACCGGAACCGAACCTAATATTTCGGTTCTTTGTTGTTTGGAATTGGAACCGAATACCTCGGTCCTAGTTCAGTTCAATTCGGTTCCAACCGGTTTCGGTTTGGTTTTTGAACACCCCTAATTCTACCATTCACTTTAATTATATTCGCATTAAGTATATTCTCAAAAATAATAAAAAGATGCATAAGTTGTAATTATTAATTTTTAAATTTTTGTTTAATTTAATGTATAAAAATTCTCACCCTAAATTTTAACTTTTTCATGGAGGATATATTATCAAATTTGTATAAATTATTCCATAATGTATGTTAATAAGAAAAACGTATAAATATAATTCAATAAGAAAGACATTATGGTCATTTATGAAATAATTTGGGCAACTTGCAACTTCATATCAAAGTTAAGGGTCCGTTTGGATATTCTGTTTTTTGTTTTTGTTTTTTTACTGTTCACAAGACTAAAAAAAAAAAACACGTTTGGCAAACGCGTTTACTGTTCACTGTTTTTTTCCCAAGAAAACTGTTTTCTGTGAATAGTGTGTAAAAGTGATGAAAACACCAAATACAACTTTTAGTTGTTTTTTGAGTTTTTGCCACTGTTTAGGTGGTAAAAACAATGAAAACACCAAATTCATAAAATACAATTTTCACCAAATAAAAGTGGTGAAAACACCTTCATCCAAACGCTTTTTTGTTTTTAGTTTTTTCCTGAAAAAACAAAGACAAATAAAAAAACAGTTTTTATATTTGAAGACAGAAAACAAATACAAAAAACAGGCTTTCCAAACGCACCCTAAGGATTTTTTGTTATTTTCAAAGTTTAGGGAGATTTTTTGAAAAAAAAATTTCAGTTCGGGGGTTTATTGCACTTAACCCAAAATAGTTCAGCTCTTATACTCAGCATGTTTTAGTTGTGTTTCTAAGAAGTAAATAGGAAACATGTTTTGTGCGCCAATTCGAAAAGATAACATTTGGATGGCGTAAAATGAGAGAGTGGTTTATTCCATAATGGGTTTATTTTATAAAACCACTACTAATATCACATAAATCACCGTCAACCTTGGGGCTTGGAAGGAGAGGTCTCGTCGTTCAAATACTTTTTGAAAATGTCAATAATATTACGTAGTAATATCGATACTTTAATAATACTTATTTTTAATATTAATGCTATTTAAATTTATTCCATCTTTACCGCGATTGAAATTGGAACTGCGTCGACAAAAAAGGAAAGACAATACTTGAATTATTCTCGAGAGTATAAAGTTGATCATTCCCTCTTACTTACAAAATAAATTTAAAACACATGATATATAATAATAAAAATAAATAAATACTATTTAATAACTTCATCCTATCGGAAAAGGAAATAATGGTACGAGTAATGTTGTGTCGTGTGGTCCCGTGGACCTTACTAAGAGCAACCGGAGTGCAAGAACTGTAGCTAGCTGGTAACACAATTTGGCGAGCGAAGATGTATGGAATGCGACTAGCCAAACGTGGCCCCCACATACAGCCTCGCAACCGAACTCGCCAAATTTGGCGACCCCTCTGGCAAGCCAAATTGGAGGGAATCAGTTATATACTCCACATCTATCTATATATATATATATATACACACACACCCACATACAAACATCACATATGAAAATAAATAAAAAATGGGCAAAATTTGTATATACACATATCATACATGAAAATCACAAAAATTAGGGCAAAATATATATACTCAAATCGGACATGAAAACTAAAGAAATTGGGACAAAATTTATTCACACATATCACACATGAAAATCAAAAAAATTGGGGCAAAAAATTATATATACACACGAATATATATATATATATATATATAAGTCGAGTGAGGAGATGATTACTGATGAAGGCGTTTGTGGTGAGGCGATGGTGATTGTCGTGGAGGCTGCAGAAGATTTGGAAAGATATTCTGAATTTCATGTATAGATCTGAAGAGATATATACATATTATGTATATATACTTCTTTTCTCTTACTCTATATGTATATATATACTTCTAGTCACTTGAGATAATTTTAGGGACAAGTGGGACAAGTGGAGGAGGTGTTGATTAAATGTTTTTTTTTTTTACTTTTATGTCATTTTTGGTCAAGTAGGAAAATAATGTGTATTCCAATTTGGTGATTAGTAGGAAAAAACGATGCACAATTATGTAGTTATAGTATATTTTAGTTATAATTTATATTTAACTTAATTGAAAGTAATTTAATAAAAAATATGGATCATTGTACAACAAAAGATAATTGCAAAAAAATTAATTTGTGTATATTGCGCATGTGTATATTTATATATATTTTTTTTCACTTTAATGTATTTATATATATATTATGTAATTATTATATATTGTTAATATAATAAAGACAAAAGAAGTAAAATTAATATCTTAATTTTCAATGGAAAAAAATAATAATTTAAAACATTCACGTATTTATTCATCACAAATAATATGAAAAATACAATCTGGTCCATGTGTTATAACGCATCTTATCTGCAACACGCCAAATGCCCGCTCAACATCCTTCCTAACTGCTTCTTGTCTTTGAGCAAATAATTTTTCTTTTGCAGTTGTTGGATGTGGAATAGTCTGCATCAAAGTTGCCCCATTCGGATAGATGCCATCAGATAAGTAATACCCTAATGTTCGTTGACGCCCATTCACCTCGTAATTAACAGAAGGCATTGTACCATTGATAATACGCTTGAATACTGGAGAATGATCTAAGACATTCACGTCATTGTGTGAACAAGCCATACCAAAGAAAGCATGCCAAATCCACAATTTTTTTGATGCAACCGCCTCTAATATAATAGTAGGTTTGCGACCCCTTCCCTTATGTGTGCCATGCCAAGTTGTCGGACAATTTTTCCATTCCCAATGCATACAATCAATGGAACCAAGCATACCTGGAAACCCTCTTTCCTCCCCTTCTTGAAGCAAACGTGCTATGTCGGCTTCATTTGGTGAGCGTAGGTATTGATCTGCATATAATTCAATAATAGAATCACAAAACTTCTTCAAGCATAGAATTGCAGTGCGCTCGCTAACCTTCGTGTACTCGTCACATAGATCCGCTGAAATTCCATACACAAGTATACGTATCGCTGCTATCATCTTCAAGATAGGGTTGCAGCCCATACGATCAACGACATCAGGCTTCTGTTTGAAGTAGCTATCATGACCAGTAACATCGTTCAAAATGCGAAGAAATAATTCTCGTCGCATCCGGTACCGTCGACGAAAATACTCGGGTGGAAAAATGGGATTTTCGGCAAAGTAATCTTTAAACACTTGCTGGGCTGCCTCCTCTCGATCACGCTTAATATATCGTCTCTTATTTGAACCAAACAATGCTTTTATTAGTTCGGGTGTGAACTTTCCCAGAACCGTTTTGATTCGTTTCTGGTGAGCCTGAACTGTTGTTTCTCTCTCGTCTCGATCAGAATCTAACGAATCAAGGGATGATTCAGACTCAGACTCAGAAGAGAATGATGGAATTTGGGATGAAGATGCCATGTAATGTTTTTGAGCAAAAATATAAATAAGGACAAAATTTGAGAAATTAAAATTGGTAAATGAGGACTAAAAAATTAAATTGGAGTTTAGGAATTGCAAAACATAGAATGAATGATTTATATAGGAATTAAAAATATAGCCGTTATATTATTATATAACCGTTACATTATATATATGTATATATAGCTGTTACATTATATATATATATATATATATATATAGCCGTTACATTACAAATTGTCAATTTGTGACAATTTGTCACAATGCTTTAATTTAGGACAAATTTGTCACACAATTTGACAGACAATTGTGACAAATTGTCACATTGTCACAATAGTGTATATTGTGACATTATATATATATATATATAATCCACTTGTCAATTTGTCACAATATAGCCGTTGTCAACCAATTCAAATTATAGTCGTTAAATTCACAATATAGTCGTTGCCAAATGTTTATAAATATCAAGTGCAGAATCTGTTTATATTTCATCATTCAAATTTAGTAGTTCTGACCTTCAAATTTCATCATTCAAGCTTCATCACATTTTATTCAATTTTCTATCTCTATAATTTCATGGATAATCGACCTTCATTCAAGAATCCTTACACTAACCAATCTGGTAGTTCTGAAATACCACCCGAATTTAATTATGGGTGGAACTTCCAAGATCCTACCCCATATGAATTCTTATCCCAATCCAACTTCCAATACCCACAAACTCAATTCCAAGTCTCATCTCAACAAACTTCTCAATCGCAACCCCCTTCAAGGCCAAAGAACAAAAATTGGTCAAAAGAAGAAGATGTAGCATTGTGCAAAGCATGGATCATGGTTGGTGAAGATCCAGTAACGGGAACGGATCAAAGTAAGTCCAGATTGTGGAAAAGAATTCAGTCTCATTTTCTTAGTCAATTGGGAGGCATGTCCGGAAGAAACAATTGTGCTCTGATGAACCGTTTCTCAACCTTGCAAGCAAAAGTAAACAAATTTTTAGGATTTTACAACAATGTCCGCGATAATCCAGCCATCGGCTTCAATGACCGTGATATAGTAAGTTTTTATTATTAATTATAAGAGTAATTTATTTATTTATTTAAATTTCATTTTAAAATTTATTTATTTAATAATTATTAAAAATTCAATATATTTAATTTTTTTCCCCATAAACTATAGATGGAAACTGCCAAACAACTGTATAAACTACAAGAAGATCAAGAATTTAAGTTTGAGCATTGTTGGATTGTGCTTCGAGAAACACAAAAATGGCATGACCATTGCAGTATTAAGTAGAAATCAGCTCAACACATAAGAAAGAGAGGTATTATTGATTTGGATATTAATGAGTCTGAAAATTTATCCGAATCGATACCAACAACACCAGGTTCTTCGACTCCTGGTGTATCAACTCCAGGATCTATAAACCTTGGCGATGACGAGTCGCCAATATATACTGATGAAGGTTCACATAGTGCACGCCCGACTGGACGTAAAGCAATGAAGAGTAGTAGGGGAAAAAATGCATCTATGTCTTCGACAATACAAAATTTGCTTGCAGAAATGCAATATGTAGCAGAAGAGGGCAGAAAAATGAATGAATCCGATCCGGTTAGGCTTCAAATTCGCTTAGAGAGACAACGAACTAAACAAATGGAGATATAAACGAAAGAAAGGATGGCTCAAATGGAGATAGAAGTGAAAGAAATGATGGCTTAAATGGAGATGGAAGCGAAAATAATGTTTCAAGATCCATTGAAGGCTCTCACAGAAGAATCAAAAGCATGGATCATTGCACAACAAAAGAGAATTGCAAAAAAAATAACTCAAGAAAGTAATGATGTGTAATGTTTTTATTTATCTAGAAAAAAAAATATGTAATGCATTTTATTTAATGTAATGTCTTTTTATTAATTTGATTATCTAATAAAATATACGAATTATTATTTAGTTTTTTTAAAAATTTCATGTTATTTTTTATTATTCAGCAAATATAGTTATTAATAAATTAAATAAAAAATTTATAATAGTATTTAGCAAATAATATTTATACATACTCAATCAAATACTACTTTTATATATTTTTTTAACTTAAAAAGAAAAGAAAAACAAATACTCCACACCATGACCTTACTAGCTAAATAGTTTAGCTAGTCAAAAATACTTCCATGGCTAGCTATAGTGGTACAATAACTAGCCAATATGACGAGGCTGCACTCCGGCTACTCTAAACATACCACACCCCACAACCCTACACTATCATTTCCATAGCCCACAACCCTACCCTTAGTACCCTATCATTTCCATAGTAGTTTGAATTTTGATCCAACAGCTACTTTGACATTTATATTTGAAAATGAAGTGCCCTAGAATGTTTTACACAAAAATACTCAATACCCTACCTTGTTTAATGGGTTTAAATTGGAACCACAAATTTCCTCCTAACTGAACACAACTATCAAAACTGAGGTAGTCAATTTATGGGGAAATTGTTGAAGAACAAGAAGCAAGAAGAGATAATTAATGGTTCAAAAAGACTTCTCAGCTCGGTGCAATAGGGACCCATTTTATGAAATTCACTATCCAACCTTTTTTTACACGTATTCCAAAACATATCTTACAAAAAAAAAAAAGAGTTATGCTATTATAAGGTCCACTTCACAATATTTTCACGAACTTTTTATTTCTTATTTTTTTCTTTAAACATACCATTTGAAGAGAATTGCATCATCAAGATCATCTAGTCAAATTTTGGTCACAAAATATTTTTTACAAGAGATTACACAAATAAAACAATGTTATTATCTTTTGGGTGAAGTGCATTAAACCCCTGAACTTTATTCTTTATTTGAAAAAATTCCCCTAAACTATAATTTGTGCAACTAACTCCTTAAACTATCACATTTTATTACAAAATATCCTATTATCTTCAATTTTTTTATAAATGACTAAAATACCCTTTCTTATTCAATTTTAGTTAATGCATTTTTCTCTTTAATATTGATTTTGAAATAATTATTATTAGTTTTATGGTAAATCTCCATTCAAACTTGTATAAATTTACAAAAAAATATCATTATGATATAATTAATTAATGCTTTTAAGTTGTTTAAATAAAATATAGTACAAATTTTAAAATTAATTAAGTAATTACTCAATCCTATTTATATATATAGCATGATAAAAAGATATTTACTATTTATATTATAGTAAATTCCTTTTCAATACATCTTATGAAAATAAAATTTTATTTTAGCATAACAAATGTTAGTACTTAAAATAGCAAGTTTTATTGTTTAAATCAAAGTAATTACAATAACATATTATATATTTCAAGTATTAAAAAATTACAAAAAAATAATTCTATTTTATTTTTATTTTAGGAGATATTTACTGTAATACAATTAAGTTGAATGTTTATGTTTATTATAAATAATAGAGAAGATTATTAATATGATTTAAAGAATGACAAATTGAGTATAAAGGGTAAAAAAGTCTTTTAGAATAAAATTAAGATTAATTACAATAAATTGATAGTTCAAGGGAATTATTATTAGTTGAGGGAATTTGTTGCAAAAAGGACAATAGTCCAAGAGTATTTTTTTTTTTTTTTGACTTTACCCTTATCTTTTAATCAAATTATACCATAAACTTTGACTCTCTCGTATAGGTTCCTAATTCTATGGTGTTTTGAACTGATTTTTTTTAAGAGCACCACCAGCTAAATATTGACAAATAGTCATATATAATATGAACATTATTTTCTTTGTCCAAAATAGCCTAATTAAAAAAACAGAAAAAAAACACATATCATCTGTCATGACTCATGATCGAGGTACACACATAGTAATGTCACTCCATATAAGTTAGAATTAGAGATGATAATTTTATAAACAATGAACCTAGTTGGATTCCCAGATAGATTCTCACGGAAATTGAAACACGTTTCGAATATAATATAATATAATTCTTTAGGCTGGTAGTATCTAAACATTATCCAAAATGTTAATCATGTAGTTTTCCATTCTAAAAATGGCTAATACTTATATCAAGATCATGACAAATGACATTAAATTAAGGATAATAATTAGGTCATGTCCTATGATGACCGCTCCCCAATAATATGGTTCAATAAAAATTGATCGTGTGGCCAAAAAAATTTTAAAAATGAATTGATCTTAATTTGTATATTTATGAATTTTATATCCAATTTTTTTAAAAAAAATAGATTTAAGCAACGAATTTAATCTTTATGAGACATGACCTAAGTATTAGCCTTAAATTAATTGGATTAAAACTAACATTATTCCACGACTCTAAAGAGTCGGTCCACCAGGCATGAGATGAAATGTGATACAATCTAAATTACCAACCAATAATTTGTATAAACATATCTATATAATTGAAGAGAGATAGCATATTACAAAGCTAAGGTAGTCCCATTTCCATTGACAAGCTATTGAATAAATGCACTTGGTCGGCAACGGCTAACTTATACTAACAAGTAGGAAAATGATTGAGAGTTTGATATATAGGAGTTTCATAATTTGGTTCGTTCGCATCACCTTGGTCTTATGTAATTTGACTCTACGAACAAGATTAATTGTGAACTAGTGTCTTTAAACGTCATGCCAGAAGAAATCCAAATCTCCCATTTAAAATAATAATTTGAAATTGTTTTTTTACTGTCGAATTCTCTTAACAGCACCCGATTAAATATAACGAATTATAGAGGGTTGAAAGAAAATAAGTTGAATATTTGATGAAAAAAAAGCGATAAAAAATAAATGCAAAGTATATCGTCATTATGCTTTATTAATTTAAATTCCCATGTCATAGATGTGGGTGTCAAGGACAGATCATAATTTTTTTGATTATTAATGATATTCTTGTTTGTCTTAAAAAACAAAAAAAATAGAAACAGAAACAGAAGATCGAGGGTTAGGTACTTAAGCCACGACCTCACATACATGCTTACGAGCTTGTGGTTTTTTTTTTTTTTTTAAGCCCTCTGATTTGTTGCCTCTGAAGCTCTTTTTTGAGGGTTTATGTATACATGTGTTCAGTGACGGATTTAGGGATCCGTGTTAATGAGAGCTAAAATTTATTTTTTGAATTTTTGGAATATAAATAATATATATTTATTTCAGTAAAATTTAAAACAAATTTTGGGAATCATGGTTTTCACTTGACCTGAATCCGCCACGGCACGTGTTTCTCATTCTTATCTAAATCATATTGTCCTAAGTATACGTGTATTATAATTAAGATGTATCACAAACACTCACGAAATGGATCACTTTTTTACTTTTAGCTCTAATGTTCCACGCACTTTAATTCCAAAAGTTAGATATAGTCCCACGAATGTTCTACTTAGAAGATGAGACGACAACAATCGCGAAAAATATATAAAGTGACCGTGTAGTATACTTCTATCAACTTTTTTTTTACTTGAGGAAAATAAAATTTTGAAGGTTCAAATCTAAATGAGGAGGAAAAAGAAATTTTTTGAGTTTTTACTCAAGAAATTATTACATGATTTTGGATTATACATAATCACAACGGAACATACAAACAAATATCTTTATAAAATTAACATATTTATTTATGTATCTAACTATGATTGTAGAGAACCGTATAATCTAAGGTTATGCAATAATTTTACTTTTCTTGACTGCCATTATGTTTTTTAAAAATAAAATAGATTTGATGGTTTTGTTCATAGTTGTCAGAATTCCGATTCTAATTGGTAGAATTTTACAATTCTACGATTTTGCTACGATTTTGCACGATTTTATCACGATTCTACTACGTTAAAATAATGGTTGGACTAATTAAGTCATCCATATGAAATGCCCAAAAGCTTAGGGTGCGTTTGGAAAGCCTGTTTTTTGTATTTGTTTTCTGTCTTCAAATATAAAAACTGTTTTTGTATTTGTCTTTGTTTTTTTTAGTAAAAAACTAAAAATAAAAAAACGTTTGGATGAAAATTTGTATTGAAAAATAAAATGGTATTGGTGGGCGGCGGTGGCGGCGGCGGGGGTGGTGGTGGTGGGTGACTGGCGGAGGCGGTGGCGGTGGGGCCCGGCGGCAGCGGCGACCGGTGGAGGGGGGTGGTGGTGGTTGGTGGCGGAGGTGGTACCCTAAACAGTGAAAAAACTCAAAAAACAACTAAAAATTGTATTTGGTGTTTTCATCACTTTTACACACTATTCACAGAAAACAGTTTTCTTGGGAAAAAAAAAGTGAACAGTAAACGCGTTTGCCAAACGTGTTTTTTTTTTTAATTGGGTGAACAGTAAAAAAACAAAAACTGTTTTCTCGTATCCAAACGGACCCTTAATGATTTAGTCCAATATATGGCCTAAATTTATGAGAAAATATTTAAAGGCCCAATATATTAGAAAATTTTAAAATTTTTAATATGATTTAAACTTTTAAATTAAATATATTTTTTAAAAAATTAATACATTTAAGTAAAATTTTACTATTCTAATTACGAATCTTATTTAACGAACCTAAAATAATTATACCTAAACTTTCGATTCTGATCGCCTTAATTTTGTTAATCCCATCATCAGTTTCATGTTCTCTAGGCCCAAAATTGAGCCGTGAATATAAGTCCACCAAATAAGGCATTTCTATGTTGGGCTAAGACTAAAGAGTATTGTTGTGCCTAAATTGAAAATAAAGCTTATAGAAGAAGAATATAGGGTTATGATGGAATGAAAATAAATTTTCCCACCTTTTACCACAATTGCAGCCACTAATGGTTTTTTGTTAAGGTCAAAGTGTGCCTATAAAAGCCTAATTTCTGATGGCATTTAGAGGCCCAATCCAGCAGACTTAACCAACTCCAAGGAGTCCATTCAGAGAAAATACAGTTGGGCTTTTCAAAGGAATATAACTATTTGGATTGGGTTGACCTGGGGCTAACAAATAAATGTAAGATATGTAATATTAATAGGATAAATGGCGCAAAATTTCCCTATAGTATGAAAAATATGCAGATAACCCCCTAAAGTTTAAAATATGTATATAAGCATCACTATTATTACAAAAATATGCAGAATAACCCCCAATGATAAGATTCTGTTAACTTTTTGCCATCCCTTCTCCCCAAATACCAAAACTAATTAACCCTAACCCTTCTTCCATATATTCATATATAATTGGGTCAATTTCATTTACATCCTCTGAGATTTGCTTTATCTTCAATCATGCCCCATTAGGTTTGAAAAACTTCATTCAAGCCTCTTATTTTTTTTCTGAAACATATCATTTACATACCCCCTAATGTCACTTAATACCTAAACTACCTTCAATGTTGAAATAGGTTGCGTTTGAAAACAAAGCCTCAATTTCATTACTACCCTCAAATTTTATTTTCTCTATCCAATATTTTTTCTCTTTTAACATTATTATCTAGTTACATAAATAATATATTTTTTCCCAATCAATACATCAAAATCTCAAACAAAAAACAAAAAATCTAATTGGTAACTAAATTTAAAAATTGAACTATATATAAACTGAAAAAAACAATTGGACATATTTCGGATATTAAAAATTTGGATAATGTTCGAAACATTTTTTTTTCTGTTAAATTTAAAAAGTGACCTATAAATGGAAAAAAAATTCGGACATATTTTGGACATTAAAAATTAGCAAAATAAATAAATTGATAATGTCCAAATGTTTTTATTTATTTTTTGTTTGTAGTTCACCTTTTAAATTTAACTACCAATTAGAATTTTTGTTTTTTGTTTGAGACTTTGATGTATTGGTTGTGAACAAATAAATTATTCATATAACTAGAAATAATGTTAAAAGTGGGAAAATATTAGATAGAGATATAAAATTTAAGAGTAGTAAATAAATTGAGTCCTTGTTTTCAAACACGTACTATCTCAACAGTGAAGGTAGTTTAGGTATTAAGTGACATTAGGGGGTGTAAATGAAGCGTGTCATAAAAAATAAGGGGTGTGAATGATTTTTTCCAAACCCGAGGGGGTCTAATTGAAATTACCTAAGAGATAATGGAAAATAGCTTAGAGGGGTGAATAGGCTTTTTATCAATTTAATGATCAATTAAAATTATCTGCAGAATTTTCAATTTTAATCAATCACGATAACCTAATTCTCTAATCAGATTAATCAAACAATGATGAATATAAGTGCGGAAAATAAATCACAAGGCGACATAGAAATTTTTATGTGAACAAACCTTGAAAATGTTTCAAGGAAAAAACCACGGGTTTCATCGATACCAATGCACTATGATTCGAGGAATTTGTACAGACTCTATGAAAACAGGATTTACAATAGCTTTGATTTGTCATTCTCCACTCGACGTCTGAAAGTCTTGATTCAGTCGTGTTCCACGAAGCTTTCGCTCCGATCTCTGTACTTCGACTGGTCCGTTTCTCAACAGATCAATTTTTCACGAAGCTTCTCGCTTCGATCTGCATACTCTAACATCTCCGTTTCTCAATGGATCGATGCAAACACGTTGCAATTGGCGGTGTAATGGTTTTTTCAACAACCGGATCATTCAATTGTGCATAAAAATCTCAAACATTGAAGCACAATTGAATAATTATTAAATACTAGAGAAAACCTTGATATAAGATGATCAAGTAATCTCTTTCACTTTCTCTCTCTCTACACACGGATCTGATCTATGAAAGAAACACAGAGATCTCACAAAAGCCACAAAAAAATCTATAGTAATTCTCTTATTTATAGAGAGAAGAATCATATTTTGAGTAGACTTGTTTCCTTCTTGAACTAGGATTTTTCCCTTGTGTGGTCTTCTTCTGATTAGAAGTGAATCTAGCCAGTTTTGGTGTAAATATACCATATACACATGCTAGGATGTCATGGAGTGTAACCCAAGTCACAACAAGTGGAATTACACCAAATCACTAATTCGGGTATTGCAGGTCGGTGGCCTACGCATATACATAGCATTCCCCACGTATGCCAGTGTGTACCCAACAACATTTGTTTACGTAAAAATTCACTTTTTAGCCAGTTTTTAACACTGTATTTGCAGGTTTGTGCACCAAAAACTCAAGATTTGAATTTTTGTATTTTTCATTTTTTTGGACATGGTTCGTTCCTATGGCATGCATACCAATATATAAGACTTGTATAATGTCCGTTTTGCCCTTCATGATGCGTTTCATTGTTCAAGCTTCTACTTCTTTTCTCTTGCATTCTTTACTATAAGCTTGATTTGAGTTTGAAGAAGCTTGTCGATGTCTTTTGATGCCGTTGCTAGACCACTTCAATCTTCCTAAGCCTACCCGACCTCACAATTCACTCAACATGGTTATTGTCTAAAAAATGCCAAAATTAAACAATAATAAACAATACTAACAAATGCTCTTACAAATATAAAACAAACATATGACATTTCACCATTTTTGTAAATTAATAAATAAATAAATAAGAAGGATATGATGGTAGAAAGTGAACATAATCTTGTCATAGGGGATTAATCTGCACCAAATCAATAGTATAAGGGGTTTAAAAACCATGAGGGGGCTTATATGCACTATATGCATATCATAGGGGTGTTTTGGCCATTTACTCAATATTAATATATGACGTATGAACAATGATATATATATATATATATATTTCTTTTGGAAAGTTAACATACTCACACACACTACCTTCACGTAGGCTCGAACTATTGACCTCCCATTTGGGAGCAACAACAGGTACCGCTTGGCCATTAGGCCTTTGGTATGGAAAATGATATTTGCACCGAATTATTAGGTAGAATTAATATGGTGAATAGTTACGGTTGAATGAATTATTCTAAGAGCCAAACATGCACACTTATATTTATCCATCTAACATTAGATAAATATTCACTGTTCCAATTCTGCCTAGCAATTCGATACAAGTAACATTTTCTATAATATATATCTATTTTTTTCCCTTGTAAAATTTTATATGTTGGGCTTAAAAAATTTCATATTATTATAAAATTATATTCTATATTTTCATGATCTTAAAAAAATATTTTAATGAACCTGCTCGAAAATGTGTGCACCAGAAATACAACCGAATATAGTAATGTTTGAACTCAACTTTCTCGATAACACACTCTCTTCACCTTCTTCAACCTTCTCTCCTAACTTTTGTTCCTCCAAAAAAAAAAACTTTCTGGATAAATGACCTAATAATTATGTTCAATCTCAATTTATTTAATTAACTAATGTAATGGAACAAGCCATGTTCGAGTAGCACCTCAGTGTTTTACCACTTTACGTGACATATTTAAGTCACACCTAAGTAATAAAATGCAATATCTATTAAAACTAAAAAGAAAATTAATATCAATCAGCGTTTTAGGCATATATAGAGTTTGATGGTATGTCTCCTATTTTTTTTTTCCTTTTTCTTTTTTTCAACCGGATATTCGGTACTTTTGTTTCGATTAAATTTTGGTTGGGATTTTTGCACCGACTAATAGTCTAATATAAAAGACTTGTGCAAACCACCACTCCAAATGGATTAGAAAAAGTTCGGATTGTGTCTGCGGTCATCATCCTATGAAATTGTTTGTACATGTTAGTAATAGAGGAACTCCAGATATGTAGCTGCTGTTGTAACTTACTTTGTTTGAATTTCATTTGACTTTGTATAGTTTAGTTTCTGTTGTTACCTGTATTCTAGGAGTTAGTTTAGCTTTTTCTGTTTACACATCCAACTATTGTATTATATATATCTGATTACATCAATGAAATGATATACCATATCTTCTAATCTGCTACTGTATTATGGTATCAAAGCAATTTTAATTGTAGCCCCTCATCTTAATATTGTTTCTTTTTCTCTCCCCTAAGTTGTCACCAAGATGACCACAAACAACAATCCCAATTCTATGACCCCTGCTCCAGCTAATCCCAATCCTGTGATTCACAATACCAACGACCCAAACAACACATTGATCACCATTAACATCTCATCCCAAGCTCCCCTCAAACTCACCTCCAATAATTATGTCTCCTGGAAGCTCTAGTTTCATACTCTTTTTTGTAGGATACGACCTTATTGGCTATGTTGACGGATCGAAACCATGCCCAGTCGCCACTTTTACTCAAAATAATACCACCACACCGAACCCTGCTCATATTATCTGGGTTCGACAAGACTAATTAATCCTCAATGCCCTTGTTGGCTCTCTCTCTCCCACCATTATTCTATTCATTGCCCGATATCCAAAACCTCATAAGAAGCCTGGACAATTCTAGCCAACACTTACGCTAAGCCATCTCGGGGACGTATCAAGCAAGTAAAGAGTCATCTTAAGAATCTAACCAAGGGATCTCAAAGTGTCACTGAGTTTCTTCAAAATGTGAAAGCTCGTGCTGATGAATCAACTATTCTTGGATCCCCGATTAATGATGAAGATCTTGTTAAGAAGAGTCTTGATGGTCTAGGCAATGATTACAAGGAGTTGGTGCATGCAGTTCAAGCTCGAGACAATCTAATTTCGTTTGATGAACTTCATGAAAAGCTTTTAAACTTTGAGGCATCCATTCAAGGTACTAAGTCCGATCCATCTTATTTTCCTACCTCTGCTAACCCAATGAGTCAAACCAATACTAGCTTGCGTTCCTCGTTCACTTCAGGCAACAATGGCTGGAGGCCTTCATTAAATTCTGGTGCCAATAATACGGGCTTGCACCCATCGCCCACTTCTGGTCCTCGTCCTCCTGCGCCAAACACTATTGGAACCAATTCTAGTGCTCGACCTCCTCCACGATTCTACCTTAGCTTTTGTAAAATATGCAAAATTCAGGGACACACTGCTAAACGATGTCCTTTGTTTCACTTAGTACCGGTTGCATAATCATATAACACAAGTGCAGAGTATCAACCACACCTTCATCATGGCAACCAAGGGCTTATTTTGCTTCCAATCCTCTAGCGTGGCTTTTAGACAATGATGCTTCTCATCATGTCACTTCTGACTTGAGCAACCTATCATTTCATGCACCATACACTGGCTCCAACGACATTATGATTGGATATGGCACGGGTCTTCCCATAACTCATACTGGTTCTACTTCTCTTAAAACTCAGATAGATTAATTTACCTTAAGTAATGTTCTTTGTGTACCTAGCATGAATAAAAACTTGATATCTATCTCATAATTTTGCACTTCTAATAATGTTTCCATTGAATTCTTACCATAATCTTTTTTGGTGAAGGAACTTTGCACGGGGGCAATACTTTTGAAGGGTCAAACTAAGGATGATATGTATGAGTGGCCGGTTTCTCCACCTCTAATTGCATTTTCTAGTATCAGAACCACTTCATCTGAGTGGCATCACAGATTGCGACATCCCGCCTTTATTATTTTAAAGCATATCGTTTCTCGATATCATTTAGATTTATCGTCTTCTATTTCTTCTAATTTTTCATGTAATGCCAGTCATTGCAATAATCTTTTTCAACTTCTACTATTGTCTGTACTCAACCTCTTCAAATAATTTTCTATGATGTTTAGACTTCACCGATTATTTCTCATGATGACTTTAAATATTATGTTATTTTTGTTGATCATTTTACCAAATATATTTAGTTTTATCCTCTCAAACAAAAATTGGAAGTCAAAGAAGTATTTGTTATATTTGAAGCCATAGTAGAAAAATATTTTAATCTAAGCATCAACACACTCTATTATGATAATGGTGGTGAATATATTGCTCTTGCTAGTTTCCTTGCTACTCATGGTATATCTCATTTTACTACTCCACCTCACACACCCGAGCACAATGGTTTTTTTGAGAGACGTCATCTTCACATTGTTGAGACATGTCTCACTTTACTTTCTCATGCATCCCTTCCTTTAATTTATTAGTCTAATGCTTTTGCTACTTCAGTGTACCTAATTAATCGCATGCCAACATTGACATTATTTTTTTTTTCACCTTATGAAAAGATTTTTGGTGCCTCTCCTAATTATTAGAAACTCAAAATATTTGGTTGTCTATGCTATCCTTGGCTTAGACCATATACTTCACATAAACTTAATGCTCATTTTAAACCATGCGTATTTCTTGGGTACTCTCTAACTCAAAGTGCTTATTTTTGTTATGATGCTTCCACGTAAAGAATTTATGTTTCTAGACATGTTAGGTTCATTGAGTCTATTTTTCCTTTTTCATCTCCATTTCCTCAATATCCACGTCCAGAGTCTAATACTACTTCTACTTGGGTTCCACCAATAATAAAAATTCACACCACCACCAATATGTCACCACTACTCATGCAACCATCTGAAGTAGATATTCAATGACATTCCCTTTGTGAGGCTCCAACATAAACCATTGTCACTGAAACCACATCACCCAATTCTACATCCTCTCCACGTGACCCACCAAACCAACCAATATCAATAGTTAATCCACCAGCCACTAATCAACCATCCCGTAGCACTTCCCAACCAAATCACCCAATGACCACCAGGGGCAAAGACAATATTCACAAACTTGTCAAGAAGTTTAACCTTCATACCCAACTATCCAAATCTATTGATATTGAACCCACAACTGTGACCCAAGCTCTCAAAGCTCCAAAATGGCATCGAGCCATGTCTGAAGAATATGATGCTCTTGTTTAGAATGGAACATGGGAATTAGTAACTTCTGACCCTAGTCACAATGTCGTTGGTTGTAAATGGATTTTTTGAATTAAACGTAACTCTGATGGATCCATTGACAAGTTTAAGGCTTGTTTGGTTGCCACAGGTTTCCATCAATGCCCGAGAGTCAATTATCATGACACTTTTAGTCCCGTGGTTAAACCCACCACCATTCACCTTGTTGTGAGTCATAGATGGTCTCTTCGTCTGCTTGATGTCAATAATTAATGATTTCTTGCAAGGTCACCTATCTAAGAATGTTTATATGACTTAACCACAAGGTTTTGTTGATCAAGATTATCCATCACATGTTTGCAAACTCACAAAAGCCATTTACTAACTTAAGCAAGCTCCTCGAGCTTGGTATCACGAACTTCGTACTTTTCTTCTTCACTCTATATTTAAGAGCTCTCACGCTGATAATTCACTAATTGTTCTTAATTCTGGTGGGCACCAACTCTGTCAACTTGTTTATGTTGATGACTTAATTATTACTGGGGCTAATCCTTCTTTAGTGAATCAGTTTGTCACTCTTTTAGCTGACCGTTTCTCCCTTAAAGATCTCGGTTTGCTATCCTATTTTCTTGGTGTGGAGGTTGTTCCTAACAAATATGGCATTTTACTCTCTCAGCGTCATTATCTAATGGATCTTTGATCAATGTCTTAGGTCGGTTAAAAATATGATTAAGAATAAGACTATAATGACTTAGTTTTACCTATCGCAAGTGTACGAATCGTATTATAGTATAGTATGGCTTGAGATAGGTTTATCGAACCCAAATGACTAATTCGTATTCTAAATTAAAATAAAACAATATTCTTGAATTGTTATGATAACTTAATTTTGGTTTTTGATATTAAACTAATTAAATAAATAACTAAACTAAATAAAACAATTAAAGATAGTATGGAAGAAACTATGAGAATAATGTCTAGGGTATTCTAACTCGACCACTAACCGCATAATATAGACTAAATATTCATTTAATTATAAAAGGGAGATACAACTTCCGTGAATCAGACTAGTACTGCTACAAGCTAGTTTATAGTCCCCAAAAAGATACATTCAATAGGACTCGGTTACAATCCATCTTCGGAATGAGTGTGATTAGGGCATGCGATTAATCTATTCTACTCCTATGTGCATTAAATTAAAACATGTCTATTTCACCTCTCTTTAGCATGGACTGTCCAAATCAGGATTTCCTGTTTTAAGAACCATTATGTAGAAAACTAACATTTAACCTTCGGAGTTCTAGCTCGTAATAATTCAATATAGTTGTGCAAGATGAAACATCACATCAATCTAAGACAAGAATTGAATAAATGCAAACTCTTATATAAAAATGATATCTCGATCTCTCATCTACATAATCATCACCAAAGTGTTCTTTAGCTTCCCCTTTTACGATAAAAATAAATAAAATACAGTCTACATTACTTGGCTAGGGTTTTGTCAAAAATCTTAGATATCGGTCTGGCCCTTCATAGTGAATGGATCCCGCACCGTTGATGAATAACCCATCTTTTTGTCTCTTCTCTCAGTCTTTTTCTCTTGGCTGCTCCAAAGATGTGTTCTTCTACGCACTAATTTTTTTGTCACAGAGAAGAAGCCCCCTTTCTATTATGATGTACGTGGTTTTTTATAGAGAAATAAGCCACCCTCAATAATTTGGAAAACCTAATTAAAATAAACCTAATAACTAAAACTAACCTAAAAATATAGTTTCTCTAAAAATTCTGAAATAATTATAGAAGAATATTAATAAATAAATAAAACTACTCCTAAAATATCACCCAAGTACGAGCTTATCTTGACCACCAATAAAAATCATGAAGTCTTTAGCAGCCTTTCTAACAGTAATAAAATCGTAGGTTTGAGGCCTTAAACGACGCGTTTTGGCCCAAAATCATGTGGGATCACTATTTATAGTGAGTGTTATTTATTAGCCTGTTTCCACACGGAAAGATGTGCTCTCTTGCTAAATTCGGACATTCTGGCAGTTTACACAAAAACTGCAGTCTCGGTCTGTCTACATGCGCTCTTTTGTTTGTTTAGCTTCTTGTCCACTTTTTGAATTTTCCTTATATTTTTATGGCTCGGTTTACTCCATTCTTTAGCGGTTTCCTCTCTTGAATCATCTCGAATGACTATTCCGGTTAATTCACCGAAATTAACTCGTTTTCCTCATAATGCACCTGAAACACACTAACCAAGACAAACCATATAAAAACACCAAGATAGTAGAATGTGTAGACTAACAACACAGAGTTAAGGTCCTAGAATGTATAACATTCGGCTCCTATCAAGCCCCAAAACTTCAATATTACTAGTCCCTTAGCAATCAACTCAATGAGAAACTAAAGACACAATGTAATGATTTTATTAATCTAAACTCTAACATACTCCATTTCTTTCGTGAAGGTGTACGATCACACTTAGTGCGTGTGATAAGCCTTTTAAACCCCTAGGTCACCCTAGTGGACGAGTGAAGTCTTGTGATGGTTAATTATACTATCCACAACTATTTTTTTCTTCATTCTCATATAATCATAAATTTACCAACTCATTAACTAAGCAATGATACAATGCACAAAGAAATATGAACACAATAATTCCCACTCACTATCGAATAATAATTATCTCAAACCAATGTCATGAATGGTTTCCACTAAAGTAAATTACTTAATTACTTTCTATTCCCAATCCAGACAACCTTCCGTGTATTTGTGAACATTCTACTATGGTATGTCAAATCTTTCTTCTCCTACTTCATTGATCAAACTTTACCTTTTAGACTTGAATTTAACACTCATTTTTTCCACATTTATCCCTTTTTGTCTTTCTAAGCTCCGGATTTTCCAGTGAGGATTTTTAGTCCCGACCAACTAGGCCCGAGCTTCTTCCGTGGGATTTATGCTCATTAGTTTTCTCCCCTTTTGATGCGAACAATGATATTGGTGATACCGAAGTCCGGTTACTAAGATTGAAGAATTACTTTTTGCATTTTATTTTTCAAAATAAATTTTGAACTTTTTCTCCATTCCAACCATACATCTCCCCTTTTATTGTGACAAAATTATTTTTTCAATTACATAGTCAAAGATCAACTATTTTTCCCATAGTGAATGTGTGTTTATGCTTATAGGTCAAAGTTGTCCTTCTCGGTTTCAATTTTATTAATTCACTTACCCATGTAAAACAACATCACTTCACTAACTCAATATATTCGTTACTCTCATAAGCGGGAATATTGCATTACATACAACTCATACATCATAAACATATACTCAATTAAATTATAATGCAAACCAATCATATATGATCATGAAATTTTTTTCAAAATTGTTTCAATTTTTTATACCAAACCCTAATTACATGCATGATACAAACCATTCCATCCCCCAAACTTAAATTGAACCATGTCCTTATGGTGCACAAATTAAAACTAAGGATGGAAAATAGTTACCGACTTGACGCATAATTCCGGAAAATGCATTGTCATGCTCGGTTGCTCTCCACAAACTTGAATTAGACAATCCTATTAAAATCTCCAAGAAACGCATATACCAAGAATCGTACCAAGTAGAAAGAAACAAACTTCGTAAAAATTCCGAAATCATATCTTACAATATAAATATCAACGCCAAATAATAAAGGATTTTTTTTTTTTGTAAATAACAACAAACAATAATTCAATTAGTAATTCATAATTAATATATAGTAATACATATTTATAATATAAAATTTAAATTGCAAAGGTGTTTTTTTACGTTTCTATTTGAAATAAAAAATAAAAAATAAAAAAATAAAAATCTATCATATAAACCATAAATAAATCTATACACTCATATTTAGTACCACCCACAAAGTTAGTTTTTTTTTTTTCCCTCTGTATTAGTATTAGTTAATTATAATTAAGTGTGTCGGCTAATAGGGAAGAGGAGTGTAACGTGAGGGAGGTATATATATATGTGTGCGTGTGTGTGGATATGTAATTATATCTCTATATGTATGTCTGAATTAGGTT
This sequence comes from Cornus suecica, assembly GCA_963922005.1. Classification (NCBI taxonomy): domain Eukaryota; kingdom Viridiplantae; phylum Streptophyta; class Magnoliopsida; order Cornales; family Cornaceae; genus Cornus; species Cornus suecica. Next base: position 52,405,869 of record OY998245.1, read on the forward strand.
AAGAGATGGAAATTGAGAGAGGTTTAGATGGAGAGGGATTGAGATTTAAATTGAAGTGAGAGACGGGTTTATATCTATCGATTATGTATATATATATATACATGGTGTTGTATATAGATAGATATATATGGAATGAGAGACCAATGTTAGTGGGAGTTTGATATGAGGAAGGAGACAGATTAAAAGAGAGGTGGAGTGTGAGTGGGTGTGTAACGCATGTGATTTTTGTTTTTTGTTTTTTGGGTTTCAAGTGGGATTGATCTCAACAAAATGGGATCGATCCCAATTGATTTTTATTCTAAAATCAGAGGTGAGCGGTGGGATCAATCCCTGATCAATCCCAGAAATCTAGGATTGATCCTACCAGTTTTTTAAAAAATGTAAAATCAAAATAAATATATGTAAATATTCCTAAACAAATATATATAAATATATATATATATATATATATATATATATATATATATATATATTCAGAAATATAATACTGATTTAGAATATATTTTTTTCCTTTTGCAACTAAAATTTTATTAAACAAATACAAAAATAAAATAAAATAAAAATAAAAATTCCTTAAAAAGAAGTCACAAAACATGAAAAAAAATAAAAAAATAAAATGAAAAGTCTAATTATTAAACAATTCCGGATTTCCGGTGCCAATCCTCCACACAAACTATCCAACTCCCTTCCTTTCTGCCACACATCCCCCAAATATAGAAGAAAGTGTGGGAAATGAGTCGTGAAGTGATGTCCAGTGTGGACATGTAGTAATTAACATAACATTGACTAAATAATAATCATCATATAAACTATCTCCTTTGTCATGTTTTAAATTCATCCCATATCCAGTAATTGTGTCAAACAAATTTTCCTCTAACAAATAAGGTAATGGTTCCTCAATCAACTCATCAATCCCCTCAATTGCATAGTATTTATCCCCTCCTTGTTTAACGTCGTGGAATGGCTGATTTAGATTTTGGAGAGATGGTGCTCTCATTGGTTGAGAATATAAAGCAGCGATAACTTCCAAATTTGATCGATGTTGATCCTCCCAGTTGTCAGAGTTTGCGTTTGCCCTATTCATAACGGCTTCCAAGTCATCTTTTACTATTATTTATGGCACATCTTTAGCTATTGGTGTCTCAATTAGCTCTTTTGGTGGGGAAATAGTTTGCTCACACTCTTTTGGTAACATTTCACTCTCAGCCTTAAACCTTTCCCCCCCTTGATTATTGATTTCCTCACTTCTTTCAAAAGTAGTCTTGGCCTCATTTGTCCCATATTTAGCTCCAGAAATGGATACTAAGTCGACTATGTGTTGATCATTTGGATTAGCTACTGTTTGTCTTGATAATTCTTCTTCTCTCAGACTTTGGGCAATTGAGTCCAAATGAGTATCTATTAATTGTGAAGTAGCTTGAAAGTTACATGAATTAGCTTCATAGTCACGTAAAGTAGCCGTAAAGGTACATGAGACAGCTCTAAACTCTCCCATCTCAGCTAATAATTCATCGTAGAAACTGTTCGATTGGGGATGTGGATTTGGATTTGGATTGAACCCTCCGGATTGAGGCTGATTTGAATCGTAAGGATATAATTTTTGGTTATCTAACTGAAAGTACGAATCGTCTATATTGCACGTGGTTTCCTCATAATTAGGAGTGATTGCTTCAATTCTACTTAGGGCTGCCAAAACTTCATTTTTGAAAGTCAATGGTTTTTGAGACAAGTATTAATTTAAATCTTCAAATTGGAATTGATTTGATGGTTGACGAAAAAATTCTTTATTATATAAAGGGTAGCTAGATTGTTGAGAAAAATATTGTGGATCTTGATTGAAGCTTTGATATTGATTTCCCATAATTGGTTGTTGGTAAGGGACATTGGGATGATTTATCCAACCCGGATCGTATGTATTGTAATATGGAATATTAGCCCGATTGGAAAAGTTTTTATATATTTTTTTAATTTGATAATAAATAATAAATAAAACTGAAATAAATAAAAGAAAATAAAAATTAAGCAAGAATTTTAAAGTAGAAATTGTGAAATAATTTTAAATACACCTAAAACTTACAAATGGTCCAACAAAACAATCGTCAACACTTCTCTGGTTTCCTTTTCGCTTATTTTAGTGTACATCGCAAAAACACACAATCCAACTTTGAAAAGAAGAAAACAAAAATAAAACAAGTAAAAACAATTCAAGGATACTAAATTACTCAAATTTAGAATATTCGCTAGTCTTCGGCAACGAAGTCAAAAACTTGATCGGTATCTTAGGTCGGCTAAAAATATGATTAAGAATAAGACTATAATGACCTAGTTTTACCTATTGCAAGTGTACATATCGTATTATAGTATAGTATGGCTTGAAACAGGTTTATCGAACCCAAATGACTAATTCATATTATAAATTAAAATAAAATAATATTCTTGAATTGTTATGATAACTTAATTTGGGTTTTTCATATTAAACTAATTAAATAAATAACTAAACTAAATAAAACAATTAAAGATAGTATGGAAGAAACTATGAGAATAATGTTTAGGGTATTCTAACTCGACCACTAACTGCATAATATTGACTAACTATTCATTTAATTATAAAAGGGAGATACAACTTCCGTGAATCAGACTAGTACTGCTACAAGCTAGTTTTTAGTCCCCAAAAAGATACATTCAATTGGACTCGGCTACAATCCATCTTCGGAATGAGTGTGATTAGGGCATGCGATTACTCTATTCTACTCCTATGTGCATTAAATTAAAACATGTCTATTTCACATCTCCTTAGCATGGACTGTCCAAATCAGGATTTCCTGTTTTAAGAACCATTATGTAGAAAACTAACATTTAACCTTCAGAGTTCTAGCTCGTAATAATTAAATATAGTTGTGCAAGATTAAACATCACATCAATCTAAGATAATAATTGAATAAATGCAAAATTTTATATAAAAATGATATCTCGGTCTCTCATCCACATAATCATCACCAAAGTGTTCTTTAGCTTCCCCTTTTATGATAAAAATAAATAAAATACAGTATACATTACTTGACTAGGGTTTTGTCAAAAATCCTAGATACCGGTCTAGCCCTTCATAGTGAATAGATCCCGCACCGTTGATGAAGAACCCATCTTCTTGTCTCTTCTCTCGGTCTTCTCCTCTTGGCTGCTCCAAAGATGTGTTCTTCCACGCACTAATTGTTTTGTCGTAGAGAAGAAGCCCCCTTTCTATTCTGATGTACGTGGTTTTTTTATAGAGAAATAAGCCACCCTCCTCAATAATTTGGAAAACCTAATTAAAATAAACCTAATAACTAAAACTAACCTAAAAATATAGTTTTTCTAAAAATTCCAAAATAATTACAGAAGAATATTAATAAATAAATAAAACTACTCCTAAAATATCACCCAAGTCGCAGCTTATCTTGACCACCAATAAAAATCACGAAATCTTCAGCAACCTTTCTAATAGTAATAAAATCGTGGGTTTGAGGCCTCGAACGATGCATTTTGGCCCAAAATCATGTGGGCTCACTGTTTTTAGTGAGTGTTATTTATTGGTCCGTTTCCACTCAAAAAGATGTGCTCTCTTGCTAAATTCGGACATTCTGGCAGTTTACACGAAAACTGTAGTCTCGATCTGTCTGCATGCGCTCTTTTGTTTGTTCAGCTTCTTGTCCACTTTTGAAATTTTCCTTATATTTTTATGGCTCGGTTCACTACATTCTTTAGTGGTTTCCTCTCTTGAATCATCTCGAATGATTATTCTGGTTAATTCACCGAAATTAACTCGTTTTCCTCATAATGCACCTGAAACACAATAAAGAAAGACAAACCTTATGAAAGCACCAATATAGTAGAATGTGTAGACTATCAACACTGAGTTAAGAGCCTAGAATGTATAACATTTGGCTCCTATCAATCTTCTTGCTTGAACTCCTATGATTGATGCTAAACCAATGCAAACTTCTCTCCCAACAAATTCATCTATTATGTTACGTTCTAGGGCTGCTGTTTCCGATCCAACTGAGTTTCGGGTTGTACTAGGGAGACTTCAATACCTCTTGCTCACTCACCTCGACATTTTTTTTGCAGTTAATAAATTATCTCAGTTTATGCACAGATCTACGATCGAGCATTGGGCTCTAGTTAAAATGCTGCTTCGTTATCTTTGCGGCACTATAAATGATGGACTTCAGCTCTTTAAGGACTCTCCATTATCCTTACATGATTTCTCCGATGCCAATTGAGCTGGAAATAAGGATGATTTTTCATTCACTAGTGTTTATATTGTTTATCTTGGAAGGAATCCCATCTCTTGGAGCCACCGAAGCGGAATATCGGTCGGTTGCTGCAACAACAACAGAGCTTAATTGGATTTGTTCTCTGTTACATGATCTTGGTGTTCACCTTTCTACAAATCCGGTTGTTTACTGTGATAATATTGGGGTACTCAACTTTGCTCTAATCCAGTTTTTCATTCACGAATGAAACATCTTGCTATTGATTTTCATTTCATTCGTGATCAAGTTCAAAATGGTTTTCTTCGGGTGGTGCATGTTTCCTCTGCTGACCAACTTGCTGATGTTCTCACAAAACCACTTCCCCGGGCCAGATTTCTTCTTCTCAAGGACAAGATTGGTATCTGTTCCCGAACTCCATCTCGAGGGGGCATAACAGAGGAACTCCAGATATGTAGTTGCTGTTGTAACTTACTTTATTTGAATTTCATTTAACTTTGTATAGTTTAATTTTTGTTGTTACCTGTATTCTAGGAGTTAGTTTAGCTTCTTTTGTTTACATATCCAACTATTGTATTATATATATATCTGATTACATCAATGAAATGATATAGCATATCTTCTAATCTGCTACTGTATTAGTTAGGAATCAAACATGAAACCTAATACTTTCCGAGACAACAAATTTCAAGTCTTTTTCAGCTGGACCAACCCGTTTTTAACGTTGTCCCTTTGGATTTCCCTCAATTTCAATTCAACTGAAAACCTGGATATTGGTGCTCAAGAAATAAAAGCTAGCCAGCAGATAACTATGGATCTTATGGCCATCATTTGTGCCGACCTCTAGCATGCATATACAGAGATACAGTGACTAGAAATATCCATACAAAGAATTTGTGTCAACTCTTGGCTCCACACGGTTCGAATGAACAGCATATTTACTCAATTATGTGATGTGAATGCAAGAAAATAAATGCATTATTACAAAATACATCATTTGACATGGAATATTTTTGGCCAGACATGTATATGGTGGATCCCATGCATGATATATAGGTTATAGGGTTGCCCGTGACACTCTCATCGACCAATTTGAGCAACTTGCTATATAACCAGCATGCATAACCTGCCAAGACTGAGGACAATTTGCGCATTTTTTTCAATTCATTTTCTGTATTTAACGAAGAATCAACTCATCTGCTAGGATAGATGTATGTGGTTTGTGAAGTTCAGATACACGCAGTCATACACAAACTCCCTGCCTCTCATACATATATATTATATGTCAACTATCTTTACAACTTAGCAAGAACCACAAGTAGTGAATTGTCCCTTTGTTTTAATGAATTAATTTTTGTGGGAATCTTACCACTGCGATTATATAATGTTGTATAACTTAGATAAATGAACTGAAAAATACGAACTAATTCTCTAAATTATGAGCGAGATGGGGAAAGAAAACATGGCATGTACTTTTAGGAAATTAATACTCCCTCGGTCCCAAATTAATTGTCCAAGTCTGATTTCTCAATATTTTTATTTTTTGGTTATTTTGTATTTCTAATTTTGTCATTTGATAATATAGTATAGTTGTAATTTTTAATGGCGTCCATTACATTTTGAAATTAATAAAGAGGAATAATTTGGGAAGGTATAAGATGATATTGTATTGAAATTCGAATTTGAATAAGTATTTTGGGATAAATAAAGTTGAGAAAGTAGATAACTAATATGAGACAATAACCCCCTCAAGCCAATTTTCATGCACCATTTCTTCATTATGGCTTGACCTTCTTCACAGATTGGTGTGGTAGTTTTTGCAGAATGATGATGGATGACGACGGAGGTCAAAAAAGGGATTGAAGAAATCAGCATTTCCGGGAAATGGAAAATATGACAGACATTGAAGCTTTAAAGATCTTTAAGCATATGGAAAGATGTTTGTAGAAGATTGCTCTTAAGAGAATCTCGCATGAGGAAATTTATGAGCTCTCCACATTTAAGGAGAAATTGTTCAAAAATTAGATTGGTTGTGGACAATTACGGTCTAAAACATAATCAAATATGCCAACTTTATTAAAACATATTCACCGAAAAAAATAAAATTATTAAAACATTTATTTATGTGTTGATTTGCGATTGAAATAAATACATGATACTAATTCATACAATCTTTATTTTTTATTTTTTAGTATTAACAAATTTAATTTTTCACGAAATTCAGATTCTGTCTAATGAAAAATTATTTGTTACAACGTTGATATCATGTCATCAGACTATATATAGCTAGGTTTGAAACAGAGACACCCAATATTCATTAGCAACAACATTCGTGAAATTTTGTGACAAGCTACATTTAAATTTTCAAAAATAGTTATATTAATTAGAAAATTGTATTTGAAGAACTATTAAAGACAATTCTTTGAATACAAGTCTTAGGCCATGTTTGGATATGCTTTTCAGAAGTTGCTTTTGACTTCTTGGAGGAAAAAAATGTTTTGAAAGGTATTTGGCAAATCTTTTATAAGAGTTTATGGACCTTCGAAGAGCGTTTAGAAAAAGCTAGGGTGTAGCAACTTCTTAAAACGACTTGTGCTTCTCTTATTTTTTTATGTAAAGTTAGAAGCAAAAGTTCTGCCAAACGGGACCTTATTATAAGTGATTTTTTGAAAATCAGTTATTAATACTCCTAATTTACCATGTTGAACCCTATAAAACCTCACCCCCACATTGAACTTTTCTCTCAATTAGTACTTTGAGAAATGGGTTCCAAGAGCAATGCATCACTTGCTCTCTTTCTCTCGCTCAACCTTCTCTTCTTTGCTCTTGTTAGCTCATGTGGCACTTGCCCTTCTCCTAAACCTAAACCAAAACCTAAACCAAAGCCAATGCCAAAGCCAAAGCCAAAGCCAAAGCCAAGTCCCAGTCCCACTCCTTCCAAGGGTACCTGCCCTAAAGATGTCCTGAAATTAGGTGTCTGTGCCAAATTGTTAGGAGGGTTGATTGGTGCTGTACAAGGTACCCCTCCAAAAGCTCCATGTTGCAGCCTCATCCAAGGCCTCGCCGACCTCGAGGCCGCCCTTTGCCTTTGCACTGCCATTAAAGCAAACGTTTTGGGCACCAACCTAAATGTCCCTCTCTCAATCACCTTGCTTCTCAATATCTGTGAAAAGAAGGTTCCTTCTGGCTTCAAATGCGAATAAACAAGTTCAGTTCCTAATCACTCTGGCTTTGAATTCTCTCGAGAGTTACATAAGCTATGAATATCTACTGCAATTAAGTTGAAGTGCAAGTGTGGTACCAAGTTGTTTCTCAAGTTCTGTCTTAGATGTAAAATAAGACATATTACGTACAGATGTTTAATAATGCAAGTGATGTTGTAAACCTTTGTAAGATACGAAGATGTTTAATCTTATACAGTAATTCCTATATGAAATAAAAAAAAATCATTACTTTACTTTGTTTATTAATTTCTTAGCGGAAAATTTACTAAAAAGAAAAAAATCATCACCCAAATATCAATGCACTAGCAACTCTTTTATAGGAAGTGTTAGCAAGAGCAATCCTAATTACCTAATTTAAAAGCATTGCAGAGTAAAATGGAGGAATAGAAAAACACCTATATGAAAATGAAAAACAAGTGCAATACGAACACTTTTTGAAATATTGGAGTCTCAGAGAACAACATAGGGTTATATGCAATATATCGATACTACATGGGGTTAATCACTCGCGACCCAACAGAGGATAATATAGAAATTTAATATTTATAAATGTCATGTGCAAGGCACACGACATTTTCACGGCCAAAGATGGTCGACCGGTGACCAGTAGAAGGCAACATGTACCATTCTTAAAAATTCGTGGATTTATATACACAATTAAAGTAGGGGAGATTTTTGGCACAAAATCACAAACTAGGGGTTTTTTGGGAGAGTGATTATATATATATATATATATATATATATATATATATATATGTGTGTGTGTGTGTGTCCATGCACATGGTTTATACTAATAGTGTTCTACTAAATTATAGTGCTTGCAAATAAAAAACACTAATCCAACTACAATGCTAATATTGGAACATGCACATCCAATTATGCAGTGTCATCCAGAATATTAATTTTTGTTCCCTTCAAAATATTTTTTTGGTTCTTTGTTATGATCATATATGTATATATATCAATTGTTTTTTTTTGGGGGTAGGTAAAGCTTTGGAGACTATCTTACACATTAAAAATCAATTCGTAGTAAGCTGGACCATTGGAAGGAAGTCATTGTCATTTTAATTTATGCCAGTTCATGAAATAGTGCATCCTCGCCAGCTAAAAAGAAGAAAGCGAAAGCTCATTCCATATTACTCACAAAGTAAAGGTCCTATTTTATTGACATTGACTTCGAGGGACTCGGAGATTAAGTTTTTTTTTTTTTTGGTTAAATTTTCTTTTTTATTTTTAAAAGGAAAGGAAAAGATTATCTTGATAATATAAGGCAATTATTTTGTTTTTCTGGAATCTGAATGCATTTTCTTTTATTATTATTGTTCACCTGGTTTTTGCATGTCTATGTGCACCACGAAAAATTATTCAAAACTCCAACGTACGTAAATATCACTGTGATACTTTTGGATTAATTATTAGATCAGAGCTACATTATACGTGCAAGTGGTTGATCTGTGCGTAAAATGCACTCTTCTACTAATTGGTAAGTGCACAATTATATCCTGAAGTGTCAACTGAAAAGGAAAACAATTACTATACTAATGATTTAGTGCATTAAAGTAATGTAGAAAAAACTTATTATTATTATTGCTACAACTTGATATTTGGTATCATCGATCAATGCTAAAAGTTTTTATATGGTTGTATTAATAAGTGTATCTACAACTTAATAATTATTATTTAAAGATTAAATGGATCAGTAACTCTCTTAACAAATTATTATTATTATTATTAATAATAATATGATTATTATTGCTAGTGAATATATATAATGAAATAGTATCATGTGGAGAAGTGTACTAACTGAACATTAATTTGGGACTATTGTTGATAGACAGAGAGGCTCCAGGGAGGTTTTTTCTTAATATAAATAAAGAGGTCGCGAGTTTTAACCCCATATAGTATATATATAATGCATATAACCCTGTGATTTTATTTTACCCTAAATCTTTCTATTGTGAGGGAAATAACCCCATTCATGTATTTATCAGTGACCGGACATGTTAAATATCTATAAAGTATGAACAGTTCGTCTAGGGTCGTTGTACCCGTGTTGGACACACGAACACGCCAAAAATACGTGTTCGACACTCCAAAAATGTATCATGATTTAAAAAAATAATTGGACACTCGGGGGTAGAGCTGGCAAAATGAGACACGACACGAACATGACATGAATTAAAAGGGTTAGGGTTGACCGTAAAATGGTTGAAGTTGTATAAGGGTCAACCGAACAAGACACGAGAATATTAGTGTCGGGTTATGGTCAAACTCGAGTAACCCGAACAACCCGTTTGACACGATTATATTTATATTATATATTCATATATATTATTTTTCTCTTCTTTAATTGATTATGGGTTGAAATATATTAATAAGTTATAATTGGGTTGTGTCAAATTTAATTTAATATTTATAATAAATAGGTTTAACAGGTTACATGGGTTGAGTCGGGTTACTTGTTTAATAAATGGGTTGGGTTATGGTTGAGCATATTTGTTACGTATATTAACCAGGTCTTTTTCGACATGACCCATTTCAACCCGACACGATCTCAACCCAATACGAACACAACACACGTATACAAATTGTCATCCCTACTTGGGGGACACTTGGTGGACACACGGAAGACACGTGGTGGACATTCTGGAAACACGCGGTGGATCGGTTGATTCCACAAAAGATATAAGGACTTATGAAGCCGGTAATTTAGTGGGTCACTTGTAGAATTTCAACACCTCTAATACAATTTTTGGCTTTGAAGATACGTGGACATCATTTTTCCTCCCCATCATGTGAGAGGAATTGGAACACCTATTCATTTATGCTCTCTTTGAAGAGAAATAAGATAACACCATAAAGAGTCAAAAAATTGGTATATGTATATTTCAATCTTCGTCTTCTATTGTAAAAATCTCCACAATATAACGAGGGGGAGACTAAGATGTGAGATGATGGGGGAGATGCATTTAGTTCCTTAGATGATAGTGGAATGAAGAGTTTTGAACATGTTAGACATTTATTTCAACAAATTTATTAGTTTTGTTTGTAAGTTTATTTGGTACTCATTGTTTAAGTGATAAAAGAAATATTTGTGCAGTATAATACATATATATAAAAGTATTTATGATTTTTTATAAACGTGTCCCAGGCGTGTTTTTTAAATTTGTCATGTCGTCGTTTCTGTGTCATGTCATGTCCGTGTCAGGGCTTCATAGAATGACATATATGCCCTTAGGTTATATGCATGTCTAAAAAAAATTAAAAAGGAAGATATTGTGAAAAGACGAAAGCACCCAAATTAAAAACAATAAAGTTTGTCCAGTCATTACACACGTGTCAAATAACCCATTCCATGAGGCCCATCCTCACACGCATTACAACCACAACCTATTAAACATAAAGTTTTTTTTTCTCTCTACAAATTTTCTCTCTACAATTTGTTTTCTTTCTATGCTTTGTGAAGTCATCTTCCATGTGGGTATTGTGTGAGATTCTATGTCGTTAGAGTTCCTCCTCATTTTAGGGATTTTAGGATTAGGGTTTTGGCGGGAATTGTGGGTATGGCGGCGAAAAAGTTGTACGAGTCATTCTCAAAGAGTTTGATGAAGGAGGTGCAGAGATGGGGTGGATTGAAGCAAACAGGTGTGAGCCTGAGGTACATGGTGGAGTTTGGGTCCAAACCCATTGAGCATAATTTGCTGATTGCGGCTTAGTTTCTTCAGAAGGAGTTTCCCATCAAGATTGCGATGAGGGATATTGAGCTTAAGAGCCTCTCTTATGGTTTGTCTGATAAGCCTGTGGTTTTGAAGGTATACCTGTAGATGCCACAAAATGCACAACACAAGAATAAAATTTCATTAATCATTTTTATTTGTATATATACATTCCCTTTTTGGGCTTTGAGCCCATTATGGCAACATTCTCTTGTTTACATCATCATTTTTCTCTTTCTTACCTCACTAACTTGATCCCCAAGTTGTTAAGGAGTGTTTGGCTATTGGGCTTGGAATGGGCCCTTATCTTCGGGCTCTGTTCATCCTTGCTGGGCCATTAGGCTTGCGGGCTAGAGGCTTGTTAGGATTTGGGAAATTCCACACTTACACAAGCCTTTTCTTGTTTATGGGCTTTTAGATTTTAATGGCCCATAGATAAGAATATAGTGTGGCTATGACGTTCAACTACTCTATTGGGTGACGTGGCAAGTCCATTAAATAGAACAACTGTACCCATCATTAGCATTTCAAATTTGTGGCTTAGGTGGCCTTGATTTACGCAATGGGGGCTGAGAAGACGACTTGATGCTTTGTTTCTCCGTGCGCATGATCTTTTGCTTCCCTCGGTGCCCTCTATAAATACCCTATGTTTTATATATGAAACACTTTTTGCATTTCAAAGCTCTTGGTTCTCAAAAACTCTCTGCAACTTAGCTTCTCCACTTGTTATTGCCGGAATCTGCACTTATTTCCCGGAAAACTCACCAACTTTCACCGGAATCCACCTTAGAGTAAGTTCTTTCTTCTAACTCTTCTACCTTTCTGTCAATATGTATGATAGTGATGACACCCGATGAACTAGTGATCGTCTTCCTTCTTCTGTTAATCCTAATGCCTCGCTCAGTTTTCCCTCTATTGAGGTGGTTAGGACCGTTAGATCTAACCCACCGGAGGTCACCCAGGTTGTTAGGACCCGAGTGATCCCTACTGACCCAATTTTGGTCAGGGATCTGGATGATGGGTGTTCGGGAACTCAATTATTTACTGATCCTCTCCCTTCCTGATACAGGGTAGATGTAGTGTTGAAAAAGCTCAAGGTTCCCGATGACATGACCATAGAGCACTACCCTAGGAAACATGATTTTAGGAAAGGTGAGGGAGTGAGAGATGACTAGATTTTGCTTCCTGGTTATCATTTGCAGGTTCTACGTTTTCCTATCTATCCATTCTTCCTCGTAGTTTTTTCCACCCTTGGTCTGGCCCCACTTCAAGTTGGGCCAAACTTCTTCAAGATCTTAGCCATGGTTCTTCTACTCAATAAGGATCTTGGTCTGAATCTGAGCTTGGTTGATGTCCTTTTTTCCTACAAATTACAAGACTTGAAGAACTGTAGGGGGTGTTATAATTTTTTCCCCTTTCAGGGGAAAAGATTGTGTGATGACATAGACAAATCTAACAAGGGTTAGAAGGAGATGATGATATTGGTAAGTAGGATTTGGAGACACCCTCAGGCAGCTAGTATCCGGATCCCGAAAGCCTTTAGTAAACAACTTCTTCCCCTTGTCAGGCCCTATCATAAAATTTGTTTTTGTGATCTGTGCAATGACAAGTTGGGGAGGCATGTGCTTGAGTTTACGAGATCCCCTAATACATCTCCTTCTTATATTAAGTTGCACTTTGATCTTCTCAAATCTAAAGTCTGGGGTAAGACCTTAAGGATGTGTCTTTACTACCTGACTGATGGTGCTTTGCAGGGAATATCAACAGCTGGAGTGGAAATCATGTTAAGGATTCCATAAGTCAATCTGATCAGGCCCCGAAGAGATGGATCGGGCACGTCATCCAAATCCACTACTGCAACCAACCCCACTCCTCCCGTCGAGGGTGATTTTCCTCTTCCACCCCCTTCTGGAAGTCCTCCTACTACCCCCCCTCCTTCTTCAGGGGGGAAACTGTTGTCATTCCTCATTCTTCTTCTTCAGGGGAGGCCATCACTGAAGTTTTCATTCCTCCCACCTCTCAATCTTCTACTGATCCACCGGTCGGCAATAGTCAACCTCAATCGAGGGATGATCAGACCTATAGGTCGGTCCGGCCCCGTACAAGAATAGCAGCCTCACCGAGTTTGTAGAGGGAGTCCGTTGTAGGTGCTAAGGCTATCACCTAGCATCTGACCATAGTACTTCCCGAGAACCAACCGTTGGTGAGCGGACAAGTGACCATTGACTAGCCCGATACTCTTTGAATGATGGGCCTTCATATTTGGACCCCAGTTGATCGGAATGCCATCAAGAAGATGGATAGGGAGGAGTTGGATCTTACTGGCCTCGAGCTAGCCATGAAGGTTAGTTATATGTATCCTGATCTTGTTTTATGCATGACTTTTATTTTCTTCTTGGTTTTGCTAGCTGACCATGTGACACTTGTGTCTTTTGTCATATATTATACTATACCCAAGCCTACAATGCGAAGCTTGCGAGTGATAACAGGGTTCTCTAAAATTAGGTTGATCTCCTCAGGTTGAAGGAGGAGGCCATGAAGAAGGTGCAAGCCAGGCTGGTGACTTACAAAGAGGCGCTGGAAACCCAGACCAGTCGGGCTATAACTGCCGAGTATAAGCTTTGGGAGGCTGATGAGAAGCTCAAGGTCCTGGAGGAGGGTCAACGAGCCCTAACAACTTAGAATCAGGAGTTATTGGCCCAAAATGAGAGCTTGAAGGTTTCAAGTCAGAAGTTTCTAGAGGAGAAGGTTGAGATAAATAACCTTCTGGAAGTGGAGAGGTCTATAGTGGAGATGTGCCATCGAGGTGGCATTCAAATGTTTAAGCAATTTTCCGATACCTCTAAATACCGGGTTAGATTTGGCTAGAGGTAGTGATTTCAGGATTTCCAACTCCCTATTGAGGAAAGGAATTTCAGATCTGTTGAGGAACTGGATGAATCCCTTAGTATAGCCCCTCCATATGCTGATAAAGAGACGGGCCCGTTGACCTCCTGTTATGCAAGTTCCTGCCTAAACCTCTTCTCTGGTCTGTTCCTGCTTTTGGCTTGGCTCCATCTGAATCGGCTCAGGTCCCTAATTCTACTATTCCACCCAATCCTGCTCGAACAGAGAATGCTAGTGTCCAGGAGGAGGCAGGTGTTCAAGATGGGGCTGTTACCAGGGTCAGTGACAGGATTGAAAAGAGTTTTGGGCCTCAATTTTGATACCAGGGGCAGAAAACTTGAGTTTTTTTTTCTTTGTTTTTGTTCCTTTCATATTTGTAAGCCTTAGCCATCGGGGCCCTTTATCTAATAGAAAGTTTGATATATGAAGAACATAGTCAATGAATAATCACTTCGTTTTTTTATATTGTGGTCACTTTGATATCTTTCGAGATCTTGTGGCCCTGAGAACAATGTTGTAACACTTTGTTTATTTCATAACATTTTGATAACTTGGTTACTTGTGGATCGGTGTTCTATCTTTCGGGCTCTTGAGGCCATGCGAGAGATGTCATAACACTTAGATAATTTTTGTAAAATTTTGATCACTTGTTGATTGGTGTTGTGTTTTTCGGGCTCTTGAGACTATGCGAGAGAGGTCACAACACTTAGATAAATTTAATAAAATTCTGATCACTTGTGGATCGATGTTGTGTATTTCGAGCTCTTGAGGCCATGCGAGAGACATCACAACACTTAGATAATTCTTGTAAAATTTTGATCACTTGTGGATTGGTGTTGTGTCTTTTGGGCTCTTGAGGTCATGCGAGAGATGTCACAACACTTAGATAATTCTTGTAAAATTTTGATCACTTAATGATCGGTGTTATTTCTTTCGGGATCTTTAGGCCATGCGTGAGACATCACAACACTTAGATAATTTTCGTAAAATTTTGATCACTTGTGGATTGGTGTTGTGTATTTCGGGCTATTGAGGCCATATGAGAGACTTCACAATACTTAGATAATTTTCATAAAATTTTGTACACTTGTGGATCGGTGTTGTGTCTTTCTTGCTCTTGAGGCCATGCGAGAGACGTCATAACACTTAGATAATTTTGGTAAAATTTTGATCACTTGTGGATCGGTGTTGTGTCTTTCTGGCTCTTGAGGCCATGCGAGAGACGTCACAACACTTTGATAATTTTCGTAAAATTTTGATCACTTGTGGATCGATGATGTGTCTTTCGGGCTCTTGAGGCCATGCAAGAGACGTCACAATACTTAGATAATTTTTGTTACTATAGTCCTCTACATGTTTCTTTTGTCAAGAAGAGACATTTTACTGATGGAAATATAGTGTGTCGGGCACTGGTGCCTTCTTTTACAGAAATAAAGAAACCAGGTAAATAAAAATGAGCGGCCCAGCTACGGGTAGTACCTCTTCAATCGGGAAGCATTTTGGGAGTTTGGCTCCATCTGTCTGTCCTCGTTTTTACAGAGACAATATGCCCCATGTTCGATGACTTCGGTGATGGTGTATGGGCCCTCCCAAGGTTCTCTAAGCTTGCCAACCAGCCCTATTCTTCACCTAAGGACCATGTCCCCGATCTGGAATTCCCTTCTTTTAACTTTTTGGTTGAAGTGATTCCTAACACGGTGCTGATAAGCTGTCAATCTGATTGTTGCTACTTCCCTCATTTCATCTAGCAGATCTAGGTTATGAGCCAGATGTTGGTTGTTCGGGCCCTCTTCCCAGGCTTCGCTCATTAGGGTTGGTACTTTGACTTCTATCGGGATCACAACCTCAGCACCATATGACATGGCGAAAGGCGTCTCCCCAATGGGCTTCCTGGGAGTTGTCTTGTATGACCATAATACTTCAGGTAGCTTTTCCAGTCAGGCGCCCTTAGCTTCCTCAAGTTTCTTTGTGAGTGTCAAAAATGGTTCGATTAGTTCTCTCAGCCTGACCATTTCCTTGAGGGTACCCCATAGATGAAGTGTTTTGATTGATACCATGTTCGTCAAAGAATGCTCTTACTTTTTGGTTATCCAAATTTCTTCCGTTATCCATCATAATTGTTCTGGGTAGCCCAAACCTGCATATTATGTGACTCTAGATGAATTTGATGACATGGATGCTCTTGATATAGGGGTAAGCTTCAACCTCTACCCATTTAATGAAGTAATCAGTAACTAGCAATACGTGGGTGGTTGATCATGCGACCTTTAGGAGAGGACCAGCAATATCCATTCCCCATCGGGTCAAAAAGATGAGGGACCACAGTTGGGTACAGGAATTCTGACGGCTGATGGATTGCATCCTCGTGCATCTGACATGTTTGTCACATTCGGGCATAGGGTTCAGAATCCCGAGATAGGTACGACCAGAAGTACCCTTGAGTCAGGATCTTGTGAGCAAGAGACCTACCTCAGGAATGGTTCCTGCAGGCCCCACTATGGATCTCCTCCATCATGGCCTGAGCTTCGGAGGGAGTTACCCATTTTAGGTATGGTCCCGAAAATGACTTTTGGAATAGTTGCCCTCTGATGATAAAGTATCTGGCTGACTTCATACAGACCTTACGAGCTTCCGTTTTTGACTCGGGGAGGGTCCTATTCCTTAAGTAATTGTAAATGCACAAAATTGCACAACACAAGAGAGAATGCTCTTATTAATTTTTGATTTTCTTTATATACATTATCCTAATGGGCTTTAGGCCCATTGGGGCAATAAAGCTTGGATTACATCATCCTTACGTTACTACTTTAGTTTACAAAAGAGATTTAACAATCAAATGGGCCTGATTACTGGGCTTATAAAAATCTTACTGGGCCATCAACCCGATGGGCCTGGTACCTGATTGACTCAATTGGGCTCAGACATTTCCACCCTTACAGTAATCCACCAAGGGATCCATCCAACAGGGCTCCCACGGGATTAACATTACCTGTTCTGTCTCCTGAATGCTAGGTCTTACTAAGAGATCTATCAGCACTACCTCGGTTGAGTCCTCGTTGGCTGATGATACCTGATTGACTAGGTGGTCAGCTGATGTGTTCTCATATCTTGGAATTTAGTTGAATTTCAACCTTTGGAAACTCCCGGACTCCTTAAGTACAAGTGCCCGATAGGATTCCATTTTCAGATCTTTGGTCCCATACTCCCCAGTGATTTTGCCGGAAGACCAACTAGGAGTCGTTGTACCCCGCAAGGCTTTGGATTTCGAAACTTTTGGCCAACTGTAGGCCGGATATGACTGCTTCATACTTGGCTTCATTATTGTTTGCTGGGAATTGTAACCTTACCCATATCTTGAGACGGGTACCATCGGGTGTTTGAATCTCTATCCCAATCCTAGACCCATTTGAACTAGCTGAACCATCCATAAATAGCTTCCATATGATCGGTGTGTTAGCAAGATCGGTGTCCTCGGTCTCTTCTTCCAGGAAAAAATATGTCATTGTCTGACCTTTGATGGAGACTCGGGGGACGTAGGTGATGTCGTAGATGCCCAATTCGACGGCCCACTTCAAAAATTATGCCCGAAAGGTTAGGTTTTAACATAATGACCCGGATAGGAATGGTGGTTGAGACCACGATTGGGTTAGCTTCAAAATAGTTCCTGAGGCATAATTTTGCATTTACTAGAGATAACACAAGTTTCTCCTGCTTGCTGTAGCGGGTCTCTACCTCGGCTAAGAACTTGATGGTGTAAAAAATGGGCATCTAAAGATTCTTGTCCTCCCTAATAAGGATTGCACTGGTTGAAACTACTAAAATTGCTAAGTACAGGTTTAAGACCTCATCGGGTTTCGAAGTGGCCAGGATCGGGTCATGTACTCTTTTAGTCTGGATAGGGCTTCGGTTTGCTCAGGGCCCCAGAATTCACCTTTCTTTGCCCTGATTGCTTGGAAGAAAGGACTACAACGATCGATAAATCTTACAATGAATCTACTAAGAGCGACCATTCCTCGATTAGGACCTGGACCTCTTTATGAGTTTGGGGTTCTTTCATTTCCAGCAGGGATTTGACCTAGGTCGGTCTAGCTTGTATTCTTGTCCGATCCATAATATGTCCCAAGAACTGGCCAGATGACACACCGAAAAAACATTTGGTCGAGTTGAGTTTCATGTCGTGCCTTCTCAAGGTGTCAAACACTTATTGTAGATGCCCCAGATAGTTTTCTTTGTCTTTCTTTTTAGTACAATATCATCAATGTATGGCTTAATCATGGTTCCCATAATTCATTTTAAGATCTTGTTGACCGGTCTTTGAAAGGTGGTACCTGCATTCTTTAGTCCGAAAGGCATAACTTTAAAGCAATAAGTACATGTCTTTGTGATAAAAGATGTTTTTTCCTCATCGACTAGATTCATCCTTATCTGATTGTAGCCCGAATAGGCATCGAGGAAAGTTAGGCGCTCATATCCAGCCGTTGCATCTACCATCTGATCAATCTTTGGCAGGGGGAAGCTATCTTTGGGACATGCTTTGTTAAGGTCAGTGAAGTCCCCATAGACCCTTCATTTACCGTTCTTCTTCTAGACTACAAGAACATTAGCAAGTCATTCAGGATATCTTACCTCCCGGATGAACCCTGCCTGAAGTAGGTGGGACACCTCCTCGACAATAATTTGGTTCATGTGGTCCCCCATGCGTCTTTGTTTCTGCCTAATGGGCTTAACGTTTAGGTCCACATGGAAGGAATGTTGGGCAACAGTGGGATCAATATCGGGCATGTTTATGTGCCCCCATGCGAAGACGTCAGAGTTATCCTGCAATAATTTGGTTAGTTCCTTTAACTCACAGGGAGTAAGATTTGTACCTGCGTAGGTAATTTTCTCGGGCTAATTGGGTAAGACAGATATCTCATGTAAAGGCTCTACCACGATCGGGGGACCCAAGCCCCCTTCCTTTAATTGTTATTTAGACTCAGGGTCCCGATCCCAGTTGCGGATCTCCCCATGGTCCTGTCGTTTCTTCATTCTCTTTAAGGTAACAATATAACACTCCTTAATTGCCACCTGATCCCCTTTAATGTTAATGACGTCAAAACCATTGGGGCCCATGCATCTCATCATCTGATGCAGGGTTGACTGTACCCTATGCATTCGGTGGATCCAACCCCTTCCCATGATCAAGTTGTATGATGGCTTCACATCTACTATAATGAAAGTCTCTATAAGGGTTGGGCTGCGGACACTGGCAATTGGACCTCCCCGATTGGCTCGACCTGTCTCCCATCGAATCCTACTATGGGGCTTTGGGAAGTCACTATTTTCCTCGGGTCAATTTTGAGCTTCTTAAAGGCCCATTTAGTGATGATGTTGGCGCTGCTCCCCGGATAAATCATGACTCGCTTGATGAGGCAGTTTACCACCATCAGGGTGATAACCAACGGGTTGTCATGGGGGGTCAGGATGTTACGGAGGTCGTCCGTGGAGAAGACGATTTGTGTGTTACATGTCCGATGGTGGACTCCATTCACCTCGCAAACTCTTCTCATTTTCTAGGCTATGCGTAGCTGAGACCTACTGACTCATTTCCCTTCCTTCGAGGTAGGACCACCATGAATCATGTTGATAATTCTGACGAGCTGCGCAACTACGGGATTTTGTTGGGCATTAGGTGTTTGCTGCAAAGTCCTTGGCCCATCGTGTTGGACGTAGTCTCAGAGTTTTTCCCTCATCAGCATGGATTCCATTTGACACCTAAGACTTTGGCATTCATTTCTTTTGTGACCGAAGTCACTGTGAAAGACCCAATGTTTTGATTTGTCCCTTTGGTATAGGGGTTGCCTAATAGGTGGTGGCACCTGAAAGATTCCCCTAGCCTTGTTCTCTTGGTACAGGGAGGTCAATCTCTCTTCAAATCTTGGGCGCTTCACGGGGAAAGGGGTGTGTTGCGTCTGTCAGGTGTATAAAAATATGTGGTTAAAAACAACACCTTAACGACTCTAGTTTTTACCCTACGCAAGCACACATATCAATTGTAGAATAGCAAAGTGGCTTGAGTAAGGGATATCGATCCCACAGAGACTGAGATTGTTCACTTTAATAATTTAGAAACATCGAATTATATTTTCTAAAAATTGTTTGTTTTGGTGGTCGAAAGACCAAATTATCTATTTTAACTAAAATTATCTAGAAAGCAAGTATATTGGTTGTGATTTAGATGAGAGAGAAAACTAGGGTTTTCATCACTCCACCATTAACTGCATAATATAGTTCATTACTGTTTCTACTGTAAGAAGGCGATCCATAACTGTGGATAGCTAAATACGACCCCAAAAAGGAGTACTATCAACCGGATCGCGACAACCCGTCTCATGACTGACCTAACTAGCACATGCCAATTATACTACTTTAATCTACTCCTAATGCATGAAAATAAACTAAAGCATGTCTATATTAAATCTCCAAGGCAAGACATGTGTCAACCTAGGGTTTCAAGTTTCATTACCACCATTGTGTAGAAAACCATGATTAAGCATCCGAGTTTCAGCCCATATTAAATAATCATAATTGTGCAAAATAATATATTTATTCCATCTAAGACAAGAATTTAGAACAAACATAGAATTTTATATTGCAAATCAGTACGATCTCTTAACTACTACAATCATCATAGTATGGTCACAGTTTCCCCTCGTTTAGAGTTAAAAATAATAAAAGAACTACATTACTTGGCTAGGGTTTTGCTAGAAAACCCTAAATACCGAGTTAGTTGGTCATGGTAGAAGGTGACTGTATCGTTGATGTAGAAACGTTCTTCATAGTCTTCTTCTTCGGAATTCTAGGTTTGAATATGGCTCTCAACAGCAGAAAATCTAAATGAATGAGCCTTTTGAATGAACATCTCATCGAACTCTCCAACTCAATAAACCTAACTTTGATGTATGGTCTTGTATATATAGGCAATGGAATAGAGAAGCCATTTTTAGTATTTTCGCTATCAAAACTCATCAAAACCCTAAATATAAGTGTATATACATGTATATAGAGATCTGGAGTCATGGACACGTCTTCCAATAAAGCCTGGGGTGAAATAGGAAAAATCATGCAAAAATCCTCAAAGTTATCACACTTACGCATGGAGGCTACGCTTTAAGCATAGGTCCAGGCGTAAATTTTGTAATTCTAGCCACTTTTTGGTACTAGAAGCGTAGGCAAAAGCGTAGGGTTTTTAGGGAAAACCACTTTTCTCCATGAATGCGCTAAAACGTTCATCTCGAACCCACGATACTTTTTGCTGAAGATGACGGCTTCTTAAAATGTTGTTTTTGCCCTCTAGGAGCCATTTTTGTCTCGGACTGCCTCTTTGACTTTCCTCTTGGATAGAAAGAACACACTCTTCAGTTAATTCACCGAAGTTAGCTCCATTTCTTCATTAAGCTCCTGAAATGTGCTTTAACACGCAAACAACATAAAAATACCAAATAATGGAATAAAATAATGTAACAATAGTGAGTTAAGGGGTCAAAATGATTAATATTTGACACTTATCACACCCCCAAACTTACATATTGCTAGTCCCTTAGCAAAAAACTCAGGAAACGTTTCTTGTGATGATCTTTTTACTCTAACTACTCTAACCTAATATAATATAATCCTTTGTTTTCATGAGGGTCGACGATTACACTTAGCACGTGTAACGAGCCTTTTCAACCCTTAGGTTACCCCTAGTGGACGAGTGAAGTCTCGTGAAGGTTTTCAGTGATGGTACCTACAAACATCTCAGTTCTCTGTAATCACGCAGTCATGAGTTCACACACAAATTCAATTAAGCCATGATACAATGCAAAAGACAATATGGATGCAAATACTCCCACTCACTACTGAACAACAATCATATCAAGCTTCGTGTCATGAATGGTTCCCACTAAAGTGAATGATTTCGCTACTTTCAACTTAAAATTCAGACAACCTTCTGTGATTTTCTGAACACTCAACTATAATATTTCAATTTCTCTTCTCCTACTTCATTGATCAAACTTTGTCATTTTTCATCAAAACGTAACTTTTCAACTTTCCACTTTTTATCCCTTTTTGTCTTTCTAAGTCTCTAGACTTTCCAGCGATGATTTTTAGTCCCAACCAACTGGGCCTGAGCTTCTTCCATGAGATTTATGCTCATCAGTCTTCTCCTCTTTAAACGCGAACAGTGATATTGGTGATACCAAGGCCCGGTTACTCAGATAAAAGAATTGCTTTTTGCATTTCATTTTCTCAAAAAAATTTCAATTTTCTTCATTTCAACCAAAACATCTCCCCATCTCCCCTTTTATTACGGCAAAATTAATTTTCAACTACATAGTCAAAAATCAATCTATTTCTCATAGTGAATGTGTGCTTGTGTTTATAGGTCAAAGTCGTCCTTTTTGATTTAAATTTCACTCATTCACTCACCCATGTAAAATCACATCACTTCACTAATTTGATCTAATAATTACTCTCATGAATGGGAATATAACAACATATGTGAAAACAAAGAAATGCTACAAAAATTTTAAAATTTCAAATTTTTTTTTGAAAATTTTCATTTCTTGTAATACTATACCCTCACCCCCAAATTTAAATGAGACCATGTCCCCATGGTCAAAAATAAGTATGAGAACAGATACAGTTACCCTTGAAGCTCAATTCTGGATTCAACATTGAAGCACTTGATCTTTTCCCCCAAACTTAATTTGGATCACCTGTAGATATATTCAACAAAACACAAATACCCATAATCATAGCAAGGGAAAAATAAATTTCAAAATATCTAAAAATTCACACAAAATTTTCAAGGAATTGTTTTTTTTTTTATTTTTTTATTTTTATGATTTAGCTGGTCTACAATCCTATAAAAATAAAATAAAAATAAAAATAAAAACAAAGACAAAGACGTGGCCTTAAGAGTCTACCGTCTCTGAGAATTGAAATTGCAACAACTTGTCCTTAAAGGACTACAGTCTCTAAGAATTAAAATTACATAAATTAAATGATATCATATTCTAGAAACCGAGGCTAAAAACTAACTTTCACAGCCTATGACCAATGTTTAACGTCGTCGGCACGATAGGACCACTCAAAGGGTTTCCAACACCCTTCCTCTCTGCAACACTTCTCCTACTCATAGGACAAAATATAGGAAGTAACTCCCCCAGTGCTCTCACCAGTGAATAATTAGTATTATCAATGACATCAAATATAGAACAATAATCACCATATAAAGTACATCCTCTATTACGTTCTAACTTCACCCCATGTATAGGTAATGTGTCCAATAGATCATCCTTCAACACCTTATGTAAGGTTCCCTCCACTAATTCATCATTCTCCATTAAACTGACAGATGCCATAAATTCTGGTCCCGGATCAATCTCCTCATAAATCTTTAGCCGATGATCACGCCTCTTTAACCTCTCACTTTCCAAACGTACCTCTCCGTGTGGGTAAACCGATTTAACTCTAAATGGTTTGTCCCTTCTTAACCGGATCTTACCTGGAAACAATTTCAGTTTCAAATTACGCCACCTTCTTTTCTTACCTCTCTGTGAGTGTAGATTTTGCAATTCTAGGCACTTTTTGGTACTGGAAGCGTAGACACAAGCGTTGGGTTTATATGAAAAATCACTTTTCTCCATGAATGCGCCAAAACGTCCATCTCGAACCCACGATACTTTTTGCTAAAGATGACGGCTTCTGAAAATGCATTTTTTGCCCTCCGGAAGCCATTTTTGTCTCAGACTACCTCTTTGACTCTCCTCTAGGGTAGAAAGAACACATTCTTCAGTTAATTCACCGAAGTTAGCTCCATTTCTTCATTAAGATCCTGAAACATGCTTTAACACACAAACAACATAAAAATACCAAATAATGGAATGAAAGAACGTAACAATAATGGGTTAAGAGGTTAAAATGACTAATATTTGACACCTATCAGGGTGGAAGGTCCCGACGAGGTAGAAATGCCCGAAGAATTGGGCCACTTACGATCGGCTACCCGATCTTTCGTACAGGCCTCCACATTCACTAAGGTCGCTCTCTTCTGCCGAATGACCTCTTCTTCCTCTATCTGTAGGTGACCCTGGGCTCTGGAATTCAGCTCCCTGATCCCCGATGGTGGTCGCTTTACCAGAGACTAATGAAACTTAGTTCCAGGTATCAGAGCCATCCTGAAGCCTCAACGGTAGAGTGTTGATCATAGTTGTCGATGGATGAGGACTCGATATTGAATCTGAACAGGAAGTTTTTCAGAGACTCCCTTGATAGGTGTCAAATATTAGTCATTTTGACCCCTTAACCCATTATTGTTACATTCTTTCATTCCATTATTTGATATTTTTATGTTGTCTGCGTGTTAAAATATGTTTCAGGAGCTTAATGAATAAATGGAGCTAACTTCGGTGAATTAACTGAAGAGTGTGTTATTTCTATCCAAGAGGAGAGTCAAAGAGGGAGTCTGAGACAAAAATGGCTCCTGAAGGGCAAAAATGACATTTTTAGAAGCCGTCATCTTCAGCAAAAAGTATCGTGGGTTCAAGACGGACGTTTTGGCGCATTCACGGAGAAAAGTGGTTTTCCATAAAAACCCTACGCTTATGTCTACGCTTCCAGTACCAAAAAGTAGCTAGAATTGCAAAATCTATGCTTGGATCTACGCTTGAAGTGTAGGTCAGCTACGCTTAAAGCGTAGCCTCCAAGCATAAGTACGACAACTTTGAGGATTTTTGCATGATTTTTCCTATTTCACCCCGGGCTTAATTGGAAGACGTGCCCACGATTCCAGACCTCTGTATACATGTATATACACTTATATTTAGGGTTTTGATGAGGTTTGAGAGTGAAAAGACTAAAAAGTGCCTCTCTATTCCATTGTCTATATATACAAGACCATACATCAGATGTAAGATATATATGATATTCTGGTACTGATATACGGGTTGAGTTGGAGAGTTCTGTGAGACGTTCATTCAAGAGGTTCATTCATTCAGACTTGCTGCTGTTGAGAGCCATATTCAAACCTAGAGATCCGAATAAGAAGATTATGGAGAACGTTTCTACATAAACGATGCAATCACCTTCTACCATGGCCAACTAACTCGGTATCTCGGATTTTCTAGCAAAATCCTATCCAAGTAATGTAGTTATTTTATTGTTTTTAACTGTAAACGAGGGGAAACGGTGACCATACTATGATGATTGTAGTAGTTAAAATACCGTACTGATTTGCAATATCAAATTATATGTTTGTTCTAAATTCTTGTCTTAGATGGAATAAATATATTACTTTGCAAAATTATGATTATTCAATATGGGCTAGAACTCGGATGCTTAATCATGGTTTTCTACACAATGGTGGTAATGAAATTTGAAACCCTAGGTTGACACAGGTTGTGCCTTGGCGATTTAATATAGACATGCTTTAGTTTATTTTCATGCATTAGGAGTAGATCAAAATAATATAATTGGAATGTACTAGTTAGGTCAGTCATGAGACGGGTTGTCGCGATCCAGTTGATAGTACTCCTTTTTGGGGTCCTATGTAGCTATTTACGATATGACCTGATTCACAGTTATGGATTGCCCTCTTACAGTTGAAACAGTAATGAACTATATTATAAGGTTAGTGGTGGAGTGATGAAAACCTAGTTTTCTCTCTCATCTGGATCACAAACAATTTACTTGCTTTCTAGATAATTTAAGTTAAAATAGATAACTTGGTCTTTCGACCACCTAAACAATCAAGCATTTAGAAAATATAATTTGTTGTTTCTAAATTATTAAAGTGAACAATCTTAGTCTCTGTGGGAATGATATCCCTTACTCAAGCCGCTATGCTATTCTACAATTGATACGTGCGCTTACGTATGGTAAAACCTAGAGTCGTTAAGGTGTTATTTTTAACTACGTATTTTTGCACACCTGACGCAACATCATCCCATTTCTCTTGGATCATGGTGAAAATACATGATATGGTTTTATTTTATCTCTTGTTCCTGTAGTACTGGGTTATAAAGAGTTTTGTCGGTTGTTGCCTGCTCTTGATGGATCTGGGTGGCTAGCAAGGCGGCATCGACAAGACTTGTGGAGAATACTTTGAAGAACATGGCTTCATTTTCTGCGTACAGGGTCATCTTTTGGTGAGTCTGGTAGATATGTTCATCGGGATCCTTCGTGCCATCATTGGGGGTGAATCTAGGCATGATGAACTTCTTCGGGAAAGACTCCCGGGTGATCTCTGGGGTGAACAACAATTGGATTGACTCGATAGTAGCCTAAATGGCCAAGTCATCGGGGGACTGGGTCCTCAAATCCTTCATGACCTTCTTCTGGAACATGGCCATCATTTCTTCCAGCTTCTGGGAGGTCAAGACTCTATCAGTGATGGGGGTCTTGCCTAGATGGTGCGAAGATTTGGTGTGCTCTTCCAGCTCATTGCCTTCTTCCTGGATATGAGGGTGAGTAGGCGCTGCAAGAGGAGCGGGCGAGTGAGCCATCCTCGCCAAAAGTTCGACGTTCTACTTTTCTAGGGCCTGACTCCGTTCTTTCGTGGCTTGACCCCGCTCTTTGGCGGCTGCCAGTCATTGTAGGATTTGCTCAATGGTTTGAGAAGACCCCGCATGGATGTCGTCGGTGGTCGGTAGCTCCGTTTAGGAACGGGTTACCGACATGGTTGGGTGAAGAGTAGAGAGGCAAGCTCAAAGGGAAAAGGGAAGAGTAAGCTCAACTTTGAGAGATAGGAAGATAATCAATGGTGATTTCTGAAAGCTTCCCACAAACGGCGCCAATGTGTAGATGCCAAAAAATGTACAACACAAGAATATGGTTTTATTAATCATTTTTCTTTGTATATATGATGGGTTCAAATATTAGACATTTTGACCCCTTAACTCACTATTGTTACGTCATTTCATTCCATTATTTTGTATTTTTATGATGTTTGTGTGTTAAAACATGTTTCAGGAGCTTAAGGAAGAAATTGAGCTAACTTCGGTGAATTAATTGAAGAGTGTGTTCTTTCTATTCAAATAGAACAGTTAAAGAGGCAGTCCGAGACAAAAATAGCTCCCGGAGGGCAAAAACGGCATTTCCAGAAGCCGTCATCTTCAGTAAAAAGTATCGTGGGTTTAAGGCGGTCGTTTTGGTGCATGCACGGAGAAAAATGATTTTTCATAAAATACCTACGCTTTCAGTTTCAAAAAGTGACTGGAAAACACATTTTTATGCTTGGAGGTACGCTTTGACCTACGCTTGAAGCGTATCTACGACAAGTTTTGTGGTTTTGTCGATGGTTTTTGCTTGTTCTACCCTCGGTTCAATGTGAAGACGTGTCTGTGACTCCAAACCTCTGTATACATGTATATACACTTATATATATGAGAAGTTAGGGTTTGCATGAGAATGGAGTGAAAAGACTGTAAGTGACCCCTCTATACCATTGCCTATATATACACGATCATATATCAGAGAAAGATAGTCATTGACACTCATTAAAGTTCATTAGAGGTGGTTCAGTCGTGAGTTTTAGAGGTTCATTCATTCAGACTTGTTGCTATTAAGAGTTGTATTCAAACCTAGAGATCTGGAGAAGAAGACTATGGAGATCGTTTTTACATCACCAATGCAGTCACCTTCCACTATGGCCAACTAACTCGGTATCTAGGGTTTTCTAGCAAAACGTTAACCAAGTAATGTAGTTCTTTCATTGTTTTTAATTGTAACGAGGGGAAACTGTTGACCATATTGTGATGATTGTAGTAGTTAAAAGACCGTACTGATTTGTAATATAAAATTATATGTTTGTTCTAAATTCTTGTCTTAGATGGAATGAATGTATTATTTTGCACAACTATGATTATTCACTATGGGCTGGAACTCGGATGTTTAATTATGATTTTCTACACAATGGTGATAATAAAACTTGAGACCCTAAGTTGACACAGGTCGTGCCTTGGCGATTTAATATAGACATGTTTTAGTTTATTTTTATGCAGTATGAGTAAATTAGAGTAATATAATTGGCATGTACTAGTTAGGTCAGTCATGAGACGGGTTATCACAATCCGGTTGATGGTACTCCTTTTTGGGGTCGTATTTAACTATTTGCGGTACGACCTGATTCACAGTTATGGATCGCCCTCTTATAATTGATACACTGAGGAACTATATTGTGCGGTTAGTGGTAGAGCGATAAAAACCATAGTTTTCTCTCTCATATGAATCACAACCAATTTAATTTGTTTTCTATATAATTTTAGTTAAAATGGATAATTTGGTCTTTGACCACCCAAAGAAATCATTTTCAGAAAATATAATTCAGTATTTTTAAATTGCTAAAGTGAACAATCTCAGTCTCTGTGGGATTTATATCCTTTACTCAAGCCATTGCTATATTATAATTGATACGTGTGTTTGCGTAGGGTAAAACTTAGCGTCATTAAGGTGTCATTTTTAACCACATATTTTTACACACCTGACGTCACATCAATATATACATTCCCTTTTTGGGCTTTGAGCCCATTAAGACAACATTCTCTTGCTTACATCATCATTTTTTCTTATGTCACTAACTTGATCCCGAGTTGTTCTGGAATGTTTGGCTATTGGGCTTAGAATGAGCCCTTATCTTCGAGCTCTGGTAATTCTTGTTGGGTCATCAGGCTTGCGGGCCAGAGGCTTGTTGGGCTTTGGAAAATTCCACACTTACAATACCCAATTCATGGATATTTTATTTTTTGAATAAATTTTATTATGGGGTATAATAGTCTTTGTAAAAGGGAAAAATGGGAATTTAAGTATTTATAAAAGTTATGTGAGTTGCATATGATCATTTAACAGCCAAAACAAACCGAAAAGTGACCAGTGTGGGGGTAGTTGCAATGTTTTCATAACTTATAGGCGTCAATACATTTTTTTTTATTTTTATGGAGTATTATATACATAATATTTATATTATAGGGATGTTTTCAGTATTTACTTTACAAAATAAAGTAAAGTGCTAGAGAAATTAAAGTGACAAAGGAAAAATGGAAAAGGTAAAGGACAAAATTTACAACGCTCACTTTTGAAAAGTAGTGGACCAGTCCTTTTGCACAAAATTCGTAACAGAGGGTTTTCGGACTTAACCCTTATGTGCTTGTTTGGGAATTGGTTTGGTTTGGGTTGGGTTGGGTTTGGTTTTATTCTGAAGTGAAATCATGTTTGGTGATCATGGTTTTGGTGTGAGAAAAAATAAAGGTGAAAAACCAAACTATGTTTGGTAGAGTTGGTATGGACTGAAATTCTGAAACAAAATCATGTCTGGTAACTTGAAATGTTTAATATTTTATTTATTTATAATAACATTTTGTAAATATATATATTTAAAAAAATGAAATATATAAATAAAAATACATTTAAGGATGGATTTGTTTTACAAAAAATATTAATATTGAATAATAATATTTCATTATATTGTAAGAATTATTCAATTGATTCGTATATGTAGTTTGAAAATTTATAATTTTTTCCCATTTGAAATTTTAATGTTTTTTTTACCAATTTATTATTTTTAAATATTTATTACTCAATATTTATTAATTTATTATTAATTATTTATTCATTTAATTTTGTTTATTATTTATTTGGTTTTACTTTATTTATTGTTTTAAAATCTTTATTACTCAATTTTTATTTATTTATTTATTAATTTTAAATATTATTACTCAATATTTATTTATTTATTATTAATTGTTAATGGTTAATTATTTCTATATTATTTTACTCCATTTTTATTTATTTATTATTAATTACTAATTATTTATTAATTATTCTTTTTGTTTATTATTTATTTCGTTTTACTTAATTCTACTTTATTTATTTAATAAAATGACAAGCATGACAATATTGACTTTTGTTAAGAATGAAATGGTACACCAATTATGAATTTGAGGTTGTGAGTTGGTTTTAATTTGATGGTTTTCAGGTTTGATAATATTTCAGTCAAATACAAGTTTTGATTCTAACTTTCATTCACACTCCATGTTTGAAAATTCAACCAAAAATGACATTTTTGCCCTCTTTTAATATCATACAAAAGTTATTTTCTCTCTCTATTACTTTCCCTAAACAAAGAACCCTTCAGTATTTTTTTGGACAAATCTATACAAACATAATTAATTTTTAATTATTTAATTATTTTTAAAAAAAAACAGAAGCCCTTGATTTAAAATTGTATCAAAATTAATAAAATAATTTTTTTTAAAATAAATAAATAAACACTATTTATATATTTTTTTTAAAAACATAATGACAGAAAAAAACCCAAAAAATCAAGAGCTTCTGTATTTTTTTTTTAAATAAATAAATAAAAATTCACACTATTAATTTTTAAATCAAGGGCTTATTTTTTATTTAAATAATTTAAAACTCTATCATCCATATTTCATTTTTAAATCAAGGGCTAATATTTAGTTTGAAACAGTTTGACGAGCTTGATAGCTATATGTATCAAATAGTTTTCCCTTTTCTCTCTCTTTGTATCTATATCTATATATAAATATATATAATAGTCGTGCTTGCTCACACACGTAAGATAATATTAGAGAATGTGTATTTGTACAAACACAACTCGTGATTAGGTGGTATTGTTTTGTTTTATGACAGATAGAGCATCACTTTCTTATTGAAGGACGAGTCAACCAATTATCAAGGCGCTGTAATTACAAAAGATAATGAAAGGAAACATAATTATTAATCATATTGGACAAATCTGTCATAATGTTTTTTTAAAATA
Source organism: Cornus suecica (assembly GCA_963922005.1). NCBI lineage: Eukaryota > Viridiplantae > Streptophyta > Magnoliopsida > Cornales > Cornaceae > Cornus > Cornus suecica. The sequence continues at coordinate 52,436,752 of OY998245.1, forward strand.
AGAATAGTGTTTATTTATTTATTTAAAAAAAATTATTTAATTAATTTTTTGGATTTTTCGGACAAAGAATTCACACAATACATTTGAATAGTGTTTATTTATTTTTTGAAAAACATAATGACAGAAAAAACCCAAAAAATAAAGGGCTTATGTTTTTTTAAAAAAGGAAAGAAAAGAATTCACGCAATTAATTTTAAAATCATGGGCTTATTTAAAAATTAAAAATTAATTATATTTGTATAGATTTGTCCAAAGAATTAATGATGGGTTATTTGTTATATATATATATATATATGTAGAGAGGGAAAGTGAAAGATAGAGTAGTTTTGTAATATATATATATATATTTGTAAAAATGGAAAGTGATAGGGAGAGAGAGAGAAAACAATTTTTGTATAACATTAAATGAGGACAAAAGTGTCATTTTGAGTTAACTTTTCAAATATGGGGTGTGAGTGAAAGTTATAATCAAAACTTATCTTTGGCTAAAATATTGTCAAACTTGAGGGGGTGTTATTGAAATTTGCCCTTTAAATATTTATTAAACACATTTAATAAAATAAATGGTGAATTTATCTATATTTAAGTATTAAAAGAGATATATCAAACAATTCTGTAGGGACAATACTTGTTTTAGGCCATATCAGTTACAGCTTCCTACTTATACCTGGCCCAAAAAATCTACAATGGCATTAAAATTATTTTAAGTACTAAAAACAGTCTTCATACTTTTAATAGCTCTCTCTTCCCTCTCTACATTCATTAACTTCTCAATTCTCCATACTATTACCCTCATGTATTTTACCTTTGGACATTATTGCCCTTATTCTTGTATTTTCTCTTTTCTTTAATATTTTTCATTTATTTACCAAAAAATATATATATTTGTTAAATCAAATCAAAAATATAATTTCCCTCTCACATTATTAATAGAGGGTCAGATTCAAATCCATAAGGTGGGCAAGGGAACAAGTTCTATTCTATGTATATATATATAGTGATAGTAATACCTAGGTACGTATATGTATATATATATGGTGGTTTGTGACCAAGGTAGAGATATGTACATGTTTACATGTTGGTCTCTCACAAAAAAAAAAGAATATATTGTGAAGATATATATATATATATATATATATATATATATATATATATATATATACAAGATAGAATCTTGATATTGGATTCAAATATTTAATTAGTTGATAATTAATTACATATTGTCAATAGTAAATTAGGCCATATTAGTTGTAAGTACAAAGTTCCTGCGTAGTATCTCCGCGATGCATTGTGTAATTTCTCACAAAAGATTTTTATTAATCAAATATATAAAATTATATTTTCAATTATATAGTCAAAAATCAACATATTTCTCGTAGTGAAGGTGTGTTTATGCTTATAGGGCAAAGTTGTTCTTCTTGATTTCAATTTCACTCATTCACTCACTCATGTAAAATCACATCACTTCACTAACTCGACGGCTTTTGAAAAAGCCGTTTTTGCCCTCCGGGAGCCATTTTTGTCTCGAACTGCCTCTTTGACTATTTTCTTTGAATAGAAAGAACATGCACTTCAGTTAATTCACCGAAGTTAGTTACATTTCTTCTTTAAGCTTCTGAAACATGTTTCAACACACAAACAACATAAAAATACCAAATAATAGAATGAAAAAATGTAATAATAGTAAGTTAAGGGGTCAAAATGTTTAATATTTGCCACATATCATACTAGCCTAAGAGATTCCGACGATCAAGTTAGTATATGTATTACCCTCTAATTTTCATGCATAGATTGACCAGGTTTATACTGAAAATCAAGGAATATCTACATCCAATAATAAACAAGCACGAAAAAGAAAAATGACATTATAAAGAAATAATTGGGATTAATTCTCGAAAGTTTGATTTATCATAAATAAACAAAATACGAATGATTTAAATCCCCAAATGGTACAACTTGGGAATCCGTATTTATTGACCCCTAACCATAAATGAAAACAGAGTCTGGAAAAAAACTAAGTTAAGTCCCTACACTGAACTGAAATGAAAATAGAAGAACTCGAGAAAGAACAAGATGAACTGCCGAGAAACTGAAATGACAACAACAATGGGTCAAACCCACGAACAAGTAGACTCTACATAATCCCAACAGAGTACCGATAATCCTATCATCTAACCCAACCAAATAAAAGAGTAAAATTGTAACTCCTATAACTTTAAGTATAACTCCTACATAAATATCTTCTAGAAAATAAGCAAAATAAATACTCCCTCAGTCCCAAAATAAGTGTCAATTTTTCCTTGTCCCAAAATAGGTGTCTACTTTTGAAAGTCAAAATACTTTATTTAGTTAATTTACCAATTTAACCTTCAACCATTAAAGTTATAAGACATGTACACTATAAACAATCACATCACTATGATGGGACCATGAGTAAAATTGATATTTCATTCACTAACACTATAACAAAAGTCATCCTCTTAAAAAGTTGGATTCCCCAAAATGAACCTATAATTTGGGACGGAGGGAGTAAAGTGCAACCATAATTAAATCACAAAACAATAGGGAAAACATACAAGTGAATCGATAATTAAACCAGAAGTCAATAGGTAATTTAACCATGCCTAATTATAATAACGTACCCAATAACTTATCACTGTTATGACTAGTCGATTATGGTACATATGAGATTAGTTTATTAGTCAGCTTATTATAATTTTCTTCATTCCTCAATAAAGTAAAACAAAATAAATAATAATATTATTTATTTCATGTGCGGGAGAATTTATTAGTTTTCATCTCAAAATCAGCAATTAATATATATATATATATATATACTATTTACTTAATTACTTCAACCAATAACTATAATAATAACAGTTTTATTAATTGTCACGTCACTGATCAACTTAGGCAACAAAACTTAGTAGAAAGAAATAAATTCAGTAATGTCAAACTGTAATTATCTTTAAATTGTTAACACATTCTACCTACACTCATTCTTTATATTTATTCATAGTTCCGCAACTTGTCTCTACCATAATGCTCCATAATTATTGAATTCTCCAAATTATTTATATACAAATAGTTATATAAATATATATATATATATATCTCGGTGTACAGGGGACAAAGCTCTAATAATGATTAATATATATATATATATCTCGGTGTACAGGGGACAAAGCTCTAATAATGACAAAGCTCTAATAATGATTAATATATATATATATATCTCGGTGTACAGGGGACAAAGCTCTAATAATGATTAACTAGGTCCAAGACTAGATATTTATATACAAATAGTTAAGGACATACATGTGACCATTTCTAGTAGGGGTACAGAGTCAAATATGATTACATATTACAATAATGTAAATATAATATCCCATCACATAGACATATATGGCACTAAGTCACGCTTTATATAGATGCGTTTGGATAGTTTGGATAGGGTGTTTCCGTTTTTTTTCTTGTTTTTTTTATTGTTTACGGGAATAAAAATATGTTTGGGAGTCTTTGATGGTTTTTGTTTTCGTGAACAGTAAAAAAAACGTTTTCTCACCCTTAGTTTAAAATTTGAGAACACCAAAATGATGTTTTTTTGTTTTCGGCACTGTTTGTTCTTAGGGTGCGTTTGGATAGCCTGTTTTTTGTATTTATTTTATGTTTTCAAATATAAAAACTGTTTTTGTATTTGTCTTTGTTTTTTTCAGCAAAAAACTAAAAACAAAAAAACGTTTGGATGAAAATTTGCATTGAAAAATAAAATGGTATTGGTGGGCGGCGGTGACCGGTGGCGGCGGCGGGCGGTGGCCGACGGCCGGAGACAGTGGGGCCCGACGGCGACCGGAGGTGGTGGGGATCGGCGTCGGCGACCGGTGGCGGGAGTGGTGGTGGTTGGTGGCGGCGGTGGCAGAGGTGGTACCCTAAACCGTGAAAAAACTCAAAAAATAATAAAAAGTTGTATTTGGTGTTTTTACCACTTTTACACACTATTCACAGAAAACAGTTTTCTTGGGAAAAAAAAAGTGAACAGTAAACGCGTTTGCCAAACGTTTTTTTTTTTTAACTCGGTGAACAGTAAAAAAACAAAAACTGTTTTTCCGTATCCAAACGGGGCCTTAGCAAAAAAAAATTAATTATTGCAGATTCCTTAACCTTCATCTTCAACCTCCAAACCCTAACCTTCAAAAAATTTTTTTTTTTTTTGTTCCCGAAAAGTTTTTAGACAAAATTTCCAACCAAACGTGTTTTTGTTTTCGGATTACCCTTAGGACAAGAACAAGAATTTTTTTTTTCTCAAAAGATAAAAAACGAAAACGAAAACACTAGTTTCCAAACGCACTCATAGGAAATTCCAAATCTCATATCTTATGCCCCGCTATATATATGACGTGTACGGAGCCTCATGCATGCCCACCAGGACCCGGATCCTCTCCGGTGGTCACCAAGGTCGGCTGCCTTATTTTAAAATTACATCTCTTAAAAATTATAACATTATAACTATTTACTTATAATTTTTAAATTATATATAAGTAAAAATATAATACTAATAAGATAATAAAATAATAACAAATTTTTTTTGTTCGGTTCCGGTTTCGTTCGTGTAACACTCCGCTCCAACACTTGGTATAATATTGTCCCCTCTGGGCCTAGCCCGCACGGTTTTGCTCTTGGGCTCCTCCCAAAAGGCCTCATACCAATTGGAGACAACACTGCACATATAAGCACATCCCCAGACCTTTACCCGGGCGATGTGGGACATCACAATCACCCCCTCTTGGGACCCAGCGTTCTCGTTGGCGACCCACGGGTGATGTGCATGCTCCCACACTTAATTCCGGCTGGGCTCTGGCTCTGATACCAATTGTAACACCCCACTTCAATACTTGGTATAATATTGTCCGCTTTGGGCCTAGCCCGCACGGTTTTGCTCTTGGGCTCCTCTCAAAAGGTCTCATACCAATTGGAGACAACACTGCACATATAAGTACACCCTCAGACCTCTACCCCGGCGATGTGGGACATCACAATCACCCCCCCTTGGGACCCAGCGTCCTCGCTGGCGACCCACGGGTGATGTGCATGCTCCCACACTTAATTCCGGCAGGGCTCTGGCTCTGATACCAATTGTAACACCTCGCTCCAACACTTGATATAATATTGTCCGCTTTGGGCCTAACCCGCACGGTTTTGCTCTTAGGCTCCTCCAAAAATACCTCATACCAATTGGAGACAACATTGCACATATAAGCACATCCCCAGACCTCTACCCGGGCGATGTGGGACATCACAATCACCCCCCTTAGGACCCAGCGTCCTCGCTGGCGACCCACGGGTGATGTGCATGCTCCCACACTTAATTCCGGCCGGAACCTGGCTCTGATACCAATTGTAACACCCCGCTCCAATACTTGGTATAATATTGTTCGCTTTGGGCCTGACCCGCACAATTTTGCTCTTGGGCTCCTCCCAAAAGGCCTCATACCAATTGGAGACAACACTGCACATATAAGTAGATCCCCAGACCTCTACCCAGGCGATGTGGGACATCACAGTTCGGTTCTACATGATTAAGAATAGGGTTGCACAGAAGAACCACGGACCCGGAACCGGCAGTTCGGTTCGGTTCTGATTCCCATTTTTGGAGAATCGATATTTTCGGTTCGGTTCCGATTCTTGACTCTCAAGAACGGAACCGAAATCAGAATCGGAACCGATTAGTTGTTAAGGACAAGAACCCAATTCAAACAAAAAATATTGGAAAGAAAATGAGAAGACGAAAGGAAAAAAGAAAAAAAAAAAGCTAAATATCCTTAATGTCTCGCGGAAGAATTGAAGCAATAAAACATATTATTAAAATGAAATTTTTTCATAATCAGAGAAGTTAATTTTCACCTACAAAATAATACATTTATTTGTTAAAGAGTATTGCAACCAAAAGTTAGAATTTCTTATAACCAAATAATGTTAAATTTATTTAGTCAGATTATGAATTTCAAATAGCTAATGAATTATACAATAAGATGTTTCAATCTATATTCAGACAGAAATTTTTTTGGATCAAAATCCAGGAATTGACATGTCTAATTATTGTTTAACTTCATTAATAGAATTAAATTCTTACTTCTTTATATCTAAACATATGAGTGATACTTTAATACAAAATTTAAAACTCTCAAATTAACAAAAATAATCAAGTTACATCGTAGCAAATTTTTTTTTTAAAGCACTAGGAACCGGAATTGAATCGAAATTCTGGTTCCGGTTCGGTTTGGTTCCTTACCCCCTACGGTTCGGTACTGGTTCCATATTTAAAGGAACTGAAAATTTTGGTTTGGTCCGGTTCTTGCAGGAACCGGTACCGAACTGTACCGTGTGCAGCCCTAGTTAAGAACCAGAACCAGAACCAGAACCGAACTTAAAATTTCGATTATTTAGTTTTTGGAACCGGAATTGAACCTAACCACATTGGAACCAAACCGAACCATCGGATCCATTTCGGTTCCGTTCGGTTCTTTGAATAAATAAAACAATGACATTTAAGAAATAAATTTAATTTCTCTTTTAAATTTATATCATAATGATTAATATATTTAATGACCTACTTTAATCAAATTATTTTAATAAGACTACTAATGTGTGTGCATATATATATATCTAAAATTACAAAAAAATGTGTGTGTATATATATATATATCTAAAATTACAAAAAAATGTGTGAAAAAAATTATGTACTTTAAAAAAATATAAATTTCATATACTTTATCTTTACTGTTTAAATAATTTTATTTATTTATTCAATTAACTCTTGTCTTTGTCAACCTTAACAAGAAAATATTTTTAATTATAAAAACTATGAAATATAAAAAAATAAATAAAACAATGATATTTAAAAAATAAATTTAATTTCTTTTAATTTATATCATCCCATTATATATAATTGAAATATCACATATGAAAAGGCAAAAATTAGAGATAGAGAGTAAAGATAATGGATAGGGGCATTGTCGCTATTTCTGAATTTGTTCTCTTTCTTTCTGGCGATCACCTTAATTGAAATTTTCATTGGATTTCATATGTCACATGTCACCCCTAAAACTCTTCACGTAGCAACGGACCTAGTGACCAACGTAGAGGATCCGGAACCCATATTCTAAATTGTGCACTGACGAACGTGTATTGATTGTCCCCCACGCCCCGTGTACTGATCATCACCCACACTCAATTGATTCAAATCTATATCATTTATGTACATGAATCTACCCACATAAATCATTCGGAGTTATTTATACATGTTAAACATTTAACTAAAAGAACTAGATATGCCAACTATCTTAGGTATATATATAATCAGTTTCAAATCTATCAGAAATTATTGCACAAAAAAGCATCCAAGTGTAATATATAGTTATACATATACACGAAATCATACAGATTTGAAGTCCATAGATTCTAAGATTATAAGTTAAAGGGGAAGAGTAGAGCAAGTAAAATGTCTGATCCTAGAATCGCGAACAGCAGACGGATTGTTGGTTCCTTCCTCTCTTCTACGGGTCTCTTTTTACTCTCCCTCTATTGATTTGCTGATAGGAAAACTCCATAAATAAATAAAACCCTAACCTTATATTATAATATATATATATATATATATATATATTATTCTATTTTAAAACTAAATATAACTCTCATGGGCTGATGACCCATTGGATTTAGAAGCCCAATTTAATTGTCCAACTTTTAATTTAATTACTACATATATATAATTAGAACACCACAATAATTATTATTAAATTAATTTAACAATAATATTTAACGGGGTATTATAGTATACTGATCGGGGAAGAAATAGAGAGAGTTTTTGTGGGGTGTGATCGGTTCAGGTCATGTGAAAATATAAGTGTTAAATATAGTGAATTAATACGATCTAGTTTTACCTCTCAATCGCAAATACGCGAGTAGTATATAACATAGTTAGGTAGAGAGGATTATCGAACCACGGAGATCAAAGTCGTATTCTAAATAATCACAAATTAGTAAATTGAATTATAGTAAAAATAATTTGATTGGTTTGTTGTTTAAAATCTACTAAACATAAAAGTAAATAAACAGATAATTGTTTTGGTTGAATTCAAGATAAACAAGTTTAGGGTTTTGTTCCAACTCCACCACTAGCCTAATAATATAGTCCTTTAATCATTAAATTGCAAGAGGGAGATACAACTCATATGAATCAAATTAGTAATGCTACAAGCAGTTGCCTAATCCTCAAAGAGATGCAATCGGTCTAATTCGTTACAACTCATCTTCGATTAAAGTATGATAAGTGCATACATCTATTCTACAATTATTCCTAAAACATTAAATTAAATGCATGTCTATATCATATTCTCTTAGCATGACCTATGTAAACCTAATACTTTATCATGTCAATTAAGAACCATTATGTAAAAATCATTATTAAACCTTCGGGGTTCCAGCTCCTATTGATAAAAGTTCAAGATTAATTATTAATTCAATCTAAGACAATAAGAGAATCAACAAAGAATCTTATTTAGGTAATATGTTCATTCTCTTACTACATAATCATCATATGAGTGTTCTTTAACTTTCTCTCTTTACAATAAAAATAATTAAAGTTCTACATTCTTGGCTAGGGTTTCGTTGGAAACCCTAGATATCGACTTAGCTACTCATGGATGGAGAAGACTACATCACTGATGTAGAAATCATTTCCATGTTTGGGTAGTTTGTTCTTGGGATAAATATTCTATATATCTTGTTTTTTCTTTTCTTGTTAGTCCTTATCTTTCTTTCTTTTCTCTGCGGGATAGAGGAACCTTTTATTATGTTATATCAGTAGGGTAATGATCCATCAACCTGCGATTGCTTATTATGAGACACAAACGGGATAATTTATCCTGAAAGTGGAAGAGCTGCTGAAATTGCATGAAACCCTAGAGAGAATTCTATGTATTGTCAAGAAGACTTGATTAATATGATCTCCCTTTCTTCATGGAGTCTTCACATATTTATAGACAAAAGTTGGTGTAATTATGACATGTCTTTGCTTGCACTCCAAGATGACTTGGTGTAAGGACCGAGTAATAGCTTGAATGGACTAATCTGTCCTTCATTTGTACTTGTACAAGGAGCCAAAGAAATAGCAGTCTATTCGCACAGTTCCCAATTTCAGTGCGACCGATTGATCGGGAAGCTCACTAATCGTTCAGTGGCTTCTGAATTTCTGATATTTTATTTTCTGTGAATTTATGCTTTGATGACTTGTACTGTAACACCCCATATTATTTTCCCTATTTTTTTGGAATTATTTCCGATTTATTTTCGGTTGTGACGTCACTTGTTTATGACGTCATAGTTATTCTGGATATCTCACGTGTAAAGTTTTCGCATTTATGTCTTGATACGACGGGATGACGCGACCATTTACTTGTTGACTACTTCGTGGATTGTCGTTGGCGATTACGAAAGTTGACGGTGAGTTTAATGTTTCGAACTGGTGAAACGTTGACGTGAGTTCTGGATTCGACAACACGACTTTGCGATTTCTATTCGTTGATTTCGTGGACTTCTGTGGCTATTACATGACTTAACGTGACGGTAGTATTTCGAACTTAGTGAAACGTTTAAGTCGGCTCTTATTATTGACTCAGTGGAATTGTTTTAACGCTTGACGTTTAGTGCTTCGACTAGTTGACGATACGATTTGTATATCCGATGTTAAATGTTTTGACTCAGTTGTTCGAGTCTGATAGTTAGTGTTTCGGACTTGATGAAACATTGACGTGAGTCTTTCTTATCGATTACACGATTTTGTTGTGACGATTCACGGCTAGTGCTTTGACTGGATGACGACACGCTTAGAATGTCCGACATTCGAGGCTTTGACTCAGTCTTTCGAGTTAGGTATTTAGTGTTGTAAGGGTCCGACATTCTTGTTTTCCCTTGTAATGGGATTAGTACGCACCTGATTTGATTGACGTATTCTATATTTGTACATTCATGTTTTATCTGTTTGGTGTGCCTGTTTCTTTGTGTTCGTATGTGGGTACCCCTATGTGTTATTTGATTTGTGTGCTTAGGGGTATTTACGTTAGTTTATTTATTTATATCAGATTCTTTTCGCGCCTTATTGCTTGTGATTATTCGGGGGGACTTGTACTTACCCGGCGTTCCGGTGGTTGAGTTTTGTACCCCAGATTATTTATCCTCGTTGATATTAGTTATCGGGCGACTTTTAGATTTTCCGAGTACGCGTATCATCGTTTAGAGATTTTCTTATGATTTTTCCTTTATTATTATTTGAGGCTAAATGATTTCTTTTCGCTTTTCGCACTTAAGGCGGCGAGTTCTGAGTTGTCATTAGCAGGGATTTCCAATTATTAATTTAGCGGACCGAGAATTTGGATAGATGGACTGAGACCAATCTTTTGCCGGAGTCGAGTTCGGGATTGTTCGGCGTTCTGGCAGTTATGTTTCATACTCAGAGTGTTTATTTCGATTTATATTATTTATTAGCTATTCGTAGAGTTTACGAGTTCGCGTGATTTATTTTAGTTTATATCCGACTATATAGCCGAATTATTTATTCCGGACTTTATTAGTTATTCGGAGTACTGTGGGATTTTCGGTGATTTAATTGGTGGATAAATTTTGTGCCCCAGAGTTTTATTTGGGCCTATATTATTTATTTGGGGTCCGGTGAATTTTATGGGCTCACGAGGAATTATTTGTGTGTTCCCGGTATATTTTACGGGACTTATTTTATTTATGCAAATTTAATTATGATTATCTATATATATATATGGGTTTCATACCCTAGATTATTTATTTAAGTTATATTATTTCGGGGTTCCCGATATATTTTCGGGATTGGTTATGCCCATATATATTATTATTTGTAATATCTATATGGATATTTAATAAATAGATAAATGAAATTAGATATATTTATTTTAGTTAAATATATATATGAAATATATATGTGATATATAGATATATCAGATAAAGGTTGTGGTTGATAACCATTTAGCGATTTCTTCTTCTTCTCCTTCAACCAGCGACGACCTAACGGGGTGATATGGTCGCCGGTCATGGCATGGCGGTTGTTTCAGAGCCGCGCATCCTGAAGGGAGTCGAGCTAAGAGGAAGAAACCGGGAGTGAGAGGGGTGATTTTGACTGGGGTCCTGCGATTTTGGCTTAGTGTTCACCTGCTGAGTTAGTAGCAACGGCGACCATGGTGGACTGGTGGTTCGCGACAGCGTGGATCGTTGGACGTGGTGTTGATCGGGAGTTATGGAGGTCGATCAGTCCCGTGTTCGGCCGGATTGAGTCGGGTTGACTCAGTGGTGAGTTGGGCTCGTTTCGGGCTGATTTTCGGAGGATAGCCTGGCCTTGGTATCGTGTGCGTTATATCCGAAATTGGTGCGAAACCGTTGAGCGGTTCTCCAGGAATTTCAGATTTTCGGTATTGTTTTCAGTTTAGTTTTTTGTAGATTTGTCCTGAATTATTTATCGATCGCTAACGGGTTTCAACTATATTGAATAGGACAGTAAGGTGGTCGTTTCGACATATTCGAAATATTTTTTGGACAATTTTGGGGGGTGAGCACTATTCACGGCCGATACTATCACGGCGTGACTGTTTGTAAGCATATATAATTAGATGGGAATATATATATATATTCTTATATATATAAATATGCATATCTGACACTCACTAATAGTGCGTAGAAAACGTTAATTAATCCCCATTCTATGTTTATGGGTAAATAAAAATATTTAATTAAATTCCTTACTAATAAAGGAAAATCTAGGAATTTTATAAAATTTATAAAATACCCATAAATGGATTAAATGATTCCGGAGTTAGAAATTCCTTTGGAGAAATTAAATAAACTATTTCTCGGATTTAAAGTAATTATAAACCTATTTAAATTAAATCGATATAGGCGGTTTAATACCCCCTTGAGCTTGAAATAGGTTTATAGAAACTGTATGTGGAAGTAGATCCGATTAATACGTTTTCCCCTGTTGTTGATATTTTATTTAAATTAAAAATATGTTAGGGGATTCACGAGAATGAGGGACGTTAGACTTGATTTTAGTTCCCTCGTTGATTTTCTCGTAAATTATAAAGAAATTAAATTGTGAATTTAATTGTCTAATTTTCCCTGAGGCAGAGTAATTTGAAAACAATTATTGGGAATTAAATTAAAAGCATATTGGCATATAAAATCTATAAAGATTGGGTAATCGAGAACCCGAATATTTTTGTAATAAATGGAAATTTATTTACTGTCTAATTTAAATTGTGAAGCATGCTTTGTATGAAATTGCTTGGCTTGTATGCCATTTTATTTGGTATGTTAAATGCATGTGGAGACATTTTGCATTCATACAACACAGTAGTATATATATTGTTTCGGTGCTAGTTGCATGCCTCCGTTATATCACGTGGATGTCTGGATCGTTTGGAATGTCGCAACAACTGGCTAGGGGGTGGTCTAACACCCAGGGAGCTAGTAACTCTCAATTCTCTAGACATTTGGGGGTAAGGGCTTGGGCCTCACTTGCCGGTTCCGGGCGGGCTTGTGGTCCCCGCATTCTATTTGGCGATGCCCACCCTTCCTGTTGTGGGTTTGTTGCCCCAACAGTGAATGGTTTGGGATTCCTGGATATTTGTTTCACTCTCATGCAGATAGGGTTGCATTGGAGTTGCATTATATTCACATTGTGCATTCATTCGTTTATATGATCGTTTATGGATCTTTTATATTGTCGATATTTGCTATTGTTGAACTGATGGTAATTGTATATTCATTAGAACTGATGGAGATTAACTTAATGTGAATAAAAGTTAAAGATTTTAAAATTTAAAAGAAAGGAAATGTAGAAATGTTAAAACCTGGATTAGTGGAGCCACGATTGACATGTGTTCCAGGTGGTTACGTGGATATAAATGTGAAGAGGTTTTTGGTAATTAACTATCTTTCCCCGAGTTGGGTGTCTAGTTGCGTTGATTAACGATTTACAAAGACTTAGTTGAGTCTATGATGTTCGGCCATATAGGCCTTCGTAGTTGGTGAGTGGTACTACTACGGGTTGATTGTTAGACCACTTCGGTGGTATGAGGAGTTTAGAAATTTAAAGGTTTCCCTAGGCTTATAAATCTTGTCGTCTCTCTATTTTAAACTGTCGTTATTTATGGGTTGTGATTAGTTCTTCCCATTTGTAGAAGTATTTTTGAGTATTAAACCGTGGTTATTCCAGTACCTTGAAATATGGGTCATGGTTTCGATCTTTGGGATCAAACCAGATTTTTCTTAAAGTTTTGAAAACTTAAAGTTTTTGAATTTTTATAAATCGTGTTCTTTAATTACTCTGGTGCCCGTTGATTATTTTTGAAAGTCAGAAATCAAAAATTTGTTTCGTAAAATATGTTTAAATTCTTGGGACTAGGAGTACCAAATGCAAATTCGCTTTTGAAAGAAATTTTTGAAACTGTTTTATAAAATCAGTGAATTAGGGCACGGGTTGCCCCTGTTCTAGAAATTTCAAGGTTATTTCCGAGATCTCAACATCGTAAAGGTCGAGAAATCCAGGTTTCTCCTAGCTTGTCGTCTAGGATTCCTTCCTGTGCCCGATTTTGTTTGGGCATTCTTTCAGAATTATTTTTATAAATTTTTAAATAAATGTTAAAGGTCTTAGGACCAGATTTGAAAGAAGTTTAAAAATGATTTTGAAATGGTTATCAGTTTGAACTCTAATAGTTCTTCCTGTCCATATAGTTATTCCTTGGGCTTGAGCCCGGACTTGTGATGTTGACTTACACACACCTAGTGTGATTCCTGTTGTTTCGGTTGGGTTCGGAGACGTTGGAACCAAATGAGATTTGACCGGGTCCTAACTTTTTCTTAAAAACCGGTTGAATCCTTCGGGGTTCAATATTTTTATTTAAAAAAAACCCGAGGACCATGGCATCTGTTTGGGACTAAACGAATCCAATACCCCGTTCTAGTACCTAGATAGGCAGTGTGAGTTAGAGATAGTTCAGTTGGTTACCGAATCCGATGTGGAGATAGTACATTCCCTTCTTATATTTCTTCGAGTGAACGGGTTGGTTCACTGGTTGTTGTACGTAGATGAATGGTTATTCCCTTTCGGTAGTCCTAAGGAGTGACCTATTTACCTCATAGGAACCTTGAGCAGCGTGCTAGGTGCATGGTATGGTAGATGGTCAGTCTTGTAGTATCTCTAGATGAGAGTGGAGTTCGGATTGGTTGTCTCTAAGCCTAGGTGATAGGTTGAGTTATTTACAGGACGTTATATATATATATATACACTTACACATGTGTTGCTTATATTTTTGTTGACCTGTAGTTCTTACGTTATCCGTAGTGAATTTGAGATTATTTTGGGGTCTCTGTTTGGCGTGGGTGCCACATGAGACAACTGACCGACCTAGGATAAATGCATGCACACGGGATGATTATCGTTTTCTAGATGGCTATGAGTGTGATGTTTCGATATTATGGTGAGCCTCCGAGGTTGTGCTCACCCCCACACAGGTTGCAGGTTTGCAGGTGGATGCAACACGACTTATGCTCGGCAGGGACAATACGGGTGACTTGGGACGGTACTTTCATTCCTCTTTCCGTAGTCATCCTTGTATATTCTTTCATTCTCTTGGGAGCCAGATTGTTGGCAGATCCCCTTGTGTTGTATCTTCATTCGGTGTATTTATTATTTTCGGGGTGCCTTTGTATCATTTCGGCACTACCACTGAGTTTTATGTATTCTTATTTGGGCTTGGTGGCTCAGTAGGTAATTGTTGTTTTGGGGTGCCTTTATACCTTTTCGGCATCGCCATGTGGTTTTCTTTATATTTTCATTTGAGCATTTGGGGCTCTATTGATTTTAGAAGGGTTTTGGAGAGGTTTTGGAGTTCTTTTCCTCTACCTCGGCCCTACTAGGTTTCTGGAATGTTGGGCTACGTGCCATTGCTTTTATTCTTGTTATTATGGGCAGGTTATTCTGTTTAGGGGTGTTCAGGAACCGAACCGGAACCGGCGGTTCGGTTCGGTTCCATAGGGTTCCGGTTCCAAAATTCCAAGAGCCAAAATTTCGGTTCGGTTCCGGTTCCGGCCCCGCGGAACCGAACCAGAACCAGAACCGGTTTTTTTTTAATATATATTTTTTATTATTAACCAAAAAAACTAGCAGTAAACCTCCACTAATTTCAATAACAATACAAATCCAAGCTATTTTTTTTTATTCCACTAATTATATATTTGGTTTTGGGTTTGCTTTAATTCAAATACTTTAGTTTATAATTATATTATTTTATAAAATTGATATTTTTTTAAAAATAAATAAATATAGAAGGAACCGGAACCGGAACCGAACCGGAACCAAACTGATTTTTCGGTTCGGTTCCTTCCCCTTTCGGTTCCGATTCAGGTTCCGAATTTTCAAGAACCGAAAAAATCGGTTCGGTTCCGGTTCTAGACGGAACCGGAACCGGAACTGGTCCTGAACAACCCTAGTTCTGTTGTGTTGAATTTGGGTTGTCCGAATGTTTCATTTACAAACGGAGTTTTGCCGGATTTTCGTTAGATTTATTTACTGAGTTTCTATCACTCAGGTGACATGGAATACTTCATTTTCATTCATATTCCATGTATTTCGATGTTATCGTTGATTTTGGTTGTCGTTTTCTGTGACGTCATACCCCGGGATTCACTGATTCTCCTGATTGGAGTCTCAGGAATAACGGGGTGTGACATGTACTCTGCATAGCTGACTTGTACCTTACTCTGAATTGAGTGCTTTTCTTCTTCTAAGTGTCATTCCGGATAAGACATTTTTGCTAAAATTCCGAAATTAACTCATATTTTCATTAAAGCCCCTATAACATGCCTAAATACACAACTTAGATAAAAATACCATATGAGTAATATGTTCATTTTTGCTAATACATTCATTAATTATTAATTCAATCTAAGATAAGAAGAGAATCAACAAAGAATCTTATTTAGGTAATATGTTCATTCTCTCACTACATAATCATCATGTGAGTGTTTTTTAGCTTCACCTCTTTGCAATAAAAATAATTAAAGTTCTACATTCTCGACTAAGGTTTTGTTGGAAACCCTAGATACCGACTTAGCCACTCATGGAAGGAGAAGACTGCATCACTGATGTAGAAATCATTTCCATGATTGGGTAGTCTATTCTTGGGTTCTTCAGAGGAATATTCTCCCTAGAGAGAATTCTATATATGTATTGTCAAGAAGACTTGATTAATCTGATCTCCCTTTCTTCATGGAGTCTTCACATATTTATAGACAAAATTTAGTGTAATTATGACATATCTTTGCTTGCACTCCAAGATCACTTGGTGTAAAGACCAAGTAATAGCTTGAATTGACCAATTTATGCTTCATTTGTACTTGCACAAGAAGCCAAAGAAATATAAGTCTGTTCCCACAGTTCCCAATGTCGGCGCGGCTGATCGATCAGGAAGTTCACCAATCGTTCAGTGGCTTTTGAATTTCTGATATTTTATTTTTCATGAATTCGTGCTTTGATGACTTGTACCTTGCTTTGAATTGAGTGCTTTTATTCTTCTAAATGTCATTCTGGATCAGGCATTTTTGCAAAAATCCCATAATTAATTCATATTTGCATTAAAGCCCCTATAACATGCTTAAACACATAACTTAGATAAAAATATATACCAAATTAATAAAATAAAGATACGAACAACGGGTTACTTAACGCCCAAAATAACCAATATTCTAGTCTATTAGGGTGCAATTATTGCGTACCTGGTAGGTTGACCATCGCTCCATTTTTTAGGGATCTGAGTCGTGATGCTCAAGTTGGGAACTACTTTTCATGACTTCTCCATCACGTCCTATATAAGGATTAGATATATGTCTATCCATATCTTGGGTTATCGTTATCTCTAATTCGGGTTTATTCTTATAGGTATATTCCCTATCACACTTCAATCAAAGCACTGCACCTCATCTTTGTCTCCCCTCCCTCTGTGATCGCCGTCGCTATCACACCGCTCACCAACGGCCTCAATGGAACTAATTGACTGTGAACTTGGCCGACAAACATTTGGTGTGCTCGGCGTCGATCTTTCTGGTGCGGATGATGACAAAGCCGACCTTGATGCTAAATTAGATGAAGCGAGTTGTTGTAGTGGGTGAAGGCTTTGCGATTAGGGTTTCTGACGGTGCCTCTCTAGATGAAGGCAAAGTCGACCCTGGTTAATGGTGATATTTGGTTGTTTGGGTTTGGAAATGAATAAGAGAAAGAGGACACGAGGCTAGGTTGGGTGGATTCTTTGTGGATTAGGGTTTGCTAGGGTTAGTTAGGCTTTGTATTTGGACACTTTGTTTGGAATAAAAAAAAATTAGGATTTGGAATTAGAATTGGAAAAGGAATTGGATTGGAATAGGAAATGAATTGTATTTTGTGTTTGGAAGGAATAGAAATTCAGTTATAAGAAAAATAATTATGTACAATATTGCCTTTATAATTATAGGGATGTATGTAATTAGTTGAAAGATAATTTTGGTAAACTAAGAGTAAATTAATGGAAAGTTCTCAAATTTCCTCAAATTCGCTAATTTTTTCACGGACTTGGTTAAGCTATAAAACTTCCAGTCAATTTTCAAAATTTTAAGAATTTCATTTCTTCCAAACATCAAACATCAAATTTCCAATTTCAGATCTAATTCCCCTCAAATCTGAAGTTACCAAACACAGTGTTACATGGTCAAATTTTTTTTTAAAAAAGCTTATTGACTATCTCAGTTCTAAAGGGAATTTTTGTCAAAATTATGGGGTATCATAGTACTTTTTATTGCAAAAGTTATGATTAAAATGTCTTTGCAAATTTATGAAGGGTAATTTAGGAATTGTAGATGAAAAAATGATTTTAATCATTTAAAATGTCAATTTTCGGCGTTGACTACGTACGGAACGGGAAATGTGTTACGTGAGAGGTAACTTTAGGGAGATTTATGATATTTTGAAAATGTTTGGGGTAACACTTGTAATAAGACCTAATTAGAAGGATCTTTGTTTTAAAAAAAAAAGTTTTATAGATATCTGACATTAAGAACTTGTTGGGTAAGTTTTCAAAGTGATCTTTGTTAAGTCTCTTAAGACCATCCTTAACAAGCTTCAGTCTCTTATTGACAGTACATTCTAGTTCCCCTGATGTAACCGTTCCAAGCAGATTGAACAATTGGTAAGAACCCTTCATGGTTAGCAAGAAAGTTGTTAAGCCTAAAAGGTTTGATGGATCTCTGATAAGAAACCATAAGGACTAAGTGAATGTAGGCATGATCAGAAAATCCTTGAGCACCAAAATGGACCATGTAGTCGGGAAAGTTATCAAATCATTTATCATTTGCAAGACATCTATCAAATTTTTTTGAATATATACCCATTATTCCATGAGATACTCATGCCATAATATTTAAGATCATGCAGACCAGAAGAATAAAAAACCTCCCACATTCGTGCATAACAGGAGTCCATACAATTGATTACCGAAAAAAAAAACAGGACTCCATTTTTCAGTTCCCCCAAACCTATCTTCTTTGTATCCAATAGCATTAAAGTCCCCTTCCTTCACATTACATAGATGAAGCCACAATGATTATTATTTTGTAGGGTTTGGCAAATTCGCACATTGAAATGGGAAGAAACTCAAATTGAATTTAGTTTCTGTCAAAACAAACAAAACTACAAATTCTAAATCAAAATTTTAGGTGTTGATTTGGGATTCACGAACATAAGCCTAATAGTAGTTTTATTTGCAGCCCGGCCGGATAGTGATAAATTAACTAAAACTACTATTTTTTAAAATTTTTTTTTTTTTGCCTTAATCTTCCATTTGGGTGATAGTTAATATACGGACAGGGCGGAACCATTCCAAATTTTTTTTTTAGCCTCAAAAAATTCATATATTAGAGATATGTTTGTAAAAATTGCATATGACCCCTCCAAGTTTTTGAAAAAAAATTTTAGATAGCCTAGAAAAATATAATTTTTACCAATAAATCTATAACAAATTGCATTGCCCTCCCCAAGTTTTTAAAACAAATTCCTTTGATAACCCAGAAAAAATATAAAATTGACCAATAAAGTTGTAAAAAATTACATTAACCCCCCTAAGTCAATTTCCTGGCTCCGCCCTGTATATAGAGATTATTGATAAGCAAACATATGCAACACCCGAACTTCAAAATCCCCCCCTTCAATTTACACATACCCTTAGCACACAAACTTTGAAAACACTAGTCACACAAACCCAAATCAACTCACATAAAAACCATAACCACAAAACACAAAATACAAAGAGCCTAAGAATTAAAATTTCTAGGATGACAACATTTGAAGCACATGCATGATGACTTAGAGAGGAGGGCACACAAAACCAGGTGGAGGGGTCATCCCACAAGTGACCAGAGCTTGAAGTGCAAGAGGAATGAAAATATTTAGGTTAAGTAGCTTAAGCCTTATAGTAGTGCACAGACACAAGGCAGCTTCAAGCTCAAGCAACCCTTTAAGCACTGGACAGCACTCATTCTCCACTGGATTCCCTAGCCCCACATGCACCAACCCTCCAAGCACATCAACACAAAGCCCTAGCTTCAGCGCATTTATCGGACACTTTGGTTGCGTAGTAGGCGCTGGTGGGCTTGGTCCCGGTCCTCCACCACCGCCGTGTCCAGGAGGGGTTCCTGTATACGGCGGGGACGGAGGACTAGGCGGCGGCATAATGATCACGGGAGGGTTTACTATGGGAGGCACTATGACTGGTGGTTGTATGATCGGTGGAGGCATGATAATTGGCGGGACAATTATCGGCGGGTTGCGGGAAGGCGGCGACACCTTTGGGGGACACCTTCCGTGTTTGCATGGTGGATGATGTGACGGCGGAGTTTTGGGCGGTTTAGGGTGGGGATGGGGTGGTTTACAGTAGCCACAAGCATAGATGGGTGGTAATGAGATTAACATGATGATCATGCATATGAAGAACATTGACGTGAGCTTCAATGAAGCCATGACTAATTAAGGGGTCCTAAAAGACTACTAGTGATATATTCTCTTCTTTCTAGGGTTTTGATGTGTTTTTTATGGCGTTTGATTCTAGGTTTTATAGCTGAAATTTATGAGCAACCCGTGATGGATAATTTCTATAAATGAAATAAAGATAAAATAAAGGACAATGTGTAAGTAGAGTGTTTGGACACCTATTGTGGTGGTGGTGTGTTGTAACATGTCGAATAAACTATATATAAAAAAGGGTTTTAACAAATTTAAATTCATTACTCTAACCTTGTTTTCGGAACTAAGTTTAGTATAGAATTTTTTTAAATTTCGTGTATTATATTAATCATAGTAATTAATAATACTTAATTTCATAAAGGGTAGATTAAATTGTCATTAGTAAGTGAATTTGCTGGGAAAAAGACAACAGGAGTAGTGTTGTTTAGAACATGTACCAAAAATCTCAAAAGTGAATAAATGGAAACTTAACCGTTTACAATTTGTGAAATAGTTGTCTAAACTTAATGCAATATAGCGTAATTTAACCTCGAAATTTTGAACATTATTTAACTTATTTTTAACAAGTTTATTCAGAAGTCTAAAATACAGTGAACACAATTTTAAGTGTGTTGATTGGTGAAATCTTTCCTTGACATCAATATGTTTAGTTCCAACACAGTTAAATTGCTTCAAATTTAGTATAGTTGTCTTTATATATTAGAAATTACAATACTGTTTTATGTGTTAAATTTGCGTTATATATGAATTAAATTTGTTGAAATATAATTTAACACAAATTGGATGGTTTAATTGGAATGTTGTAGGGTCCATTGCTCACTTCGATAAATAATCCGTGACTCACTTCAATCAAATCCGTGAAGCGGTGCGTTTGGATTTTAGAACGAAGTACAGTTGGCATCTACTATTTGTTTTGTTGTGACATATAATTTGGATTTTTATTTTATTTTTCTAGGTTTTTTCTTTCAATTATTTTTGGTCAGACTTTGAGAATGATCTAGCATGCATGGGTTTGACCAGTGTCGAGTGTCGACACTGAAGTTCCAACTAAGAGTGAGGTCTCAATGTTGTCATCATTTTCTGTTGGCTGTAACCAGGGGCGTAGCTACGTGTTGGGGAGGGGGAGCCATGAGTTTTCAAAAAAAAAATTTACTACACAAAAAATTATATATTTTGTGAATTAGTGTATAAAAATTGCATAATCCCCCAATTTTTTTAAAATTCCCTCTACTACTTCAAAATATTATATATTTTTTGAATAAGTACATAAAAATTGCATATGCCTCCCAATTATTCTCAATAAATTTTATCACAACCCCAAAAAATTAAATATTTTATAAATAAATTTATAAAACATTGCATGTGGCCCCTCCTAGAGATTTTTCCTAGCTCCGTCCCCCTGGCTGTGACACATAGAGATCGTAGTATGATGAAACCAGTGTGTGACTAGGAATTGAACCACTTGCTGGTCATTTTCTTGGATTAATTATTAAAATCAATGCTATTTTTAACTAGGAATTGGACTACTTGCTGGTCATTTTCTTGGATTAATTATTGAAATCAATGTTATTTTGACCTTTTTATCTTTCTTTACACTAATACTATGTTTAGGTAGACTATTCTGGTATTTGCATAATTGTAACTAATATATTAGGATTAATTACACTCATATCCCCTAATGTTTGGGGTAATTACGCCTAGATGCAAAATTTATATTTTGTGAACATTGTCCCTGACAGTAAAGTTGCTTCCATAAGGTTGCGTTTGATAACGGTTTGGTGCGGTGTTAGTTTTTGGTTTTGGTTTGGGTTGGGTTGGATTTGGTTTGGTGTGATTTTATTTTGGTTCCAAACCATGTTTGGTGCAGATGGTTTTGGTGTGAAAAAAAGTGATGCTGAAAAACCAAACCATGTTTGGTAGAGTTGATATGGGTTAAAATATATTAATATTAATATTAAAATTAAAATATATTAATATTAAAATTTATAATATTAAAATATATTAATATATTTTTATTATATTAAAATATATTAATATATTTTTATTATTTTAAAAGATATTAATATAATTTTATTATATTAATATTTTAATATTAATATATTTTAATATTAATATTAAAATTTATAATAATATTAATATTAAAATAATATTATTATAAATTTTAATATTAATATATATATTAATATTAAAATTTATAATATTAAAATATAAATATTATATTCGGTGCTACTGTGATTCGGGTTGCTATAGTGGAGTGTTACAGTGCTACAGTGGTTTGCTACAGTACCCGCACCATCCAAAACCATCAAAAAGATGGTTCCAAAATCCTTCACAAATTTGGTACCATGGTTTGCTACAGTAACGGTACCATTTTTTGGCACCATTTTACCAAACATGGTTTGGTACCATTTTTCGGCACCAAAACCATATTTTTGGCACCAAACCTGTTTACAAAACAGGCCCTAAGAGTGTGAAATGTCAACAATATCCTTTAATAAATTAGTGAAAAAACTTAAAAAATATTAGGTGCGTTAAATGTCTATAATACCCCTTCTCAATTATATAACTTTACACCACTCAATTCATCGACCTTAATTGAAGTACTATATTATTTTTTAAATTGGGAATTTGTTTCTTTAGGAGTTAATTGAAGAAATTTCACTTGATTAATGTTGGCATATTCGATCTTTTTATTTAGTTATAATACATGAAAATTTTCCATATATATTATCTTTTGCTTGAGGAATTATTTATATAATTTTACTTATTTAAAAACGATGAAATAGAGTGTGCGATATTGGATTTTTATTTAAGAATAATTATAAATTTTTTTATCCACCTAGGTTTGATAGCTTGAGATTTATTATTTAATTACACTTGATGAAATTTGACCTTATCTAATATTTTAAAATTATTTTTTTATTTTATTTTATTGCAATTAGTGTTAAAAGAGTCATCTAATTAGTGTTGACAAATTAAGAATTTTTGTTTAATTGAACTAATAAATAAAATTTGACCATATGTACTTACTTTAAATTAGAATGTTTAATTTTATTACATATAAATTTATTGTCTTAATAAAATTTGACCAGATTAGATTTGATAATTTGAAATTTTCTATTTAATTGTAATAAATTGTTGAAATTTGGTACAAATAGATATTATTAAATTGAGGACTTCTGTTTAGTTGCATGTAATTGATATAATTTAACCTTAGTGTGTTATTTTTACATTTGAGTTATTTTTTTTAGTTGTATTATGAAATTGACACTATTATGTATTTGACCCAATAAAGGTCAAAAGATTAAGAATTTATATTTAATTACTTGCTCATAAATTTATATTATTGTTCGTTTGCACAGACAAATAAAACATGTCCAAACGGCTAGTTTTAAATAAGGGTTATTTTAATTCATCAAAGTAAGAACCAAGAGTAAAAAGACAACATATAGATATTGTGGTTGAAGACGAAAATCAAAGGGTAAAAATGACTTTTTATTGTGTGTCAGATGGGAGATTGGATCGTTAGGGGGGGTATTTGTCAACTTTTTCAAATCTCAGGGGGCAATTGGAACACACGCTCCAAACGTTGCATGCTGTAATTTTCCCAAACTTCAAGGGATGTCAATGTAATTAATCCAATATATTAATATGTTGTTTAATTCACACTTTGTTGAAGATATTTTTTAAAAATATTAGTGCTTTCTTGTAGAATCTAATTCAAAATATTTCACTCTCAATTTGTCATCTTACACTGTAATATTGAATCGGATTGAGAAAAATTGCAGTAAAAGTCCAAAACATTTCATTCTCAATTTATTGTATTACAATGCTTCATCTCGTCATAAAAATAGATAACACAAGCTAGTGTGGCTTTTTTATATATATATATATAGTGTTGTTGTTTGACATAACTTTACTAGACATAGGTTTTTAACAGTATTGCAAAATACACACAACTTTCTACAACTTCACACAACTTTCTACAACTTTCTACAACTTCACACAACTTTCTACAACTTCACTTGCTCTCTCGTACACCTTTGAGCAAAATACCTCTTATTTATAGCAAATGCAAGTATGAAAAACTCATTTACAAGTGTGAAACATATCACGAAAAAATAGGTGCAATTAATTTTGGGTTTCCGTCCATAACCATAATGTGTATACTATATAGTGTCAGTCTCCCTTGGAACATTAATATAAATGACCTTGAATAATCAATATGGGGGAGCTGTATTACTAACAAGTAAGCCCTGGAAAAATTCATGGCCTCCTTCTCCCCTCTCTCCCTCCATAGCCTTCTTCTTCTTTCATTCAACCTCCACCTTCACCTCTCCCCTTTAACCTCTTCTTCTTCCTCTGCTTGACACTCTTCTCTTCTTCTTCTTTTCCTATGGAGCCTTTGCCAAGTGCAAATGACCCTTGTCAGCTCCCCCCTGCTCCCTCAAAGGGCATTCTTCTTGTATCGGATAATGCCAAAGCACTCGCAAATGCTAGAGCTAACATTTTAAAGGCCAAAGATAAAATCTCTGCCATTGAAGAGTCTATTGACATCTATCAACAACCCAAAAAAAACTGGGAGCCAACTCAAATAGCACTCCACATGGATCCACCTCTAATGGAAGAGGAAGAGGGTACATGCAGGCAAAAGGATCTGGAAGAAGAGGGCATGGAAGGGCCCTCCATCCTACAACCATGGCTCCCCTCGCGCCACCAGCTGCTGGGAATCGTGGCAACTTTGACATGTCACATCCCAACCACTTTGTCGGTCAAACGTTTGGCCCTGAAACTACTTTTCCCCTTTTGAAGGAGCCTGAAGTTGGGGATTCTTCCGTTCTATAAGAATATTTATAGTATTGTTTGTGTTTGGCATATTCTAGATAATAATCATGTTGAGTGAATTGTTATGTTGAAATTTTTTTTTTATTTGAAATCGAGTGGTTAGTATGTTCGTTTCTATCTCGAGAAAGAAGTCAAGGAGTGTGTCAAAGCAAAAAAAGCTATCGGAGGGCAAAATAGTCATTTCCAGACATCCTCACTCCATCGGAGGACAAAAATGTCATTTTTTTAAATTTATGACTTCAACCAAAAAACATCGGGAGTTCGATGACCAGTCTAGCTCAAATATGAAAAAACTGCAAAAGATGCAACATACTTACGTTGGCAGAGGCTGAAACATGACAAATTGGCTCTGACCTATGTTGTGGTTTTGGAGCTGGGAGGGGACCCTACACCCTATACCTACGCCCAAGCGTAGGTCCCAATGCTTGGTCATGTGATCACTTATTATGCAGGATTTGTTTCGGGGTGCTTTCGGATTTTTCCAATTTGGTCCCTATTTTGAGTTTTTAAGTGATCGACGACTTCAGACCTCTATATTGGCATAAACACATATTTACATAAGATTTTTGAGGATTTATCAAAGTATTGTGAAATTACATAAGAGAGCAAAGTTATGGTTTTCTATGACTTGGTCTATAAATACCAAGGTTCTACAAGATAAGAGACTACGGTTTTTTACGACAATTTTTTGAAGAGAGTTTTTGGTGAGAGCTCTGCAATATTCTTCTACAGAGTGATATACAGAGATAGGTGATTATTGAGTGATCATACATATTGGTGTTCTCTCTTGTGTTGGATTTCTCCAATCATGTTTTTACACCGAAGTTCTCTATGCACGATTGGATGAGTGATTGCTGAAAAATCATCAAACCGTCCATTGCAACGAGGTTGTTTTGATCCATCCGAGTACTGAACGATTCAAGGGTTTCAGACCGTGAGTAGAGAAAGGAAAATCAGACGTGATTTGTGAGTATCTCATAGTGTCTGGTGGAGCAAGCATGTTTCGTGAAGTACGAGTGATTCAAGGGTTTCAGACCGCGAGTAGAGGATGACATTTCAGGAGTAATTATAAGTCTAAAACTCTCATAGAGTCTGTACTTGTTGATTCATAGTACATCGGTACTTGAGGGTACCTGTGTTTTTTTCCATGGAACGTTTCCTTAGTTTTTCCACGTATAATTCTTTGTGTCGTCTGTTGCTTTATTTTCTGCACTATATTAATGTTTTCTTGATATTTCTTGAATGATGTGGTTTGAGAATTAGGATTTTGTGATTGGATTGGAATTGAATTTTCCGCAATTAAATATTAATTTTTCAATAAATTCACAAAAAACCTATTCACCCCCCTCCAGACTATTTTCACCATCGTCTAGATAATTTCAATTAGTATTAGAGTGTGGTTGCCCCGATTTTGATTAACTACCTAGGGTTAGATCGCTAACTTAGACGATGGAGATGTGTCGTGAAGGAGGTTCCATATCTAGATCTCCTTTATTTGATGGGTCGAATTACACATATTGGAAAACGAGAATGAGAGCGTTTTTAAAATCTTTAGATGAGAGAGAATGGAATGCTGTTGAAGTAGGATATTCACCTTCTACTGTGAAAGACGATGCGACCAATGAATCAACACCAAAACCGTTAAACGAGTGTGTTGGCTTTGAAATTCTATTTCAAGCAATAAATCTTATTTTGATATTAACAAAACATTCAAAACCGTGTTTGGTACTAATATGACTTTGAGCTAAGTGTTTCAGCAAGTACAGGTAAATGATTCAGAAAGATCATTAAAGCAACAAGCGTTAAGGAAACTCAAGCGCAAACTCGAAGAAGGACAAAAAGATCAAAGAAAGAACAAAAGTTGGACTCAAGACCTTGGGTAGATAGGTCGGGGTGAGAATATTGTAACAAGGTATCTTATGCGTTGATTGGTCTTATAAGCTCAAGTTATAGATCAAACGAACTCAAACGGATCAAAAACGGACCTTGAAAATAATTCTTGGAGTCACCCAGTCGACAGGCCATGAAATGGCAGCCGACTGACTGTGACCCAGTCGACTGGCCAATAAGGACCCAGCCGACTGGATGAACTAGTGAGCTATAAAACGTTTTGACTGCACGAGGCAGTCGACTGGCCTGTCCAAGGTAGTCGACTAACTGTGCCCAGTCGACTGGCAGTTAAGGACCCAGCCGACTGACTGAACCAGAGAGTTTTGAACATTTTTGATTG
Organism: Cornus suecica; assembly: GCA_963922005.1. Lineage (NCBI taxonomy): Eukaryota > Viridiplantae > Streptophyta > Magnoliopsida > Cornales > Cornaceae > Cornus > Cornus suecica. Next base: position 52,463,955 of record OY998245.1, read on the forward strand.
CTTGAGGCAGTCGATTGGCCTTTTTGAGGCAGTCGACTGACCCTAGCCGTTGGGAAAAATATTTTAAATCTAAGCAAGGAGGCAGTCGACTGGGTGACGTCAGGCAGTCGACTGGGTGCTTCAGGATTTTAAGGAAAAGTATTTCTAAACAATATTTTTGCCCAAAAAGAAATGGTTTTGTTTGCTTATTTTCAGGTCCTACTCTCCACATTGTCTAGGGTGAGATACACTCTCCAAACCCTAGTGTTACACTATATAAAGAAAGAGATATGGATTGAAATCTTAAGGTTCTTGTGTGAGAAATTTTCCAAATATTATTCATCTCTAGTTTTCTCTCAAGCATCTTCTGAAAAATCATTTGATAGCAAGAAAGATCAAAATCTCGTTTTTCACTCTTATCATTTTGAAGATTTAAACTCAAGTTTTGAGCTTATTCTCTTATTGAAAATATATTGTGAGAATATATATATCTTGAGTTCTTGAAATATCACCTAAAAACACTTGAGCTTATATTGATCTATCTTCCATAAAAACCTTAGGGTTTTGAGTGTTTTTGGTTCTTGAGTGATATATTGATTGTATACATAAATTTGTGATATTGGGTGAGTGAAGCCCATTGTATCAAGGGAGGATTGTTCTCTTGATTGTGTGAAGAGATAGTTAGCTATTTTGTAAAGGTTTTGCTATTCCACCTATTGAAGAAAGATCCATAGTGTGAGGATCGGGAAAGTCTCAAGGAAGGATATTCTTTGAGCCGAGGAGTAGGAGTTACCGAACCTCGTAAAAATCACGGTGTCAATATCTCTATCTCTATCTCCTTACTTTATGTTCATGCATGCTTAATTTATATTGTGGTAAATAGCTTGTTGAATTTAAGTAAAATTATTCATTGCATATTTTACCTTGTAAATTAATATTGAACCTTGTTGCATGTTCTAGTAAGAATAAAAGGAAGTTAAAAATTATTTTTAAAACCCTATTCACCCCCCTCTAGGGTATTTTAGTGACTTACAATTGGTACCAGAGCCTAATCTCTACTTGTTTTAGAGTTAACCATCTTAGAGAACGATCATGGCCTCAAACATAGTCACTCATGTAGAAGGACAATCTAACAATAGGCCCCCATGGTTTGATGGTTCAAACTATAGCTATTGGAAGACTAGAATGATAGATTTTGTTCAAGCTATTGATTATCAAATTTGGCTAGTTATTGTCGATGGGCCTTTTACTATTACCAAAGTGGTTGATGGAAAAACTATTCCCAAATTGCCCAACGAATGGGATAATGATGAGCGTAGACTTATGTCATTTAACGCCAAAGCTAAGGTTAATCTAAATTGTGCCTTAAGTCCAAACGAATTTAACCGTGTATCTACTTGCTCCACGGCCAAAGAAATGTGGGATAAACTTGAAGTTACTTATGAAGGAACTACTCAAGTTAGAGAATCTAGATTTGATACACTTATGCATGAATATGAACTTTTTGCCATGAAGGAAGATGAAAATATCAATTCTATGATGTCTCGTTTTACTAATATTTTGAATGGACTAAAGCACCTTGGTAGAATTGTTCCTAGATCTGATGCGGCACGCAAAGTCCTTAGAAGCCTTCCGGTCAAATGGGATGCGAAGGTGACGGCTATTAAAGAAGCACACGATCTTAGCACTATGAGTCTTGATGAGATTTTCGGGTCACTCCTTACATGGGAAATTACCTTAAAATCTCGTGAAGAAGACGTCAAGCCTAGAAAAGGTATAGCCTTGCAAGCTTTAACTAAAAGTGAAGCAAATGAAAGAATCGAAGAAGAGGTTGATGAAGACATTGCCTTGATCCTCAACAATTCAAGAGATTTCTTCAACGAAAGAAGGCTAAAGGTCGGAGGTTCTCAAAGAGCAACGAACCAAGAGGAGAGACAAGCAAGAAGGAGTCCATTACTTGCTTCAATTGTGGTAAACCAGGACACTATAGAAATGAGTGTTTCAAGCCCAAAAAGGAGAACGATAAAAGGCCAAACAAAATGGCCATGAATGTAACATGGGATGATTATGACTCTTGTGATTCGGATGAGGAAGAAAATGGTGAGGAAATTGCAAATCTTTGCCTCATGGCAAATGAAGATGATGTACATTTAAATTTACATGCATTAGATAACTCCATTTTGTCATATGATGAACTTTTATTTTCTCATAATGAATTACAAGATGCATTTGAAAATTTGTATGATAAGTTTGAAAAACTAGCTAAGAAACATAGTTTGCTCAAGAAATCTAAATCTTCATGTAATTCTACTTGTCACACCATAGTTAATGTAAATGCTACAAATGACAAAAGTATGAAGATAGAAGAGGAAATAGTTTATTGAAAAAGACTATCGATGATCAAATAAACATCTTAGCAAAATTCACAAAAGGAAAAGAAAACTTGTGTATCATGCTAGGAAGACAAAGAAACTCTTTTGACAAATGCGGCTTAGGATATAATGCATTCAACAAAGATGCACTTTTATTGAAGAAAATAAAATCATTAAAGCATACTTTTTCAAAACAATCTTCATTCTCATCTTCTATTGATCACAACCATGTCTCATGTTATTATTGCAAGAAAAGTGGTCACAAAGCAAATGCATGTTTTCTAAGAAAGAAGAAGAAAATTGTCTCAAAAATGTTTTGGGTTCTTAAAGGAACTATTGCATCTCTACGTGCAAAAGAAAATTTGGTAACTAAATCATTTTGGGTTCCTAAAGGAACTATTGCATATCTTTCTAACCATAATGGACCCAAAATAGATTGGGTACCAATAAAAGTCACGTAACGTTGTGTTGTAGGTATGCTTGAAGTCCGCCTCAAAAGAAAGATGGTTCCTTGATAGCGGATGTTCAAGGCACATGACGTGGGACAAATCAAAATTCATGTCCCTAAAATCTTATGAAGGAGGAAGCGTTACTTTTGGAGACAACTCACAAGGCAAAATTGTTGGAATTGGATCCATTGGTATATCTCCTTCTCTAGGTATAGATAATGTACTTTTAGTTGATGGTTTAAAGCATAACTTGTTTAGCATTAGCCAACTTTGTGACAAAGGTTATGATGTTATCTTTAGGTCAAATGCATGAATAGTTGAGAAAGATGGAAAGCAATTGTTCAATGCAAAGAGAAACGGAAATTTATATACTATGTTGCTATGTGAATTAAATGAACAAGATGTTAAGTGCTTTGTCACATCGAGTGAAAATAGTTGGTTATGGCATAGACGCTTAGGACATGCTAGTATGGACCTCATTCAACGTTTGTCTAAAAATGAATTAGTCAAAGGCCTCCCGAAGACTAATTTTTCAAAAGATAAAATATGTAGTGCATGTCAAATAGGTAAGCAAGTGAAATCTTATTTCAAGAGAAAGAAAGATATCACCACTTCTCGACCCTTAGAGTTACTTCATATGGACCTCTTTGGTCCGGAAAGAACAACTAGCTTAGCCGGGAAACTCTATGTACTTGTTATAGTAGATGATTACTCTAGATTTACTTGGGTTCACTTTCTTGCTCATAAAAATGAAACTCACTCCATTCTTGATAAAATTTATAGAGTCATTCAAAATGAAAAAGATATGAAAATCAAGAAAATTAGAAGTGATAGGGATAGAGAATTTGACAATCAAGATCTAGAGAAATTATGTGATGAATTTGGTGTATCTCATGATCTCTCGGCTCCAAGATCTCCTCAACAAAATGGGGTAGTTGAAAGGAAAAATAGATCTTTACAAGAAATGGCTAGGACTATGTTAAATGAACACAACCTTCCCCGAAGTCTTTGGGCTGAAGCGGTAAACACCGCTTGTCATGTCATAAATAGAGTTATCATCCGAATGAAATTAGGTAAGACTCCGTATGAGTTGTGGAATGGCCGGAAACCGAATATTGGGTATTTCAAAGTGTTTGGTTGTAAATGTTTCGTTTTATATGATAAAGATAACTTGAGAAAATTTGACTCCAAATCGGATGAAGCAATTTTATTAGGGTATTCCTCAACTAGTAGAGCCTTTAAAGTCTTTAACAAAAGGAATTTAACCATGGTAGAGTCTATCCATGTTGTTTTTGAAGAATCACTGCCTCTACCCTCACCTAAAGTTCACCTAGATGATGATGAAGTTGTAGGAATTAAGGATAGTTTCAATAATCTCAATATCTCTAACTCATCAAGTAGGCAAATGGATAAGAGCGAAGTTGGAAATCAATCTAATGATGACTTGACTTGCTCCATTCCAATCTTGGAGGATTGTGCACAACCGTCCTCTTGACCAATTCATAGGTAACCCTTCACAAGGTGTTAACACAAGATCTCAACTTAAAGACTTATGCAACCACATGGCTTTTGTGTCTAATATTAAACCCAAGAACTTCCACGAAACTCAATGTGATGATTCTTGGATCATGGCTATGCAAGAGGAACTAAATTAATTTGAACGCAATCAAGTTTGACATTTATTCCCTCAACCCACACATTAAACTATAATAGGCACTAAATGGGTTTTTCGAAATAAAAAAGATGAAAATGGTGTGATTATTCAAAATATAGCAAGATTAGTAGCTCAAGGTTACAATCAAGAGGAGGGCATTGACTATGATGAAACCTTTGCACCCGTAGCTAGATTAGAAGCAATTAGAATGCTTCTTGCATTTACATCATCTAGAAATTTCATTCTTTATCAAATGGATGTCAAAAGTGTTTTTCTAAATGGAACTATAGATGAAGAAGTGTTTGTAAAACAACCACCTGCCTTTGAAAATGAACTTTTTCCAAATCATGTTTACAAATTATCTAAAGCCTTATACGGGTTAAAGCAAGCTCCTAGAGCTTGGTATGAACGACTTAGTGACTTTTTACTTCAAAAAGGGTTTTCTAAAGGCAAAGTTGACAACACTCTCTTTACAAAAAATGTCAAGAATGATTTGTTGATTATCCAAATATATGTTGACGACATTATATTCGGTTCCACAAATACTTCTCTTTGCAAAGATTTCGCATCTAGTATGCAAAACGAATTTGAAATGAGTATGATGGGTGAGTTGAATTTCTTCTTAGGGTTGCAAATCAAGCAAAACTTGGATGACTTATTTGTTAGCCAATCTAAGTACACTAAAGATTTGCTAAAGCGATTTGGCATGGAGGGAGCCAAACATGGCATTACTCCTATGAGTACCTCTATTAAACTCGACAAAGATGAAAATGGAAAATGTGTTGATATTACTCAATATAGAGGCATGATTGGAAGTTTACTTTATTTAACTGCTAGTAGACCGGATATCATGTTTAGTTTATGCTTATGTGCTCGTTTTCAATCTTGTCCAAAATAATCTCACTTGCTAGCTGTAAAACGTATTTTTCGCTATCTTAGTGGGACGATTAACTTAGGACTATGGTATCCACGTGGCACCACACTTGATCTCACTAGTTATTCGGATGCCGATTTTACGGGTTGGAGAGTGGATAGGAAAAGTACAAGTGGTACATGTCATTTTCTAGGTCACTCTCTTGTTTCATGGTCAAGTAAAAAGAAAAATTCGGTTGCCTTGTCTACAGCTGAAGCCGAATACGTAGCGGCCGGTAGTTGTTGCGCCCAAACTATTTATATTAAGCAACAATTACTTGATTTTGGACTTGTTTTTAATCTCGTACCTATTAAATGTGATAACATTAGTGCTATTTGTATCTCAAAGAATCCAACTCAACACTCTCGCACAAAGCATATAGAGATTAGGCATCATTTTCTAAGGGATCACGTAGCCAAATGTGACATTGAATTGATTTTTATTGACACTAAAAATCAACTGGCGGATATTTTTACTAAACCCCTCTCGGACGAACCGTTTTCAAAAATTCGTAGGGAATTAGGAATGACCATGGATTTTGAAGTAATCAGTTAAATTTTCACAAAATGTCGTCCACAATCTCGGCTTTCAAAATTTAAAATATTTTTCGAAAATTTATTTTTGAGGGCCAGTCGACTGCCTCGTATACGGCCAGTCGACTGGATCAACCAGTGAGTTTTTCTAATTTTATTTATCTTTAGCCAGTCGACTGTCTCCTTCGGCCAGTCGACTGGGTCATGAGCCAGTCGACTGCCTCCATATAGCCAGTCGACTGCCTCTGCGCGAACCCAGTTTTTATTTCTTCCACTCTTCGTATTTTCTCCACGATCTCTCCCATTTATTTTTTCCTTCAAGCCATTTAATCACCTTTAAACCACAAAACATTTCATTCTCAATTTATTGTATTACAATGTTTCATCTCTTCATAAAAGTAGATAACACAAGCTAGTGTGGCTTGTTTAGGCAATATATATATATAGTGTTGTTGTTTGACATAACTTTACTAGACATAGATTTTTAACAGTATTGCAAAATACACACAACTTTCTACAACTTCACTTGTTCTCTCTACACCTTTGAGCAAAATACCTCTTATTTATAGCAAATGCAAGTATGAAAAACTCATTTCCAAGTGTGAAACATATCACGAAAAAATAGGTGCAATTAATTTTGGGTTTCCGTCCATAACCATAATGTGTATATTGTATAGTGTCAGTCTCCCTTGGAACATTAATATAAATGACCTTGAATAATCAATATTGGGGAGCTGTATTACTAACAAGTAAGCCCTGGAAAAATTCATGGCCTCCTTCTCCCCTCTCTCCCTCCATAGCCTTCTTCTTCTTTCATTCAACTTCCACCTTCACCTCTCCCTTTTAACCTCTTCTTCTTCCTATGCTTGACACTCTTCTCTCCTTCTTCTTTTCCTATGGAGCCTTTGCCAAGTGAAAATGACCCTTGTCAACTCACCCCTGCTCCCTCAAAGGGCATTCTTCTTGTATCGGATAATGCCAAGGTATTCGCAAATGCTAGAGCTAACATTTTAAAGGCCAAAGATAAAATCTCTGCCATTGAAGAGTCTATTGGCATCTATCAACAACCCAAAAAAAACCTGGGAGCCAACTCAAATAGCACTACACATGGATCCACCTCTAATGGAAGATGAAGGGGGTACATGCAGACAAAAGGATCTGGAAGAAGAGGGCATGGAAGGGCCCTCCATCCTAAAACCATGGCTCCCCTCGCGCCACCAGCTGTTGGGAATCGTGGCAACTTTGACATGTCACATCCCAACCACTATGTCGGTCAAACGTTTGGCCCTGAAACTACTTTTCCCCTTTTTAAGGAGCCTGAAGTTGGGGATTCTTCCCTTCTGTAAGAACATTTATAGTATTGTGTGTGTTTGGCATATTCTAGACAATAATCATGTTGAGTGAATTGTCATGTTGAATTTTTTTTTTATTTGAAATCGAGTGGTTAGTATGTTCGTTTCTATCTCGAGAAAGAAGTCAAGGAGTGTGTCAAAGCAAAGAAAGCTATCGGAGGGCAAAATCATCATTTCCAGACATCCTCACTTCACCGGAGGGCAAAAATGTCATTTTTCAAAAATTATGACTTCAACCAAAAAGCATCAGGAGTTCAAGATGACCAGTCTAGCTTAAATATGAAAAAACTGCAAAAGATGCAACATACTTACGTTGGCAGAGGCTGAAACAGGACAAATTGGCTCTGACCTATGTTGTGGTTTTAGAGCTGGGAGGGGAACTTACACCCTATACCTACGCCCAAGCGTAGGTCCCAATGCTTGGTCATGTGATCACTTATTATGCAGGATTTGTTTCGGGGTGCTTTCGGATTTTTCCAGTTTGGTCCCTACTTCGAGTTTTTAAGTGATCGACGACTTCAGACCTCTATATTGGCATATACACATATTTACATAAGATTTTAGAGGATTTATCAAAGTATTGTGAAAATACGTAAGAGAGCAAAGTTATGGTTTTCTATGACTTGGTCTATAAATACCAAGGTTCTATAAGATAAGAGACTACGTTTTTTTACGATAATTTTTTGAAGAGAGTTTTTGGTGAGAGCTCTGCAATATTCTTCTACAGAGTGATATACAGAGATAGGTGATTATTGAGCGATTATACATATTGGTGTTCTCTTTTGTGTTTGATTTCTCTAATCGTGTTTCTACACCGAAGTTCTCTATGCACGATTGGATGAGTGATTGCTGAAAAATCATCACACCGTCCATTGCAACGAGATTTTTTTGATCCATCCGAGTACTGAACGATTCAAGGGTTTCAGATCGTGAGTAGAGAAAGGAAAATCAGACGTGATTTGTGAGTATCTCATAGTGTCTGGTGGAGCAAGCATGTTTCGTGAAGTATGAGTGATTCAAGGGTTTTAGACCGCGAGTAGAGGATGGCATTTCAGGAGTAATTGTAAGTCAAAAACTCTCATAGAGTCTGTACTTGTTGATTCATAGTACATCGGTACTTGAGGGTACCTGTGTTTTTTTCCATGGAACGTTTCCTTGGTTTTTCCACGTATAATTCTTTGTGTCGTCTCTTGCTTTATTTTCTGCACTAGATTAATGTTTGCTTGATATTGCTTGAATGATGTGGTTTGAGAATTATGGTTTTATGATTGGATTAAAATTGAATTTTCCGCAATTAAATATTAAATTGTCTATAAATTCATAAAAAACCTATTCACCCCCCTCTAGACTATTTTCACCATCGTCTAGATAATTTCAATTAGTATTAGAGCGTGGTTGCCCCGATTTTGATTAACTACCTAGGGTTAGATCGTTAACTTAGACGATGGAGATGCCTCGTGAAGGAGGTTCCATATCGTTAACCTAGTATTACACATATTGGAAAACGAGAATGATAGCGTTTTTAAAATCTTTAGATGAGAGAGGATGGAATGCTGTTGAAGTAGGATATTCACCTTCTACTGTGAAAGACAACGCGACCAATGAATCAACACCAAAACCGTTAAACGAGTGTGTTGGCTTTGAAATTCTATTTCAAGCAATAAATCTTATTTTGATATTAACAAAACATCCAAAACTGTGTTTGGTACTAATATGACTTTGAGCTAAGTGTTTCAGCAAGTACAGGTAAATGATTCAGAAAGATCATTAAAGCAACAAGCGTTAAGGAAACTCAAGCGCAAACTCGAAGAAGGACAAAAAGATCAAAGAAAGAACAAAAGTTGGACTCAAGACCTTGGGTAGATAGGTCGGGGTGAGAATATTGTACCAAGGTATCTTATGCGTTGATTGGTCTTATAAGCTCAAGTAATATATCAAACGAACTCAAACGGATCAAAAACGGACCTTGAAAATAATTCTTCGTGTCACCCAGTCGACTGGCCATGAAATGGCAGCCGATTGACTGTGACCCAGTCGACTGGCCAATAAGGACCCAGCCAACTGGATGAACCAGTGAGCTATAAAACGTTTTGACTGCACGAGGTAGTCGACTGCCCTGTCCAAGGCAGTCGATTGACGGTGCCCAGTCGACTGGCAGTTAAGGACCCAACCGACTGACTGAACCAGAGAGTTTTGAACATTTTTGATTGCCTGAGGCAGTCGACTGGCCTGTCCAAGGCAGTCGACTGACTCATGAGGCCGTCGACTGGCCTTCTTGAGGCAATCGACTGACCTTAACCGTTGGGAAATTTTTTTTAAATCTAAGCATGGAGGCAGTCGACTCGGTGCTTCAGGATTTTAAGGAAAAGTATTTCTAAACAATATTTTTGCCCAAACAGAAATGGTTTTGCTTGCTGATTTTTAGGTCATACTCTCCATATTGTCTAGGGTGAGATACACTTTCCAAACCCTAGTGTTACACTATATAAAGAAATATGTATGGATTGAAATCTTAAGGTTCTTGTGTGAGAAATTTTTCAAATATTATTCATCTCTAATTTTCTCTCAAGCATCTTCTGAAAAATCTTTTGATAGCAAGAAAGATCAAAATCTCATTTTTCACTCTTATCATTTTGAAGATTTAAACTCAAGCTTTGAGCTTATTCTCTTATTGAAAATATATTGTGAGAATATATATATCTTGAGTTCTTGAAATATCACATAAAATCACTTGAGCTTATATTGATCTATCTTCCATAAAAACCTTAGGGTTTTGAGTGTTTTTGGTTCTTGAGTGATATATTGATTGCATACATAAATTTATGATCTTGGGTGAGTGAAGCCCATTGTATCAAGGGAGGATTGTTCTCTTGATTGTGTGAAGAGCTAGTTAGCTCTTTTGTAAAGGTTTTGCTATTCCACCTATTGAAGGAAGAGACATAGTGTGAGGATCGGGAAAGTCTCAAGGAAGGGGATTCTTTGAGCCGAGGAGTAAGAGTTACTGAACCTCGTAAAAATCACGGTGTCAATATCTCTATCTCTATTTCCTTACTTTATGTTCATGCATGCTTAATTTATATTGTGGTAAATAACTTGTTGAATTTAAGTGAAATTATTCATTGCATATTTTACCCTGTAAATTAATATTGAACTTTGTTGCATGTTCTAGTAAGAATAAAAAGAAGTTAGAAATTATTTTTAAAACCCTATTCACCCCCCTCTAGGGTATTTTAGTGACTTACAGAGTGGACTACTGCCAAGACGAATAGTGTGAATTGGAATTCGAAGGCGTTGAATGCATTATACAATGCTGTAACTCCGAGTGAGTTCAAGAGGATTGCTATGTGCGTAATTGTTAAGGAAGCTTAGGACATTCTCTAAGCACTCATGAAGGTACGTAGAAGGTGAAACAATCAAAGCTTTAAATTTTGAATTCTCATTTTGAACAGCTGAAGATGCAGGAAGATGAGGTCTTCACTGACTTTGAGGCTAGGTTAACTGATATTGTAAGAGGTTGTCATAACCTAGGTGAGCCTATTCATGAGACTACCATAGTAAAGAAAATCCTTAGGTCTCTTCCTGAACATTTTCAATCTAAGGTCACTGTCATCTCTGAGGTCATGAGCCTTAATGAAATTAAGGTTGAAGAATTGGCTGGAAATTTAAAATCTTATGAGATGAAGATGTTCAAAAATCCTCCTAAAAAGGCGAGTGACACAAAAAAGAAGAACATAGCTTTCAAAACCACTAGGGAGGATCATGTTGAACTTGATGAAGAAAGTGAGTTGAGTTTGAATGATATTGCCATGTTTACTAAAAGGTTGAACAAAGTTTTTAGGGCTAAACATAATGGCTAGGGACAAAAATTAGGGGATAAGTTAGGTGAGTCTAGAAGTAGAAATAAGACTCAAATTAGGAAGGACAAGTCTTATCCTAAAAATAAAAAACCCAAATGTTTTGAATGTCAATGAAATGGTCATATAGCTGCAGAATGTACAAACACTCTGAATAAATCCAAAGGATTAGCTGTCAGTTAGGATGATGAATTTGACAATGGATCAACTAGTGATGCAACAGAATCAGAAGTAGGTGATGATTCTGAGAATTTCATTGTGTTTGCTATACAAAGAAAGGAGGTTAACGAAGTTGCTTCAAGTTTGGTAATGTCTGAAGAGGAAGGTTCTGAGAGTGATGAAGATTGTGATGAAACGCTTCAAGAGTCTTATAATAAATTACTTTATAAGAACACACACCTTCACAAGAATCACATGAAACTGTTGACTAAAAGTCTTCACATGGACAAAGAACTGTATTATTTAAAAGACGAATTAGCTAATAGTTCTCAAACTCTAAATATTTTACAGACCCAAAAGGCCAAGTTGAATGAGGATTTGAATAAGTCTGAACTTAAAAAAATTGAGGCTTTGAAGTTAATAAATGGTCTCAACAAGGAATTGGTTGAGAAATCTACTAAGATTGAAAATTTGGAAAAAGAGCTGAAAGATGTTAACTCAACTGTTCAGAAGTGGTTTAGTGGAATTCTTAAGCTTAATCATATGTTGAGTGTAGGAAAGTCCGCAGGAAATACAAAGGGACTAGGTTTTGTTGGAGTATTGCAAAATTCGAATGTTGCTGCAAAAACCACCTTTGTAAAAGCCTCTCAAGTAGCATCGAGCTCTTCAAAAGGAAATTCAAATTGGAATCCTAGGGTTCAATCCTATGTCAAACGACCTGTTGAAAAAAAAGCCTTTCCTTACCCCTAGATATCCTAGGAAGTCAACTGATGGAGTCCGGAGGTTTGTTCCTATTTGTCATCACTGTGGTGTTTGTAGTTATATTCGACTAAGGTGTTCGAAGTTGAGAGGGAAGACTCTGCAATCGGTGAAGGAGCAAAGAGTTCAACATGGAGATCATGTTCAAGATCAAATTCGAATGCTGAATGAAGAAATGAAAAATTTGTCAAGATTGGCAAAAGGAGTTTCGAAGATGAAGAAGGCTTGGGTGAGAAAAAGTGAGCTACACTGTCTTGTAGTTCATACTGCACTTAGAGCACGCAAGTCTACTTCTTGGTATTTAGATAGTGGATGTTCGAGGCATATGACTGGAGATAAGTCATTGTTTGGATTTCTCGAGGAATGTCATGGGGGGATCGTCACTTTTGGTGATGGAAAGAAGTCGAAGGTTCTAGGCAAATTTACCATTGTAGTTTCTGGTCTACCTAAACTAGAAGATGTGCTTTATGTAGAGGGTCTCAAAGCAAATTTGTTGAGCATAAGTCAAATATGCGATAACAATCATAAGGTTACTTTTTCACCTGATAAGTGTTCGATCATTGACTCTTTTGGGAATTGTGTAATGGAAGGTATGCGTTCAACTTATAATTACTATTGCAGTGTTCCTAATTATGAATTGTTATGCAATAGAGTTAAACTTGATGAAGTTGAAATCTGGCATTAGCGGATGGGACATGTTAATTTTTGTGAATTAACAAAAATTACTAAGAGTGAAATTGTTAAGGGAGTCTCTAAGCTTGGTTATGCAAAAAGAGTTGTGTGTGGATCATGTCAGAAGGGTAAACAAGTTAGATGTCAGCACAAAAAGACAAATGTCATTGGTATTTCTAGACCTTTAGAGTTGTTGCATATTGATTTAATGGGTCCCACTAGGACCATGAGCAAAGGAGGAAAGAAGTATATTTTTGTCATGGTGGATGATTATTCGAGATTTGCATGGGTTGGATTTCTAAGTAAAAAGTATGAAGCTCCTGAAAGTTTTAAGAGAATTTGTTTAAAAATTCAGACTGAGAAGAATTGTTCCATTTATAGAGTAAGGAGAGATCATGGAAGAGAGTTTGAAAATTAAAAAATTAAAGTATTTTGTGAAGAATAAAACATGAATTTTCAGCACCTAAAACTCCTTAACAAAATGGAGTAGTTGAGAGGAAGAATAGGGTTATTCAGGAAATTACCAATGTTATGTTACAGGGTAGGAATGTTTCTAGGTATTTTTGGGCTGAGGCGGTGAACACAACGCGTTACACCTCGAATAGAGTTTATCTTAGGCCTGACACCTTAAAAACTCCTTATGAACTGTAGAATGACAAGAAACCCAATGTAAAGTATTTCAAAGTTTTTGGAGCAAAATGTTATATTCGTAGAGAACGTGAATCTATTGGAAAGTTCGAGTCTAAGAGTGATGAAGGAATATTTTTGGGTTATTCATTGACTAGTCGAGCATATAGGGTTTTTTACCTTAGAACTCAAACGATGATGGAATATGCCAATGTAGTGGTTGATGACTCATGTATTGATGAGTCCCCAATGTCTGCTAAGGAGGAAGATGGTGAGCCATTATTTATATTGGATAATGATTCTTCTGAGGTTGAAAAAGAGGACAATGTGGTTAGTGATAATACTTCAAGTCCTACAGAATCACATGATTCAATTGGTGATGTTCAGCCTACACCGTATAAGGAACCATTTGCAAGGGTAAAGTTGTACCATCCTTTGGATAATGTTATAGGATCTGTTGATCAGATGATGGTGACACGGAGAAAGGCTAGGAATGAGGTTTCGTATGCATGTTATACATCTTCTTTGGAACCTAAAAATGTCGAAGAAGCTCTTCAAGATAACGAGTGTATAAATGTTATGCAAGAAGAACTTCAGCAGTTTGTTAAGAATGATGTATGGTATTTTGTGCCTAGATCGAAGGAGATAAATGTGATTGGTACCAAGTGGATATTCAAGAATAAAAATGATGAACATGGTACAGTAGTTAGGAATAAGGCTAGGCTTGTTGCTCAAGGTTATACTCGGTTAGTGGGTATAGACTTTGATGAGACGTTTGCTCCAGTAGCAAGACTTGAATCTATTCGAATTTTGTTTGTTATTACGTGTCATCTTGGATTCAAGTTGTATTAAATGGATGTGAAGAGTGCATTTTTGAATGGTGCTCTTCATGAGGAAGTATATGTGGAGCAACCCAAAGGATTTGAAGATCCTTATTATCTAGATCATGTTTACAGGTTGAAAAAGGCTTTGTACGGGCTAAAACAAGCTCCTAGAGCTTGGCATGAAAGGTTGACTGATTACCTGTTGGGGACAGGTTTTAATTGAGGGGGAGTGGACAAAACACTGTTTATTCAGAAAATTAAGAGTTATACAGTTATTGCTCATATTTATGTTGATGACATTGTGTTTGGATCCACTTCTGATAAGTTTGCTCATTATTTTGGAGATCAAATGAAACATGAATTTGAGATGAGCATGATTGGTGAATTGAACTTCTTTCTAGGGCTTCAAGTTAGGGAATTAAATGATGGGATTTTTGTTTCTCAAACTCGTTCTGCCTTGGAATTGGTGAAGAAGTTTGGTTTGGAAAAGGGTAAGGATGCTCGTACTCCTATGAGTACAAGTGTTAAGCTTAGCTTGGATACTAAAGGCAAAGATGTCGATCCCATACTTTATAGGAGTATGATTGGGAGTTTGTTGTATTTGACTGCTAATCGACCTGACATAGCTTTTAATATTTGTTTGTGTGCACGTTACTAGGCAAGTCCTAAGGAGTCTTATATTTCTGTTGTGAAAAGGATTATCAAGTAGGTTAAAGGGACAGTGAATTACGGACTGTGGTATCCATCGGGTACTAATACTGATATCGCATCCTTTTCTGATGTTGATTGGGCCGGTAATGTGGATGATAGAAAAAGTACTAGTGGAGGGTGTTTTTATGTTGAAAATTGCTTAGTTGTTTAGCATAGCAAAAAGCAAAATTATGTTTCTCTTTCCACTGCTGAGGCTGAATATATAGCAGTTGGTAGTTGTTGCACTCAGGTTTTGTAAATGCGTTAAATGTTGCAGGATTATGGTTTTCCTCAAGGCACGATAACTGTGTTTTGTGATAACATGAGTGCGATAAATATTTCTAAAAATCATGTTCAACATTTTAGGACAAAAGCATATAGATATTCGACATCATTTCATTCACGATCTTATTAAAGATAGGATAGTGTCTCTAGAGTTCATATCCACAGATTCTCAGTTAGCAGATATCTTTACAAAACAATTAGATTTTCAAAAACATGTTAGTCTTAGGAAATCTACTGGTATGCTTTCTTTAGAATAGATATCTTCTTATCTATCAATCTAGGAACACATTGCATTATTTTCCTAGAATTGATAGGTAATCATGTATTTGTATTATATTTGTTCATGTATGCATTTTATTTTAGAAAATCATAAAATAAAATTTTTGAGACTGTTGAGCTTGGCCAGAGTACAAAAGGTGTCATATTTTACTATATTTTCACATTAATTTGTCTCATTATGCATATGTGAAGTATATGTATCAGACTAACCTAAGATTTTTGGATGATCACTTGACATGAATATTTTATGTTACAAAACTTTAAGTTTAGGTGCTAGTTGCTTCGGTGATGATTATAATACTTGTTGAATCTGTTAATTTTTTTATGTAACCCGAAGTGGTATGAAGGTTCATGAGCTATGCTAGATTGGTCTATGCATGAAATATTTTTTGCTTATGTATGAATGTTGTGGTGATGTTGAAAAAAATGAGATGTTTAAAATATTACAAATTCAAAAAGTAGTTCTTCAATCTAAGTAATCGGGCCTCTTGCCTCAGTAAGCATTGAGTGTTAGCATAAAAAGGGGAGAATACTAATGAGCATAAATCCCATGGAAGAAGCTCGGGCCCAGTTGTTCGGGACTAAAAATCCTGGCTAGAAAGTCCGGAGCTTAAAAAGACAAAAAGGGATATGGTGAAAAAGTTGAAAAGATGAGAATGAGGAAATTGTGTGGCAAAGAGAAAGTATCTTTTATTTTTTGCCTTCTAGTTTGGATCTTAGATTGAATTATCATCACGGTTAGTGGGGAGATTATCAGCTTTAGTATGTATTGTTTTCATCTTACCTTAGTGCTTGGACATGAGAATTTTCATATATATATATTTATAAAACTTGACTTGTGCATTCTTTAGTTTACAAGGTATGTGTGCTGATTTTCTTCTATACCATGTGTATAATGGTCGAGTTAAGTATGAGAATATGATGTGTTAAGGATTGACTTTGTGTCTCTACTGCCTTGCTCACAGATTTCTAAAAACAAAAATATTTTATTTTATTTTTATTCATGCATTAGTAGTAGAATCATGCATAATAGAGATTTCTGTTACCCTGAGAATTTGAATATGATCTGATAAGAGTTCTATATCTTGATGTTTTTCATTGAGTATTTCCTTACATCTCTCTACATTGTTACAATAGCATATACTCTCTTTGTTTGACATTTCAGTGACAAAAAAAGGGGAGAAATATTAAGTGAGGGGGAGAGATTGTAGAGATTGTTTGGTTAAGATTGTTTGATTGATTTAGAGGGTGAAATATTTAGCAAGGGGGAGTTTATTCTTAGGGGGGAAATGATGATCATTATGTGTGCATTGTTGTTATGATTTTCTGATGATCAGTATGTTGATTTATATATGTTTTCCACACCTGCGTTTAATGGTTTGTTTAGTGTTGTGGTTACAGGATTGGTAGACCGTCATGAAAGTAAGGTGACAATTTATATCTATGTTTGTCGGTGTGTGTTCATAGGTATAGATGTTATGATATTATTTGTGAGGCCATATTGTAAAACATGGTTTTGTCTCAGAAATGCCATGGGGGAGATTTTAAGAACATTTATAGTATTTTTTGTGTTTGGCATGTTCTAGACAATAATCATGTTGATTGAATTTTGATGTCGAGATTTTTTTTTTTTGAAATCGAGTTGTTAGTATGTTAGTTTCTATCTTGAGAAAGAAGTCAAGGAGTGTGTCAAAGCAAAGAAAGCTACCGAATGGCAAAATCATCATTTCCAGACATCGTCACTTCACCGAATGGAAAAAATGTCATTTACAGACATTATGACTTCAACCAAAAGCATCAAGAGTTCGAGATGACCAGTTTAGCTCAAATATGAAAAAATTGCAAAAGATGCAACATACTTACATTGGCAGAGGCTGAAACATGACAAATTGGCTCTGACCTATGTTGGGGTTTTAGAGCTGGGAGGGGACCTTACGCCCTAAACCTACGCCTAAGCGTAGGTCCCAATGTTTGGTCATGTGATCACTTGTTATGCAGGATTTGTTTCGGGGTGCTTTCGGATTTTTCCAGTTTGGTCCCTACTTCGAGTTTTTAAGTGATCCACGACTTCAGACCTCTATATATTGGCATATACACATATTTACATCATATTTTAGAGGATTTATCAAAGTATTGTGAAATTACATAAGAGGGCAAAGTTAGGATTTTCTATGACTTGGTCTATAAATACCAATTTTCTACAAGATAAAAGACTACGGTTTTTTATGACAATTTTTTGAAGAGAGTTTTTGGTGAGAGCTCTGCAATATTCTATCGTTCATATTCTTCTACAGAGTGATACCCAGAGATAGGTGATTATTGAGTGATCATACATATTGGTGTTCTTTCTTGTGTTGACTTTCTCTAATCGTGTTTCTACACCGAAGTTCTCTATGCACGATTGGATGAGTGATTGCTGAAAAATCATCACACCGTCCATTGCAACGAGGTTGCTTTGATCCATCCGAGTACGGAGCGATTCAAGGGTTTCAGACCGCGACTAGAGAAAGACAAATAGGCTTGATTTGTGAGTGTCTCATAGTATATGGCGGAGCAAGCATGCTTCGTGTAGTACGAGTGATTCAAGGGTTTCAGACCGCGAGTAGAGGAAGGCATATCAGGAGTGATTGTAAGTCTAAAACTCTCATAGAATCTGTACTTGTTGATTCATAGTGCATCGGTACCTGAGTGTCAAGGAACCAACAATTCCCACTTCTGATTCTCCTGAAACTTCAACCACATCATCCATTTCATGCACTCCTGTTGGTCTTCATGACTCTGAGGTTAAAGGGAAGAACATAAAGAAAAATAAAAAGAAATGGGGCAAAGGCCCTATTCCTCTAATCCCGAGGTACAATGATTACTCTCTTAATCCCTTTGTCAATGATTATTGGCACTTGGAACAGTAGAGGTCTAAATTCCTTTAACAAACAAAATGCCGTCAAAAAGCTCATTTTTTTAGCACAATCTCCAATTAGTGGCTCTATTGGAAACTAAAGTTCAAGAAGAAAATGTTGGTGATGTCCTCAAGGCCATTGCTCCCACTTGGCATCATCTTCACAACTACCCCCATTCTGTCTTAGTAAGGATTCTGATCCTCTACAACTCCTTACGTATTCAAGTTAAAAAAATGCTCTGAATCTTTTTAAGTGATTCATACTAAGCTAATTAACACTCTTTCTAATGACACATGTTTTGCTTCGATTATTTATCTATGCCTACAACATTACTACTCAGAAAATCTCTATGGAATGATCTAGTCCATTACTCATCCTCTATGCACTCTTATCCATGGAATAGTATGGGAGATTTTAACCCCACCACTCACCCTAATGAAACTTTTGGTTGCTTTAGGGCCTAGAATAGTGGCATCTTTGACTTCTAGGAGTGTATCAACAAAGTCCAGCTCACTAATCTAAGATACTCAGGTATCTTCTACACTTGGAACAACAAAGCTAAAAGTATCTCCAACATTTCCAGAAAGCTTGATAGATCTCTTATCAATGACACTTGGACTACTTTATTTCCTCTCTCAGACTGCACTTTTCTTCCTCAGGGAGTATCTGATCACTCCCCAATGATTGTTAAAGTTGGTAATCATTCTCCTAAAAAACTTATTCCTTTTAAGTTTTTCAATTTTCTTGCTAACCACAAAGATTTTCTCATTAGTGAGGTTTGGAGCCAGCACATTGAAGTTAATACCATGTTCCAGATCACAAGGAAGCTCAAACTTCTTAAAACTAAACTCAAGCTTCTCAATACCAAAGAGTTTAGTAAAATCGTTTGCAAGGTTAAAAAGGCTAAAGATGCCCTTGATGTCTGCCAACACAAGTTGGATCAGAACCCCATGGATGATGCCACTAGAGAGAGGGGAAAGGTCTTTTAATTCATTACTTGGATCTTCTTAAGGCTGAGGAGATTTTATTCATGCAGAAATCAAGGGTAAATTGGTTGAAAGATGGAGATAAGAATACTAAATTCTTCCTCAAAACCTTCAATATCAGGTGTAATAGAAAAAATATCAACTGTCTTCAACTTTTGGATGACAGCTCTACCTATTCCCTTCCTATTATCAAGCAAAAAGCCATTTCTCACTTCCAAAAGCTTCTGGGCTCAGTCACTCCCAACTATCCTGGTCTTGATTATCTTGAATCTATCTATACCAAAACCATACCTCATGATCTCTTCATCCACATTACTGATATTCCATCCTTTGAAGCCATTCAAGCTTATTTTTTCAGACTTGAGAACTCCAAGGCACTTGGGCTTGATGGCTACAATGCCTTCTTCTTCAAGAAAACATGGCCAATTTTAGGTCATGATCTTGTGAAAGCCATTCAAGAATTCTTCCACAATGGAAAACTTTTAAAAGCTATCAACACCACTACTTTAACTCTTGTTCCTAAAACACCCAATCCTTCTTCAATTAATGATTTCAGACCTATCTCATGTTACAACACCATATACAAAGTGATCTCCAAGCTTCTTTCCAAAAAGCTCCAACCTCTCCTACCTCACATTACAGGGAAATCTCAATATGCCTTCATCAAAGACAGAAGAATTGGTGATGGTTTTATGCTAGCTCAAAAGCTCCTCAAAGGGTACCATCTTCCCTCTCAAATTCCAAAATGCACATTGAAAACTAACCTTCACAAGGTCTTTGACTCTGTTAAATGGGATTTCTTGTTGGACATTCTTCACTCCTTAAACTTTCCTGATGTCTTTGTAAGATGGATCAAAGCATGTATCTGCAACCCTTCATTTTCTATTGCTCTCAATGGTGAGCTAGTTGGTTTCTTCCATGGGGCTAAAGGACTCAGACAATGTGACCCCTTCTCCCCTCTTCTCTTTATAATCACAATGTATTTTCTTGATTCTTCTTTTCAGAAAACCATTGATGGCAATCCTAACTTTCTCTTCCACTAGAGGTGTTAAAAAAATAACATCACCCATATTTGGTTTGCTGATGACTTGATGGTGTTCTTTCATGGTGACCTTCAATCCCTTAAAATTTTGCTTGAAGGATTTCATATGTTTTCTATTCTTTCTGGCCTCATCACTAATAATGATAAAAGCCTCTTACTCCTTGCAAATGTTCTTCCTAATCAATAACTCTTAATGCAAAATGAGTGTGGGTTTGAGATGGGCTCATTTCCCTTCAAATACTTAGGGCTTCCTATTTCTTCATCAAAGCTGAAATCAAATGACTACAAAGCCTTGGTGGACAAAATCACAAACGGAATATCTAGTTGGAATTTTGATTTCCTTTCTTATGCTGGAAGGCTCCAACTTATTAAAACCATTCTTGTTAGCATCCAATCCTATTGGAACTAACACCTCACCCTTCCCCTCCATGTCCTAAAATCTTTCAATGTTGTGCTTAAGAACTTCCTATGGTCTGGGAAAGATATGATTTCTTCAAGAGCCAAGGTTTGCTGGTCCAATGTGTGCAAACCCAAACAAATGGGAGGACTTGGTCTTCCAAGCTTGGTTGATCTTAATAGGGTTTCATCCCTTAAGCACATTTACACTTCTTTTATGATAAGAGCTACTCATTATGGTATGATTGGATTCACACTCACATCATTAAAGGAAAATGCTTCTGGTCTTTCAAGCCCTCTACTCATAGTTCTTGGAACCTCATAAGAATTCTCAAGTTTAGAAATCTTGCAAATCCTTCATCAGGCACAATGTGGTTAATGGGGAAAACATCTTTTTATTGCATAACCTTTGGTTGCCTAATGGTATTTTGTCCCCCCACCTTGATAATCATTTCAACCCATGCTCAAGGTGAAACAAGCTCTCTAAGGTGAGCAAAATTATTAGGAATGACATTTGGAGGATTCCTCCTTCCCTTGTTAACTTACTCCCTAGTGGACAGTTTGATTCCCTTCTTCCTATCGATCATGGAAACAAGGATTGGGTATCTTGGAGTTTATCTCCAAATTGCCTTTTCAACTTCAAACACACCTACTTTCTTGCTGGAACCACTCCATTTGGTTTCCCATGCACATCCCCAACCATGCTTTCATAGCTTGGCTTGCCGTTAACTCTAGACTATCCACTAAGGATAAACCTGATATACCCATTGACATCTTTCTCCTTCATCAGGCACATATATTTTTCCAATGCCCTTTCTCCAACAGAATTTGGCAATGGTGCCAAGATAAGTGTGGAGTGTACTTAGGGAATAACTCTATTTTCTCCATCAATGAATGAGCCTCCTTCTTTTGGATTCCTGGTTCAAACCCTATGGCTGCAGATGTCTTCAGACTATGTTTCTCAGTTGATATTTACTTCATCTGGAAGGAGAGGAACCTTCAAATTTTTGTTGCAAAGTACAACTCTTCAAGAAGCATTAAAATTGTTATTGAAGACTGCATCAGATGTAGGCTTCTATCCATCACTATTAAGGATTACAAATCCTTCAGCGATATTGCAGTTGACTGGAGGCTTCCCAGTTCCATCTTTGAAGGCCCTTCATAGTGCTAGTTTTGGCTGAGGCTTGAATGCCTCTTGTATGTTCTATTGGCTATTTTTATAGCTTTGTATTCTCTTCTTGCTTGGCTCTTTTTGCCTTGCTTTGTTTCTTTGTTCTTTCTTAATAAAATTTAATTACCGAAAAAAAAATCATCAATATGGGCAAATCCATCAATTTCCACGTATTTATTTTGTAAATCAATTAAAGATTATGAATTCTCATCACTCATGTGTACAACTTATCAGAATTAAATCCATCCAAACAAAAATGCTCTCTATGCGTGATGTGTGTAGTATATATGTGTACTTCGCCTAACGGGATGTTCTTATTATTTAATATTTAGGGGACTTGTATAGAGCAACATTTCACATAAATTGATTAAGATTTGTTAGGAATTAGAAAACGTTATATCACTTGTTAGGGTTTCCACACCCTCTGTTTGAAACCACACACAATTGAAACAAAATCACACACACACCACAAACACAAAGACATAGATCAATCGAGAAGGTTACAATAATGAATAACTCACACAATATTGTTTCACTCACACGTGTATTGCTCACCCGGTATTTCACTCACACCAAGAAAAACAGTAGCCTCTTTTTTTCTCTCTTCTCTGATAGCACACAATACAATAGGCCAGATATGTATTTATAGGAGAGGTAAGGTGGTGAACAAGCCAAAACCAATTCTAATAAGGAGTCTTTAAGATGGTAATATCATATTCAAATAAGAATAATTTAATGCCCAAATTCTATTTTCTTGCAAGAAAATGAGTCATAAGCATAACATGATTCAGACTATGTCTGTCGTTTTGTCTCCAAAGGACTATTTAAGCCTAATAAAGAAAATTGAAAATTAATAGTTTTGAGATATCATATTTCAAGTCTTTTCTAATTGAACCAAATCTTAAGAATTAAACAGCCAGCTGCCGCGGACTCCAATGAGCTGAAATACCCGTGGTTTTAATGTTATAGCACTAGATGAGTTTACGTGGAATATTATGCACAACTCTTGGTGAGAAGAGATAAGAGTAGCATTTATAAATTATAATGTGGTTTTGGCTTGCTAAAAATAGGCACATTTCCGGTAACTATAAACCACACAAAAACTAACTAACTTAACTAGCTTCCATCACTCTTCCTCCTTCTATTCCGAAATTCAAATTAACCAAGAAAAATTTCAAACTCACGAACAAATTTTCTCTAGTTTTTTTTGCAAATTTTTCCCATCTCGAGAGTTTTTAATTTCTTTCTACAACATTTCAAGGCGAGGATTATGTAAAAAATACTAATTGTGAAGCCTTCAATAGCGATTGCGACATATGGCGATAGTGGTGGTGTTGGTGGTGGTGTAACTTCTGAATATTTTGAAGCTGATCGTGGTGGTGGTGGTGCAAAAGGTGGCAGAGAAAAATGTCCGGTAACATAACGAATACGACTGCAAACAAAACAGATAACACCATTGTTTGCTATGCACCTACTATGATAACAACAAATGGGATATGGCAGGGTGACAATCCCTTAGATTATTCTCTCCCGCTCTTCATCCTCCAATTAACTTTGGTTGTGGTTACCACTCATGTTCTTGTTTTCATCTTGAAACCCTTTCGTCAGCCTCGTGTTATATCGGAGATCATTGTGAGTATATAGCATTATTTCAAACATTTTCGTTTGATTTTTTAGGTTTCTATTTAATATCATGACAAAATGTGTTCTCGAAGCATGTTAATCTATAATACAAATGAGAAGAAGACAAATGCACGAATGATAACAATTGTCTCAAACAAAATAAGATTAATTCCATATATTAAAGAAAGAATATATATATATATATATATTTAATTAGCAACTAAATCATGAACAAATGAAAACTAGTTAAATGACACTAATTAATCCTTGTTCTTCAATATACTTTATTAGAAAAATTACACAAATAGAAGAAATAGTCAAATTTCATCTTCATGTAATAACATACTTATTTATAATTAAATAACAATAAAGTATCCCTACTTTAGGTAAAATGTGACTTTTCTAAAAATTCTATCTCCCATTTTTGTAATATACAATGATTCTGTAGTGTTAAAACGGAAAGTATCATATTATGAGTTCAAGTGATTCTAGAAATATAATTTGCATGAAAACCTAATATATTGCATATGAGAAGTTGATGCAAAATAGGAGATGAACAACACATGAAGCTAAAATTACAAAATAAATTAAATAAACAAATGAATAAAGTTCCGAGAGAGAACCATAGTGCACACCAGTGTGACTATAATCAACATCCATTTACACATTATTAAAGACATCAGTTCAGATGATATGATCTTCTTTCTAAATTAGGGTTAATCTTAACCTTATCGAAATGAATGAAGTGAAAAAAAAAAAAAATCCAATCCCTAATTCAGTTTAATGATTGATTTTCTAAAATAGTTTTGTCCATGCAATGCTACCCATTATTTTATTTTATTTTACTCTTCTTCTTTTAATATTTCTTTGTTAGTCACTTTGATGTGAATATATATGTTCACAGGGAGGAGTAATATTAGGCCCCTCAGTATTAGGTCAAAGCAAACGGTTTGCCAACACAGTATTCCCTCTAAGAAGCGTCATGGTCCTCGAGACCATGGCCAACGTGGGCCTCCTCTACTTCCTCTTCCTCGTCGGCGTCGAGATGGACCTCTCCGTCATCCGCCGCACCGGCAAGAAGGCCATGTCCATCGCCGTCGCCGGCATGATCCTCCCCTTCATCATCGGCGTCTCCTTCTCCTTCATCCTCCACGAAAAGACCCAGGTCATGAAACAAGGCACCTTCATCCTCTTCCTCGGCGTCGCCCTCTCCGTCACCGCCTTCCCCGTCCTCGCGCGCATCCTCGCCGAGCTCAAGCTCCTCAACACCGAGATCGGCCGCATTGCCATGTCCTCCGCCCTCGTCAACGACATGTGTGCGTGGATTCTACTCGCATTCGCCATCGCCTTAGCGGAGAATCAGTTCACTTCATTGGCCTCCCTCTGGGTGATTCTTTCTAGCGGCGCTTTCGTTGTGTTTTGTATATTTGTAGTGAGGCCGGTGATCTCGTGGATGATAAGGCGGACACCGGAGGGGGAGACGGTGAGCGAGTTCTATATATGTTTGATTCTGACGGGTGTGATGATTGCGGGCTTTGTTACGGATGCGATTGGGACGCATTCTGTGTTTGGGGCATTTGTGTTTGGGTTGATAATACCAAATGGACCACTGGGTGTGACTCTTATAGAGAAGCTTGAGGACTTTGTGTCTGGCTTGTTGTTGCCTTTGTTCTTTGCAATGAGTGGGCTTAAGACTGATATTACTACAATTGAGGGGGCTGGGACTTGGGCGATTCTAGGGGTTGTTATCGTGCTTGCTTGTGCTGGTAAAGTTGCTGGGACTCTTCTTGTTGCTCTCTACTACCAAATGCCATTTCATGAAGGGGTTACACTTGGTTTGCTTATGAATACTAAAGGGCTTGTTGAGATGATTGTGCTCAATGTGGGGAAGGACCAAAAGGTAATCTCTCTCTCTCTCTCTCATCTATGAAGTACTTTGACTTGTCTATTCTCTATGACGTAATTTGACGCCAAATTCCCCGTTGATCGGTGACTTTACAACATTAGGTTTTGTCTGGCATGTGCTTTATTTTTGGTGTTTTTAATTTTGGCTAAAAATAGGCGTTGAAGCATATTTAGTGTGGTTTGTTTTATTTTGCACATGTTACTTTTGAGGAAAAACTATAAACATCACTTTGATGTTTTTTTGTGCTTCAACATTGTGGCTAAAATATTTTGGGTCATACGGAGTTTAAATTTCTTCTTTCTGGTCCGAGTCGGGTGGACATGCACCGATTTCTCAACTAGTTTTACTTATAACAAATTCAAATTTACCCTATCAAACATGATTAGAATATTAAACTCATGGTACACCAAATTTGTCTGATTTGTTTCGATTAAAAATAAAAGGGGCCCTAATCTTCCACTTCCATTAAATAGTCCCATACGAATTGTGATTATTGTAGATCCTATACTATATGGTCTTGAACAATCATAATTTTGTGTCGAGTTCTAATTGTGTATGTCCATATAATCCAAGACCATGATATATATATGAATTAATCCTAATATGTGATTAATACTAATACATCATAGCTCAAACATTCAAATAATTCGCTTATGAATACAGGTCTTAGATGATCAATCATTTGCTATCATGGTGATTGTGGCTGTGGTCATGACCGGAATCATCACCCCCATAGTAACCACAATCTACCGACCAGCCCGGAAATTCGTCCCATACAAGCGCAGAACAATCCAAAGATCCAAACCGGACAGCGAGTTCCGAGTCCTAGTCTGCGTCCACACCCCTCGCAACGTCCCCACCATCATCAACCTCCTCGAAGCCTCCCACCCCACCAAGAAATCCCCCATCTGCGTCTACGTCCTCCACCTCGTCGAGCTCACCGGCCGAGCATCCGCCATGCTCATCGTCCACAACACCCGCAAGTCCGGCCGCCCCGCCCTCAACCGCACCCAAGCCCAGTCCGACCACATCATCAACGCCTTTGAAAACTTCGAGCAGCACGTCGGCTGCGTCTCCATCCAGCCCCTCACCGCCATCTCCCCCTACTCCACCATGCACGAGGACATCTGCAGCGTCGCTGAGGATAAGCGCGTGGCGCTGATCATCATCCCATTTCACAAACAGCAAACGGTTGACGGCGGAATGGAGGCGACCAACCCCGCGTTTCGCACCGTCAACCAGAACGTGCTCGCCAACAGCCCGTGCTCCGTCGGAATACTAGTCGACAGAGGACTAAACGGCTCCACACGCCTCGCCGCCAACCAGGTGTCGCACCACGTGGCGGTGCTGTTCTTCGGCGGACCGGACTGCCGGGAAGCGTTGTCGTATGCATGCCGTATGTGTGAGCATCCGGGAATCCATCTGACTGTAATGAGGTTTATTGCCGGAGACGAGGCGTTGGAACCCTCCATGCAGAGCAGTAATCATGACCCTAATGACCCTAGCGTTTTAACAGTGATGACAGACAGTGATAGAGATAAGCAAATAGATGAGGATTTTATAAACGAGTTTAGAGCTAGGGTTGCGAGTGATGAGTCTATTGTGTTTGTTGAAAAGGTGGTGAACAATGGGGAGGAGACAGTGGCGGCAATTAGGTCTATTGATAATATTCATGATTTGTTCATTGTGGGGAGAGGGCAGGGGATTATATCACCGTTGACGGCGGGGCTGACGGACTGGAGTGAGTGTCCGGAGCTGGGGGCGATCGGGGACTTGTTGGCGTCGTCGGATTTTGCGGCTACATTTTCGGTGTTGGTGGTGCAGCAGTACATGGGGATGGGGCCACAGGACGGCCTTGGGACGCCGGACACGCCAAGTGAGAATAATGAGCCGTTTGGGAACTTTAGAGAGCTGCGGTCACCGGCACCGAGGGGGCAGGAGATGTTCCATTCACATGCTTGAAGTTCAGGAGATGTTTTTTTTTTTTTTTTTTAGGTAAATAAGTTCAGGATTTGAGGGTTCTTGCAAGTAAATTCATGGTTTGACTAGCTAGAGAGTAATGTAATGTAATATATGCTACCATGGATAAGTTGTACAATTACTTGTAGCCAGTAGGCTTAGTGGCACTTGGAATACATGCAGATGCAAGATAATGCATGCACCATTGCTCCACTTTTTAGTTTACCTTTCTTATAGTTTAGTTGACCCTTTTATAGTACTCATTACTTTTTTGACATATGTTCAATTATATATATATATATATATATATATATATTCATAAATTATAAAGGAACAAATGAAGTTTTTTTTTTTTTTCCTCAAATGAAGACAATTTTAATGGAAGTAATTCAAATACACTCTTTCTCCACAACCTCCACCAAAATAGGAGGAAAGAAAGAAATCCATTTAAGCTTTAACAATCATTGCATACTTAGCTAAACAACGTGCAACAGGATTGACCTCCCGCGGAATAAATTTGACTGAGAATTGAGGTAACAATCTCAACAAAGATTGCACATCCTCTATTAGTTGTAGCATCAGAATTGGGCATATAATATACTTGATCTTCATTAACAAGGTTCATAACTATTTTAGCATCAGATTCAAAGAAACAAACTGAAATCATTGTTCTCTAACTTTAACATGACTTCTCTCAATGTAAAGGTCTCCCCTATATTGTAGGAGTAGAAAGGTATTTCGTAAAAAATATAGCAGCATAAATAACTCATCATCAATAGTCTCTCATTACTACTCCACCAACAACTTCATGGGAGCAGGAATTCACGGATAATTGAACATTAGCTTTTAACAATCCAAGAGCATGCTTCAACCATCGCATAATCAGAGCATGGATCAAAGAAAAATAATGAGATTTTGGAGAAAAAGAGTAGGCATTATAATATTCCCATAAGTGGCTTACCGAAAGATCAATAATCATATGGAATGGCTAAGAAACATTCCCAAACACATGGTCATTCTTATATTTTCAAAAAAATCAACACAATGTCGCACCATACCCACGAATATGTCGTTATCTTTCATTCTATCCCATGAATGTACTAGGTTCATTCACCATTCACCCCTTAAGCAACCCGTAATTGATGTCACATTTACCCTCAATGGACTACCTTTGCACACTTTGGAAGCTAAAGAACAATAGCAAAGAAGATGCTTCAAAGTTTCAAATTCTACACCACAAATCTTACAAATTCCATTATTGGATATATTTCTTTGAACCAACTATTCTAATGTTGCAACTCTACCATGCATACCTCTCTAGATAAAATGCTTAATTTTGGACATAACTTTTATTTTTCATATTTTAGGCCAAAATTCCTTTTACTATTGCATTATACTATTTTCTCTTTATTATTTTCCATTGCAAGGAGACATATTTTAATTTTCAATGCATGCCACATAATACGTTGATTTAACTGGAAAACCCCATATCTATCTATCTTCTTACTTAGTCTAGTTTAATTGAATTTGCAGGGAAAAAAAATTTAGCATCTTCTTGCAAAAAACAATCAGGGATATATAAGAATTGTATTCCATCTGGTTGGATGAAGACGCAAAAGGTGTGAAGCCCAAATAATAGAAGAATGGAATTGAGAACTTCAGGGTTTGAAAGAAAGGGACACAGCAATCCAATTATCCTTTCATATATATATATACAAGCACGGAGGCATATTATGGGCTTAGGGGGCAACTGCCCCCAATGAATTTTTTTTATTTTTAATGCTAATTTCAGTATTTTTAAGAGAATATAGGGGGGAAATGAGATTTGACCCCTATTAAATTTTGAAAAAATTAATCTTATTACCCCAAATGTCATAAATTGTCCTCCATTACCAATGTTTTTGGTTTCATCCCTATATATATATATTTATGCCATTACCCATCTTCCATATGAGCCCTTTTCAAGCACATTTCTATCTGTGCAAGAATATTATTCCATGCTCATGATTGATTATAAGAACTTTCACCATTCATAAAATCTGTGAATGGAAAATATTTTTCTTCTACTAACTCATTAAACAAGCTAAGTTTTTCCAACTTGCAATTGTCCTCCTAATTTCACCAACAAAGCTAAATTAAATAACATAAATTTTCTGAATCCCAGGTGTAAGTGCAGAAAAATTACACAGTGAAGAATCCATTTATTGATCACTTAGCCCTGTATTTATACATGTAGAGGTGGGCCTTGGCTTAGAATATATATCTATCTTGAGCCCTAAGTAATGGGATTTGATTTAATCCCATTCTATATTTATCTCAATCCCTTTTATTTAGGGATTGATGACTATATTATTTACTTGAAGCCCACCCCCTTTCCAAAATATTCTAACGGGCTAGACCTTCTTTCTAACTTGGGCAATTTGTCACGGACCACTTATTCTTATCTTTACACAGGCCCCTGAGGTTATGGCCTTTGACTGCAACATAAAAGCCCATGACCAAAATTACACATGTATACTTATATGTATATATAGGGAAAGTTGGCTCAGTGATGACGTGACTAGAATCATTAATTCTGAGTAGTTGAGACGTCATTCAAATTTGAAAAAGAACGGCTCACACTTCCTCATTTTTTGCACCTCGACATCAAGAAAGACAGCGCACGTCCTTCGGACTTCACGTACGACTCTTGGTTTGCCTCTTAGTCTCCATAAATTCACTATTGGTCACTTTATTTTTGCATCTTCAAATTGTAGCTCTCTCTCTAAGCATTTCTCCTCTCTTCACTGGTTCTTGCAACTTCAAGCCGGGAAATTCACAGATTCTCATCGGAGTAGTAATCAGCTTTTCGCCGGAGTTCCTATCGGTGCCTATTTTCTGATCTGCATAAGCTTGATAACACTAAATTTCAATTTTATCTCATCTTTATCCCTATCTATCTCTTCTACCTTTCTGAGACCATGTTAGGGAGTGATGATACTAGGTCTATAGATGAAGTCGTTCTGTCTTCCGGAACTGATCTTGACACCCTTAACAGTAGTAGTCCTTCATCTATCCATATAGAGACTTCTAGACCTGGAAATGCCCTGGTTAATCCCGATCTCCCAAAATCATCATCAAACCCAGAAGTGTTTGATAAATGGAGTTTATCTGATGATAATGACCTTGCGATCCCCTCTGTCCCCAAACCTTTCATTGTTGCCCTTCTTAAGGGAAAATTTAGGCATGAAGTGGACGTCAAACGTCTTCGGGATAAAGCTAATGTGCCCAGTGATGTGTTCCTGGTCCCTTACCCACCATATTTAGATTTTTCCAAAAGTGAGGGAGTTGAACCAGGTAGCATCCTTCTATCAACGACTCATTTTAAAGTACTAAGATTCCCTCTTCATCCCTTCTTCCATTACATTCTTTTTATGTTAGGATTGCACCCTCTTCAACTTAACTCGAACAACTTTAGGATTCTGGCCATGTTCCTCCTATATAATAGAGACTTAGACCTTAACTTAGGTTTAGCTGACCTACTTTTCTACTACTTCTTCCAGAATGGTAGAGAATGCAAGGGTAGGTATAACATTTTCCCTTTTCAAGGTCGGGGTATATGTTTTGATAAAGAAAAATCCGATAAGGGTTGGATGGAGAGAATGGTAGTTGTTAGCGGCAACTGGCTATACCCATTCTCTTAAACATTCCCGATCCATAGTGTCACGCCCCGAATCCGAAAATCCGGATAATGACTTAAATTTAATTAAAATTCATAAAAATATAAAATGGTCAAACTGGTCAACCGACATTGTTTATAATTCACTAGCGCGGAAGCGAAATAGAAATAATAAAATCATATACAAATCCCGAAATCAAATCAAATTACAATACGAACACACTAGTCCAAAGTCAAACAAGTACAAATCATAATAAGCACGCAATCTCCATTATTACATAAAGATGTAATTATTATAGGTTCAAATTCCACAAATTTCCAATAGCTCACGCATCATCCACCAATGGTTCTTTTCCTGAAAAATGTTAAGGGGTGAGCACAAACGGCCCAGTAGAGAAAAATCATGAAGCGTAAGATTCCGCAAGTATGTAAATTAATGAATACGTATAGGGTCAAGTCTCTACCCTAGTCCAATGTCAAGATATAAATGCATAAGGAATCACAATATAAACTCATGTAGAACAATTTAAATAATACCATCAAAATAATTTAAAAGTTCTATAATCACGAAATTAAAACCAATACTCTCAATGTGAACTCAAATCCAACTATCACAACCGAAATAGCATCAAATTCAAAATCATCAAATGGGAAAATTATGTCGTGAAACAAACCCTAGGACATGAACTACCGGTTCATCTGCCTAGTCGTCTTGGGGCTACTAACCCTACGGTGACGTCAACCAATCGCGCGATAATTCGAGGACTTGCACCCCGGGAGCTCCTTCGTCCCCCCATTGCTCACACCACACGACCATTTCCCAAAATCAACAACCAATCCACCATTCACAATTCACAATTCATAAATGTCATTCACATGCGCACATAAGTAATAAATATATCCGCACTCCATGATCCACCTAATAAAATTCTATCGTGGCATGAATCAATGCATTTAAACACATTAATGCAATTTCACAACTCATGTCAAACATAGCACAATAAGATGATGAATCTATATATAAACATTAAAATGCATAAATGAAGATTCTTAAACTCACACGATACCCCAATAAATCCCTACCTCAACTTGATAAAATATCCAGTAAAATACCAACAATCAAAACAATATGTTTGTGTAGAGAATGAATAAACGGACGGTTCTCCCTTCACGCCTTCATTTGTACCCTGTTATGCCCGAAACCAATTAACACATATTGAATAATTTTTATATACATAACCATAATTATTTTTATAATAATATTTTCCAATAAACATTCTGATATATATAAATATCTACTCAAAAATATTCGGAATTAATAGACAAAATTTAGCTACTTAATTAAGAATCGAAAAGTTCGGTTTCGAATACTACCGTAAAACGGACAACAAGTAATCTATGATTTTTAGAAAACTCTACAGGTTTGATAAAAATATGAACTTTACAGGATACACTCCAAACCTCTAAGTAGATCTACTGTAAAATTTTCATAAGCTTTAATCAAAGGACAGTGGTCCAAAATAATTATAAAAGACAGCTTTCCTAACAGTTCCGAAAACTGAACACCCTTTACTCCAAGATTTTTACAAACCTATCCATGAATTATATGACTACCAAAATCTCCAGATTTACATATTATATACTCAAGATCAGGTGATAAAATTATAAGTACAAAATTAGAATTATAGATAGCTCAAATCGGTAACACAAGTTCCGGTTTTAAACTACAGTTAAAACTGAACAGTTACTACTCAACAATTTTTCTTACCAGTATAAATTAACTTACAATTCTTGATCTTCAGTACATATTTCCTAGACATATTCAAAATGTTATAATAAAAGTTTCAAGATTTATAAGAATACGAAACCATATGAAACAATTGGCTAAACCGAAACCGAAATCGGATCAGCAAGCAGTAAAATATCACTGGACAGCCTACTTCCGTGATTTTTAGAAAATTAAATATTTATCTACATGATCTGAAATTTTGAGAGATGATAATAGAAATATACAAAATCATACTGTAAAAGTTTCAAAAATTTATAAATAATTTAACATGGTCTATAAATTTCTCAAACCGAGTAAAAAAACAAACGGTCTGCAGCAACAACAATATCCGAATAACATGTTTTTCCTAGATTTTTAATTAACTCTCTACTTATCTATAAATTCTGAAATTTTCAGGAACATATAATCACATACCTATATATGATCTGTAAAATTTTCATAAACTAATTTTGATCCATACATATATTATAAATTAGAGATCTAAAGCCTTGATTTTCACTAAACATGTAAACTAGCAATCTAGAATTTTTGAAAAATCAAATCAAATTAAATAATATAGATCACATACCGTAATTGGTATTAAACCGAAGATCGGAACACGTAGAACAACTTCCTAGTTGAGCACAAAATTGAATCCCCACTCTAAGATGCCCAAAATGTAGAGAGAAGAAGATAGGAGAAAAATAGAGAATGATGGAAAAAATGGTTTTTGCTTGATTGTTGAGAATATGCAAAAGCTAACCTCAACACATCAATATAATGGCTGAAAATTTTCATCAATAATGTCATAAAGTGGTGTCAATATAATAGATGTATGATTGAACCTTTAAATGATGGAGGAATATGCTTTTGGAAAGTTGAAGATAAAAATAAAATTAAACATGTGGAATTCGGTCACACATTTACACATAATGAATATATTGCAAAAGTTACCCTCATCTTTATCAAACTCAAAAGTAACCCCCACATTTAATTAAAATATCGAAACTACCCGGTCAACGACAAAAATGAAAATTTTACAAAACATAGGAATGAACCCAAAAATTCAAATCATGAAATCCTTAATGCACGAAAACACATGCAATGCCACGTAATGCACAAGATAAAAATATATATATATATTAACCGAAGAAAAAGAAATTATTTAAATTAACCTGGTCATTACAATAGAGTCTTTGGCCCCATTCTGTTTCTCGTCTTTCATGCCCTCCACAAAGCCACGTGTTTTTGTGAGTTTTGTGATTTACACCAGGGAGAGTATGTATATAGATTCCTTGGCTATGAGGATAGTAAGATACCCCCAGTCCTTGTAAAAGAACGTCTTGCACTCCTGAAGGCCAAAATTTGGAGCCAAGTCAGATCCGCCAGTAAACTTTTGACTAAGGCCAATTTGAAGATGAGATCTAACTTGGGCGTTGCTATTTATATGTAGGATAGATCTACCCCTCAGGCCCTTGTCTGCCAGACGCATTCAGGTCCCTGAAGGATCTAACTCAGTCAATGCCATACCGATCTCTACAGCACCCCCGGCGCCTCTGGTTCGCCCCGTTCAAAATCCTTCAGATCTTCCACCTCTATCTGCCAGTGCTAAGAACTTGCGACCTTGATATGATACCGAAGATGGGACAGCCAACAAAATGTCCAGGGTTCAAATTGTTGATGCCTCAAGCAGTGCCCAACCATAAGATCAGGGTCTTCCTCGCTCCATCACTCCCTGGGAACCCAAGTTTGTCCTTCCCAATGGATCCCCGATTCATATAGATTAGATTACCTTTGGTAATGCCGACGCCCTTCGAGTTATGGCAAAAGAAGTATGAACCCCTGCTGATCAGGCTGCCTAGTCCAAGGTAACGAGGACCGAGCTTATTCAGAAAGGCTCAAGAATGGCCATAGAAGTAAGTTACTATCTTTGTTTATTTAGTAATTTCTTTATATCCTCATACCTTCTGGTTCTGACTTGGCATTTTCATTTGTCAACTCCTTTATGCCGTTTAATCTTACAACCATCTCTTGGAAGCTGATGTCAGAGAGATGAATAGGCTCCTGATAGCTAATCAACAAGCAACTGACCACTGGATCACTCTAGAAAAAAAGGCTGATAATCTTCGCTAAAGTGTAGCTGATCAGAAGGCTTTGCTTAAGACTGGAGAAGCTGAAAGGAGGGCCATGGCCGCTGAGCTAGCAGAAGCAAAGGTTACCGACCAAAATACTGTTGCTAAAAAGGAAGAGTCGAATAATCTTCTGGCTCTTGAGCGATTAAAAGTAGAGATGTGTCGTTTGGGTGGCCTGGATATGCACCAACAGTACATTGGCATCTGTGATGTTTGATCAGCCATGGCCTGACGAGATAGGCATGAGATAGAGCATATTCCTTTGGCTGAGTGAGAGTTTAAGACTACTGAGGAATTCGATGCCTTCATGAAGGTGTCCGTTCCTTATTAGGATCCAGCGGCTTCAGAAAATGAGAAGAGATTTGCCACCTTTCTGAAGGGAGAAGACCCGGTGCCCCTTGCTCCTGAGCAGCCTGTGACACCCCCAATTTCCATGCATAGGTTGGTCAGGCCCATACACAAAAACTAGGAGTATCTTCAATTGACAAAAATAAGCACAGATGATAAGACATAAAATAGAGATAGGATAATAAGAGTTGATGATAACACTTATACAGGAAAGATCCCACACCCAATACATACTCAGAATAACTTACGTTTTCAAATTTATATAACTTGGGAATCCCATAACATGGACCCCTAGACCACACAAACTTATATTAACTACAATAAGACTGAATTCCTACCCTGTAGTGGAAGGAAACTGCTGGATCGAGAAGACAGGAGAGACAAATCCTCAACCCTGCGGATGAAATTGCCGAGGACCTGAAATATCAACAAAGGTGGGTCAAACCCACAAGCAAGTATATCTCTACATGATCCCAAACAGAGTATTAAAAATCATCCCCTTTCTCAGTGACACCTATCCCAAAAATATTAATAAATATTAATATACCTTACTATATTTTATATTCACTAGAATACCACCATGAAGATATAATTAATTTCATAACTTCTATTTATATTTACTAGGATACCACCGTGAAGATATAAAACAAATACCATAAATTCATTCCATAAGTCCAATTCCCATCATCTCCATGTCAAACCATAACTACGTACTCGACAACTCAGTCATGCCGTGACAACTCATCCATGTCCCGCAGTACTAGTGAGATTGCATTTATTAGTCAGCCTCCTTGTGGTTCCTTTTAAATCTCCCGACCATAGTCATTTTAATTAAATCTTATGATTTTACGAAATTATTAATTCATTTATATTATTTATTCAAAAACGTATAACAATTTATAACGTCGAGCCTAGGGGGTCTACGGGGGGCAACATAAAATACAGTATATTTATACGGTCAAAACTATTCATTTATACGGTCGAATATACGTATTTTAGTATAATTCGTGGTGAATCATAATAACATATAAATCAGTTAACAAAGAAAATAGAGAAAAATAATTACATAACATAAGCAGTGTTTCTCTAATGACAGTGTTTAAATTCATTGTCAACATTGAAACCTAAAATAATTCTATATTCAGATTTCTTTATGTAGTTCAAATCATATGCACCTCAACATAAATCATAATAACAAGACATATACGTATGCTCACAGATCTATACATTTACACATAAATCCATTCACGTCTATCTACACAGAATATAATAAATATCGTATATATTCATGGACATGAACATGGTAAAACAGATCTGTACATATAACTATAAATAAAGGTATATATGTATAAACAAAATATATACTATCATATGTAATCATGAATCAAAACTTACAATAACCGATCAATACATAAGTGGTTATATATATCACAAATCTATCCATATACATATGATCTATACATATACTCTCGGATCTATACATATATGTATAACAGAATATATATCATCATATATATACGTAAATACCAACATATTATAACATATATATATATATATATATATATATATGTTTTCATATAATTACGGATCTATACATATATGCTCATATAGCTACTGATCTATACATATAACCATATAGCTACGGATCTATACATACATGCTCATATAACTTCATATCAATACATATAGCTACGGATCTACCCATACATGTTCATATAATTACATATCTACACATATAGCTACGGATCTACACATACATGTTCATATAACTACATATCAATATATATTTGAACATGCTAATACTCATTAGTATACATATACGAAATTAATGTATAACAGTTTATAGGAGCACCAAACAAATGTTATGAATTTTAGTACAAAGAGGAATAGTAGAATATATGTTTTGCCTAATTTGGAGAGCTTACTACACCATGGATCCAGATCCGAACCAACTACTTGTTCTCTCTAGATCTTTCTCTATCTATATATATATGTATACGTATATAGGTGAGTGAATAAGAAGAGGAAGAACAAGGGAGAAGTCTGAAATTCTTTTTAGTTTTGAGAGAGAATAAGCTGAATATCATTATGATTATATAAGGGAAGCTAGGTTATGGCGAATGACCATAATGCCCCTAGATCTGCCACAATAACCATCATGTCACTTGTCTTAAAGATTAATATACCCTTAACATATCCCATAATAACAAAACTTACCTAGTAGTCATAAAATGACTAGAGTACCCTTACTCAATAATTTAAATACCCACCATGCCATCCAAAATAAATAAGGAAATAAAATAATTATTTAAATACGGGGTACTACACAGCCTCTTTCCTCGGGGCACAATATTGTAAACGATCATAGCCCCGGGTTCAGAGGGAAGTAGGTCTTAGATTTTTATGTTTCTGTATTGCCCTTAGTACGACCACTTTGAAATTTTCATTTTTGATTTTAATGAAAAAAAAAATTGGCTTTAAGAAATATCGTCTTTGACTTTCAACGAACATTGCTTGGTTGGCTCATACATTTATAAAAATTATGTGTGTACAAATTTCTTCGAGCATCTGGCCTCAGTAAGTCAGAGATAAGCACATAGAAATATTTTGTTTTTAAGAAGCCTATTCGGGCACTTCTCCCCTGAGATTTGATTTTGAACTGAACACTTTGGAAAATTTCCACTTTTAATGAGAGTCTTAGGGCATCTGACCCCTGAGACTTAGTTGTGTCTTCTGGCTAGTTCAAATCAAGTTTGAACTCAACACTTAGAAAATTTTCTCTTTGGATAAGAGTCTTCGGGCGTCATTCCCCTGAGACTTAGTTGTGTCCTCTAGTTATTTCAAATTAGGTTTGAACTCAATACTTAGGAAAAAATTTGCATTAGTAAGAATCCTTAGTCATCAGGCCCCTGAGACTCATTGATGTCCTCTGGTTAGTTCAAATCAGGTTTGAATTCAACATTTAGGAAAAAATTATATTCTTTATGAGGTCTGATTATACACACACATATATATAAAGAATACGGTACTTTTATTTGAAATTTAAAAAACATGTAGCAAAGGTGCCGGACATCGGGCATAGATGATTTATTATAATCAGCAGGGGTGTCACCTATAGGACACAGATGCTCATATAAATGGAAAACTTCCTAAGGATAATACCACTTCAGATGGTAAGCATTCTGAGAATTGGGCTCGATGCGACCTGTTTCGTTCTTTCATACCCGGTAGGCACCATGACCGATGACCTCAATTACCGTATAAGGTCCTACCCATGTTTCTCATAATTTGCCCACAATTCCAAATTTTCTCCTGAGCACCATATCGCCCACCTGGAACTCCCTTCTTTTGACTTTCTGATTAAATCGGGCCCTGACCTGTTGCTGGTAGGAGGCCAACCTTATTCCCGCAGCTTCCCTTCTTTCTTCTAGTAAGTCCAAATCATGGGCTAGGTACTGATTGTTTGGGCCCTCTTCCCAAGCCTGACTTCTTAGTGTTAGTACCTTCATTTTGGTCGGAATAACGGCTTCAGCCCCGTAGGCCATGGCGAATGGGGTCTCTCATGTTGGTTACCTAGGGGTGGTCCGATAAGACCACAAGACCTCGGGTAGTTTCTCCAACCAAGCTCATTTTGTTGCTTCTAGTTTTTTCCTGAGAGTATCAAAGATCGTTTTGTTTGTTCTCTATACCTGTCTGTTACCTTACGGGTAACCAACAGAATAAGTATTTTGATTGATCCCATGCTCTGCTAGGAATGCTCAAACTTTCCTGATGTCTAGGTTGCTGCCGTTATCTACCATTATCGTTCGGGGAAGACCGAATGTATAAATTATGTGACTCCAGATGAACTTGATAACATGGTTGCTATTGATGGTCAGGTACTCCTCGGCTTTCACCCACTTGGTGAAGTAATCCGTAGCCAGGAGAATGTTTATAGTGGATCGGATGGCTTGCGGGAGTGGACCCACGATGTCCATACCCCATCGGGCAAATGGGTGAGGAACAATCATTGAATTCAACAACTCTGGAGGTGGATGAATGGCATCTCCATGAAACTGACACTTTTTACACCGTTGGGCATATACTTCAGCATCTCTTGACAAGTAAGGCCAAAAATACTCCTGGGTGAGGACTTTATGGGCTAATGACCTTCCCCCGGAATGATTACTACATGATACGACATGTATCTCTTCCATAACCGCAAAGGCTTCAGATGGTGTAAGGCACCTTAAGTATGGTTTAGAGAAAGATTTTTGATAAAGCTAGCCATTGTATAGTGCATATCTTACAACTTTTATCCTTATCTTTCAAGCCTCTAGCTTTGATTCTAGCAAGGCACCCATTCTCAAATAATATACTATAGGGTCCATCCAACTTAGCTCCCATGGAATGATCTTCACTTCTTTCGGTGGGTCTAAGCTTGATTTGTCGATAAAGTCAATCGACACTACACGTCTCAGATTTTCTCCTGTTGTGGAGGCTTAATTGGCCAATTGATCGGCATTTACATTATCACCCCTTGGGATTTGCTCAAAAGTCAATTGCTGGAATCCCTCGGCCTCTTTTAAGACCAATCCCTTATATGCTTCCATTTTTTAATCTCGGGTTTCATAATCCCCGCTCAACTGCCGTATGACCAATTGAGAGTCACTTCTCACTTTCGCCCTTAGTACTTGCAGGCTTCGAGCCAAATGAATTTCTGCTAGAAGGGCCTCATATTCAGATTCATTGTTGGATCTTGGGAACTCCAAGCGAACGGACTGCTGAATTTTAGTGTCATCGGGTGTCACAAGCTATATACCAATCCCCACCTTGTTGACATTGGACGATCCATCCACGAATATTACCCATAAGCCTGGTTCACCTTCTTTCGGAGAGTTTGCGAGTTCATTTTCTAATAGAAAGTCAGTTATTGTTTGTCCTTTGGTGGCGGTATGAGGGACATAGGTTATGTCGTAGATCCCTAACTCTATTTCCCATTTAGATACTCTCCCTGACAATTCGGGCTTCACCATTATGGATATGATCGGAGTCGTAGTTGGTACTACGATCGGATGTGCTTCAAAGTAATGCCTAAGATGTCGTTTTGCATTAATCAATGATAGTACCAGTTTTTCATGTTTAGTTTAGCGGTTTTCGGTATCGGCAAAGGCTCTGCTGGTGTAGAAGACTGGCATCTGGTACCCCTTGCCCTTCTTGACCAAAGCGACGCTGGTGGACGTTGTGGATATAGCAAGGTATAAGTGCAAAGGCTCATCTGCCTACGGTGTTGCCAGTATGGGAGGCTTGGTCATGGAGCTTTTGAGTTTCTTCAAAACTTCTGACTACTCAGGTCCCCAAACTTCTCATTTCCCTGCTCTTATGGAGTGGAAGAAAGGTCGGCATCGATCAGTCAGGCGAAAGATAAAAGGACTTAAAGTTGCCACCCTTCCGGTCAGGATTTGGGCTCCTCCATCTCCATAAGGGATCTAACTTGCACTGGGCTTGCCTATATCCCTGTTCGATCGACTATATGTCCAAGGAATTGTCCCGAAGACACACCGAATATGCATTTGGCTAGGTTAAGCTTCATCTTGTACCTTATAAGTGTGTCAAACACCTGCTGTAGATCTATCAGGTGATCATTTTTTGCCTTGATCTTGACCACGGTATCATCAATGTATGCATCAATGGTAGATCCCAGCATGCCCTGAAAGACCTTGTTAACCAACCTCTGAAAGGTTGCACCTGTATTCTTTACTCTGAAAGGCATAACTGTGTAACAATATCTACCTGACTCAGTGACGAATGCTTCTTCAACATTAGGGTTCATGCGTATCTGATTATAGCTTAAGTACACGTCAAGGAAGCTCAGGCGTTCGAATCCTGCGTTGGCATCCACTATCTGATCGATCTTTGGCAGTGGGAAGCAGTCCTTTGGGTATGCTTTGTTCAAGTCGATGAAGTCCACGCATACTCTCCAATTTTCGTTCTTCTTCTGAACTACCATGATGTTGGCCAGCCAGGAGGGGTACTGCACCTCTTTGATGAGTCCGACTTGAAGAAGTCGATCCACCTCTTTGGCTATGATCTGGTTTCGGTGCGCTCCCATTCGTCTCTATTTTTATCTGACAGGTTTAACACTGGGGTCCACGTTGAGGGAATGTTGGGCGACTGAAGGATCGATACCGGGCATGTCCATGTGGCCCCATGCGAATACATCAGCATTGGAGTGTAGAATGGCTTCTAACTCATTTTTTTCTTGATTAGTGAGGCTGGATCCTATGTATGTTGTTTTCTTGGGATGATCAGGGATGATTTGTACCTCCAGTAGGGGTTCGGCTGCTATAGATGACCCTGCACCCCCGTCCTATAATTGTTATTGATCATTGGGTACTGCCCAGGATTTTAAAGCTTGCTCCGGTTCTGTCCTTTTCCTCAGGCCTTTCAGGGTGACAACGTAGCATTCTTTATCCGCCACTTGATCTCCCCTTATGTCAATCACATCAATTTCGTTCGGGTTGATGCATCGCATAACTTGATATAGGGTGGAAGGAACTCCATGCATCCGATGGATCCACCCCCTGCCCATGAGGAGATTGTACGAGGGTTTGATATCTACCACCACGAAGTCTCTTTAAGCGTGCGCCTTGCTGCTATTACTGGCAGTTGGATCTCTCACATTGGTTCCACTCTTCTGCCATCAAATCCTACTATTAGGCTTCTAGAAGGGACTATCTCTTGGGGATCAATTTCTAGCTTCTCAAGGCCCACTTAGTGGTTATATTGGCATTGTTCCCTGGCTTTATCATTACTCTCTTGATCAAACAATTTGAGACCATGAGGGAGACCACCAAGGGATCATCATGCGGTGACTGAATGTTTCACAAATCTGTATAAGATAAATTTATTCGGGAATCCTCCTTCGGGATTCAAAACTCGTTGATCTCCCCAACCCTCCGCAGTCTCTAGGCTTAGCGCATCTGGGATCTACGGGCTTCCTCCACTTCTGATCAGCTAGGCCCTCCGTGAACCATATGAATGACTTTTACGAGCTGACCCGTTGTCCCCTTGGCTAGCTTATGTGAGGTTTGATCTGATCTGGTGCCTTCCTTGGCAACGTATTTGGCCAATTCTCCCTTTGCTATCATCGCATCTACTTGCCTCCTGAGGCTTCTTTACTCGTTGGCGTGGTGCCCATATTCGCCGTGGAAGGCACAGTGCATCAACATGTCCCTTAGTTCCATCGGCTGCCTGATAGAGGGTGGTGATCGAAAGATCCCTTTACCCTTAGTTTCTTGATACAGTTTGGCCAGGCTAACCTTCAATGGAGTGATCTTGTCCTCTAACCTCTGACATTTCTCTAAGGCTTGGGAAGGTGCAGGAGAAATGCTTGACCACTTCCGATCTGGCGCCCGATCTTTGACCTTTGGTTCAGATGTTCTCGCTTCTACACTTGCAAAGGTTGCCCTTCTTTGGCGTATGGCCAGTTCTTCTTCTACCGGAGATGCCCTTGTGCCCTGGAGTTGAGTTCTCCGATGTCTGTTGGTGGCCTCTTGACTAAAGACTGGTGGAACTTGGTTCCAGGAATCAAGGCCATCCTGAAGGCCTCGACGGCTGAGTGTTGATCGCAATTGTCGATTGAGGACATATCGACATTGAATCGCAAGACAAAGCTCTTCAAGGATTCACCTTTTTCCTGGATCATGGTAAACAGACTGGAGATAGTCTTCTTCTGTCTTTTATTTCCGAATTATTGGGCAATGAACAACTCGCAGAGTCTGAGCCCGCTTCCAATGGATTGGGGTGGTTGATTCCTGAACCATAGTAGGGTTGCTTCGGTCAGGCTGGTGGGGAAGACTTTGCAGAGTAAGGCTTCGTTTTTGTTGTAGATGTTCATCTTTGTATGGACATGGTAGATGTGTTTCGTCGGATCTTTCGTGTCGTCGAACAAGGTAAACTTCGGTAGCCTGAACCTCTCCGGGAAAGGGCACGCTGGTGATCACCAGTGTAAACGGTGTCTGCACTGTGTCAATGGATGCCTCAGAGGCCAGATCATTGGGGATCTAGACCTTCAGATCCTT
Source organism: Cornus suecica (assembly GCA_963922005.1). Lineage (NCBI taxonomy): Eukaryota > Viridiplantae > Streptophyta > Magnoliopsida > Cornales > Cornaceae > Cornus > Cornus suecica. Next base: position 52,507,305 of record OY998245.1, read on the forward strand.
GAGGACCTTCCTTTGGAATCTGATCATAATCTCCTCAAAAGTTTTCATGGTTAAGGTTTCCTCAAGATTTTGCACCCCTAACACCTATAGGGATGACTCTGTGTGCTCCTCCCGATCGTTGTTGGACTTTGTATGGTGGTTGTCCCCTTCCGATTGGTGGCCCACAGATCGCTCCTACCGGTTGGATTGGTCACCATTTTGGGTTTCTCGAAGGTTTTGCAGCAGAGCTAGTTTTACCACCAACTCGGTGTTCTGTCTCCCCAACTCGGTGGTCTTATCCTCCAGGGCCCGCCTGATCGGATCTTCGGTTTGAGAGGGTTGGTCTCTGTTCAAAGGTAGCTCAGACTATTGTGATCGGGTGATAACTGTCATAAATGATGTTATCCTAAGCTTAAGAGATAGTGGGAAGCTTCGAAAATTTTCAAGAGCGCTTCCCACATACGGCGCCAATTGTGCAAGTGCATAAAAATTACACAAGTCAAGAATCCATTTATTGATCACTTAGCCCTGTATTTATACATGTAGAGATGGGTCTTGGCTTAGAATATATATCTATCTTGAGCCCTAAGTAATGGGATTTGATTTAATCATATTCTGTTTATACATATATGTATATATGTAGAGATTCGTAAGTATATATATAGATCTTGTATATATGTTAAGATTCGTGGATCTATATAGGCATATATGTATAGATATGTTAGAATATATTCATATTCATGTTTATTTATGTGACTTATATATTCTGTTTATACATATATGTATAGATCCGTAAGTATATATATAGATCTTGTATACATGTAGAGATTTGTGGATCTATATAGGCATATATGTATAGATATGTTAGAGTATGATCATATTCATGTTTATTTATGTGATGATATATATTTTGTTTATATGTATATATATAGATCCATGATCATATGTACAGATCTTGCATATAGGTAGAGATTAATAGACTTATATATACATATATGTACAAATATGTTAGAGTATATTTATATTTATATATATATATGATGATTTATATTCTGGTTATACATATATGTACAAATTCATGATTATATGTGTAGATCTTGTATATACATATAGATTTGTGGTGATATATTGATATATGCATGAGACTATGTTTATGTCTAGCTATACGTACAAATTTGTTTTTACCATGTGTAGTTATACATGTATGGATTCGTGGTTATGTGTCTGGTTGGTATGATTCTGATGATGTGTATATGATTGGAACTTAGTATAAATATCTGAATACATAAATATTTTAGGTTTCAATGTTGACAAAGATTTCAAAATTGTTATTAGAAAAATATTGCATATTTATGTAATTGTTTTTCTCTATTTTCTTTGTTATCAGACTCTGAACATTGATTTATATTGTTATTATGCGTATCACGAATTATACTGGATTACATATTTTTGACCGTATAAAATACCGTATACCTTGGCGCTGGGGCGCTGCCCCAGACCCCACCAGGGGGGCGCTCAAGTAATGGTCGCGCCGCCCCCCCTGGATCCCCCAGGCTCGACCTTATAAAGATTATGAGTGAATTATTAAATTCGTAAAATCATAAGATTTAAATTAAATGACTATGTTTTGGAAATTTATAAGGAACCACAATGAGGCTGACTATTACTGCAGTCTAACTAGTACCACGGGACATGGGTGAGTTGTCACGGCATGGGTGAGTTGTCGGGTACGTGGTTATGGTAGGGCATGGATGTTATATGGAAAAATCATATTAATGTAAGAAATTTATAAACATAATTATATTAAATGGTGGTATATTAGTGACTATAGTTATAGTTAAATATATTATTTTATAATATAATTTTGGGATTAGGTGTCACTAGGAAAGGGGATGGATTTTGGTACTCTGCTTGGGATCATGTAGAGTTGTACTTGCTCGTGGGTTTAACCCACATTTTTGTTGTTTCAGGTCCTCGGCAGTTTCACCAGCAGGGTTGAGGACTTCATATCTATCCGTCCGGTTCTATCATATTTTCCTTCCACTCCAAGGTAGGATCCGATAAATGTCATATGTTGTATTTCTTATAAGTGTGTTTCTATGGGTCCATGTTTATGGGATTTCCAAGTTGTACTGTGTGGGACTTATTTTATTTAAGGATGTATTGGGGGTGGTCTTCTTCAGGTATAAGTTGTATCCTTATTTTGTTATTGTTGTTATTATTATATTTCGATTTTATGTCTTCACTTCTGTGCTTATGTTATCAATTACTGACGCTCCTAGTTTTCTATGTATGGGTCTGGCCAACCTATGCATGGAAATTTGGGGGTGTCACAGTTGATATTAGAGCACTCCAGGTTCAAGTGTCCTAGAGATGTATAGTTAGTCTTCCGCGTTGCGTATTCTGATATTTAAAGCCTAAATTTAGGACTCGTACTCTTGTAAGATCTTAGTGGGGGTATTGACGGGTCGTGTTTATTGTTATTTCAGTATGCCACCACGTAGAATGAGAAATGTGAATCAAATTCTGGACCCAATTCCGGAGGGGAATGCTCCAGTTCCTCTGAACCTTGCTGATATTATTGCACAGGTTGTTGCTGCAGAAGGGGCGACTGCTCTTCAGCATCAACAGCTTCATCCACAGCCTCCCTTGGAGGCACCTGCACCAGTTCCTGTGATGATAGATAATGGATGGGACAGGATGCGTATTTCATTCATGAGAGGCAATCCACCAGAGTTTTCTGGATCGACAAAGGTCACCGCAACTCAGTGGAAGAAGTACATTGAGCACCATTTACGCATGGTTCAGTGTACTGAAGTTCAAAAGCAAATATTGGCTACATTCAAGCTGGTTGGTGATGCTTTACAATGGTGGGAGTCGGTTACTACTCTAGAGGAGAGGGCCATATTAACTTATGATCAATTCCGAGATCGCTTTGATGAGAAATATTTCCCTTTCGCTTTGAGACCAGCAAAGAAAAGGGAATTTCTCAATTTACAGCAAAGAGATAGGATTGTTGCAGAGTATGAGCAGGAGTTCACTAGCCTATCATTGTTTGCACCTGAGGAAGTGAACACAGAGGAGAAAAGGAAGAATTATTTTGTGCATGGTCTGGCATGGCCCATTCGACAAGTGATAGTGGGTAATCCAGCTTACGCCACTTATGCTCAGGTGGTGGATGCAGCGTTACAACATTGTCAGATCAGGAGGGATTACAAGAAATCTAAGGGGGATAAGCGCAAGGACAATGACTCCACTAGCCAGATAGTGGAGAAAGGAAATGGTCAGAGTGGCAGACACAGTGATAAAGGCAGGTTCCAGGGGCATCAACCTTGGAAGAAATAGAGGGGTACTACTGATAGCAACAAAGAAAGGCCTTCTCATCAGGGACAACATAGTGGAGCTCCTCAGATTTCACAGGGGCAACAACAGGGTCAGAGAAAACCTACAGGTCATTTCAAGGGCCATTGCTATGGGTGTGGGGAGTATGGGCACTCTGCCAAAAGGTGTCCCAAGGCTACTCCAGGACAATAGGGCCAACAAGGACATACCAGTTATCAGGGACAAAGGCATCCACCACCATTACCGGCACCACAGGTTCCCCGTCTACAGGGCTCGACTTATCCCGCTTTACCAGCACCCCCACCACCACAGGGTCAGACCCAACAACAACTTCATTATGGCAGGATCTATAACGTAATGCCACCAGACGTTCAGGCACCTCGTGCTATTGAGGGTATGTTTCCTATTTATGGTAGACTTGGTCGAGTGCTTTTTGATACTGGTGCATCACATTCTTTTATATCGTGCTCTTTTATTGCTTTATCTGGACTACCGACTCAGCCTAATAGTCAACCTCTCAGAGTTTCAACGCCATTAGGTGCCGATGCGGTTTTACGGGATAGTTGTGTATATGTACCTATTGAGATTGGCAGGCTTCAATTTTTTGCCGATTTATTAGTTCTTGACATGAATGCTTATGATGTGATACTTGGGATGGATTGGTTATCTCACTACCATGCACAGTTGGACTGTCGTGGTAAGACGATAGTCTTTGCGATACCAGGACATGAGATGTATTTAATTACGACACCTCAATCTCATGGAGGGTCTAGTACACATTTGTTTTATATGGATGTAGAGGCTCAGGAGCAGACTAGTACATCCATGGATAGTATTCCTATAGTACGTGATTTTCAAGACGTGTTTCAGGAGATTCCAGGGTTACCTCTGAGTCGTGAGATCGATTTTGTTATCGACTTAGCTCCAGGCACCAAGCCTATTGCTAAGGCACCGTACAGGATGGCACCAGTGGAGATGCGGGAACTGAAGGATTAGATTCAAGAACTTCTTAGCCAGGGTTTTATTCGCAGGAGCACTTCACCCTGGGGAGCACCTGTGTTATTTGTGAAGAAAAAGGACAGTTCCCTTCGTCTTTGTATCGATTACAGGGAGCTAAATAAAGTAACAATTCGCAACAAGTATCCGTTGCCTAGGATTGATGATTTGTTTGATCTGTTGAAGGGAGCCACCTACTTCTCCAAGATAGACTTGAAGTCAGGGTATCATCAACTTCGTGTCAGGGAGCAGGATGTTCCCAAGACAACATTCCTCACTCGGTATGGGTCGTATGAGTTTCGGGTCATGCCTTTTAGGTTGACCAATGCTCTAGCTGTCTTCATGGATTTGATGAATAGGGTATTCCGACCTTTTTTAGACCAGTTTGTCATTGTGTTCATTGATGACATCTTGGTTTATTCTAGGTCAGAGGAGGATCATGTCAGGCATTTGCAGATCGTGTTGCAAACACTTAGAGATCACCAGCTTTATGCAAAATTTGAAAAATGTGCTTTCTGGCATAAGGAAGTAAAAGTTTTGGGGGCATGTAGTGTCAGAGAAAGGTTTATCGGTGCATCCAGCAAAAGTCTCAGCGGTTTTGGAGTGGGGGCAACCTACCTCACCTACAGAGATTCGTAGCTTTCTGGGCTTGGCTGGATATTATCGCAAGTTCATTCAGGGCTTTTCAAAGATCGCCGGTCTGCTTACCCACTTGACAAAGAAGGGAGTGCCCTTTATTTGGGATGACCACTGTCAGGCATCTTTTGATGAACTGAAGACAAAATTGACATCTGCACCTGTTCTAGCTACCCCGCAGAGTGGAATTGAGTATATTGTCTTTACAGATGCCTCTTTGCTGGGTTTGGGATGTGTATTGATGCAGGAGGAGAAACCTGTATCTTATGTTTCCCGTAAGCTCAAACCGCATGAGCTTAACTACCCAACACATGACTTGGAATTAGCAGCAGTCGTTTTTGCACTGAGGATTTGGAGGCACTATCTCTTAGGCGAAAGTTTCAGATTATTCAGTGATCACAAGAGTTTACAGTATCTATTCACTCAGAGGGAACTGAATATGAGGCAGCGCCGATGGCTGGAATTTGTGAATGACTATCATTTCACTATTCAGTATCACCCAGGGAAGGCTAATGTAGTAGCAGATGCTCTTAGTCGTCGACCCTATGCTAGTCTTTCAACCTTGTTCGAGACTAAGTGGAATGCACTAAGGATAGATGATGAGTTAGCTGATGCTTTTGCGGCATGTGTGATGGTGACGCCTGCTATTATTCGTAGGGTAGTCAAGGCCCAACAAGTAGATCAGCAGTGCATGGCTAAAGTTATGGAGTTGGCATCTAAGGAGATTCCTTTTTACTTAGTCGACTCAGATGGAGGTCTGAGGTACAAGGGACGATTGGTCGTTCCTTCTACTGAGGACTTGAGGAGAGATGTGATGAGAGAGGCTCATAACTCTCCTTTTGTAGTGCATCCAGGAGGGGATAAGATGTACCAAGATATGAAGCGCCAATTTTGGTGGGCTGGTATGAAGAGGGATGTTGTTATTTTTGTCTCCAAGTGCAGTACTTGCCAGATGGTGAAGATCAATCATCAGAAATCGCCGGGATCATCACAACCACTTCCAGTGCCTGAGTGGAAATGGGAGAGCATTTCCATGGATTTCATTGAGGGACTACCTACTTCTCCTCAAAACCATAATTCTATTTGGGTGATTGTTGATAGACTTACCAAGTCTACCCATTTCCTACCGGTATATTCAGACTATACATCGAAGTAGTTTGCGAAGCTTTACATCGCTGAGATAGTGAAGCTTCATGGGATTCCTTTGTCTATTGTATCAGATAGAGATCCAAAATTTGTATCGGGGTTCTGGGCAAGTTTTCAGCAGGCTTTGGGTACAGAGTTGCATCTGAGTACAGCTTACCACCCGCAGACCGATGGTCAGACTGAGAGAGTTAATCAGATTTTGGAGGATATGCTTCGAGCTTGTGTCCTGGATTTCAAGGGCAATTGGGAGTTCTACTTGCCACTGTCAAAGTTTGCCTACAACAATAGTTACCAGGAGACTATCGGTATGGCACCGTTTGAGGCCTTGTATGGTCGACCGTGCAAATCTCCAATATGTTGGATGGGAGTCGAAGAAAGCAAACTCGTGGGTAAATTCCTGGGTCCTGAATTCATCAAGGATACATCAGAGAATATTGCCATTATTCGAGACCGTATGAAGACTGCTCAGAGTAGACAGAAGAGTTACGTTGATCGTCGAACCCGAGCTTTAGAGTTCAGAGTGGGAGATCAGGTTCTTTTAAAGGTGTCTCCCATGAAGGGAGTGATGCGATTTGGGAAGAAAGGAAAGTTATCACGTCGCTTTGTGGGCCCTTTCATGATTACTGACAGGATTGGACCCGTGGCTTATCGTTTGGCTTTACCTGATCATATGCACAGGGTGCATAATGTATTTCATGTTTCTATGTTGCGGCGATTTCTCCAAGATGAGGATGTCTATCAGCATATATATGTGGGAGAAATTGAGTTGCCGCCGGATGCGACATATGTGGAGCAACCTTATTATATTATGGATCGTAGAGATCAGGTACTCCGCACGAAAGTCATTCCCCTTGTACGTGTTCAGTGGAATCATCACAATGAGGCGGAGTCCACCTGGGAAAGGGAAGATGAGGTTCGTGCAAAGTATCCAGAGTTATTTATTTCAGGTATGTGCTGAATTCCGGGGACGGAATTCCATTATTATGGAGGAATAATGTAATACCCCGTATTTAATGGATATTTATTTCATTAATTATTTTGCATGGCATATTGGGTGTTTAAATTATTGAATGAGGTTATCTTAGTCTTTTTAAGTCTAGTAGGTTATAATGAAATTTTGTAATCTGAAGGGAGGCAAGGTTGTCATTAGTGTTTGGGTAGTTTGGTGATTTATTCATAACACAAGGATAGTTTGGAAATTTCCCTAACTAGTTTGGAAATTTCCCTAACCCTAGCCTCTTCTATATAAACATCCTTAACTTTAGATCTAGCCCCCATCTCATTTCTTCTACTACTTCTTTTTCTTCATCAATTATACCCGAAATTGTGAGGGTTGAGAGGTTGGGAGCTTAGAATTGGTTTGGATCTGTACTTGTGGTGAATTCAGCTCTACATTACAGGCAAGACATATGTTCTACTCTTCCTCTTTGTACTGAAATTTCGTAGCAATTACTTTGTGCATCTATAATCTGCTAGATAGTATTTTTCATATATGTATAGGTATGTATAAAGCATGTTCATATATGACTTTTATATATTCTGTTTATACATATATGTATAGATCCGTAAGTATATATATAGATCTTGTATATATGTAGAGATTCGTGGATCAATATAGGCATATATATATAGATCTGTTAGAGTATATTCATATTCATGTTTATTTATATAAATTTTATATATTCTGTTTATACATATATGTATAAATCCGTAAGTATATATATAGATCTTGTATATATGTAGAGATTCGTGGATCTATATAGGCATATATGTATAGATATGTTAGAATATATTCATATTCATGTTTATTTATGTGACTTATATATTCTGTTTATACATATATGTATAGATCCGTAAGTATATATATAGATCTTGTATACATGTAGAGATTTGTGGATCTATATAGGCATATATGTATAGATATGTTAGAGTATGATCATATTCATGTTTATTTATGTGATGATATATATTTTGTTTATATGTATATGTATAGATCCATGATCATATGTACAGATCTTGCATATAGGTAGAGATTAATAGACTTATATATACATATATGTACAAATCTGTTAGAGTATATTTATATTCATATATATATGATGATTTATATTCTGGTTATACATATATGTACAAATCCATGATTATATGTATAGATCTTGTATATACATAGAGATTTGTGGTGATATATTGATATATGCATGAGACTATGTTTATGTCTAGCTATACGTACAAATTTGTTTTTACCATGTGTAGCTATACATGTATGGATTCGTGGTTATGTGTCTGGTTGGTATGATTCTGATGATGTGTATATGATTGGAACTTAGTATAAATATCTGAATACATAAATATTTTAGGTTTCAATATTGACAAAGATTTCAAAATTGTTATTAGAAAAATATTGCATATTTATGTAATTGTTTTTCTCTATTTTCTTTGTTATGAGACTCTGGACATTGATTTATATTGTTATTATGCGTATCACGAATTATACTGGATTACATATTTTTGACCGTATAAATGAATAGTTTTGATCGTATAAAATACCGTATACCTTGGCGCTGGGGCGCTGCCCCAGACCCCGCCAGGGGGGCGCTCAGGTAATGGTCGCGCCGCCCCCCTGGCCCCCCCAGGCTCGACCTTATAAAGATTAGGAGTGAATTATTAAATTCGTAAAATCATAAGATTTAAATTAAATGACTATGTTTTGGAAATTTATAAGGAACCACAATGAGGCTGACTATTACTGCAGTCTAACTAGTACCACGGGACATGAGTGAGTTGTCACGGCATGGGTGAGTTGTCGGGTACGTGGTTATGGTAGGGCATGGATGTTGTATGGAAAACTCATATTAATGTAAGAAATTTATAAACATAATTATATTAAATGGTGGTATATTAGTGACTATAGTTATAGTTAAATATATTATTTTATAATATAATTTTGGGATTAGGCGTCACTAGGAAAAGGGATGGATTTTGGTACTCTGCTTGGGATCATGTAGAGTTGTACTTGCTCGTGGGTTTAACCCACATTTTTGTTGTTTCAGGTCCTCGGCAGTTTCACCAGCAGGGTTGAGGACTTCATATCTATCTGTTTGGTTCTATCATATTTTCCTTCCACTCCAGGGTAGGATCCGATAAATGTCATATGTTGTATTTCTTATAAGTGTGTTTCTAGGGATCCATGTTTATGGGACTTCAAAGTTGTACTGTGTGATACTTATTTTATTTAAGGATGTATTGGGGATGGTCTTCTTCATGTATAAGTTGTATCATTATTTTGTTATTGTTGTTATTATTATATTTCGATTTTATGTCTTCCCTTTTGTGCTTATGTTATCAATTATTGACACTCCTAGTTTTATGTGTATGGACCTGACCAACCTATGTATAAAAATTTAAAAGTATCATAGGGCGGGTAAGGGTTCGAGGACGGGTCGGGTGATACCCGCCCCGACCCGCCCCATTGCCATCCCTAGGTGAGGAAGAGAAATGATACCAATCTGCCAAACATTGCCAAAAACAAAGGGAGAGATACCACAACATTTATGACAATTAAATAATTTATCGGATTTAATATGAGTCACATGACGAGGATGGTATATATGGGGTCATTATAATGAGGTTTAGTAATGAGGATCGTTTATTTATTTTTATTGTTTCTAAAGTAGGAGCAATTTATGTACAATTTTAGCAATTTATATTTGTATTATTATTTTCTATAAATAAGTATATTTCTGCCGACGTGCGATAGTGACTCAGAGAAACGGGTGTGAATAGGTGTGAGATACGTTTATTTTTTTGATAATGACGTTCGTCAATAAAATAAATTGAGAGGATGAACATTTTTTGTGTACCTTATTTACACTGTGTTTGGCAATCTTAGATTTGAAGTTAATTGAATTTGGAATTAAAAATTTGGTGTTCGGAAGAAATGGAATTGTTAAATTTGGGAATTTGACCGGATTTGACAAAAAATATTATAACTTAACCAATTCCTTCAAATTCATGAAAAAATGAGCAGATTTGAGGGGATTTGGTAACCCATTAATTTACTTTTAGTTTTTCAAAATTACCCTTCAACTAATTATTTATATTCCTTAATTTTAAGGATAATATCATACACAATTATCTTTTCTATAACTGAATTTTCATTTCTTCCAAACACAAAATACAAAATACGATTCTTTTTCCACATTTCAATCCAATTTCGTTCCATTTCTAATTTCAAACAAAGTGTTAGGGCATGTTTGGTAGACATGTTTTTGTGTCTGTTTATGTTTTTGTGTTTATAAACTTGTTTGGTTTAGTGTTTTTGGGTTATGTGTGTTAAAAAACACTTTCTCACATACCCAAATTTTAGGCATATTCCAATAAACATGAATTTGATGTTTATTGTGGTGTTTCTACTGGATCCTAAACTTAAAAGTCTGTTAGGTAAGCGGTCTGATCTTACTATTTATTTATTATTTATTATAATATTTATTTATGTATTATTATTTTTCTTTCTTTATTATTTCTTCACTTTATAATATATTTTATTATTTTATTATTTATATTATTAAATTATTATTTATATTATTATATATTAATTTATAAATATATTCTATTTATTTATTTATTATTATTTCATTATTTAATTCATTTTATTTATAAATTATTTATTCATTTTTAATTATTTAAAAATATATTTTATTAATTTAATATTCATTTATTATTATTATGAAGTATTTATTTGTTATTATATTTACTTATTATTTTTATTATTTTTATTATTATATATTTCATTTTGTTTATTATTTATTATTTTTAAATATTTTTTATGTAATTTATTATTTATTTTATTAATTTATTATTATTATTTATTATTATTTATTATTTAGTCCATTTTTTATTATTATATTTATTTATTATTATTGTATTCATTTTTTATTATTATTATATTATATTTTATTTATTATTTATATTATTAATTTTTAATTTTTAATTTTTCAATTTCGACCCAAAAAACATCCATACCAAACATACTTATGTGTTTTTTGTTTATTTCAACACAAACACAAACACTGACACAATTCTACCAAACAGACCCTTAAAAAACTATGGACTGAATGGTCCAGAAATAAGTATATATATACATATTCTTATAGCACCACAGACCGTGCCAAACACGATGAATGTTGATGTGATATACTACCTATATATATACATGTGTTTTCATGTATAAAAAAAAGTAAGAAAACCTAACACATGGCCAAGGGTTTTGTACGTTCGATTTGTGAATGGAGTTAAAATCCATAACCAACATGAGATGTTACTGTCAAAGTTCATGCACTACATATCGTCATTACATTCAAGATAAGAGCCAACCACTCATCTGAGCTCCAAATTTGTTTTTTATTTCTTTCTTTTAAAAAAAGTTAAACATTACTCAAACATTCTTTCTCTGCTGAATCTTGAACCATGTACCTCTCATTTAAGAGTTAGGATCCGGTATCGTTTGGCCATTAGGGGTTTAGTTTGAGCTCCAAACTTTAATTTCGAACAAACATCTATCATTTTCTATTTTTATTTTATTTTTATTTTTCCTTTCATATACTATTGGAGTATTAATTAGTAAATCACACCATAGAATTTTAATATGTGGAAACCATGTTCTTCACACAATGACCTTTTTTTTCTTTTTCTTTTCTGAATACTTCTTACCTGACTGCAGATATATAACCTAAAGTCCTTTCCAATTTATAATATGGTCCATATGATTGACGGATGAGTCAGTGTGTGTGGAAATTTGAGAATAGATGTGGTTTGTAGAGACACAATAAATGTTTTTTCCTTTATATAACTTTTCACTCCAATAGATAACAAAATATTTGTACACATAAACACATGCAATTTACTTGTTTCAATTTTTTTTTTTCGAAAGTTAAATCAAATAATTGTTTCAATTATTTAGTAATTAATTAACATACATACTGATTCGATCTAAGTTCTCCGATTGAACTTCTCCCGTAAAATATAAGTAGTAAAATTTATTAAAGTGCTCCCCCTAAAATATGAATAGTAAAATATCCATGAAGCATTGCTAGGCAGTTGGACTTTAAAACTTTTAATTCAACATTTACTTGTTTGCTCTAACTTGTTCAGTTTATTTTTATCTATTTTTTAATTTTTTTTTCTTAGCTTTTGTTAAGAGAAAAAGAGAGAGAGAGAGAGAGAGAATCTCAATCGGCGATGGCTGACAAAACATTAATAAATTTATTATTCCGGAATGGCTGTGTGATCAGATGTTCTGCAAGAGCCATTTTGTTTTTATTCCCCTTTTTTGATAGGATAAGTTTTATTAAACTAAAACCAAGGATGCACAAGAAAGTTCAATGAATATAACAAAAGCCTAGTCATCACCTTGAAGTGAATCATTTTGTTTAGGGCAATTTTCGCAAAACTCCCTATTCTTTCAAGTTTGTTCAAATAACTTCATGTAGTTTTAAAAAGCTCTTATATACTATTTAATTTTATCAATTATTCAATGTCCGTCAATTTCAAGCTAATTTCATTAAAGTGGTGTCACATGAGCGGCACATACTTGATTTGAAGCTTAATTTATTTTCAAAATACCTATCTGTGTGTTTTTTTTTGTGTAAATCAAGATATATTCAAAACAAGGACAAAACAACTCTACAAACAAAACAGAGAGAGCCATGACAGAGGCTGGTCAAACACAAAACCAGGGAGCAAAGCTCCACAAGAGAAAGCACTAAAGCTACCACAAAGCACAAATGAACCGTGCCCTACAAACAACCACCAACCATTACCAGGCCCCTCTGTTATAGAAGGACCATTTTCATAAAATTCCCCTATACTTTCAAATTTGATCAAATAACGGAAGTGAAAAATTAGTAAATGATGTCGTTTAAAAATATGTAAATGTTGTTATAAATAATTTTAATATTACCCTTATTCTTAGTAAAAATACCTCCAAAAAAGTCTAATCTTCAAAATGACATCTTCCATCGAGAACCACCTTCGCACACAACACCTCTACTGACCACGGCCACCGCCTTGTATTCCATGTTTTTATTCTATTTTAAACAGAGCTTGTTTGGCCTATTTGTTTTGGCATTTTATTATTTTCTTGTAAATATTTTAGTTTAATTACTAGTTTGTGAATTGTAGTTTAATCTCAACCCAAGGCATATATCAGAATTTTCTTGAGCTCTAACGGTGAATTTGGGGATGAGTATTTTCTATTTATGGTTGTAAATTTGAAAAAATTAGATCGGATGGGATATAAAAATATCTAAGGATTTTTCATCCTATATTACAATATAACATAGCAGGACATTTTGGAGATAAAATAAGCTTCTAATCACTTGTGTGCTGCTCACGTGGCAACAAATTAATGGAGTTAGCTTGAAATTGAAGTAGAGGGGTAATTGATAATATTGAATAGAGGGGTTTATGAAACTACAAGGGGTTATTTGATCAAAATTGAAAGTATAGAGGGGTTTTATGAAAATTGTCCTATTTTATTTAAACGACGTCTTATCATTAAAGGGTATTTTAGTAATTTTTCACTTGTGTTAACGGAGTTACTCTAAAATTGACGGACATGGGGTTAATTGATAAAATTGGATAGTATAAGTGAGTTTTTGAAACTGCATGGATTTATTTGAACAAAATTGAAAATATAGGGGGGTTTTGTGATAGTTGCCCTTTTATTGTTATTTCTTTATCTATTTTCTTCTTAGGACGAAGAAAATGAACCCCTGCAAAAAATACATGATTCCATCAACTTTAAAATTTAAGGGTAATTGAAACGTAAGAAAGAAAGTTGTTTCTTCTCCTTTGTTAAGCTAGAGAGGGGCTCCGAATACTGAAATCGGAAGAGGTGTTTTAGTACTAGGGTCAAGGTAATTATTTTAAATTCATTTTGCATCGTACAACAAATTTGTGTTAATGCATGTCCTACATTGCACTTCATTCTATTGTTGAGCTCGAGAGCATTCATGAAAACACATCCTCTATTTCTTAATATTCAAAAGAGAATGCCTGGAACATGTTGGCTAAGTTAGGTTAGACTTGCGATTTGTTGTGCAAGGAAGCATCAAGTATGAAAGTTTGAGTCTAACGAGATATAAACAATTTATTGGAATCACAATTGTTGATATAGTCCGAACTTCAGTTAAAAAGCATCAGAATTCACATTCATTGTTTATTACTCCATCCGTCCCATATTAGTTGTCCACTTTTTCAATTTTACTTGTCCAATTTCGAATCTCAATACAATATAACTTTTCTTGTTCAATTTTGAATCCCAATACAATATAGTTTTTCACTTTCTCCAATTACATTTCTTCCACTAATTTTAAACAAGTATTGTACCCTACTAATTTTTGTCTTTTTTCATTTCAGAACGGTAAAATAAAAAGTTCATTAATATCATTGCAATAAAATAAATATACCTTCTTAAAGTCAAAAGATTAAATTTAGACAGCTATAATAGAGAGAAATATTGTATATATGGGAAGCACATCATATAGCAGCCTTAAAATCGATTGATTTGGCTAAACAACAATAGATGAAGCACAAATACATGCAGTAATTAAAAGTGCCTCAAACAATATTAATCCAAAGACCAAACACACACAGAAAGAAAAAGAGAAGTAAAGGCGTAGAGAAATATATTACGGCTTTGTGCGAGTTAAAAGTAACTCTAAGCACACTGGAAACCACTTGGGACCTCCTTGCCACAGTAGTTGAGTAGCAAGCTCAACGACACCGGAACATTGAGGTTGATTCCGAGGACGTTAGCCTTAATGGCGGTGCAAAGGCACACGGCGGCGTCAAGATCAGCAAGACCACCAATGAGGGTGCAGCATGGAGTGTTGGGCGGAGTTCCAACCACAAGGTGCACCAAATCATTCAACAAGTCGGCACACACACCAAGCTTGAGTGTGTCCTTGGGGCACTTGGCCTTAGCGGGCGGTGGGCTTTTGGGCTTAGAGGGCGGTGGGCTCTTGTGGTGGTTGGGGGGAGTACACTTTGGTGGTGGTGGGGGTGGGCATGGGACATGGGTTGAGCTCACCAAAGTGAAGAAGAGGAGGTTGAGTACGAGAAGAAGGGTGGTTGATGTCATTGAAGCCATTTCAAAGCTACTCTCAAAAGACACTTGATTTGGTTGAGGTATATGACCTTTGTGTTTAGAGAGGGTGTGTTGGTGTTGGAAATGGTGAAGTGGGCTAGGATTTTATAGATGGAAATCGTGATATTTTATTAGTTTCTATTTATTTTCTCATCTATTTTATATTATTTATTCGATAAAATACACTAACTTCCCCTGATATTTGATTTATCGTCATTACTCCTGATATTATCGAAATTCATTGACTAGAGGGCATTTTTGTTAATATGTTATGTCATTTTTGCCATATAACTGAAGAATATCAAATTTTCATGCAAAATTTCACTAACTGATCCGACTCTAAAATAAATGTAAAGGAGGTTGTTGAGATCAAGCGTTGAACCTCAGTAATATTGAATAAATGGCAAGTCATATGTAATTAAATCAAAACTCGGGGCATGTCAATGTATTTTATCTTATTTATTTTGTTATTTGAGAGATGGGAGAAAATGTAGAGAACCGTGTGGGAACACAATGGAATCAAAATCTAGAATGTCTAAGACAAGTTGGCGGTGGTGCAACTTGGAGGATAAGCTTTCAAGGAGTAAGCAGTTTGGAGTTTTGTGATTAGTTGTCATTTCTCTCTCATGCAGAGAGGGAGAAAAAAGTCACTGATTGATCTAACACTCAGTTGTTCTATTTTCATACAATGGTGGGGTAGTTTTTCTATTTTTTATTTTTTTTTGTTTTTGGAGTGACCAATGGTGGTTTTAATAGGTTATTGTTAGATGATAATGTTCTATAATCTGCATGAAAATGATGAGATCTCAATGTTTTCAGATCTCCATTATTTCGCATTTGGCTCTGTGTTCTTGAGTGAAAATAAAAGACAAATTCTAACAGAGCGATGATGTTTCCTGTCTAAACAGAATCCAAAGTATTTTCAAGCACCATGGTGGGCTAGGGACGATTGTTTTTTGGGAGTGAACATGGTGGTTTTAACGGGTTATTGTTACATGACATGCTTGGTGTTACAGTGGTCAAATTTTAATAACAATTTTTGTGACACCAAATTAGATTTAATGACACACTTTTTGACTTGGTTCAGCCACTCACATTTGATGCTTGGACAACACAAACACAAAGTATATATGCAGAGTAATATAAACAACACCACCTACCAATTTACAGGCAATCACAAATAATGGTTCCCCAACCTTTACTATATATTATCAACACAAATAGTACAAGGATTCTCTCTCAGGCCACACTACAGCCCTGCACTAGAACATATATTCTCACACTTTGAATTCTCTATCTTCTATACAATGTTATACAAGTGCCTATATAGGCATACAGGGAAAATTGTCTATCTATGTGGATGACAGTCCCATCCACCTAGGCATTATGTTGGCCACATTTAGAGGCTGCCAACATAGAAATGCAGTTGCCCTCTCAACTGCTAGGATATTATGGCATTCTCCTACAATGTCACATACATCTTTGGTGGTTACATTCGGTTGAGTGTCCAAAACTGCACCAACTGCCTTGTCCTGATTAGCCTTGTTTTACCAGGGCCGACCCTGAGATTGATAAAAAAAATTGGGGCTCTAGGCGAGATTAAATATGAGGCTCCTCTTACAAAATACTAAAAAAATAAATTCATTAAGCATAAAATATATTAATATAAAAAAAATCGGAACTTGGTGCATTATAAAGAGTATCATCCAGTTCACATGAAAAGAAAATATGCAATAAACTTAGTCACAAAACTCAAATTTTTGCCAAAATATTAGCGTAAAACTATAGTTATTATAACATAATATATACAAAAATACAACAATCACATTGGATAATTACTATAACTGGTGTGGATGAAATCATTTTGTGCATATATGTAAGCAGATTTTCCGATTGAATAAACTTTTTTAAAAATTTGTCATATAATATATTAATTGTTTCTTTTTTCAGTAGAAAAAAAAAAGATAAGAAAATAAAATTTGCAAAAGTATGAGTGGAACTTGAATTTGATAGGTGTCAAATTGTAAACCTTTAAAACTTGACAGTAGTTTTTGAAGTTATCTAGTCCGATACAATGGTTTTTCATAGTAGAAATTGCTTCATGAAAATTATAAAATAAAAACAAATATATATATTCAATTTCTTAAATATATATATTCAAGAACTTAAAATATGCATCTACATATATATATATACATACATATATATATATATATATATATATATATATAAATTTCTTACTCGCGATTATATACATATACATATATATGTATGTAACATTATTAATTTTCAAGCCATTTATATTATATAATAGTATAATATATATATATATATATATATATATATGTTCAAGTCAAGAGAGGATCACGTTGGAGTTGTTGCTTATTACTTCAACTTACTCTCTGTGTTGAAGAGTTACTTGGAGTTGAGAGACGATGTCTTTTTTTTTTATCTTTTTTTTCTCTTTTGGAATCAATATTGGCCCCTAATAAAATATTGTGGGGCCTGAGTTTGGCTCAATAGAGTTATAAGAAAATGGATTGGCCTATTGGATTTTATTTTGTTTGGACTTTTAAGTACAAATCTTTTTTGGGCTCATACTACTTAAATAACTTTATAGAAATTTATAAGAGATTGGGTTGACCTGTTATGTTTCATTTTCTTTAGGCTTTAAATACAATTTTATTTTTTTTAGGCCTAAACTATTTAAAGGGAAAAAAAAAATATTGGCGCCCCCATTGGGCCTGGGGCCCTAGGCGCTCGCCTAACCCCAAGGTCGGCCCTGTGTTTTGCCCAAGTCTCTGAGCCATGTAGCACCACCACGAGCCATCTCTATGTCAAACATGTGCCAACAATGCACAATGCTTACATTTGTTGAGCCAACGTCAATGCCTCAGCCCTCTCATGCCTCCACACACATGAGAGCACATAAACTAGCCAATCTTGACCCAAATGCCTTCACCAACTAGCATGCACCGCGTCATGCCCGTATCTTGGTCTGCCAATGCCTTGGCACATAGGCATGCACCGCGCCATGCCCATGTCTTAAATCTGTTTGCACCCAACATAGCTTGATTCCGTGTCACAGCCTTACCCAATGGTAAGTTGGCATGGCCAAAGCTTGGGGTGCACGTGGCTTGCCAAGCCAAGTGCATTGCATGCACACTAATACATGTCAAGCTAAGGCATCACCTTGCCAAAGGCAAGTTGGCACACTCGTAAGCATACACTTATAGCTCGTCAAGCCATGCACGAGCTAGCATAGCCCACCGTGTCATTAACATCGAGCCACCATTACCAACCGTGCCACCGAGCCATGTTAAAACATGCTAGCAAGTTTCCCCATACGTGCCCTAGACAAGGTTTACTAAGGTCTTACTAGGTAGTTGGATGCTCATGGGAGTCAAGGACACACCCTTGCTATATATGCAGAAAACACAAATACCCCTTTGCCCAAAACAAATATCACCTATGTCCGAGGAGTCATAATGGCCTTTTTAAATATTCCCGATCTCCAAATCCGGATTTTATTTCACAAATCATCTTCTTGGGCCCTAAGGTTGTTTCAATTAAATTCATGCATTTTTTCAGCACCTCTAAGCCCAACTTTCAAAGTTTGACTTATTTACAAAACTACCACAATGTCATCCTCCATGTCACATTGGCATGCCACAGTGCACTTCGGGTCTTTACCGGCTAACACTTGGTTTGTACCTATGGACACAATTTTTCATTTTTAGATCATTGAAAACAAAGATAACCTTTAATTACTCGTAAACTTGAAGATCTAGATTCTCATGTGCCTCCAATAACACTACATTTAATCCTTTCTTAAATTGTATAGTGGCAAAAGCCTTAAGCTTTGAAAAGTGTGTTAGGGTTAGTGAAATCCTATAATCGAGAAAAACACAATCAAATAGTTATAACACACATAAACACAAAAATATATACGTGGTTATGTCAAAATAAGCCTACGTCCACGGAGCGTACCGATTTACTATAATGAATGAGAGGATTACAAGGGGATGATTCGCAAATCATACACACACACACAATTTATACTCACACCTATATCAGCGGGATAATATAAGCTTATATTATTCATGACTCTCTCTCACAAAGCTCTCTCTATATCTGTATTGCTATTTGTTTCTGGCACACATAATATGTTCACCCTATGCCTATATTTATAGGACAAATAAAAGGGAAACTGAAGTTTACTTGGAGTGGGGAACAAGCCAATCAAGTCCAATCAATCACAGTCCGAAAATGAATGTAAATATGTGATTGTAATCTCTCAAAGGAGAAACGCGATCAGAGTTTCTTCATCCCTAAGCAGAGGAGCCACATACCATAACAGAGTAAGCGTTACTTTACATGTAACATTACCGATCTAAATTTTATGCACGGTACTTGCACAAATAACTAAATTATAAGGCATCACATCGTCATAGACCCATTATGGGTGAATTGATAATTTATACGTTAAAAGTCATCATTTTAAAAATATTATTTTTTTAAAAAAAATATTTTTAAATTGGGATGAAGGAAATAGTTAATTACAGTAATGGATCTAAAAACTTATTGGGGGGGAGGGGGGGGGGGGGGGAAATAATATTTATTTGATGGAGTGGCGGGGAAGAGAAATTTTCTTTTGAAGTTATCACAATAACTAAAATAATATCAAAATTAATTTTTTCAAAGGATAAAACAAATTTAATGACTGAATAAACTTTGAATCGACAATGTGAGTCTTATACTAATTATTGGGTAACAATAATAATAAATAAATAAACACTTTAGAAAATAATGAGTAAAACAACTCATATTCGCTTTAATAAAACCATCCTGTAGCCCATAGAATATTATATCTATAGAACATAAAACAACTACACTAGAGTGAAATATATATATATATATATAGCAAAGTTGAACGATTTAGAAGGAGCATATTATAGAAAGTTTAGTAAAAACATACTGAAAATTTTACAAAATACATGGATATATAATAGAAAGAAAAAATAAAGAGCAAGTAGTATTTAGGTGAGACAATTTTTTATGAAAAAAGTTTAGTGAGGGCATACTTAAAATTTTATGAATTATAGAAGTATAAAATTTAAAAGATAAATAATCCAGCGAGGGCGGATAACAGTTTTAGTGGGAATATATACAAAATTTTACAAAATATATGAATATATAATTTTTTATTTTTTTTAAAAAAATATATATATCCACCCCAACTGGTCCCTTCACAAGTCTGTTGATTGCCATTCATATCAGAAACAAGAAGAAAGCTTGGAATATAGCTGTTGACTGTATCTTCTTAGTTACTGCACTGGTGGTTCATCCTAGTCCACCCTACGCGTTATTGTTTTCGTCTTTCATGGTTGTATTTTTGTAATGAATGGTGTGTTTTGTTTGTTTTGCAATTTTCTCACACTAGGTAATGAGAACAAGGCAAACAGGTCCTACTGATAGGGGTCCGATATGGTACCAGATGATCTGATTCATCAAATCTCACTAGAATGAGAGAAAAAATTGACAGAATTAAAGCCCATAGGGAATAGGTGGTGGGTTTTTTTCGGCTCAGGGTGGTCTTGCGTATTCTCCAATGTGTCCTTTATATAAACTTAAGTCACAAAGGAGAGAAGAAAAAACAAAGGGTAAGAATCTGATCCACATATCAGAATCCGAGGCCCACTAAGGGCCACTTTACGAACCCTTTTTGTTTCATGTTTCCTACTTTTATTTTTTGAAATTTAAAAATAAAAATAAAAACTCATTTCTTAATTTGCTTTTGTTTTTACGTTAGAGAAAACGTTTAAGTTAATAAATTAAAATTATAAATAAATAAAATGAATACATAATGAATAAATATATAAAATATTATCTAAACAAATAAAATAAATAAGAAATAAACATAATAAGAAATAAAATAAAATGAATAGATAATAAATAAAAAATAAAAAATTTATCATTGATAAATAAAATAAAATAGTTAATTAAATGGTAAATAAAAATAATAAATAATTAATTAAATGATAAATAAAAAATATATAAAATTGAAAAAAAAAACTGGCTTAAATTTCTTTTTCAAAATAATTTTAATATTTTTGAAAAAGAAAAATTATAATTCTTTTGTTCATGATTTTGGTAAACATATTTTTAATAAACATACTTTTTGTTTTTTATTTTTGTTTTTAAAAATAATCAATAATTAGTAAACATGATTTTAATTTTTGTTTCTCCTACAGAAATCAAAATCATGATTCCTTTTCCAGGAAACAAAAACGGTTCATAAACAGGTCGTAAGACCTTGTTTGATAGTTTTTGCTTCTGGCTTTCTGCAGAAAAGTAAAAACTATTTTGAGAAGCTGGGGTACCACCGTTCAAAATAATTTTTTCTTCTAGACAACCAAAAACAGCATTTGAATGCCAATCCAAACAGGGCTTAAGCGTAGGCGCAAGGAAAACCGAAATTTATTGCATTTATTTAGCAATTTGTTATCTTATGATCCACTTAGAAAACCAAAGTTATTTACCATTTTATATGACAGTAAATTTGGAAAGAATAATGGTATCCTTTACACCAAGCCATGGCATAGAGTTTTATGTATAATACTGCCGAAAGACACCAAGAGTAGTAAAATGTCATGTCACAACTCACAAGCCTCACAGCCATTGTTGGGATTAAGTACAACATGCATCTGAAGAGCAGTCACATGGATGATTAAACAAAGTACCGTTTTATATGTCTTATAGCCATCACACCTACATGTAACGCAACTTTGCTTTGCCACAAAGCAATGATCATGCAAGGAAGCACATGACACCTAAAGTAGATATTAACTGTGTATAATTTACCATGACATCAATCTATTGTTCGTCGTCGTGGTATCGGTTCATATTATAAACAATATCGAATACATATATATTACATAACGGTATCAGCACATTCTAAAAGTATTACAAATCGGAAAGCACATTCTAAAAGCATTACTACGAAACAGCACCAAAATAGAAACACGGGAGGGAAAAACTCAAAACAGTTTTAATATATTGTGCTCACATAATTTCAACATATTTTTCAACTTCATGAAATATATATATATATATAAAAAAAATTAGGGTTGAATCACACAGAATCCAAATTCATTGGTGCGTTTTCGGCTAACCAACTCCACATGACTCCCTATCCTGCCAGATTGAGATCTATATGACCCCTTCCTCTACAATAGACTTTGACTCAGACCCACAAAATCAATTTCATACCCTGATTAACACTTTACAGTTAATAATAATAACAACAATAATAACACTAGCTCTTTAAAATCTAGAGCAATAATACTTGCACTAAATTAGTGCGGTGAATACATATTCACGGTTGAATGAAGTATTATGGGACCCAATCATATTTATAATTATCCATCCAATAATAAATATCCATACACTAACAATTCGGTAGAAGAATCATTTTTCAAAAATCTAATCGAATACAACATGGTAGCGATATTTGACTTCTATGATTCCCCATGAATAGAGCGCACTGGAGAATCTGAAGTAGACCGCAACTAAATTGGATACTTTCAGCATATATCTATGATTCCCCATGAATAGAGCACACTGGAGAATCCGAAGTAGACCGCAACAAAATTGGATAATTTCAGCATATAACGGTATTCTTCTAATCAGACTCAAATTGAGTTTCAAAGTCATAGGGAAAAAACACACACATTGCTTTCGGTGACAGTATGTGATAATTGCTTGATATATTACAGATGGACATAAAAACGAATCTACTCATCACGCTGAAGTTGCCATAAGTTTCTAACTTATCAGGCATAAGCTAGTTTTAATAAAGGCTCAATGTGCACTAACACGTTAGAGTTACTCTCGAGCCTATGCACAAGGCGAGACACATGTCTGAGTAAAATGAGGCGCATAATGAAAGATACAATACAAAAATAAAATTATTACTAAAACATTCATATTCTATCATAAAGCCTAGGGCTACACACAAAATCGAATAACCGAACCGGAACCGGCGGTTCGGTTCAGTTCCGGTTCTCAAAATTCAAGAACCGGTTTTTTTTGTTCGGCTCGGTTTTTAACCACATAGAATAGAACCGAACCGGTTTTATAATATATCATATATGTATTATGTATATGAATATCAGACTATCGGTAAGTAGTAAGTGAATGTGAAACTGTGAAAGAGGCTGAGACTTAAAATATACCTAATTTTATTTTTATCACACCATTCACTCCTGCCTTAGTCTAATTCAGTAATGCTAGTGCCTTTATGTTTTGATCTTCAAAAATTGGTTGAAGCAAAGGTGGTTGTTTGTTTTGTTGTTGCTTGGTATTGTTTGTTATGTTATGCCGAATCCTAGTGCATGAAATTTTAGAAACAAAATTTGGTATTATTTTTTGTTTGTTATTTTTTATATTGTCTAATTTTAAATTTGATTTCTGTTCATATTATTCTAACTTGGAAGGTCATTCAATTTAGTTTACGCTTTAAATTATATTATCTTTTGATTTATGACATTTTTATTTTTTAAAAGGCATTATAGGAATCGGAACCGAACAGAAATCGAACCGTTCGGTTCCTTTCACTAAGGGTTTGGTTCCGGTTCTCATTTTTAAGGAACCAAAAATAATGATTTGATTTTAATTTCGGTCGGAACCGAACCGAACCAGACCATGTACACCCCTAATAAAGGCGCAAATGTTATAAAGACACACCTGCGCACACAAGAGGCACAAATCCTGCTCCTCAAGGAACCTGGCCTTAAAAAAAACATTACTAGCAGCTCTTTCTATTCCACATAATTGTTAGACGCACAGGGACCAGTTGCCAATATAATCGAATTGTTAAATGACTCCTTACATATAAATTAAGCCACTACAGCTGTGTCATGAGAGTAGACTCGAATTTTGATCTGAATCCGATTAACCGGATATGGATTGAAAATAAAATCCGATAACCCGATTAGAATCCGAATCAGATTTTTTAACAAATTAGATTTAAATTTATGTTAATCCGATCCGAGTAATTTTATATATACACATATATACTATGTTATTAATATATATAAATATTAAGTAGTTTACTTAATTATATTTTAATATTTTTTTTGCATTTTTTTTTTATGTTTTTTATAGTCATTTATTATTAGCATTGATTGTAAAATACATAATTTAATTTTTAATATTCTTTAAAAAAATAAAAATAAAAATAAAAAATTCTTTAATAATTTTTATAATTTTGTTTTTATCTAATCGGATCGGATATCCGATAATAAAAAAATACGGATTTAGATCAACTAAATAAAAATTCATCGAATTATCGAATTAGATCAGATTTGAATTTATCGAATTGGGATCGGATCATCATCTATCGACAGGCCTACATGAGAGCTTGACAACTCATTTGACATGTCACACAACGATTCCTATCGCAGCACCAGCTCTCACAGGGTCCATTTCAAGCAATCCATCATGCATGTATCGACTTTCTTCTACTCAACATACTCTTCTAAAAACATTATATCTTTTAACATGGCCCCACCAAAACCTCTTAATACCAGTTAAATCCAATAGCAGAACCACAACGGTCTGCACGAATTTCCTCTCCTATCATTGTTTTGTGTCTACTATTCTTCTTGATTGTTTAGAAGGCCTGAAATGCATTATAATATCCTTTCAAAACAAAACAAAAAAATGCATTATAACATTTTCATTCCTTTTTTATCTTGGCAAGATACATTCGACTTGAAAAAGGGTATTTCTTTACTTCTATTTTACTTTTTAGTTTACTCTTTCCGATCAAATACACAAAAACCCACTTCTAGATCTGCTTGGTTAACATCTCTAGAAACAGTTCTCAATAACTCTGAGTACATAAAAAGACAGTTCTCTGAAACCAGACATTTTTATGACCCGAGTTTTCTGAAACCAAGAAAATACTTTGTACAAAATTCTAATTTTCTGTTCAAAAAACACAAAACTATTTTTAGAGTTGCAAACTAAGCAGATTTGAAGGAGCTACAAATGGAGATAAACGCTAAACAGCCAAAAAGAAAATGACCGCAAATAGTATCAAATTGCCTCTTCTTTGATGCAATATACCACACATCCTACCAATAATAGCCACCAATAGCGAAATTAGATGAACAAATTCTGAATCTTTTAATGGAAACCACCTCAGTGCTTTAAACAAAACCAACTTCAGCAATATGTTTGAAGATTTTAGTTCAGTAACAGGCAGAGATGATACATTATTTCTTAACGATCTGATCTTACCAAAAGCAAGCAAATAAACACGAAACAACATGAACACGAAACCACATTATCATTGAAGGAACCAGATACCTATGGTTCTCCACCAAGCTCCACTCGTAGATTGTCATATGGATATACCTTAGGGGTCTGTTCAGAATAGAAATAGATAATCAATCAGCGACATATTACAGACAGGGCTTGAGGGAAAAATAATAATAATAATAATAATTCTACATATCAAATGTCACATAAACACAAGTCCGTGGTTGATGAGAGTAGATCAGTACAAAAATCTAACAAAAGATCAACACTATCTACAGGGACAGTTGAACTGCCATTAATCCAAAGGAGGAGGTGGAGCTAATTAAAAGCATACAGTCTTCAGAGTACACAAATGAATACTCTTCTCCAGCTTCTTTATTCATAAAGGTATTCATGCAACCGCTAGAATACTGGCTTGCACAAAAAATTAAGACTAATATTTATATATTCAAAGAGAACTGAATTGATTTTATGCTCTCAAAAATAGAGGTTCTTTCAAACAAAAAAACTAAAATAAATTTAGGCCAGAGTTACAAAAAATATCCTGGTTTATTGAGCTTCCACGATATAAAAGTAGATAAAACCAATATCATATAAGTTGAAATGCAAGATGCGTACCATAGTCAGAAGATAATACAATTGAATTTTTTTTCACACAACTGGAAACTGGAACTCGACAATGCAAGTACAATCATCTCCAGACAGATGCCTTTATCAAGGACTACGAGTTTGGGGAGCTAAACTGAGCAAAAAGTGTGAGTGGTGCCCATCAACAGCAGTGATGACTGGACCAGATGTCCTTGAAGTAATAAAAAGTGCACAAGATGGATGATTAATCCAGACTTGTAATCAGCAAATGCCATGTTGTGCAGTCTTTCATTTCTTGGTCCTTTTGCCAAATATTGAGATAGCTCGGACTTTTTGTCATATTCACGAAAACTAATTCTCTTTTTCACCATTATCACAGTCTAATATCCTTCAAAAGAAGACTTCCACTTTTCTAAACTAATATGTTCAATAACTACTCCAGAAGCTAAAGTCTTTACAACTTTTTTTAAATGACTAGAAAGACTATACTTATCCGTCAGTACTAATTTATAATATTTCACTAATATTATTTAAACCTCACAATCGACATAGAAAGGAAAAATAAGGTTTTTAGTAGTAGATAACATGAACACGGTCTTCTTGTTATCATTTATAGGCTGCTACAAGTAGTTTGTGAAGATTAACCTCTATATCATGGACAGGAGTGGCAAAGTTTGAAACTACTTGAACACGACACCAGTTAAGTGGATTTGGGTTGACCTTAATTAGGTACAGGTCATAAATGGGTCGACACGACATTGTTAACCTGCCGTTTAATTAATCATGTTGTGATTGGGTTGAGGGGTTCAACTCATGTCACCTGTTTAACTAAACATGTCATTATTGTGCTAATTTAATTTTAACATAAACATTTTGTCTTTTAGTTTATTGTCTTCTTGTACTGAAGACTATTAAATAATTTGGTTGTATTGAGTCCTATAATTTTTATAATATTTAGTAATGTATTGTAAATCATAACTTATCTAAATGATTAATGTTTCATTTGAGTATATAGGTAATTAAACAGGTAACACGTGTAACCCATTTAATAAACCAGTCAGATTAGTGTTAAGGGTCCCTGGCACAATTCTTAAACAGATCTGTGTTAAGGATCCCTGGCATAATTCTTAAACAGGTCTGTGTTCGGGTTAACTTGTTTAGGATAAAACTATTAGGTTGACACGAGATAATTATAAACCCCCAGACACAAATTACCACCGTTACTCTTGGAGTTCCTCAAGGACGCACCGCTTCTTTTTTAGGGATCGAGATATGTTTTGTGACAATTATATCCATCAACTGATAGACTGCGATAAGGAGCAACTAGCACGAATAGGAAGCGAATGTGCTAAGGGCCGTTCGCCAAGCCGAATTCCTTTGGTATAAAGTAGGAACAACGGCTCCGTTGTGAAGAGTGTTCAATATTGTTTGAAATGTGTTTGGTAACGCAAAATTTGTTGCAAGATTTTTTGAAGCCGAACCATTAAAACATGTTTGGCAAAGAAGTGTTGCAATTTGAAAAATACAATGGCCACTTTAGAAAGCCATTTAAGAGTTGTTTAAAAATTTAATGATATTCCATTTCGTAATGTTTATCGCCTACAGCTTACGTTGCTACTGCGCGAACACACGTAAAGATACAAAATTGTTGTTTGAACTTTCGAGTGAAGCTTTTCGGTACAGTACAACACAACTTTTTTACCAATCATATAATGACAAAGTACCAAAACAAAACAAAACAAAATTGCAAAATACGATACAGAAACACATGCATACAGGCTCTAACAAATCTTTTCTCTGGATTTATGAACAAGCTTTGTCAATTTTCAAAGAAAACTAGGGTTAAAAAGTACTTGGATTCTTGCAAGAAAAGAAGTCTGATGTTCCAAAAAATCTAATATGAACTAGAAACTACAAATAATTAGTTCAACAAAAGACTGAAGATATTTGTGAATGTTGAAGCACAAAGTGTTTTTTTTCCAAGTACATGGACCCATTTATGTTTTGTTTGGTAAGGACTGAAAAGAAGTGGAAAGGAAGGTATGAAGAAAATCCTCTCTCTTTGTTTGGTTTGAATGGAAAGGAATAGAATGATGTAACCCCTTCAATATTCAGTAATAGCGTCACTTGAATAAATACCATACGTCTCATCCTCTTCCCTCCACTTCAGAAGGGATTAAAAAAGTTGGACCAACTAGTATATCTCATTCAGCCATCCGTCATTTCCTCCAACTTTCCCTCGTACCAAACAATGAAAACTTGCTCCATCCCCTCTCTTTCCTCTCACCAAACCCATTACTAGTGTCCTATCCATTCTCAACTTCTTTGTATAAATACTTCACAAGAATTTCATGCTTGGTCAAATATTAAAACAATAAGTTACATCAACCACGGACACCTTATATTGCCTAAAAATCCAAGCATGCTGAGAGAGTATACAAAAACTTTATGATCAGAATATACGCAACAAGGTACATTCTGTAAACAGAAGGAACGCACTTTGCTCGTATGAGTCTACTATTTTAATAATTATGAATATTTGAATGGCTATTAACCAATGTTGTCCTGCCCATATATGGTGTTGGAATGAATAAAGTAGATATAAACATAATAACACTAATCATCTTTATGCGACAAAGTAACAAACGTCCACTCTTGTACTTAGACCAATAGTCTCAAACTTCGTACCAGATGCACTACCGTTGCATCAAATAATCGCGTATGTTACAAGGATATCAAGTATCCCGCTGGAAATGAAATATTTGCAATTGGCATTTTATTTTACCCCAACATAATATAGTAAGGAAAACTAGACCCCTATTGAACCTAGTTGTATCCCGGCTTCATTTTGGCAATTATACAATCTGATCACATGTCAAAGTTCACTAAACTAACTCACATCTATGTATCTGAGTTCATTAAACCAACAGACATCTATATATCTTCCTTTCCAAACAAACCAAAAGCTCAGTCATCATTCATCAAGTCATTCTCAATTGCCAAAATTTCTTTATTTCCACTGTAACACATCTTATCTTCAAAGCATTACTCATTCTCAAACCAATTCCTTATGTTCTAAACACAAATTGTAGTATGACAACCTAGATTCTCTTTGATGATCTAAACCATGTAGCTCATCCCTTAGGCTTCTGAGGATCTGTGTGGTCTCTTGGACTTTCTTTTGAGGATTTTTGTAGTAAATGTCAGTAGTGGTCTTTGAGGCACTCAATGGTTTTATTTCCTTTTGTTTCTTCTCATGAGCCCAAGGAGAGATCAATGCAGTTTTGATATAATTCACAGTTGCCAATTACTCGTTAGTTCAGCGAGAATGACTGACTAAAAGCCTAGTCGTTCAAAATATGCATATTATTCACGAACAAATGCAAACTTAATGTCATGCTTGCACTTCTGTCTCTTTTCTCTGATGATGCATGTCTATGGGATAGTAAGTGTTGCTTGCTGGTTCCTACTTCTGTTGGGAGCTTTGAGTGTTGCTTGCTGTTGTGTTGAGAGGTTGTATGGTTGCTTCTGGTCCAGGTGGATGTTCAAGCCAGCTTTGGAAGGTTTAGGTTGGGGTCCATGTAATATTTGTTACATCTTGTTTGGCTCTAGTCCTTGGTGTGTTGCTAGGTTTTTGAGTTTTGTCTGGCACTTTGAATGGTGGACCTATGGGTTTCATCTCCTGGGGTATGCCCCATGGTACTTGTGTAAAGCATTTTAGCTTTGTTTTTAATATTAATCATCCTTAACATTCAAAAAAATATATATTTGCAAAAACTTAATGTCCACAATTTGTTCTTGAATCATACAAATCTAGCTAATTCCTAAAACAGTCTCACTAAGATCAACAGACTGTAACTTGTTGTAGATGTGACTTCTACTTATATACAAGCATACTTTTCTTTGATGGACTCCTAACATGCAAAACCATTAGTAGTTAAGATTTATCTATCACAAGTCTCTACATAAGTAAGTACATATTTACAAACTATCTATTCTTCTACGATTTTATCCCGTCTACCAATTTCTACCTACTCTTCAAAGTTCTAAAATCCTAAACTCTCTCTAAACTCCTTATCATGTATAGTTTTTTTTGGATTTAAACATCATACCCTGCCAAACATTTATTTCATGGGAGCACATGTACTCTCTTCATTAATGGGAGCTCTCTCTCTTCTCTGAGGTCGCCTGTCTCATGTCGGCGTCCCCTCTTCTTGGGATGCTTGTCCTCCTCGTGGCCCTTCATTGTATGTCGATGAGGCCTCCATTGAACGAAGGACGGAGTACATGAGGTCGTGTTTGGTGGGTCGTTTTGAGGGAGGGGTAGAGTAGGTGGATAAGGTGGAGACGTGGGCGAAAAGGGCGTGGAGAGTCTCGTCGGGCTTCTCGGTGACGAGCATTTGTGATGGATCTTTTCTCTTCTGTTTTCCTTCAAAAGAGGTGGCAATGGAGATTTTGACTTCTGACCGGAGAGATTAGGACTCAAAACGACTCATTCTGGATGTTTGGTCTACCGGAAAAGGGGCGGCTATGATTTGGCAAAGGAAGGATGTTCATCAGATCTTTCTCAGAGGCATTCCTTTGCATCTCTGTTGTTTGGCTATGTTTAAGAAAGTGGGGGATTTATGTGGAGGGTATAGAGGGCATGAGGATGTGGATCCATGCATACCTGATATGGTGGGTATCTGGGTGGTAGTCGGTAAAGCAAGTCCTTCTTTCCTCTATATTCATGATGAGTCTATGTGCTTTCGTATAGCGGTAGTAGATGATTTCCCTCCGTTGGTGGTGCCGACAACACATACCGTGGAAGGGGGATTTAGACCACTGGTTTTTCGTAAGGAGTGGGATCGGTTGCGGGTTAGTGATTAGAAGGGTAGTTTGGAGGTTCGTAGATGGGTCGCCGTTGATCGGAGCTTCATCCGGCCATCGAAGCCGTTGTCTTCTCTAATGGGATCTAGGGTCTGCTTGAAGAGGCGTACGGAGATGGGTGACAGAAGGCATCCAATGGTGCAAGAGGGGTTGATTGGGGCGTGTGGATCTAACGCGCGTAAAGAGGTGGTGCGAAGGGGAGTGGATGGGAGGTGGGAAGGACGCACGAATGAAGTTGTGACACGTGGCATGAGTAGGTGGGGGAGGGCCCCGCCATGGACGCGTAATCGTTTCTCCAATTCAAATTTGAATTCGCAGCTCACACATGGGAGGACTTATGCTTATGCTGGTGGTGTGGGGGCAAAGGTTGGTGGGCCTTTTATTGGGCTGGGACCTTCACATAAGAGGGCTTACAAGGATGGGTCTAATCTAAGGAAATGGGGTTGGGTTAAAAGAAATGAAAAACAGCTACAAGTTGTGGGCTTGGTGGAGGGTGGCCCAGGTCATTGCATGGGTCAACCCAGTTGCGTTTTGACCTCATCGAATCCGGGTAGGGTTATGGGGGTGGATCCGGATCCGGATATGGGCATGGGCTTGTGTTCAGATATGGATCCGGGTTTGGATAGTGACCCGGACCCGATTTCGCATGTTGTGGATCGCGATTTGGGGCAGTTGGATGGGTTTTTGTCACCAATTCAGGAGGAAAGGGAGTCATCTACAATGCAGAGGAGTTTCGACTTGGAGAAAGATGATTTTAGTACAGTTTCAAGGAGACGGTATAAGCCAGTGGGTAATGGTGAGCTGCGATCCCCTTTTGCACGAAAGTTTTTGTTCGATAGTCGTCATCCTGGCTTCGTTTGGAGGTCATGGAGCGAGAAAGGGAAAAGGAAAAAGGAGAGGCCCAGTTTTGCTCCGGAATTATGTTGCACAGGGGTGTTGAAAGGGAGTAAGGTGGTTGGTGTGAGAGGGTGTGGTGGTGGTTGTGGGTTGCCGATGCAGGTGGCGGTTGGAGTATCAGTAAACAAAGGTTATTTCTCTAATAACGAAGTGGGCTTAACTTCAGATTTTTCTACTTTAGAAGATATGGGTTCGGGCAGTGAAGGGGGGCTGGGTGGTGATACTATCTCTGATGGTTCTTGTGTTAATGGGATGAAGGTGAAGCCTTTAGTGCTGGGAAAGGCTAGTACTGATGAGGATGTTATTGTTATTCATGACTGTGAGAAATTGATTGGTAGTGTGGATGAAGGGGTTGTGTTGAGGGGTGATGAGGAGAGGATGAGAAATATGGAAGTGATGGAATATGTTTTACTAGTGGTCGTGGATTGTTCGGGGTATGTCTCCGATAATTGGGTTGAAGGGAATGTGGTAAAGGTTGCTAATTTGGTAGGAGTGAAATTTGGGATTAATCAAGCAAAAG
Organism: Cornus suecica; assembly: GCA_963922005.1. Lineage (NCBI taxonomy): Eukaryota > Viridiplantae > Streptophyta > Magnoliopsida > Cornales > Cornaceae > Cornus > Cornus suecica. The sequence goes on from OY998245.1 coordinate 52,539,755, forward strand.
GGGAGGATTTGATTATGGCATTAGTTGATGATTCGGAGGAGGAGCGTAGTGAGGCGGAGAAGGCTATGGTGGTCCATCGTTCATCCTCATATTGGAAGGGTGAAAGGGAATTATGTAACTTGGTGAGCACTATTAATTATGATGGGACTAGCGATGGTTCACAGGGTAAAGAAGGGGGAAGGAGTGGGGGGCGATGGAGGGAGGAGTTGGGTTAATTGTTTCCTCATGTTGTTACAACTTGTTTCATGGAATGTCTGGGGGCTAAATTGCCGAATAAAAGAAAAATTGTTCGGTTTGCTCTTTGAAAGTGGAATGCTCATGTTGTGTGTCTACAGGAGACAAAATTGGAGGTGATAAATGATAGAATGGTGCGTAGTATGTGGGGAAATCGGTATGTGGAGTGGACTTATTTAGCCTCGAGTGGTGCTTCGAGGGGGGGGTGATTGTATTATGGGATAGGAGGTGGGTATCATTGCGTGATTCTTCTATCGGGCAATTCTCGATTTCTTGTTCATTCACTATGGTTGAGGATGGTTTCCGTTGGGTGTTCTCGGGGGTCTATGGCCCGGGTGATAATGGGGGGAGTACAGTGATGTGGGAGGAGTTAGGGAATTTAGAGAGAGGTGGCATTTACCTTGGTGTGTGAGAGGGGATTTCAATGTTGTTCGGATGCCTTCAGAGAGATCTACTGGAGGACGGTGGACTAGGGCTATGTTGGATTTCTCGGATTTCATTGATAGACAGTCGTTGCATTATTTACCATTGAGTGGGGCATCTTTCACTTGGTCCACTTGTAGAGAGACTCCGACTTATTTGCATATTGATCGGTTTCTGGTTTCCGGTGACTATGAGGAACATTTTCCGGGTGTTGTGCAGACTGTTGCTACCATGTTCATTTCTGATCATGTGCCTATTTTTCTAGGATTGTGAGGGTATCAGTTCGGGAAAATCTCCATTCAGGTTCGAGAATATGTGGCTTAGTGTCACAGGGTGCCCACTTGTCCCACATCAAATAAAGATGGGAGAGTGAATCGGGTTTAAATGGGTGGATGTTAGAACTGCGAAGCATCCACCCGTTACAGTTGGTATCAGAGTCAAACTCAGTCTTTCATCTGGTGCCACGCCAAGCACTCGTTACAATATGCGATCAATATTCGCTTATTGATCGATTTCTGGTTTCCGGTGACTAGGAGGAGCATTTTCCGGGTGTTGTGCAGACTGTTGCTACCAAGTTCACTTCTCATCATGTGCCTATTTTTCTAGGATTGTGGGGGTATCAGTTCAAGGAAATCTCCATTCAGGTTCGAGAATATGTGGCTTAGTGTCACAGGGTGCCCATTTGTCCCACATCGAATAAAGAGGGGAGAGTGAATGGGGTTTAAATGGGTGGATGTTAAAACTGCGAAGCATCCACTCGTTACAGTTGGTATCAAAGCCAAACCCAGTCTTTCATCCGGTGCCACGCCAAGCACCCGTTTAGAGTTTGTACCCCGATCCGGAGTCCGGGTCCAATGTCAGGTAGGCAGGGTGGTCCAACCGCAACGAGGGCGTTATGCGGATTCGGATGGGGGAGAATGTCACAGGATCACAGGGTGCCCACTTGTCCCACATCAGATAAAGAGGGGAAAGTGAATGGGGTTTAAATGGGTGGATGTTAGAACTGCGAAACATCCACCCGTTACACTTAGGGCTAAGGATTTTCAGCAGCGGATGTTAGAGTGGTGGGCTTGTCCGGTTAGGCCAGGCTCTTCGAGCTTTGTCTTGGCTTCAAAATTGTGGTTGCTGAAATCATCTCTTATGACATGGAACAAGGAAGTGTTTGGCAATCTAGTGTGGCGTAGGAATGTGTGGTTGGCAGAGATAAACGATATTAATAAAGCAGAGTTGGGGGGGGGGGGGTTGAAGGGGCTTCGAGATGATTGAGGAGAGCACAGTGTTTGTCCGACATTGAGGAGATTGCTATTCAGGAGGAGATTTCATGGAGACAGAAATCACGAGCCATCTGGTTAAAAGAAGGGGATCGAAATACGAAGTTCTTTCATCGATCGACGAATGCCCGCAGGAGGAGGAACTTTATTGGGAGCTTGTTTGTAGAGGGTGCATTGTTATCCTCGGAGGAGAAGATTCGCCTGGGTATTCCTGCATTTTATCAGAGATTGTTTACTGAGAAGGAGAGTTGGAGGCCCAATTTGGATGGACTCAGTTTTAACTTTATTAATGAGGGGGATCGGGATAGATAGGAGATTCCGTTTTTGGAGGAAGAGGTGCTGAGGGCGCTGGAACAATGCAATGGGGATAAAGCTCCTGGTCCGGATGGGTTCACGATGCGCTTCTTGCTTGAGTGTTGGCCTATTGTTCGGGAGAAGGTGACGGCTACTTTTGGTGCTTTTTATGAGGAGGGTTGTTTTGTGAAATCTCTTAGTGTTACTTTCATTTCTCTTTACCCAAAAAAGGGGGAGGTGAAAGACATTAAAGATTTCAGACCTATTAGCCTGATTGGGTGTGTTTACAAGTTGATTGCAAAGGTCCTTTCACAGAGGATGAGAGGTGTGCTATATGGGGTTATTTCGGATTCACAAAATGCCTTCATTGGGGGACGTCAGATTCTGGACTCTGCTATGATTGCTAGTGAGGTTGTGGACGCTAGACTTCAAAGCGGCACTCCGGGGGTGTTGGTGAAACTGGATGTGGAGAAAGCATATGATCGTGTGCACTGGGTTTTCTCCTGTAAATGTTGGAGAGATTAGGATTCGGGGAGCGATGGCACAGATGGATTCACTTTTGTATTTCTTCGGTGCACTTTTCGGTGATGGTGAACGGATCTCCGTCGGGATTTTTTGGGAGCTCTCGTGGTTTGAGGCAGGGTGATCCTTTATCTCCTCTTATGTTCATCGTGGTGATTGAGGCATTTAGCCGAATGATGTCGCGTGCTACGGGATTGGGTCTTCTTTGTGGATTCAAGGTAGGTGATGCGGCTTCTCAGTATAAGGATATATCTCACTTGTTATTTGCTGATGATACGCTTGTGTTTTGTGATGCGGATGTGTCTCAGCTGAGATATCTTCGGTGTATTCTTATTTGTTTTCAGGCTGTTTCTGGGCTGAAGATATATACTAGCAAGAGCTCTTTGTTTCCGGTGGGTGAGATGGGCAATTTGCCAGCTTTGGCTTCGGTCCTTAGATGCAGGGCCGATTAGCTCCCTTCGGTTTATTTGGGTTTGCCCTTGGGGTCGTCTGGTCAGAGACAGGCTTGTTGGGATTCAATAGTTGAGCGGATTGGGAGGCGATTGGTGGGTTGGAAGCAACAATATCTTTCCAAGGGTGGGAGACTCACTTTGGTTAAGAGCACGTTATCCAACCTCCCTACGTATTTTTTGTCACTCTTTCAGATTCCTAGCAGAGTGGCTCAGTGGATTGAGAGGTTGCAGAGGCAATTTATGTGGGGTGGGTAGGGCAGAAAATGAACCGAGCCGAGCCGAGCTTTAGAATGTTCAAGCTCGGTTCATTTGTTAAACGAGCCTAGAAAATGTGTTCAAGCTCGACTCATTTGTTTAACGAACGAGCCCGAGCCGAACGCCAGATTTAACGAGCCGAGCCCGAGCTTGTTCACGAACGACTCGTTTCAGTGCAACATATATTAATCTTCCTAATAGTTGTCTGGATTGAGTTGTTGCATGTCTAGTTTAACATATTTTCACTAGTATAATTTTTTATGAATGAATTTTATGTTATGAGCGTCTAATTTCTATAATTTTTTCACAATAATCTTCATAATTTGTTCAATTTGAACACTTTCTTTTGTCAAATATGATATAATTTTACTATTTAACTTAGACGAGCCTGTTCACGAGCATGGCGAGCCGAGCTTAGTAATGTTTAAGCTCGGCTCGTTTACTAAACGAGCCTAAAAATTGTGCTCAGGCTCGATTTGTTTATTAAACGAACGAGCACGAGCCGAGCTCTTAACGAGCCGAACCCGAGCTTGCTCACGAATGGCTCGGTTCATTTGCAACCCTAGGGGTGGGATCCCTTTGGTGCATTGGGAGGCGGTTTGTTGCCCTATTCGGGATGGAGGTTTGGGTATCCGGCGGTTGGTGCCTTTTAATAAGGCTCTTATGGGCAAGTGGTTATTGGGGTTCGGAGCAGAAAGGAACGGGCTATGGAGAAGAGTGATTCTTTGTCGTTATGGGGAGGTCATAGGTGGTTGGTGTTCCAAGGAGGTTCGAGGCTGTCGGGGTGTGGGGGTTTGGAAGGATATCCGACAGGGATGGGATTCATTTGTTCCTTTCACCAGGTTCAAGGTGGGTGTTGGTCTTTATGTGAATTTCTGGTCTGACTGGTGGTGCGATGAGGGTTCACTCGCTTCGTCCTTTCCTCGGCTATTCAGGATAGCTCGGGATCGTCATGCCTTAGTAGCCGACTGTTATCATCTTGATACCGGGAAGCTAGTGTGGGATGTCCATTTCGTGCGACATTTTTAGGATTGGGAGTTAAAGGAGGTCTCTGATCTATTGGAGCTTTTGTATTCTCTGTCTGTCGAGTGTGGATCAGATTCTTTGCTTTGGCGGCCGACTACTTCTCTAAGTTTTTCGGTATCTTCTTCTTTTACATGTCTTGCGCCTAGGGTGGAAGGGTCATTTCCTTGGAAGGCAGTTTGGCGTTCTAAAGCTCCTCTAAAAGTAGCTTTCTTCACATGGTCGACGGCTTGGGGTCGTATTCTCACCTTGGATATCTTGAGATAACGGGGCATGTTCTTGGTTAATCAGTGTTGCTTATGCAAAAAGGAGGAGGAATCAGTTGATCACCTTCTTTTCCATTGTCTGGTTGTTTATGATTGTTGGTGCCTTCTTTTTGGTCTCTTCGGTGTTTAGTGGGTGATGCCGGCTTCGGTGTGCGATGTGCTTGCTTCTTGGAGGAATGTACCAATTGGCTCTAATGCACGGATCTTTTGGAGGGCAACCCATCTTTGCCTATGGTAGAGCATTTGAATGGAACGCAATAGGCGTTGTTTTGAGAGCGTGGAATCTTCTTTGGAAACGACCAAAGATTTCTTTATTTCTTGTTTGCTTAGTTGGGTGGAGGGGAGGAATTGTATATCTATAGATGAAAAGATAGAATTTTTGGGTTCTCTTGGCTCGTAGGGGTCTTTTGTTAATGGGACGCATCCCCCGGTTGGATGTTTTTTTATAAAATTCTTACTTAACAAAAAAAAAAAATTATGTATAGTTTTATATTAGTAAAGGATATAGCATAAAACACTACAAGTATAAGAGAAAAAAGTTAGTATATCTATTATGCAGATATATAGGGATTGAGTTTTCAGTGACAATTTTTTGTGAAAAATAGAAGTTTCATATCTGAACATATTTGTAGTAGTATTTTTCCCATTTTCTTCTTTTCATGCTAAACTTTTAATCTTTTTTGGAAATACTCCTACGGCCCAGAAAAAAGTCCATCTTTCCATTCTTTGCTATCCCAAAAGAAGTGTCCAGTTCAAAAATCAATGCAATCCGTTTTTTAACATTCCTCATGTACGAAATGAGGAATGTGGACGGAGCGTAGAGAAAAGCAGCATAAAACATGACATCACTGTTCACTATAAAATGGTAGATTTGAAATATTACTCACTCTTACAACGAAATGAATAAAAAAGTTGCACCACAAAAATTTGAATTCCCATAAAAGGACTCATAGTTTGTTGACAGAGGGAGTACATTATTTCAGAATTTAAAAGACTTACATTGTAAAGTTACAACTTCCAACTATGTATCTTTCACCGTATTTTACCAACAATGACAGAATCCCAATAAAAAACTAAAAAAATGTTCTTTGTTGCACAAAGTAACAATAAGAAAATAAAAAAGTAGTTACTGAGGAATAAATAAAATCTGCAATGACAATCAGCCATGAAAGAACAGATTGCAAATATGGAGAAGAATAGAGTTTGAAGCTGATGCTAAATCCAAAAGGATTTTTTTTTTTTTTTGATAGGTAAATACACACACACCACCCACAATGTTTCCTAGGAGACTCGAACCCCTCACCTCTCCATTTGGGAGGTGAGGTTATACCATTGCCCCACTTGTGCGCTGGTAAACCCAAAAAGATTTAGCCATTCATTTCCAACTGGTTTACTAGCAAACATTCATTTTAACATGTTTCTAAGGTAGCAAGAATGATCACTGACACCATTCGGTTCAGAGCCTTCTCTCTTCAAGGGATCAAGAGGACTGCTGCAAAATTAAGAATTGCTGGTTTGTGGGACCTTCCTGATAGCATAGTTGGCCATGAAGGTTTATAAATTCCTATAGAGGGGTGAAGACTTGGTGGCAGATTCAAGTGTAAGGACAGGATGCCAGCTGATAGTATTAAGATGGTTTGTGCCTCTGCCCTGCTGCATGCCTCTTTATGCTTGTTCTCCCAGTTTTTCATTCTTTTTGTTTATGGGATGTGGGTGGTTTTTGTATATTTGGTGGGTTTGGGGATTCCATGTTTGGTGGTTGTTCCTTGGGGTATGCCCCATCGTAACTTGTATGGCTTTTTAGCCCCCTTGATTTTATAAAATGCTTGCTTCCCAACAAAAAAAAAAAAGAACTAGAACATAAGTTGAAAGGGAGCTTGACTATCTCTAAAATTATCACAGCTTAACTATCTCTAAAATTATTGCAGTTCATTCAAATCACTATATGTTTATAAGTTGAAAGGGAGGTATTTTACATCCTTTTACTTTAGCTCTCTCTTTCTCTCTCTCTCTACCAGTGTTGAAACCAAGACACGTGGTTTGTACTCTTCAAGTCATAACCCAACAAGCTACAAGGCAAATCGGTTTCATCCAAATCACTTTTAGAATCACATATTTTCAATTGTTGGGATATTCCATAATGTAGTCTGTCTGAAATAAGCTCCACACGAGTGGTAGTTTAGACTTAGTGGTATATCTTATCAGCTTATGTAGACTAAAATTTTCAACTTTTCGATTTATTTTTCTGCCAAGTTTTTAAGTTTCAAATTTAGCAACATTTAAGCAAAAGAAAAGTATGCAATGTTCAAGCAGTGTGGATGAGAATTAGAGCAAATCACCCCTATTGCTGCTTGCAAATATCCCAAGCTATAGCAAGTTAGCAACTATATTCGCCGGTCTACCTCTGTCTTGGTAGCTTTGGGTATCAACTTCCAACCACAGGTCAAGATTTCAAGACTGGTAGGGACTCGAGAGAGGAGAATAATATAAACTATGTAATCGCAAAGGCTTTACAGAACATTTGTGTTTAACCGATGGGTCATCTATCATTGTAGTCTTTGAAATAAACTTCATAAAAATGGTATCAGTAGAATTTGTGATACACTATCTTTTCTGCTTCTGAAGTTTAAATTTATTACGTAATTAGTCTCTTAAAGTATAGTCAATTGAATAAAGGTTAGATAGTTTGCCTTAGACCCTAGATGGGCAACCAAATAGCTTGTTAGACTGTACTAGCAAGGACTAGCTAAGCCAACCATTAACCCTATGCAACCAAATGTGTGGTTAAGGAACATAAAATCAACACATTCAAGATTGGTGTAATTCTCAATAACTCTAGATTCTTTGGTCATGCACCAATCTCGAATGAATTCGTGTTGAGTAATAGTATAAGGTCATTAGCAAGAAGCAACATATCCACATTACAATGAAATGTGAAGTGGGAGAGATTTTTGCACTATTCAAACAAGTAGGGATATGGAAACTAGGTTAGGAAGTCAAGATTAGATTCGTGACTTAAAACACAAGATCACTGACAGGCAAAGGGATTGAATGTATTTACAATACAATTATGAAGGTCAATATGAAACATGCCAACAAGAAACAAAGCACGAAGAAGAAAACTAAAAAAATTGAACAAGTTAAAAACTCTACTACTGTATCAAAAATAATACACATAGAAACGCAGCAGGATCAATGGTTGATGAGAATTTCAAGTAAGAAAGAAGAAATCTTAACAGTTAAGTGTTGGGATATTATTAATGAATTCTGTATTGTGAAAAATCACATTTAATCAAATTGAGGTTAAGCACTCATGATCCAGTAGACTACCATTTCTAAAGGACTATTTTTAAAACATATAGATGAATGCATATAAGAGTTACCTGAAAGAGACGAATCAACTACATCAGCAAAAATGGTTGCAGCTGATATAATCTTTAAAATAAAAACTTTCTAAAAAGAGAGATGAACATATACGAACAAATTTTTTCTTCACTCTCACTACCAATCCTCGATCTCCCAACCTAAGGGTTGAAGGGTTGACCACACAAGTCAACTACTAATACCAATTTCTTTTAGGAGAACTGGTGGAAGCTGGAACACAAGTAATTCCAGATAATGTGCTCAAACCTCATCGTCACAATGGTAATTACAATTGAAACAAGTTTTGGAACAAACGAAGGTCACACAGGCGTGTTGAATGAGAAATAGAGTCCGAGAATAGGTGAAATTTACAGTATTTGGGAGGAAAAAAAGGAAGAGGCTGAAGAAAGCAAAATGAATAAAAACAATGAAGTAATTTGATAATAAATTAAGATGGTCAGATATGCTAGAAGGGAAACAAAAAGGGTCATTTTTCCAAAAAAAAAAATTGGTTATGAGATGTGGACATCGAAAAATGTGAATACAGAAAGAATGTAACTTTCACAAAACTAATCTCAGGCCATCAATGCCCTCCTCACTGGCTACATACAAAGATAACAATTCACTGAAGATTGACGGTAACAAGATACCACAAAAGCTAGTGCTTTGGTTACCCAAACCGATTTTTCGCATAAACTGATAGGCTGGGGATGTGCTACTCATAGAAGGTTAGATAGAGTATTGATTCTGAATAATGTGTTACCAACAGTAACTTTTGACATTGAACTGTATGCTCTTTAAAATGGTTGTTTAACTAGCTATGAGTTGCTTAGATGAAGGATGATTAAGGATCCCGTGTCTAAATTTTAGTTTCATAAGGAAAAAAGTATATACACATATATGTTGAAAGAGCACGTGAAAAAATCAGACTGAAAATAAAATTGATTACACTAAGATGGTGTGTCCATGAGCAACAAACAGGGGTGGAGGGCTAGGAAGGGCCTAAATACTCAACTTCTTGTTTATTATTATGTTTTAGACAAACAAAAATTGTAATCCCCAAAACTTGAATTTAGTTCCCCGTTCCAAAGGTTTTTTTATTGCGCACATTTTCAGAGAGTTTGGAATATTATAACTTTAGTCTCCTTAAAGTTCATAAAAGAAGTTTCAGCTTGAACTTTTTCAGCTTTACTTTTTGAAGTCCAAATCTTGTAAAACAATAGCTCTTACTGGTATATACTATTATTCCATTTACAATTATATACATGCATAGCCACTATTATATGAGTTCCAGAGAGCAAAATGGTAGCATGAGGACCTTCATTGCAAAATGCCAGTCACCCCTCATTCAAACTCTTGTGCTATAGGTTTTCTTTTATATAATTTAAGATCACCCCTTGGGGGGGCATACCTCTTTGGTGCCAGTGGTGGGAGCGTGGTGGATGCTATAGTTACATAATACTTATGTAGTGAAAGTGGTTGATCAATTTTATCTATATGAGCGTAAACATAATCCATACAATCACCTTCTAATAAAACACTAGGAATGCAACAAGTAGTTGCAAATCTAGTTATTTATGCTAATCCGAATATTAACAACTCAAAATAGCCTAACTCAAGAGTCATCAGTTCGGGAAAAAGCAAAAGAAAACAAGAGAGGAAAAAACACGACAAATAGTTTATCAAGTTTTGTTCTTTTTTATTAGGATGCTTCCTAGAGTTCAAGGCTTGGTATTTAAAAGTAAGCTTCAATTAATTGAAACCATCCCAACATGCAAACAAAATTAAGGGGTGAAATTTTAAAGCTTAATTAGCCTAATTAGTTCATAAAAGGGCCATATAGTAATCATGCCAACAAAATAGATAAAATTGGGGATGAAATTTCTAGCTTACCCATGGTACTTTAGAAGCTTTATCATTCAACACAGCCAACATCCCAAGAGATGCGAAAAAACTCAAACCCCCACACAGCCAAGCCAAAGCCTCATACTGAAATACAAATTCATGAATAAATTAGAAAAACACAAACGATGCAAAAAAAAAAAAACCACGATTCAATTCACATACAAGTCACTAGAATCATAGAGATGATCAGAAAATGAAGAAATGCACCTTTCCAACAGTTGTTTCGGCGATACGATCTATACAGGGTTCTGGAAATGCAGTGCCATTGTCCCACATCAGCTCGTCATTTACTTGAAGCTGAAGCAACACAAATACAAATAAATCAATACGCACACACACATATATATTAGTAAAATGTTTCTAGGGTTTCATTTTCTGTTTACAAATTTGCAATATTAAATCTAAATAAAGAATTCTGTAAATCAATATAATACATATGTGTGCGTATATATATAGGAGCTTCTAACGTGTTTCTAGGGTTCATTTCCTGGTTACAAATGTAGCATAAAATTGAAAACAAAAGGATTGTGAAATACAATTTAGTATGTATATATATATATATATATATATATATATATCGATCTTTATGGATTGAATTTGAAATTAGGGATTAAGGGAAAAGGGGGTGACTTACGGGTTTGTTGGGGACGATGTGTTTGCCGACAGGGAGGCCCATGCCGGAGCGGAGGCGAAGAGAGGAGGCGACGGAGCGGGAAACGACGCCGTTTCCGCCCATGATCTGAGACGCCACGTGGCTCAATCGTCCTGCCATTTTTTCCGATCACAACTCTCGATTTTGGACTTTGGTATCCTCTGGGCACTGTTATGCTACTACTAGCTAATGACTCTTTCAGTAATTTAGTAGATCGTCAAATACAAATTTACAACGAAAATTTCTATTTAAAACATAGTGTAATTTTTCTTTTTTTCATACTTTTTCTTTTCTTTTCTTGGGCTTCAGGTTGTCAAGAACTAGGTGAGATAATGACCTCCTCGAGATCAAAAATAAATAAATTTATTCCCTCGACTCAAAATAAAAATTCATTTTCATAATTTTATCAGTTCTAAAATAAGTGTTCAGTTTCGAATTTCAATACAATATAATCTTATATTTTCTCAACCTATCCATCTTCATTAATTTCAAAAAATAATGGGTCTCACTAAAAACTAAAATTATACAATATTTTCAAAGGGCAAAATTAAAAACACAAAATACCCCAAATTTTTAAAAAAAATCAAATGTGAACACATATTTTGAGACAAAGGAAGTACTACTTTCACCAAAGGATATTTTTTTCAATATGTTATATATATTTTTTTTCATATTATTGGAAAGTGTTACCTAAAATTATATTTACAAAAACAATTTTAATATAATAGAAGAGGGTTTGTTGACATCCTGGATCAAATTTTAATGACGTACAATCTAAGTAACAAAAACATAATTGTTATGAGTGATGTCTAATACCCCCCCCCCCCCCCCCCCCCCCCCCCCCCCCAAGTTTTTTAACTTCATGAGAAGCAAATTAACATCCTCCAGCTATACATTTGATGGTGGTTTAGCCAAGTGTAATTTTGAAGTCCATGTAATTAGCTTTATAAGTATGCATACTGTGTTTATTTTTAGTATTTTTCTTTAGATAAAAAAAAGTAATACAAGAGAATATAAGAATTCGAACCCAAAAAGAGGGTTGGAGTCTTTTGTTCAACACCAAGAATATGTATAAGAAAGAATGCGATCAATATTCAACTTGAAAATTAAATTTATTTTTGTTATACTATAAGGATCTTATTGTTTTGAAAGTTAATTTAATTATTATTTTATTAATATGGTAGAATCTTACATATTACTTACTATTTTAAAATTCAAATTCTATAGATGTTACTTAAAATTGCGGACAATTCCAAAAAAATGATAAGAAATATATAAAAATAACTGCAAGGGATTTGTAGAGAAGCACAAGGTATACCGGGGGGGGGGGGGGGGGGGGGGGGCTAGCCCACATAGGTAAAGGCTACAAGAGCACCAAAATATAGGCATCAAAGCCCAGAACACTGGGCCTAGAATTTAAAGAGCAAGGACATGGAGAGCAGTGAGAAGCCCTCTTTCTTGTAAACATATAGTAAAAGTAAAAAGGTAATTTCATCCTATTTTGTATAGCATTGCCAATTTATTTAGTTTCTTGCACTTCATATTAATTCAAGTTGGCCACCATCTTCTTAAATCAATTAATTCACACAGTGATAATTGCAAATGAATAAAATTATCAATATCGAAGTGCAATATAAAAAGCAAGTGAGATGGTTGAGATTAAAACAAATTTGAAAGGCCCTTTGTGTCCAAGTCTTCTAGCTCAACATTAGTCACGTAAAGAGTTTTTTCCTTATCTAATACTAATTTTATTTATTTGGTATCGGTTTTAATTTCAGTCGTGGTAATAGTATAATGGACTCGGACAATATCAGTTGTAAAAGTGAGTATCCAATAAGTATTGGTACTGCTCTAAAACTGTTATGACCAAATGATATATTATGTATCCGCGATACCGCGAAGCATGCCTTCACCTTCCTCAACAAAAAAACAGTTATGAACCGAACAAAACGTATACCGCGAAGCATGCCTTCACCTTCCTCAACAATGAGACACTCGTAATATTACCGCTAGACCTTTCAAGGATTTGAAAAATACCACAAACACTTTCTCAGACAAATAAATAAATACATAAATAAAATACCACCAAGTTTTAGTATATATTGTAAAAACTTCTGTCAATATGTAGTAAATATTCGACATCTTATGCACAAAAAATGAAATCACAAGGGGCTTCACAGTCCATCTCAAAGTGTAAATTTGAAGTTGATAGCATATTACTGTAAGTCTAAAAGTTCATATAAAAGATTGAGTATAGCTCAAAACATGACAAATCAAACAACCCAAAATATTAAACCAAACAACCCACTATCCTTCACAGCCCCAAGTGGCTTTGCACCTCCAGGATGGTCTTAGCCGAGTCCCTAAGCTTTTGTGTCTCATGCTCAGTAAGATGCACATTGGTGACACCCAACACCCCACTCCTCCCAATCTGCGCGGGAAGGCTCAGGAACACATCACCACCATCGATGCCATAGAACCCCTTGGCGAGGACCGAGACTGGGTGGATCTTCCTCTGGTCCCTCAGGATGCTCCGAGCCAGGTTAGCCACCGAGTACCCTATCGCCCACGATGTGTAGCCTTTGAGGCTGATCACTTCGTAGGCGCTTTGTACCACTTCTTTGCGAATGTTCTCGAGCTTTTCCTCCTCATAGGGGATTTGCTGCCTCTCCAAGAAGCTCAGCACCGGGACTCCTCCAACGCTTATGCTCGACCACAGCGCCACCGAGCTGTCACCGTGCTCGCCTACGATGAATGCCTAGTTTTGTCATTGCCAAGAAAAGTTTATTAGAGCAATGTAGAACCATTTTACGGCATGAAAAGGGTAATAGCATAATTAAAAACCACAATGTATTATGTATGGTTTCCTTGAAAAATAAGCTTTGATATTCATGGAAACTTTTGAATTTTGATATATAAATTTGGCAAGTAAAGAAATCAAATTTTATTGCATCTCACTTCATTTTCAAATTAAGTAACATATTTAATAAATAAATAAAAAAAGGATCCATATAGAAGATTGATTTCTTTTGATACAAGTTGTCTTTATATACTCGAATTAATTGCATTTGAACTTCAATCCAACAACAAAATGGGCGATCTCTATGAGTCTATGACACTTGTCTAACACAAATTGTAACCAATTTAAAAGCAGAGGATTTATCTTTCAAGTAAATGGCACAAAAAACACTAGTATGTGACCAAAAACATTAGTAATACTAAATTTCATGTCACAAATTAGAGATTTTGAATAAATATATTTGTCCCATAAAAATAAAAATGAAGTTTAGGCGACCAGTGTGCTTGCCAAGTCATACAATTTCAATAACAGCATTAGCTTATAAGTAATAAGCCAATCGATTAATATATCACTGAAGTATCCTATGTTCAGTCAACACCATTACAACTGTTGGCCTCTCTTCACTCTCTAAAACATTTTTCGTAACTTCAAATTTGAAAAATTAATGTTCAGTATTTATAAATTACAATTTTACAAAAACAAGCAGATTTTCTTACAAAAATTTTCAAACCACAATATATATATATGTATATGTATATAAAACAACCGTTATCACTTCTTACTACAACTATTTGAATATGTAAACACACTAAACCACTGAATCAAACTGTTAGTAACTAAAAAAACTGAAAAATGAAAATGTTACCTGCACATCCTGAGCATTGACATCAAGATGATCCGCCAACAGAAACCGAAACCGCGACGAATCCAAATTCGTACCCGACCCAATAACCCGATTCGGGGGAAACCCGGAAAGCTTCCACGCAACGTAAGTCAACACATCCACCGGATTCGACACCACCAGCAAGATCGAGTCCGGCGCATACTTGGCCAGCTCCGGTATGATCTTCCTGAACAGCGCCAAATTCCTCTGTATCAAATTCAGCCTCGACTCGCCGGCGATCTGGCGGGCCCCGGCAGTGACAATGCAGAGATCCGACCCGGCGACGACAGAGCAGTCGGTGTCGGCGAGGATCCGGGTCCGCGGGAGGAAGGCGGCGGCGTGCTGGAGGTCGAGCATCTCGCCGCGGAGCTTCCCGGGAATGGCGTCGACGAGGGCGAGCTCGTCGGCGAGGTCCTGGGTGAGGATGGTCTGAGCTATGGCCATGCCAACGTTGCCGGTGCCGATGACGGCGATCTTGGTGTGGCGCTTGGTGGGGGAGGGAGGGGCACTTTTGTCAATTGGGGTGATAAAGGCGCGAGCTATGTCGAGGCCGCCGGGGCCGAGGGCGGAGGATGAACCAGTCTTATGCATTTTCTCTTTCTATAATGTTTCTCTCTGTATAATGTTTCTCTGTCTAAGATGGGGAGAGAGAGGGGTGGGGGTATGGGTTTTATAGGGAGTGAGGGGAGGAAGAAGGAAAGAGGAAGGAGGGAGTTGGGGGAGAAGAGAGGTGTTGAAGAAAATATTTCCTTCCTTTTTTGGGTCAACATTCTCTAAAGACACGTGAATACTTTTCCTCAGAGGTGTGAATGTGATTAGGTCTGAGCAAGTGTTGTCTAGGGTGTTGATCTTTATATTTTGGGTAAATACCATTTAAACCTTATGAACTTTGCATATATTATACATCGACCCTTTTTCTAAAATATTCTGCCTAGTCTCTCTGAACTATCATCCATTGTATTTACGAGATCTCCTCCGTTAGTTGACCGTCAACTGACCAATGAAATCCGCTGACATCATCCTAAACAATATGTTATTTGGACCTTTTTGTCCTACAAATATATGTGTTATCAAATGTATATGTATACTAGATAAGGGTAGCCTTATCTTTTCATCCTACACCGCTAAGAAAATAGATGGTTGTCGCTTAAAGAGAGTCTATGTGGAATAGTTGAAACGGTTGTCACTTAGAGAGTCTTTATGTGAAATATAAGTAAAGTTCAGGAGCTCTATTTGGTTTGGGACAGTTTTAGAACCTACTTGGTTTGTATTTTTGAGATATTTTGATACAAAAAATTATATGAGAAGAATAATAAAATAGAATTATCTGAAAACATAGATTATTATACCTGAGGTTTCAGAAAACTCAACTAACTTGTAGAGTATTTTGATTTTCAGTTTGCAGATTGTTGACCCAAGGTTTCCAACCATGGTTAAATGAGACATTTTGATGATAACAAACTATTAAATGTGATAAATCTAATATCTACTTGAGTTATGCTTAGTAGGGTATATATTCAAGAAAAACTCAAGAAAGCTAGTAGATCCATAAGAAAATCAAGCAATGATGTTTAGAGCTCAAAATACATTGGAAACAAGGATGAAGACATTAACCCAAAACTTAAAGAAATTGAAGATCAAATATTTAGGTAAAATAGTCTTGAGTGAGTGCTAAATTAAATATAAAGTTATTTTTTAAATAACTTATTTGAAAGTTCAACTCTTAACCAAATAACATATAGGACCATGCATATCATTAACAACATTCATGAGTCCTTGCACCATTAACATTAGGCTATGAACCTTATTGATGATACATTTATATAGTTTTTGCTAAAAGTTAAGTTAGTTCAAGATTTCATAAGTTATGGAAGAATTCAACAATTATATTGTCCTAGAACCATAAACTGAATTCATCTCACTTGAAATGGTTTCTGAATGCATGTTAAGGCTTTGAGTTCAATTGTTTCAACCATGAAAAACCTTTGACAAATATTGAGAATTTGTCTAAATAAAAATATTATTCCACAATCTCAATATTGACTTTTAGGAATGTCAAGGATTTTGATTTATGTTGATCAATCTATCTTTGTATCATTTGACACTTTATTAGAGGCCATGAATTCAAAATGAGTAATCTCATAAGGTCATTATTTTCTAAAGAATGTAAAGCTTATCATTATTTCTGAAGAACATGCTCTTAGCATATTTGTAACACCCAAAATTTTCATGCATAGGTTGGCCAGGCCCATACACAAAAGCTAGGAATATCTTCAATTGACAAAAATAAGCACAAATGATAAGACATAAAATAGAGATAAAATAATAAGAGTTGATGATACCACTTATACAGGAAAGATCCCACACCCAATACATCTTTGAAATAACTTAAGTTCTCAAATTTATACAACTTGGGAATCCCATAACATGGACCCCTAGACCACACAAACTTATATTACCCACAACAAGACTGAATTTCTACCCTGTAGTGGAAGGAAACTGTTGGACAGAGAATACAGGAGAGAGAAATCCTCAACCCTGTGGATGCAATTGCTGAGGATCTAAAATATCAACAAAGGTGGGTCAAACCCACGAGCAAGTACATCTCTACATGATCCCAAACAGAGTACTAAAAACCACCCCCTTTCCCACTGACACCTATCCCAAAAATATTAATAAATATTAATATACCTTACTATACTTTATATTCCCTAGAATACCACCATGAAAATATAATTAATTTCATAACTTCTATTTACATTTACTAGGATACCACTGTGAAGATATAAAACAAATACCATAAATTTCTTCCATAAGTCAAATTTCCATCATCACCATTTCCAACCATAACCACGTACCCGATAACTCAGTCATGCTGTGACAACTCATCCAAGTCCCACGGTACTAGTGAGACTGCATTTATTAGTCAGCCCACTTGTGGTTCCTTTTTAAATCTCCCGATCATATTTCTTTTTAATTAAATCTTATGATTTTACGATTTTTATTAATTCACTTGTATTCTTTAATCGGGAACATATAACAATTTATAAGGTTGAGCCTGGGGGGTCCAGGGGGGGCGGCGCGATCATTACCTGAGAACCTCCTGGCGGGGTCTGGGGCAGCGCCCCAGCGCCAGGAAATACGATATTTTATACGGTCAAAACTATTCATTTATACGGTCGAATATACATATTTTAGTATAATTCGTGGTGAATCATAATAACATATAAATTCATACAAGTCTACACATAATATAATAAATTGCGTATATATTCATGGATATGAACATGGTAAAACAGATCTGTACATATGACTACAAATAAATGTATATACATATAAACAGAATATATACTATCATATGTAATCATGAATCAAAACCCACAATAACCGATTTATACATGAGTGGTTATAAATATCACAATTCTATCCATATACACATGATTTATACATATACTTTCGGATCTATACATATATGTATAACATAATATATATCATCATATATATACGTAAATACCAACATATTATAACAGATCTATACATATGTTTTTAACATAATTACGGATCTATACATATATGCTCATATGGCTACTGATCTATACATATAACCATATAGCTACAGATCTATACATACATTTTCATATAATTACATATCTACACATACATGTTCATATAACTACATATCTACACATATAGCTATGGATCTACACATACATGTTCATATAACTACATATATACAGATATAGTTACAGATCTACGCATACATGTTCATACAACTACATGTATACATATATAGTTACAGATCTACACATACATGTTCATATAACTACATATCTACACATATAGCTACGGATCTACACATACATGTTCATATAACTACATATATACATATATAGTTACGGATCTACACATACATGTTCATATAACTACATATCAATACATATTTGAACATGCTAATACTCATAAGTATACATATACGAAATTAATGTATAACAATTTATAGGAGTACCAAACAAAGGTTACGAATTCTAGTACAAAGAGGAAGAGTAGAACATATGTCTTGCTTGATTTGGAGAGCTTACTACACCACGGATCCAGATCTGAACCAAGTACTTGCTATCTCTCTAGATCTCTCTCTCTCTATCTATATATATATATATGTATACGTATATAGGTGAGTGACTAAGAAGAGAGAAGTCTGAATTCTTCTTAGTCTTGAGATAATAGGCTGAATATCCTTATGGTTATATATGGGAAGCTAGGTTATGGCGAATGACCATAATGCCCCTAGATCTGCCACAATAACCATCCTGCCACTCGTCTTAAAGACTAATATGCCCTTATCAGATCCCATAATAACCAACATACCTAGTAGTCATAAAATGACTAGAGTACCCTTACTCAATAATTTAAAATACCCACCATGCCATCCAAAATAAATAAAGAAATAACATAATTATTTAAATACGGGGTATTACATTATTCCCCCCTAATAATGGAATTCCGTCCCCGGAATTCAGCACATACCTGAAATGAATAACTCCGGATACTTAGCACGAACCTCATCCTCCCTTTCCCAACTGGACTCTGCCTCGTTGTGATGACTCCACTGAATACGTACAAGGGGAATGACCTTCGAGCGGAGTACCTGATCCCTACGATCCAGAATGTGATAAGGCTGCTCCACATATGTCGCATCCGGTTGCAACTCAATTTTTCCCACATCTATATGCTGATAGACATCATCATCACGGAGAAATCGCCGTAACATAGAAACATGAAAAATGTTATGCACCCTATGCATATGATCAGGTAAAGCTAAGCGATAAGCCACTGGTCCAATCATGTCGGTATCATGAAAGGACCTACAAAGCGAGGTGATAGTTTCCCTTTCTTCCCAAATCTCATCACTCCCTTCATGGGGGACACCTTTAGTAGAACCTGATCTCCCACTCTGAACTCTAAGGTTCGGGTCCGACGATCAGCATAACTCTTCTGTCTACTCTAATCAGTCTTCATACGGTCTCGAATAAGAGTAATCTTCTCTGAAGTATCCTTGATGAACTCAGGACCCAGGAATTTGCTTT
This sequence comes from Cornus suecica, assembly GCA_963922005.1. Classification (NCBI taxonomy): domain Eukaryota; kingdom Viridiplantae; phylum Streptophyta; class Magnoliopsida; order Cornales; family Cornaceae; genus Cornus; species Cornus suecica. The sequence continues at coordinate 52,559,182 of OY998245.1, forward strand.
CTCCAACTCCTATCCAACATACTGGAGATCTACACGGTCGACCATACAAGGCCTCAAAAGGTGCCATACCGATGGTCTTCTGGTAACTATTGTTGTAGGAAAACTCTGACAGCGGCAAGTAGAACTCCCAGTTACCCTTGAAATCAAGGACACAAGCTCGAAGCATATCTTCCAAAATCTGGTTAACCCTCTCAGTCTGACCATCTGTCTGCGGGTGGTAAGTTGTACTCAGATGTAACTCTATTCCCAAGGCCTACTGAAAACTCGCCCAAAACCCAGATACAAAGTTCAGATCTCTATCCGACACAATAGATAAAGGAATCCCATGAAGCTTCACTATCTCCGCGATGTAAAGCTTTGCTAACTGCTCTGATGTAAAATCGGAACGAACAGGTAGAAAATGAGTAGACTTAGTAAGTCTATCAACAATCACCCATATGGAGTTATGGTTCTGAGGAGAAGTAGGCAATCCCTGAATGAAATCCATGGAAATGCTCTCCCATTTCCACTCAGGCACTAGAAGTGGCTGTGATGACCCTGGCGGCTTCTGGTGATCAATCTTCACCATCTGGCAAGTACTGCATGTGGAGACAAAAATAACAACATCTCTTTTCATACCAGCCCACCAAAATTGGCGCTTCATATCCTGGTACATCTTATCTCCTCCAGGATGCACTGCAAAAGGAGAGTTATGAGCCTCTCGCATCACATCTTTTCTTAAGTCCTCTATAGGAGGAACAACCAATCGTCCCTTGTACCTTAAGCCTCCATCTGAGTCAACTGAGTAGAAAGGAATCTCCCCAGATGTCGATTCCATAACTTTAGCAATGCACTGCTGATCCACTTGTTGGGCCTTGACTACCCTCCGAATAATAGCAGGCGTCACCACAACACACGCCGCAAAAGCGTCATCTAAATCATCCACTATTCTTAGTGCATTCCACTCCGTCTCGAACAACGCTGAAAGACTAGCATAGGGACGACGACTGAGAGCGTCTGCCACTACATTAGCCTTTCCTGGATGGTACTGAATGGAGAAGTGATAATCTTTTACAAATTCCAGCCATCTGCGCTGCCTCATATTTAGTTCCCTCTGCGTGAATAAATACTGCAGACTTTTGTGATCACTGAACAGTCTGAAAGTCTCACCTAACAGATAGTGCCACCAAATTCTTAGTGCAAAAACAACTGCTGCTAGCTCCAAATCATGTGTTGGGTAGTTGAGCTCATGCGGCTTGAGCTTACGCGAAGCATAGGATACTGGCCTCTTTTCCTGCATCAATACACAACCCAAACCTTGTAATGAGGCATCTGTAAAGACAAGATACTCAATTCCACTTTGTGATGTAGCTAGAACAGGTGCGGATGTCAATCTTGTCTTCAATTCATCAAAGGCTGTCTGGCAGTGATCATCCCAAATAAACGGTACTCCTTTCTTAGTCAAGTGGGTAAGAGGACCGGCGATCTTCGAAAAGCCTTGAATAAACCTGCGATAATATCTAGCCAAACCCAGAAATCTGCGAATCTCTGTAGGTGAGGTAGGTTGTCCCCATTCCAGGACCGCTGAGACTTTCGCTGGATCCACCGCTAACCCATTTTCTGACACTACATGCCCCAAAAACTTTACTTCTTTCTGCCATAAAGCACATTTTTCAAACTTGGCATAAATTTTATGATCTCTTAGTGTCTGCAACACTATCCGTAAATGTCTGGCATGATCCTCCTCTGATTTAGAATATACCAAGATGTCATCTATGAACACGATGACAAACTGATCCAAAAATGGTCGAAATACTCTATTCATTAGATCCATGAAAACAACTGGAGCGTTGGTGAGTCCAAAAGGCATGACCCAAAATTCATATGACCCATATCGAGTGAGGAATGTTGTCTTGGGTACATCCTGCTCCCTGACACGAAGCTGGTGATACCCCGACTTCAAGTCTATTTTGGAGAAGTAGGTGGCTCCCTCAACTGATCAAATAAATCATCAATCATAGGCAGTGGATACTTGTTACGAATTGTGACTTTATTCAGCTCCCTGTAGTCAATACAAAGACGAAGAGAACCATCCTTCTTCTTCACGAACAATACCGGTGCTCCCCAGGGTGAAGTACTCATGTGAATGAAACCCTAACTGAGAAGCTGTTGAATTTGATCCTTTATCTCACGCATTTCCACTGGTGCCATCCGGTATGGTGCCTTAGCAATAGGTCGGGTGCCTAGAGCTAAGTCAATAACAAAGTCGATCTCACGACTTGGAGGTAGCCCTGGAATCTCCAGAAATACGTCCTGGAAATCACGTACTATAGGAATACTATCAATAGATATAGTCATGTGGTCCTGAGTCTCTGTATCGATATAGAACAATTGTGTACTAGACCCTCCATGATATCGAGGTGCAACAATCAAATACATCTCCTGTCCTGGTATCGCAAAGACTATCGTCTTACCACGATAGTCTAATTGTGCATGGTAGTGAGACAACCATTCCATCCCAAGTTTCACATCATAAGCATGCATGTCAAGAACTAATAAATCAGCAGAAAATGTATGCCTGCCAATCTCAACAGGTACTTGTGCACATCTCTCTCGTAAAACCGCATCAACACCTAGTGGTGTCGAAAGGCTGAGAGGTTGACTACTAGGCTGGGTCAGTATACCAGAGAGAGCAATAAAAGAGCGCGATACAAAAGAATGTGATGCACCAATATCAAAAAGTACTCGACCAAGTCTACCATAAATAGGAAACATACCCTCGATAGCACGTGGTGCCTGAATGTCCTGCGGTATGACGTTGTAGACCCTGCCATAATGAAGTTGTGGCTGAGACTGCCCCTGAGGCAGTAGAGGTGCTGGTAGTGCTGGATAGTTCGGGCCCTGAATGCGGGGAAACTGTGGTGCCAGAAATGGTGGTGGTTGCCTCTGTCCTTGCTGACTGGTCTGTCCCTGCTGCCCTAGAGTAGCCTTGGGACACCTCTTGACAGAAAGCCCATACTCCCCACATGCATAACAATGCCCCTTAAAAGGACCCATAGGTTTCTTCTGTGCCTGCTGTTGTCCCTGTGCATTCTGAGGTGTTCCCCTCAATTGTCCCTGATGAGTAGACATCTCCTTGCTGGTCTCAGCATTACCCCTTTGTTTCTTCCAAGGCTGGTGTCCCTGGAATCTGCTTCTATCACTGTGTTTACCATTATGACCATTTTCTTTTTCCATGGTCTGGCTAGTGGATTCCTTGTTATTTCGTTTCTCTCCTTTTGTTTTTCTATAGTCCCTTCGAATATGGCAATGTTGCAAAGCTGCATCCATCACCTGAGTATAAGTGGTGTAAGCTGGATTACCCACTATCAGTTGCCGAATATTCCATGCGAGCCCATTCACAAAAGCATGCCTTTTTTTCTCTTCTGTATTAACCTCTTCCGGTGCAAATAATGACAAATTTGTAAATTCCTGCTCATACTCAGCAACAGTTTTCTCCCCCTGTTGTAAACCAAGAAATTCCCTCCTCTTGGTTGCCCTGACCGCAAACGGGAAGTACTTCTCATCAAATCGGACTTGAAACTGATCATACGTCATTGTGGTTCTCTCTTCAGTAGTAGTGACTGACTCCTACCATTGCAAAACATCCCCTACCAGTTTGAATGTAGCTAATAACTGCTTTTGGATCTCCGTACATTGAATCATGCGCAAATGGCGTTCAATATCCTTTTTCCACTGGTGCGCTACTGTGACCTCAGTGGATCCTGAAAACTCGGGCTGATTGCCTCTCAGGAAAGCAATACGCATTCTATCCCACCCATTGTCTGGTATGACAGACTCTGGGACAAGTGCCTACAAAGGAGGCTGTGGATGAAACTGTTGCTGCTGCAGAACGGTTGCCACTCCTGCAGCTACTGCCTGAGCAATTATTTCGGAGAGATTTGGAGGAAGTGGAGCATTCCCTTCTGGTACAGGGTCCGGAATCTGATTAACATTCCTCCTTCTACGCGGCGGCATACTGAAATAACGATTATATGAGTTGTTAATACCACATCCACTAACTTAAAAGAATACAACAAGTCCTATATTTAGGCTCTAAAGATCAGAATACGTAACGCGGAAGACTGACAAGACATCCCTAGGACACTTGAACCTGGAGTGCTCTGATACCAATTATAACACCCAAAATTTTCATGCATAGGTTGGCCAGGCCCATACACAAAAGCTAGGAATATCTTCAATTGACAAAAATAAGCACAAATGATAAGACATAAAATAGAGATAAAATAATAAGAGTTGATGATACCACTTATACAGGAAAGATCCCACACCCAATACATCTTTGAAATAACTTAAGTTCTCAAATTTATACAACTTGGGAATCCCATAACATGGACCCCTAGACCACACAAACTTATATTACCCACAACAAGACTGAATTTCTACCCTGTAGTGGAAGGAAACTGTTGGACAGAGAATACAGGAGAGAGAAATCCTCAACCCTGTGGATGCAATTGCTGAGGATCTAAAATATCAACAAAGGTGGGTCAAACCCACGAGCAAGTACATCTCTACATGATCCCAAACAGAGTACTAAAAACCACCCCCTTTCCCACTGACACCTATCCCAAAAATATTAATAAATATTAATATACCTTACTATACTTTATATTCCCTAGAATACCACCATGAAAATATAATTAATTTCATAACTTCTATTTACATTTACTAGGATACCACTGTGAAGATATAAAACAAATACCATAAATTTCTTCCATAAGTCAAATTTCCATCATCACCATTTCCAACCATAACCACGTACCCGATAACTCAGTCATGCTGTGACAACTCATCCAAGTCCCACGGTACTAGTGAGACTGCATTTATTAGTCAGCCCACTTGTGGTTCCTTTTTAAATCTCCCGATCATATTTCTTTTTAATTAAATCTTATGATTTTACGATTTTTATTAATTCACTTGTATTCTTTAATCGGGAACATATAACAATTTATAAGGTTGAGCCTGGGGGGTCCAGGGGGGGCGGCGCGATCATTACCTGAGAACCTCCTGGCGGGGTCTGGGGCAGCGCCCCAGCGCCAGGAAATACGATATTTTATACGGTCAAAACTATTCATTTATACGGTCGAATATACATATTTTAGTATAATTCGTGGTGAATCATAATAACATATAAATTCATACAAGTCTACACATAATATAATAAATTGCGTATATATTCATGGACATGAACATGGTAAAACAGATATGTACATATGACTACAAATAAATGTATATACATATAAACAGAATATATACTATCATATGTAATCATGAATCAAAACCCACAATAACCGATCTATACATGAGTGGTTATAAATATCACAATTCTATCCATATACACATGATTTATACATATACTTTCGGATCTATACATATATGTATAACATAATATATATCATCATATATATACGTAAATACCAACATATTATAACAGATCTATACATATAACCATATAGTTATGGATCTATACATACATTTTCATATAACTACATATCTACACATATAGCTACGGATCTACACATACATGTTCATATAACTACATATCTACACATATAGCTACGGATCTACACATACATGTTCATATAACTACATATATACAGATATAGTTACAGATCTACGCATACATGTTCATATAACTACATGTATACAGATATAGTTACAGATCTACGCATACATGTTCATATAACTACATGTATACATATATAGTTACAGATCTACACATACATGTTTATATAACTACATATCTACACATATAGCTACGGATCTACACATACATGTTCATATAACTACATATATACATATATAGTTACGGATCTACACATACATGTTCATATAACTACATATCAATACATATTTGAACATGCTAATACTCATAAGTATACATATATGAAATTAATGTATAACAGTTTATAGGAGTACCAAACAAAGGTTACGAATTCTAGTACAAAGAGGAAGAGTAGAACATATGTCTTGTTTGATTTGGAGAGCTTACTACACCACGGATCCAGATTTGAACCAAGTACTTGCTATCTCTCTAGATCTCTCTCTCTCTATCTATATATATATGTATACGTATATAGGTGAGTGACTAAGAAGGGAGAAGTCTGAATTCTTCTTAGTCTTGAGATAATAGGCTGAATATCCTTATGGTTATATATGGGATGCTAGGTTATGGCGAATGACCATAATGCCCCTAGATCTGTCACAATAACCATCCTGCCACTCGTCTTAAAGACTAATATGCCCTTATCAGATTCCATAATAACCAACATACCTAGTAGTCATAAAATGACTAGAGTACCCTTACTCAATAATTTAAAATACCAACCATGCCATTCAAAATAAATAAAGAAATAACATGATTATTTAAATACGGGGTATTAGAATATTGAACTCCAGGACGACTTGCACTTCAAAATGAATCTTAAACTTTATATATGAATGTCATGAAAATATTTATGCTGATACATTCATAAATAAGATGAGATAAATGCATGGTTGAAGTGGATTGAAATGTGAAACTTGATGATAGCATAGTAGTCATTTCAATCTTAAACTTGATTACTAATATAAGTTAGTAGTGATTTCAACTTACTCTAACTCTAACCTAATATAAGTTAGTAGTGATTTCAACTTACTCTAACTCTAACTAGTATAAGTTGGTAGTCATGTCAGCTACTTTAGCTTTGTAATTATTATTATCATTATTAATGTTGGTCACACTATTCTTAGTTTTCGGAAGAAAAAAAAACACCCACATTCATTTGCTCTTAAAATAAAGTATTAGATTTTCCTTAACATCAAAATAACATATATGGTACGGCATCGAATTAAGCATTAAATTTCTTAACATGTGTTAAATTTATTTACTAATAAATCAAGTTGATGATAAAAGATTTTGAGATTTAACTGTTCAATGTTATTTTCTATATAATAATTTTTAAAGTTTGGTTAGCATGACTTATTTAGTCTTAATAATTTTGTTAGGCTTCACTAAGGCTACAAATGAGCCGAGCCGAGCTTTGGGCTGCTCAGCTTGGGCTCATGACAAGCTCTAAAATCTGTGATCAAGTTCGGGCTCGTCATGAACTTGAAAATCTCAGGTTCGACTCGTTTAAGAAAAAAAATTAATTAATATATAAAATCAATTCTAAATTTTTAATCATTTGGAATAAAATAAAATATAAAAATAATAATTAAGATATTATTAGGCAAAAATTCAATTTAAATGTATAATTACGAACTAATATGAGCTTTATATAAGCTTATGTTCACGAACTCAAACGAACCTATACGAGTTCATGTTTATGAACATATACGAGTCAAGCCCACTATTGCTCAAGCTCGGCTCATTTATTAAATGAGCCTGAAAATCGAGTTCAAGCTTGACTCGTTTGCTTAACGAACGAGTCCAAATCGAGCTCACTATTGCTTAACGAATGAGCCAAGCCTGAGATGAACAACTCGATTCATTTACAGCTCTATGATTCACTAACACGAACTCATTTATTATCAATAGTTTGAAATTGAGTATTTTGAATTTAGCTGCAAATAAATTTATATGTATAATATTATCATAGAGTTCTAAGACTGAAACTTAACTTTACTTTAAATCAAACTCAATTTCAATATTAAATTAAACATAAAACAAAAGGAAATTCGATTGGATGATTTTGTAGAATTCATTCACCCACTTTGTTTCTACGACAATGAGAACCTCCAAATATACTATTAATCAAGATACAAACTAATAAGGGCCTGTTTGGTAGAGCTGTGTTTGTGTTTGTGTTTGTGTTGAAATAAACAAAAAACAGGTTTTTGGTTTTTTTGTTTATTCATCCAAAAACATAAGTATGTTTGGTAGGGATGTTTTTTGGGTTGAAATTAAAAAATTAAAAATCAATAATTAATAATATAAATAATAAATAAAATAAAATATAATAATAATAATAAATGAATACAATAATAATAAATAAATATAATAATAAAAAAATGGACTAAACAATAAATAATAATAATAAATTAATAAAATAAATAATAAATTACATAAAACATATTTAAAAATATAATAAAAATAATAAATAATAAACAAAATGAAATAAATAATAATAAAAAATAAATAAATACAATAATAAATATATATATATAATAATAATAAATGGACTAAACAATAAATAATAATAATAAATTAATAAAATAAATAATAAATTACATAAAATATATTTAAAAATATAATAAAAATAATAAATAATAAACAAAATGAAATAAATAATAATAAAAAAATAAATAAATACAATAATAAATATATATATATATAATAATAATAAATGGACTAAACAATAAATAATAATAATAAATTAATAAAATAAATAATAAATTACATAAAACATATTTAAAAATATAATAAAAATAATAAATAATAAACAAAATGAAATAAATAATAATAAAAAATAAATAAATACAATAATAAATATATATATATAATAATAATAAATGGACTAAACAATAAATAATAATAATAAATTAATAAAATAAATAATAAATTACATAAAACATATTTAAAAATATAATAAAAATAATAAATAATAAACAAAATGAAATAAATAATAATAAAAAATAAATAAATACAATAATAAATATATATATATATAATAATAATAAATGGACTAAATAATAAATAATAATAATAAATTAATAAAAATAATAATAAATTACATCAAACATATTTAAAAATATAATAAAAATAATAAATAAAAAAAAAATGAAATAAATAAATACAATAATAAATATATATATATATAATAATAATAAATGGACTAAATAATAAATAATAATAATAAATTAATAAAATAAATAATAAATTACATAAAACATATTTAAAAATATAATAAAAATAATAAATAATAAACAAAATGAAATAAATAATAATAAAAAATAAATATAATAATAATAAATAAATATAATAATAAATAATAAGTAAATATAATAACAAATAAATACTTCATAATAATAATAAAAAATGAGTATAATAATAATAAATTAATATTAAATTAATAAAAATATATTTTTAAATAATTAAAAATGAATAAATAATTTATAAATAAAATGAATTAAATAATGAAATAATAATAAATAAATAGAATATATTTATAAATTAATATATAAATTAATAAACAATAATATAAATAATAATTTAATAATATAAATAATAAAATAATAAAATATATTATAAAATGAAGAAATAATAAAAAAAAGAAAAATAATAATACATAAATAAATATTATAATAAATAATAAATAAATAGTAAGACCAAATTCATTTTTATAAATAGTGGAGTGAAAAAACACCAAATTTTGATTTTTTCATTTTGTACTAAAAGATGCAAGTGTTTGTTTAATGTGGTTTGGAAACACAAACATAAAAATCCAACCAAACATGTGTTTTAAACCAAAACACACAAACAGAAACAAAAACCCTTCAACCAAACAGGCCCTAAGTGATGGAAATTAAAATAAAGGGACAATTAGAGCTACCTTTCGTTGAGATTCGTTAAATTATGTCCGCGTTCCTTTCATTTTGAATAATTATTATCGTCATCTCTCTAGTTTATATTTTGTGACAAATATTTTCTTCCTGCTAATTACCAATATGGTCAAAGACGGTCAACGTTTACGTTAATTTTTTAATGGTAAAATAACTACAACATCCTCACTTATTTGGAAAGACATTTAATAAAAAAAAATACATGGGTATTAAGATAATTTATGTTTCCAACAATCGGATATGAACCTCCATTACTTACAAGGAGAAAAAATTATAATTATACAAAAGACGGAGTGCGGGCAAAATTTGACAAATTTTGAAAGGAGGTGATTGTAATTATTCCTAAAATAAATAAGCAATTGGGCCAAGTTTATTAGTTTACTAGTAATGGCAGCAGTGGATTGGGGCCTTTTTCATTCTAGATTGCAATTTGGTGGGAAAATTAATATACTATATGCGTGACGAGCACCCCAGATTATGAGAGGAACTTTCCGTACTTACACATACACAAAATCTAGAAGTTTTGTCTATTCGATGTCAATAGTAGCACATGCTTTCTTGATGCACAATTCAAAATTTGTTTCCATGGTACCGACCAAAGACTTTTCACCTTTTTTTTCCGTATTTCTTTCTCCCCAAGTGAAGCCCTCATTTTTAAATTTTAGGGTATGTTTGGATAGGTGGTTTTGGGACTGATTTTGATTTTGGTCTTTGATTTTAAGACCAAATCATGTTTGGTTTGTGGGTTTTGGACTTGGTTTTGGGCTTTTTAAAACCAACCACTAAAATCATGATTTTGGCCTACCAATTTTGACTTTTCTATATATATATATATATATATATATGGCCGAAAATATGAATTATTTTGAAAAAAATAATATATATTTTTTCGGAAAAAAATTAATTTTTCGGGAAAAAATTATTTTTCCCCATTTTTTATCCTTTTTTTTTCTAAATTTTTAAATTTTTTCAGGATATAATAAAATTATTCAGAATTTTATATTTTTTTTAATTATATATTTTTTCGAATTTAAGATATATTATTTGAATTTTATATATAGTTTTCACATTTTAAAATATTTTTTTCGATTATATATATATTTTTTGGAATAAAAAAAATATATCAAATGTTTTCGGGAATTTTAAATATTTTTTAATTATATATATATTTTCATTTTAATATTTTTTTCCAATTTTATATATATATTTTTCATATTTATATATTTTTAATACATATTAATATCTATATATAATTATACCAAGACCAACTCATTACCAAACATTATATATAGGTTTTAGATTTACCTAAAACCACCCAAGATCACCAAAACCAAAATCACAAAACCAAAACCAAAACCAAGTTCCCAAACGGACCCTTAATGTGGCATGTAATTAGAAGTTAAAATAATGTTTCCAAAAAAAAAAAGTTAATAAAAAGGTCTAACACGATCTAGGGAGATCGTCTTTTGAAGGTGTTACACGAATCGATCTTATAACTCGTGTAACGTTAAGTCATGATACACAACAGTTAAGATTCGAACTCACGCTCTAGAACTTGGATACAATTGCTTCAAACTTTAAAAGATCCGTCCATTCCAATTATGCTACACCCACGAAAACAAAAATTAAATTAATAGCATTCACTCATTTATACAATCAATTATTTTTCATTCCTATTTGATACGGTACAAGACCCTCTTACATAACAATATGGTATATAACATAGGTCGGGTAAATAACTAATAATTATTATTTATTTAAATTTCTGATCATCTAAGTGATTAGGAGTATTGACCATTATTTGTGAAGTGAAATTTGTTTGGAATTTGATTACTTTGATTTTGGAGGGCATAATATCATGATAAAAATTTGAAGCTCGCATTCTTGATAGGTTGACTTCTAATTTTTCAGTACTTACTCTAGATTTTATTTTTAATTTTTTATTTCGATAATTAATCGAAGAAAGATTATGGAATTGCATGTGTCGGTTATGATTTATGGGAGGGTTTTAAAAGGCATTACACCATCTCGGTTGACTTCAAAAATAAATATTTTTATTAATTCCTCAAAATATAATTAACTTAATTTCTTTAAACACCAAAATACGATTAATTTAATAAATAGTGGGTCCACTGACTATAAACTATAATAAAGGCTACAAAGCTATTATATGTTGAAATTAAAGGGGGTATAGATACATATCTATTGAATCTAATGATATTATTCAATTCAGCACTCGATTGTTAATAGCTTCAAAATGACATTGGCGTGTACTGAATTGAATTGAATGATAATTCATTTATCAAATCCATATAATTTACAAGCCTAACATACCTATCAAAGATGCATAGTTGCAGCTTCCTCAATATGAAATAAACAACTATTGAGAATAGTAGAAAAACATGGAGTATTGGATTGCTTAGTTTATATATCTGAAAATTATTATCGAAATTATGCGAATAGAAAATATTATTTGCAGTTTAAAATAAAAATGAATTTTTTGAGAATATAATATTTTCATAATTGAATTTTCTGAAACTGTTTTTAGAAAACTGAACCAATCAGATATTTTGTACAGTTTTCTGATTTTTGATTTTCAAAAAATAGAAAACTGTTTTCAGAAATGCAAACCAATCAAGCTCGGGTAAGTTTCAAAACAAAAACTAAAAAAATTCTGGGCGTTCTTGGTATGCATTTTTGAAATACTTTTCTATTTTTAACAAAATAAAAAATCAAAAAATGGTTGATTTTGTTTTCATAAAAATCAAAAAGATGACATGCTTGGTTGATTTTTTGAAAGCAGTTTTCACAAAATCCAATTATAAAAATATATATTTTCAGAAAATTGTCTTTTATTGATCTCAAAAAAGAAATTTTTTTCTAAAGTTCTAGTGAATAATTTTCAGAAATACAAAACCAGACAATTTTCACTTTTTATAATTATTATATTTGTGTAAAGTAACACACCCCAAAGATTTATATTATATATATATATTGATGTGAATTTTACATAATGTGGTATGATATTAATTTCAAAGGATGTTGTAAAATATCTTGAAGTAGAGGAAAAAGGAAAAAGGTTGTTGGGAGAATGATGGGCATTTTGGTTACAGGGGGCAGCCAATGGTATATATTTCAGACTTTGAAAACAGTATTCAAACCACACATTATTTCATATTCTATTCATGGAAAATAAGGACCCTCATACTCATTCCCTTTTGTTTCTCGAATGTCTCAAATGGGTGTGATTACTTTATACGAAAGGTGTGTTGATTTTTAGGTCTATCTCGGAAAACTTGGAAAATGGGTGCATGATTTGATCATTATATAGCTAAACATTGCCTAAATTTCTTAACTCAGTATTTAGGAAATAAATAAATAACGGTGAATATAATTGATATATCTTCTATAACTCATAAGCCAAGTTTGATATGAGAAGAGTACATATGTGACCAACAAGAGAGGAATGAAATATTGACAGTATTGTGCTATAGTTTTATGTTAATTTATGAATAATATTTTTTCCCTTGATTTATAAATAATATTTGCATCCAGTCATATAGGGATGACTTTAATAAAATTTTGGTCACTTATGTTAATTTTATTTTAATAAAATTTTGGTCACTTGCTTAAATTATATTAAATTATATAAACAGAGATGACATCTTGGTCCATAACTTATGGGCATGACAAAAGTATTGTTCTTAATTTATAATTATATATATTACACATAGGTTAGCACAAATAAAAAAAGTTATTCTCACTTTCATCTCCTGAAGTTTGTCATATTCTCACTTTCATCTCTTCGAAATTGAATATTTTCATTTTCATCCATTTGAATTTGAATTTTGTCCCACTTTCACTCCCTCCATATTGACGCCGTTAGGAGATGACTATAGTTTACTGATGTCAGCCACTAACCATTATGTAAATTGTCCATGTTGCCTTCAGTGTATGAAATGATTTAAATATAATATTCAAGGGTAAAATTGTAACTGCACATAAAACCGTTAGTTATGTTACAGTTTTTTGACTCGAGAGCTGAAAGTGGAAATATGGCAAACCATGCATACTTTATGGAAATAACCAATATCAGAAAACCCCCATATGGTTTCAAATTTAATCAAATACGCTTCTGTCATTTATAAGATTACGAAAATACCCTCAAAATCTAATTCTTTCTATTTATCACAAACCCACTTTAAAATTTAATCCCAACTTCAACCCAATTCAACTCTAATTCCTTACATTTATCACAAATTTATTTTTAATTTAAATCTCAATCCCAATTATAATTCATTCTATTTATCACAAACCCAAATTCAATTTAAATCTCAATTTCAATTTATAATTATCTCTCTCTATATAATTATATATATATATATATATATATATATAAAGTGATATATACACACATATATATATAGAGAGAGAAAAGAATAATTAGAGAGAGATGTATAATTATAAATTGAAACTGAGATTTAAATTGAAAGTTCATTTGTGATAAATGAAAAGAATTATAGTTGAATTGAGATTTAAATTGAAAGTTCATTTGTGATAAATAGATGAAATTAGATTTGGAGGGTATTTTCGTAATCTTATAGAGGACATGGGGTATTTGATTAAATTTGAAACCAGAAAGTTGGGTGAATTGGGCTAGAAGCTGGAAATTATGGGTTGAAAATTTGGCTGCAAAATGGGTAGAAAATGAGTCAAAAGTTGGACAGAAGAAATAAGCCAACAAAAGAAGTTTTTGGCTTTTAATTTATCAACGTTTTGACAAAGTTTGAAAGATCAAATCATGGAGTATTCTTGCCGATCAAGTTTGAAGGAGTTTTGGATTGTTGGACACTTGTTGAAGAATTTAAATTAAAGTTGGTATTAGTGTTTAGGTATGATTAGATTTAGATTGATTTATTATTTATTTTATTTAGTTATTTATATCTAGGGTATTTAGGATATCTTTTAGGCTATAAATATTATACGTAAACCTCTATTTTAAAGGTCTCCGACCAAATATAAAATATCTCTGCTATAATAACAGTTTTTCCATTATATTTTAATTTTTTATCGTCTCTTTTCAATTTCACAGTCAACTTTATTTTCTTGTCAATCTTTACATTAAAGTCTCTTTCAATTCCTTACAAATCTTTACTTTCATACAATTTAATTTCTCAGCATTCGTTCTTTCGATTTCTTTTGCGATTTCTTTCGATTATCCAAAAGTCCTTTTTGTTGAGGCAATCAGAACCCTTCTCGAGAGTTGAGTTCTCTCTCTCGTAAATCGCCTGATTCTATTCCACATATTTAAAAGAGACGAAAATCCGTTCATTTTGAACCGGTTAAATTCCGTTACCAGTTCTGGCACACCCGCACCCTATGGAGAAGAATATTATCAACCCTATTATTCGGCCGATAATTATTTTTCCTACAGAGAAGAAGAATATTATTATCGGCCCTACTATCCGGCTGATGATGAATATTTTTCGGAGCGAACAATATTTCAACCCATGACCAATTAGATAAGAGAAAAAATATATATATATATATATAAATACAATCATGTTAAACGGATTGTTCAGGTTACTCGAGTTTGACATAACCCGACACTAATATTTTCGTGTAGTGTTTGGGTCGACCCTTAAACAGCTTGAACTCTTTTATGATAAGGCATAACCCTTTTAATTAATGTCAGTGTTACTGTATCGAGTTTCATTTTACCATCTTTATCCTTAGTATTGGTCACTGAATTGAACTGGATAATAATTCATTTATCAAATCCATATCATTTACAAGCCTAACATACCTATCAAAGATGCATAGTAGCAGTTTCCTCAATATAATATGATCACTTAAGTGGGAACAACTGAATAATATATTCTAATAAGAAATAAACAACTATTAAGAATAGTAGAAAAACATGGAGTATTGGCTTATTTGGTTTATATCTCTGAAAACTGTTATTTAAAATTTTGTGAACATAAAATTTTATTTTTATTTCACAAAAGAAATAAATTCTTTGAAAACATGATATTTTTATAATTGAATTTTCTGAAACTATTTTTAGAAAACTGAACAAATCAGATATTTTATATAGTTTTCTAATTTTTAATTTTCAAAAAATAAAAAACAGTTTTCAAAAATGCAAATCAAGCAGACCCGTGTAAGTTTCAAAACAAAAACTAAAAATTTTCTGGGCGTTATTGGTATGCATTTATGAAAACAAACTTCTACTTTTAAGAAATAAAAAATCAAAAAATCATACAAAGAATTTGCTTGGTTGATTTTTTTAAAACAATTTTCACAAAATCCAGTTATAAAAATACATGTTTTCAGAAAATTGTCTTTTCTTGATCTCAAAAAATAATTTTCTGCTTCTAGAGTTCTCATAATAGTGTTTAGAGATACAAAAACCATACAATTTTTACTTTTTATAATTATTGTATTTGTGTAAAGTTACACACCCAAAAGATTTATATATACTAGTAAAAATAACATGCATGCATGTTAGTTAAAATCCGTATGTCAATATAGTTTAAAAAAATTAGAACAAATATACAACAACAACTTGTTTTATTTTATCACAAATCCTTTATATTATTATAAATATTAATTTTAAAATAATATAAAATAATTTATAATATTTTTTTAAATATGGAAATAAAATTTATCAAAAATCTAACAAAGGGTCTAATCCGAAGGATCGTCTTTTAGGATGTTATATGAACCGGTCCCAAAATTTACGTAACGTTAACTCATGGTACGGTACCCAACAGTTAGAATTCGAACTCACGTTCTAAAACTCGGATACGATTGATCCAAGTTTTTGAAGATCCGTTCATGTCAATTGCACTATAAAAATTATAATTTATATTAATATTGTAAAGAACTTCAAAATCCAGTACAACCGTTATGATTTGGACAATAAAGTTAAAATCAATATATAGCTTTCACTTGGTTGCTTGAAAATCTAACATATGAAAATCTATTTAATAATTACCTCATTATCGAATACAACATCGATCATATACGACATAAAAGTCACATCTACTTTGAACCTTGAGGTGAACTAATTTTGATAGGATGTGTTGGTGAGGAGTTTGTTGGTGGGACCCGGATCCTCTACAATTCATTGCTGCTACAATCACTAAAAACGACAATATTTTTGGTATTTTTTTTCTTTTCAACTTTGGCTTTCTTATTAGCCGTAACTGTGCCTTTGCCAAGCCAGTAAGCCATCAGCTCCTAAAAATCTATTCTCCCGCCCAAACACGTCACATCATCTCCTTACTTTCAACTTTCCCGCGCACACAAACACTTCAGCACACAAACAATTCAGATGAATAATAAACCTCAAACACATTCTCTATATTTTCATTTGATCTCTCCTTTTCTCTTTACCCTCCTAATTTTGAAGTCTGTTGGTCTTCATCCGTTTAAGCTCACTCACTCTTGGTCTCTATCCACTCAAGTTTAGTTCAGAAACCAGAAAGGAATGTATTACTGCAAAAAATTCAGGTATGCAAGAACTTTTTTCATTGTTTTCCATTGAAATTGTGTATATATTAATTGCATATTTTTGTTGGTTTGTAGATATTAATTTCTTATCCATCTTCATCTTGAAACCCAATATTTATTAGAAATACAAATTCAATCAACTTAGAGGATTTATACATTTTTTATAGTAAAAGTAGTGGACTGGAAATTAAAGTAGAAGATTGTGTGTTAAATATTAGTGGACTGAATTCATTTTCAGAAGATTGATAATTAAATAATTGTAGATGATACCGAATTCTATTTTCTTCTAGGTGATTTAATTTAATTTTATTACTATTTTCATGCCCAATATACTTTTACAACTTCTAAAAAAAATGACTACTGTCATGGATTGTCCCCAATGAAAAATAATTCTCATGGCTTATGTTTTTCAGCTGCTCAGTCCATGTTTTTACACTGTTTTTCATTGAAATTGTGTATATGTTAATTGCATATTTTTGTTGGTTTGTAGATATTAATTTCTTATCCATCTTCATCATGAAACTCAATCAGAAACCCAATATTCATTAGAAATACAAATTCAATCAACTTAGAGGATTTATACATTTTTTATAGTAAAAGTAATGGACTGGAAATTGAAGTAGAGGACTATGTGTTAAATACTCGTGGACTGAATTCATTTTTAGAAGATTGATAATTAAATAATTGTAGATGATACCGAATTCTATTTTCTCCTAGGTGATTTAATTTTATTTTATTACTATTTTCATGCCCAATATACTTTTACAACTTCTAAAAAAAATGCCTACTGTCATGGATTGTCCCCAATGAAAAAAAATTCTCATGGCTTATGTTTTTCAGCTGCTCAGTCCATGTTTTTACTTGATTTTTTTCATATTTGTGTTAAATTAAGATAAACTATGGCCCTGCTTTCGAAGCGAAAGAGAGCAGAAGTAAATCTAAAGGAAGATGTGTGTGTAATAAGTTCATCAGAAGTTGAATTTACAAGGCTCAAGCCCGGCTCAACATTCCTACTATTTAAGCAAGCTTTTAATTTAACTTGAAATTTGTTTTTACTTGGATATTAAAAATATGATTGATTATTCAAATTGGTGAAAAGTTTCATTATTTTCATTAGAAATGAATATCAAAAGGAAAATAAAGTCACCTTCATTCATAGTAGAAAGACAAGCACAGACGACTCAATCATATGGCACGCCATGAGTGATGTTGAGAGGAAACCATATATTGATGAATACAATAAGTTGATGACTAAATTTAAAGCAAGAGGTATGGCCTGCGGGAAGAAGAATGTCGTTCAAAAGAAAATCCAAGAGGTAGTATGTCTCAAATTGTATTTTTTTTTTTTTTATAATTCTGTTAGCTAATGTATATGAATATTGAATGATTTAATTTTGTTAATTTTGTAATTACAAGACTGTCGTATTTCATGCATGCCAATACCTACTTTCTTCTCTATAGTGTCTAAATTGACAGAAGTGCAAAAGAACACTATATGTGGGGCTGGATTCGGTAAACTTCTGGATTTAAAGGTTCAACACTTAAACCAGGAGCTTTGTGAAGACTTGGCAAGAAATTTCGATCTCATATTATGCCTTATGCACATAGATTCAAAGTTTGTGAGCATTACAACAAATGATGTGGTCGAGATCTTCGGGTTACCCAACGGTCATATTCAAGTGCTAGACTCGAAAACAGGGGATTACAAAATAGATTTTGAATGGGAAAAACAAGCTGGTTACTTGGAAACTGGTGGACTGAAACTCAAAATATTAGGAGCCAATATTGGTGAGTGGTGTGAAGGAGTGGAGCGGAACGATGATTTTGTTAGGTTGTTTGTATTGTATACATGTGGATCTGTATTGAGTCCACTCACCAAGCATCACACACACCAAAAATTATTAGAGGCTGTTGACAATGTGTCTGTAATTAAAAACTACAACTGGGTACAATTGGTGATTGATGACTTAATAGCCGGGATTAAAAAATATCAGAATCCAAAAAAGGCTTTAAGGATTTGCACTGGAAGTTTATATCTCCTACAGGTTTGAACACTAATAAAAATTTATAGATTTAATATTTTTACAATTAAGGTGATTTATGTTGTTTGATAAAAGTGAGGGTTTTCTTTTCTATGACCAGCTTTTGTATCTTGTTCGTTTTGAGGTTGATGGACCAAGACCGAAAACAAACATCCATCTAATCTCATCTTGGACTGACGAGATGGTGAAAGAGCGTTTAAGGTATGAAATGCAGATATTTGACGGCTTCGGAAGCGGAAAGGTAAGTGTTTACATCATATGTAATATACATTATGTTTGTAGGCATTTAATTATTGAATATCTCCATCTACAGATTATTAAACGTATTTCATACTCGACTGAGAGCAAGACTCAGGACATGGATGGTGAACTAATGACCGAATCACAGTCCAGCTTTGAAAATGATTTTGAGGTACTTAGGTTTGATACATTATTTTTATTAATTTCTCAGCTGAAATATAATAAATTATTGATATGATAACCAAAAATCTGTAATTCTTAGGAATACATGCGGTGTTGGGAAAAAATGCAAGAATGCCATAAGAAAATAAAAAAAATGGTTTGAGAGTTGCAAAGGAATGCAAGGCAGAAATTGGAAACCGAAGTCTCCGCCTCCCACATACATGCCACGTGAATACAATAGCCACCAGGAGAAGGAGAGGTTGAAGTATGTGGTTGAAGGAAAATTAGAATTCGATGAAGAAGAAATGACTAATAAAAAATACATGTCACCAGAATATAAGAGCTACCATGATGAGAGGTGGAATGATGTAGTATAAGATACATGGGGA
This sequence comes from Cornus suecica, assembly GCA_963922005.1. Classification (NCBI taxonomy): domain Eukaryota; kingdom Viridiplantae; phylum Streptophyta; class Magnoliopsida; order Cornales; family Cornaceae; genus Cornus; species Cornus suecica. The sequence goes on from OY998245.1 coordinate 52,579,115, forward strand.
ATGAATGAGCAGAAAGTTCAAAACATTTTGGTTGATGGGTTAATCTTTGCATACAACAATCTAGTGACCCCACCGAAATACAAAAGACCTGTGCGACAAAAAAAACTCGGGGAACAAATGAGATCACCCTGGGTGGGGGTGATTAAGAAGGTTTCAAATTTGAAAGATAAACAAAAATGAGCTTTGGAAATTGCAATCGATCCCACTTTGAATGATGATGAGAAGTAAGTCCATATTTAAAATTAATCTCACTGTTTTACAATTTTTTTGTTCAATTTCCTCACTATTTTCACAGGGAAGTCTTAGTCGATATGCACAAGTGACATCTTGATAGGAAAGACTTTCGAAGACTGCTTAGCAAGGAATAGATAGATTTCAATGTATGTTGGTTCTTATTAACATTATCAATAAGTATGGTACATTAAAAATATTGATATATATATTTTTTATTAATTAGATTGTGGATTGTATTGTTCATATGTTGAATTGTGACAATTGAAAAAATAAGAGGGATTGGTATCTGACATCCTATGTTTCAGTAAGTTATGTGTAGTTGTAAAATGTTAATTATCAGGTCTATTAATAGTATATTCTAACTCAACCAACTAAGTTTTTGATCATCATAGCATAAGATGGTTGAGGGGCATTTCAATGATCCCCAAATAATAGAAAGTGACTTTGAACCGATACTGGAAATGTATGGAAAAGACTGGTTGATGAAAGAGGCTCCCATTTTCCAATACAGAAGGGTATATCTTGCTTTTCAATTTTGTTGAACATTCATGAAATATATTTAGCTTTTTAATACATTTTTATTTTGCATTACAGTTCTTATTTCCGGTGTGTTTCAAGCTGCATTGGAACCTTTTCGTGGTTGATCTTGATAATATGACTCTGTATTATTTAGACTCCCTTAAACTTTCTAACATCTCTGAAGCTGGAGATAAGATGGTAAATAAAATTGCATGGTTTATTTTTATTTTTCCAACAAAAATGTCAATTTCAGAAGGCTGAACTTAATTTCAGAAAGCTGAAACCTATAATAAGTGTACTAAAGTTTTTTTTGGACAATTTCTCTGTACAGGTTAAATTTTTGGGTTATGTTTTTACTATGTTGGGACTTCCCAATTCACGTCTCCAATATGAGAACTTCAATGTTGTTGAAGTCGATGTTCCAAAACAAAAGGACGGGTATGTATGCCTTTTATCTTTGGAAAATTTTGGAGGAATGATTCTAAAGTTATTTTTCATACAAATTCTGACACTTGCATTATATAATTAGTTGTGGGATATTTGCCATCCGGTTCATGCAAACATTTAATGGCCAAGAATGTATCCGACAGTGAGTGACATACTTTCTCAAAGTTTATTGAACATTATGGTTTCTTAGTAGATATTGAATATGTTAAACTATAAAATTAAAATTATGTCCAGGTTAATCCAACAGACATGCGTAGGCAAATAACACTTGAACTCTTGTCCCACAAATGCAATATAATGAGAGAAATCTATGATTTTGGGGATATCGTTTGACACCATCATTATGGATTTGCAGTGGTAGAAGGTATTTTGTTGTGAATGTATGAAGATAAGAAGCATGGGGGTAACAACTCTTTTGTGATTAAGGGAAAAATATGTACGATGTGGTTAGCTAGTTGCTTTGTATATGCCTAATTTTTGTGTAGATATGTCACAAAGGGACTAAAGGGAATTGGGTTTGACGCCTCATTGTGGATTTGCGATGCTCGTAGGTATTTTTTTGTGGATATGTAACGTCCGGTATTTTTTTACGTGCTAATTTAAAATTTTATTTATTTATTTATTTATTATTAATTATTAAACAATTAAGTGCGTATGTGCTTATGTGCCTAACATGTTTATATGCTTACGTGAATAATTGAAAATATTGATATGTTGGGAAAAATAAATAAGCTTCAAATGGTAAATTAGAAAATTTACATGTATTGAGTTAGTGGGTTTTGTAGAGATTTAATTATTAAGTGTTGGGAAGATGATGAGTGGCAATATTGTAGTTGTGTAGAAGACTTTGACAAAATTGTAAAATTGGTTCATAATGGCAAGGGTTGTGAATAAGTGATAAAGGGGTGGGTAACTTGGACATTTCACCACTACCTTTAATGTTGTCATCATTGTGGCCCTTGGATCAAATCTATCTTGCCATCTTCATTCCTAGCCCTTGGATAGGATTCTCTACACACCAACCCTATCTCTAACTCTATCATTGTCTTCTTCTTCTCTCATTTCTCACCAAGAACACACACTCTTTACACACACAATTCTCTACACCCTAAATTTCGGCCACCATGTCCTCCTTGAAAATTTGGCTTCAAGTTTTACTTTCTCCTACTTTTCATGCTTGATGGATGGTGAGCACTTGGGGTGGTCTCTTGGTGTGGTGTTCTTGAGCTCATAGTGGTAAGTTTCCTCTCTATTTCTAAGGTTTTGTTATAAGAAATCCTAACTTCCAAATTTTAGAAATTCATGTGCTAGTATTGAATTTTTGCTCTTCCATTGTTCATTCTTGTGGAAGGTTATGAGTTGTCTCCAACCATCAAGTGAATTGGCTTGTGATGAATTCTAATTTCGTTTTGGGAAGAACTCATTGGTGAGTTCACAAATTCCAACTCCTTTGAATTATTTTCCATGAAACCTAGTTTAGCCATTTTGGGGTTTTTAGCTTTACTTTGAATTCTTGATTTTTAATCGGTTGTTGCTATTAAAAATCACTAGTTAAGAATCCATATTTGTTTTAATGTTGCTTGAAGGCTTGGGAGACCTTTTACTCAAATTTCCGAAAATCACCTCCTTGAAGCTCTCTTGGAAATTCTTGACTCGATTGTTGTTGGCGTCTTGGACGGATTGCTTGCACCTATTGCTTATAAATTGCTTGGATTGAGGTAGGGGAAAAACGAGTTGCTTTCGTTTGTGTACGAGGGTGTGTGCGTCTATGTGTATATATGCCGTATATATATATGCGAGTGAGTCTTGACAACTTAGACGAAGAACTAAGCCCCTTGAAAAACATGAATATGTGATTTTTATGCTTATTGTGTCTATTGCTTAAAATTGTGAAATATGAGCATGATGTTAAATTGATTACAATATATATTGCATAAAGGAATGAGTATGTATTGTGATGAAAATTGTGAACCTTGATTTCCGTTGAGTGTGCCATGTAGTGTGAAAACGTGGGTATTGGTCCCTACATTTTGCGTAAATTTTGTGGGAGTCGTCTTGTGTTTGGATCTTCGAAACAACTGGCCAGGGGGTGCTTCTTGCTCCCACAGAACTAAAAAGCTGAGAAACGCAGACGATAGGGGGAGGACATATCGTCCAAGGCCCTATGTGCGCGACTAGGTCGTGGAGCACGTATTCCCATTAAAAGTATAAGTGTCAAAAGCACTTGGGAATGACGGTTCGATGAGTCTACTATTCCTTAGTGAGCCTGTATCCTCAGGGGAATGGTGGAGAATGATCCGTTCATCCTTGGGAAGGGTGTGTTTTTGTGTGCGTGTAATGGGGGTGTCGGTCACCTTCCATCTTAATTATTATACATTTGTGATTGTGGTTTTAATAATGAAAGCATGTTATAATTGTGATAAATTATGTTGTGAGCATGTTGGGGAACTTGTTTGTTGGGCTTGATGGGGTTCCGGATTGGCGTGAGAGCCATGTGGAACAAGAGACCGGCCTATGACTAGTTGCATGCACCTTGGGTGGGTTGTACCACTCGGACTACAGAGATTGAGACAATGACGCTTCCTCTACTGGGCTAGTGAGCTCACCCCACGTTATATACATTTTTTTCAGGTGATGATTCCCATTTGGGAGGCCCGTAGTCTTCCGGTAGAGACTCGGTGTTGGTTCCGTCCTTTTTGCGCATATGGAGGCGGAGTACTTTTGTAGAGCCTTGATAGACATTGTAGACATGTGCTTATTTTGTTTAATGCTTCAATTAAGTTAAAACTACTCTTTTGCCGGCTAGTATGTTAGTCGGGTAGCTTAAATTGATGTACATCCCTTGGAGCGCTATGCACGGGGACTTTATTCTTTTGGAGCACTCCGGTGCTTGAAATGTAAAACTATAACATGTTTCGCCTTAGAGCGCTTTAAATGTATTTATTGAATCTTCTCCTTGGATTTGTGAATGTGAAATGAATTACTTGCCATGAAATATGTGTATTAGGTATTTGGCCGAAAATGGCATTTTTTCTAGGTTTTCAAACCAACCCTTTTCGATTTAAATGGAAAAAACCCGTTTTCGCCTACCCCCGTGGCCCCGATGAAATTTCTTGTTTTAGAAATGATTTTAAACTCATATTAAGAATATTTTGATCTTTACAAATCGGTGGTCGTTAAAACGGAGACCGGGGGCAAGACGGTTATTTTTACGGATTTTTATGAAGCATCTTGATAAAAATAATCATTTTCCTTCTCGTTCCTAAGTTAGGGGACTTTTTTTCTCATTTCTAGAGTCTCAAGAACAAGTTTAGATCTTTCTTGTATGTTCCTAAGTGTTTAGAGCTGTATGAGAGTCAATTTTGAGGTTTTCTAGTCCAGACAGTCGACTGGCCCCTTTCGGGCAGTCGACTGGGTGAAACGGAGGAAAATTTTTCTTCAAAACATGAGGTCACTGGTTCAGCCAGTCGACTGAGTCCTTAGCCAGTTGACTGGGTCCTCATTTTTCTTCAAAACTTGAGGTCACTGGTTCAGCCAGTCGACTGGGTCCTTAGCCAGTCGACTGGGTCCTCATTTTTCTTCAAAACTTGAGGTCACTGGTTCAGCCAGTCGACTGGGTCCTTAGCCAGTCGACTGGGTCCCCATTTTTCTTCAAAACTGGAGGTCTAGGGTTCAGCCAGTCGACTGGGTCCTCAGTCAGTCGACTGGGTCATCAGCCAGTTGACTGGGTGGTTCAGTCCTGCTCTGACCTGTTCCACTATTTCACTCATATCTCGAGCTACGAGTGTCGGATGGAGGTGTTCTTTAGCTTTTTAGAAAGCTGACTTAAATATCTTGATGTTAGGATTTTGAATCGCCTCATTTGAGTCGTTGTTTAGGGAGAAATGGTCGATTGAAGTTGAGAGTAGATTTCTGACTCTAAACGTAGGAATGCCGATTTCAAAACGTTGTAGTTTTCACCTCACACCTTGGATTTCTATTCCGTTTGTTCCTATAACTTCTTTTAGGTCCAAACCTTGTATTTATACCTTGGAATCACTACTTTATCCCTGTGATGACCATTTTACTCTTTTGTGGGTGTTTAATGATTGAAGGTCACTTGTTCTCGTTTCCTTTTACTTCCGCATTCACTCCCTTAGCTCTTAGGCTCGGGTTTCGGAGTCCTAGGAAATTTGGGGCGTGACAGGATATGTGAAGATAAGAAGCATTGAGGTAACAACTTTTTTGTAATTAAGTGAAAAATATGTAGGATGTTATTAGGTAGTTGCTTTATATATGGCTAAGTTTTGTGCAGGTATGTCACAAAGGGACTAAAAGAAATAGCATTGGGATAGCAGTATTTTTTTGTAATATGTAACTTCCTGTAATTATGTGATAACAGCGGTAACATATTTTGTACTATGGTCAACATATACTTATACAAAGCAACGTTTTTTGTTAAATTCGAATGTCATTATTAGGAAACCAAATACTACGCAATTAGTTGTTTCCATTCAAGTAATGAATCTTATGTATAGCCATACAAACAATATTGTCAATTCTACACTTCTTATGCTGTTTACAAATTACTAGCCTTTTGCTCTTTACAATATGTTTACCAATAATATTACTAGTCTTATAATATTTACAAACAATTGTAACTTTAATTTGTAATTTATACGTTGTTACATACTTATGCAACATAATATGTACTAATGTTGGCATATTTTGTACTACAGAGAACACTAATAGTACCAATGATGAAAGTAAAGATTGAACTACATTTCTATTATGAAAGTAAAGATTAATAAATTTTAATATTAGAATAAGTTGAACCCGAGTGACTTTTGGTGTTTTTGAGAAGTCATATAATTTAATTAAGTAAAATTTTGATATAAGATTAATTATAATCTATAGGGTGTTCCACACTTAGGCAACACAATATCTACTAATGTTGGCATATTTTGTACAACAGACAACACTGATAGTACTAATGTCAACAAATAAAAAATCTATTAAAAAAGAAAATATTAATAAATTTAAAAATTAGAATATGGATTAAGTTGAAACCCGAGTAGTTTATAAAGTGTTCCACACTTGAACAGGACAACACCTACTAATCTTGGCATCTTTTGTAATACAAAATGAGGATAACTATTTTTTTTAATTTAGTCTTCTATAAGGTGATACTCTTTTATCTACTAATACGATAACTAATTGTTTCATTTACTAATTTTTGAATGAGAATGAGGATTAGGTTGAACCCCGCATAATTTTTAGTGTTTTGAGATACAAATTAATTAAGTAAAATTTTAATACAATATTAATTGTGTAATTTTAACGGTGATCCATATTTAGGAAACATAATTTCTACCAATGTCGACATAGTTTCTACTACAGACAACACTGCTAGTACTAATGTCAACAAATAAAAAATCTATTACAAAAGTAAAGATTAATAAATTTAAAAATTAGAATGTGGATTAAGTTGAAACCCGAGTGCTTTATAAGGTGTTCCACACTTGGACAAGACAATATCTAATAATCTTGGCATCTTTTGTAATACAAAATGAGGATAACTATTTTTTTTAATTTAGTCTTTTATAAGGTGATACTCTTTTATCTACTAATACGATAACTAATTGTTTCCTTTACTAATTTTTGAATGAGAATGAGGATTAGGTTGAACCCCGCATAATTTTTAGTGTCTTGAGATACAAATTAATTAAGTAAAATTTTAATACAATATTAATTGTGTAATTTTAACGGTGATCCATATTTAGGAAACATAATTTCTACCAATGTCGACATAGTTTCTACTACAGACAACACTGCTAGTACTAATGTCAACAAATAAAAAATCTATTACAAAAGTAAAGATTAATAAATTTAAAAATTAGAATGTGGATTAAGTTGAAACCCGAGTGCTTTATAAGGTGTTCCACACTTGGACAAGACAATATCTAATAATCTTGGCATCTTTTGTAATACAAAATGAGGATAACTATTTTTTTAATTTAGCGTTTTATAAGGTGATACTCTTTTATCTACTAATACGATAACTAATTGTTTCCTTTACTAATTTTTGAATGAGAATGAGGATTAGGTTGAACCCCGCATAATTTTTAGTGTTTTGAGATACAAATTAATTAAGTAAAATTTTAATACAATATTAATTGTGTAATTTTAACGGTGATCCATATTTAGGAAACATAATTTCTACCAATGTCGACATAGTTTCTACTACAGACAACACTGCTAGTACTAATGTCAACAAATAAAAAATCTATTACAAAAGTAAAGATTAATAAATTTAAAAATTAGAATGTGGATTAAGTTGAAACCCGAGTGCTTTATAAGGTGTTCCACACTTGGACAAGACAATATCTAATAATCTTGGCATCTTTTGTAATACAAAATGAGGATAACTATTTTTTTTAATTTAGTCTTTTATAAGGTGATACTCTTTTATCTACTAATACGATAACTAATTGTTTCCTTTACTAATTTTTGAATGAGAATGAGGATTAGGTTGAACCCCGCATAATTTTTAGTGTCTTGAGATACAAATTAATTAAGTAAAATTTTAATACAATATTAATTGTGTAATTTTAACGGTGATCCATATTTAGGAAACATAATTTCTACCAATGTCGACATAGTTTCTACTACAGACAACACTGCTAGTACTAATGTCAACAAATAAAAAATCTATTACAAAAGTAAAGATTAATAAATTTAAAAATTAGAATGTGGATTAAGTTGAAACCCGAGTGCTTTATAAGGTGTTCCACACTTGGACAAGACAATATCTAATAATCTTGGCATCTTTTGTAATACAAAATGAGGATAACTATTTTTTTAATTTAGCGTTTTATAAGGTGATACTCTTTTATCTACTAATACGATAACTAATTGTTTCCTTTACTAATTTTTGAATGAGAATGAGGATTAGGTTGAACCCCGCATAATTTTTAGTGTTTTGAGATACAAATTAATTAAGTAAAATTTTAATACAATATTAATTGTGTAATTTTAACGGTGATCCATATTTAGGAAACATAATTTCTACCAATGTCGACATAGTTTCTACTACAGACAACACTGCTAGTACTAATGTCAACAAATAAAAAATCTATTACAAAAGTAAAGATTAATAAATTTAAAAATTAGAATGTGGATTAAGTTGAAACCCGAGTGCTTTATAAGGTGTTCCACACTTGGACAAGACAATATCTAATAATCTTGGCATCTTTTGTAATACAAAATGAGGATAACTATTTTTTTAATTTAGCGTTTTATAAGGTGATACTCTTTTATCTACTAATACGATAACTAATTGTTTCCTTTACTAATTTTTGAATGAGAATGAGGACAAAGTTGAACCCCGCATAATTTTTAGTGTCTTGAGATACAAATTAATTAAGTAAAATTTTAATACAATATTAATTGTGTAATTTTAACGGTGATCCATATTTAGGCAACATAATTTCTACCAATGTCGACATAGTTTCTACTACAGACAACACTGATAGTACTAATGTCAACAAATAAAAAATCTATTACAAAAGTAAAGATTAATAAATTTAAAAATTAGAATGTGGATTAAGTTGAAACCCGAGTGCTTTATAAGGTGTTCCACACTTGGACAAGACAATATCTAATAATCTTGGCATCTTTTGTGATACAAAATGAGGATAACTATTTTTTTTAATTTAGTCTTTTATAAGGTGATACTCTTTTATCTACTAATACGATAACTAATTGTTTCCTTTACTAATTTTTGAATGAGAATGAGGATTAAGTTGAACCCCGCATAATTTTTAGTGTTTTGAGATACAAATTAATTAAGTAAAATTTTAATACAATATTAATTGTGTAATTTTAACGGTGATCCATATTTAGGCAACATAATTTCTACCAATGTCGACATAGTTTCTACTACAGACAACACTGATAGTACTAATGTCAACAAATAAAAAATCTATTACAAAAGTAAAGATTAATAAATTTAAAAATTAGAATGTGGATTAAGTTGAAACCCGAGTGGTTTATAAGGTGTTTCACACTTGGACAAGACAATATCTAATAATCTTGGCATCTTTTGTGATACAAAATGAGGATAGCTATTTTTTTTAATTTAGTCTTTTATAAGGTGATACTCTTTTATCTACTAATACGATAACTAATTGTTTCCTTTACTAATTTTTGAATGAGAATGAGGATTAAGTTGAACCCCGCATAATTTTTAGTGTTTTGAGATACAAATTAATTAAGTAAAATTTTAATACAATATTAATTGTGTAATTTTAACGGTGATCCATATTTAGGCAACATAATTTATACCAATGTCAACATAATTTCTACTACAGACAACACTGATAGTACTAATGTCAACAAACAAAAAATCTATTACAAAAGTAAAGATTAATAAATTTAAAAATTAGAATGTGGATTAAGTTGAAACCCGAGTGGTTTATAAGGTGTTCCACACTTGGAGAAGACAATATCTAATAATCTTGGTATCTTTTGTAATACAAAATGAGGATAACTATTTTTTAATTTAGTCTTTTATAAGGTGATACTCTTTTATCTACTAATACGATAACTAATTGTTTCCTTTACTAATTTTTGAATGAGAATGAGGATTAAGCTGAACCCCGCATAATTTTTAGTGTTTTGAGATACAAATTAATTAAGTAAAATTTTAATACAATATTAATTGTGTAATTTTAACGGTGATCCATATTTAGGCAACATAATTTATACCAATGTCGACATAATTTCTACTACAGACAACACTGATAGTACTAATGTCAACAAACAAAAAATCTATTACAAAAGTAAAGATTAATAAATTTAAAAATTAGAATGTGGATTAAGTTGAAATCCGAGTGGTTTATAAGGTGTTCCACACTTGAACAAGACAATATCTAATAATCTTGGCATCTTTTGTGATACAAAATGAGGATAACTATTTTTTAATTTAGTCTTTTATAAGGTGATACTCTTTTATCTACTAATACGATAACTAATTGTTTCATTTACTAATTTTTGAATGAGAATGAGGATTAGGTTGAACCCTGCATAATTTTTAGTGTTTTGAAATACAAATTAATTAAGTAAAATTTTAATACGATATTAATTGTGTAATTTTAATCGTGATCCATATTTAGGCAACATAATTTCTACCAATGTCGACATAGTTTCTACTACAGACAACACTGATAGTACTAATGTCAACAAATAAAAAATTTATTAAAAAAGTAAATATGAATAAATTTAAAAAAGTAAATATTGATAAATTTAAAAATTAGAATGTGGATTATTGAAACCCGAGTAGTTTATAAGGTGTTCCACACTTGGACAACACAATATTTACTAATCTTGACATCTTTTCTACTACAAACAACACTATGAACAAAATAATTCTATTATAGAAGTAAAGAATAAAGAATTCTTATATCTAATATTGATCAGAAATACCTTAAGAAAGCTACTTTTATCATCATTTTTCTAATTAGTATGATAACATTTTTCTAATTAGTTGTTTTAACATTTTGATTAATAAATTTCAAAATTAGAATGTGGATTAAGTTATACTTCTAAATAACTTAATATTATTAAGTTTCTATTAAGAAAGTTATTTGTGTCATTGTTTTCCAAAATAATAATTTAATATTTTGATTTAAAATAAATTAATTTGTTAATTCACTTTTTATTTTAGAACTACTTGAATTAATTATTTCCTTTGTATTTTATCAGTGTCGATTAACATCAACCCTCGATGATTTCTTATGTTTTGAGAAGTCATATTTTACAATTTATGTGTTCTTTTAATTCAATATGTATTATAACTTATAAAGTGTTCCATACTTAGGCAACACAATTTGTACTAATGTTGACATAGTTTCTACTATAGACGATAGTAAAATTACCAATATCAATAAAAATATTTAGGGTGACGAGCCTTTAACACCTCTATACTATGCATATTGTGCGTATATGTCACGCCCCAAACTTCCTAGGACTTAGAAACCCGAGCCTAAGAGTTAGGTGAGTGAGTACGGAAGTAAAAAGAAATGATAACCAATGACCTTCAATCATCAAACACCTACAAAAGGGTAAAAATACCCTGATACCATACGGTCACGCCCCTAAAATCCCCGAAACTCTAATATAGAGAATCAGCGAATTTCTAAGGGATGACGTTAGTCAAGCGACCACTAGAGTCAACAATAACAAGGAAAATACATGGAATAAAAATGAAAAATATACTCCATGCCAAACCGAATACTAGAAACTCAATAGTATCCTCTGATACCAACAGACACGCCCCTAAATTCCTAGAACTCCCGAACCGGGACATCCAAGGAATCCAAGATGTGATTCTTAATATGAGTGACCAACTAAGATATCATTAACCATGAAAATGTATGGATTAATGATAGAAATGATATATTTCATACCCAAATGAATGATTAAACAAAGCAGCGAAATCTAACAAAAATCCGGTAGAGTTCCGTTTGTAAATGGAACATCCGGACATAAAACCACAACACAATAACCTGCCAATAACAATTCGATAATAACAATGGCTTCCAAGCCCCACATTCATCAATCCTACTAGGGCCGATGTAGTGGAAAGAAACCAAAACCCTTCCAAACCCTCTATAATCAACAGAGCCACAAATGCTCGAATAAGAATACAGAAATGCATCTAGCTGTGCAGAATAGATACAATAACATCCTGAAAGAATAAATACAGGAAATAAAAGATACATCAATAGGGATATGCCAACAGACTGGCTCCCAAAAGAAATAGATGACAATCCCATAACAAATGGGCAGAGAAACTAACAGCAGAAAACTATCGTCCCCAAACCTGTCGCGCTGCAACTGTAACCGCATCACCCAACGCAACTCCACAACCTGTAACAAGGAAACAAAAGAAAGTTGTCGTTGCACTGCATCCTGCCCATAGCCGTAACATTTCCTGCAACCTGGCGTGGAATACCAGGGGGCAAATGAAATTCCCCTGTGAGCAAATAAGCTCAGTGGGAAAAGATACTCTAACTACCACATCCTCTGGCAGTTTAGGTAATGCTAAACTATCTAGCAAGATATATATATCCAAAACAATCCCATCCACGCAAACCCAAGGCACGCGCTCATATACTACCATACGTAAGTATAAAGGGGATATATATATATATATGTATATACATATAAGTACATAAAATGAATCCATAAGGTATGACTAAGACTCGTACTCTAAGCACCAACATAGGTAGTCTATACTACTTTCACCAACGTACACGATACCCAGGTCCAATCCTAACAAATCATCAGGTGCTCATGACGCTAACCAGAAATCCAACAGAGGGAAAACACGCTTACCTCTAATATCCACAGGAATCAAAATTCACCACTAGTACCAAGGAATACTCATAACTCACTCCCTGAGAACACATGAGGAAAAATACTCACGTCCTTGCGTACTAACACAATCGTCATCAATATATATATATATATAACAAACTTCATCTCATTCCTAAAGAAAATCTACCTTTCAAGAACTAGATCACCTCAATTACATATAATTCTCAATACAATAAATCACATCATCACATCGACCTCATAATACTATCATCAATAGGGTCAATCAAATCACTAACGCTCTCACTGTAGGCGAGGAAAACCACCCAATCAATTCACTAAGAGTACATGAACTCAACTCACAAGAAGGACCACCTAAGGGTCACCAAAACAAAGCAAAGGAGAAGAATTCCCAATGCTAACCAATAGATAACCGAGACATGCAACAATGTCAAGGTTAAGAATACCACAAGTGTTTAGGGGAAACACCCGAACAAGGAAACCAAGCAAGGGAAAACAATCCCAAAGCTAAACCAACAGATAACCGAGACAACAATGTCAAGGTTAAGAACACCACAAGTGAACAAGGAAACCAAAAGCGAATGGCCGAAAATGAAGTTATAAAAAGATGAATCCCAATGATTCAATAGTTTTTAAGAAAAAAGGTTTTAAAAATCGAACCAATCCATTTGGCATCCATGCCCCTAACGTAAGAAAAACTTAAATCACCTAGGTGGTGACATCAACAACCAAAAAGAAGTGAAAGACAACACTATATGTGTGCACTGAACAACACCAAGCCTCATACCCGAGACTTAGAATGAACCGAAGAAAAGGTGAAACAAAGAACCACCTTTCAAAACACTACAGGTTGAGATTTTGAGAAAGAAGTCTCAAAATCTCAGAATCTCGAAACAAGTAATAAAATAGTTTTCTTTTAGGAAATCACACAGTAAAAATGATCGTCTTGCCCCCGGTCTCCGTCAGTCGCCATCACCGGCTTTTAGAAGTTAAAAATCTTTTAAAGAAGATCCTAAGATCATTTTACAAAGTACTAAAACTTTTCATTGTTATGGGGGTAGGCGAAAATGGGTTTTTCCTTTTTAAATACAAAGAGTTTAGAAAACACCATTTCCGAAAGACAGCCGAATAAGAGTGAACGTGACTCCACAGATTCTTGTAATGCCCAAAAGAACAGTAAAGGAAGAACAACACGTTGGACTCACGGAAGACAACCATCCGTTTCCAACTCCACCAAATCAAATGACAACACATGGAAGAGGTTCGGCACCACGCCGTAACCAACGAATCTAGGAATGACATACAAGTCAACGACCACGTACTAGTGTACAAAACACAGTACAAGGAATGCTTAGGGGAATGAACTAAGCACGAGAACCAAGACTGTCAAGCTACAGTACCTCACGTACTTAATAAGATCACCTCAACTATAACCTCTTCTAACCCAATCAAAATCTCAAATACGATTGATACTCATTTCTCAAAAGGTGAAAGGTACCTAAAGGTCTATACAACAACTTTCACTAAGTACACAATCTCAAACCCGCTTTCTCTAAGGCCTCAAATCTTAATTGATACTAAAATCAATCCCTAACCTCAAATCTCCAACAGTTCACACGACTAACCACAATCACAAAACCCTTACCCACATTCTCTAAGGTATCAACTCAACATCAAGTCTACGGTCCACCACTAACCTCAACTAGCCACATAGATCACTATGTCAATACACATAACCTCCCCCAAGGGTACTAAAGTATACAACAACAAGTATAAAGAGATATATTTCATTTATACTTTAATAATTACAACATTTAGTTCATGTTTTCACGTTATTCATTTCCAGTTGAACATTTATAAAATATGAATTTATTTTACAATATTCATAATTAACATGCTCCAACGTCATATATATACATATCAATGAAATCACATAATGATATGCAATGCAATGTACTCACAGACCGCCTGTGATACACACAGAAAAACACACCCTCCCAAAGGGTAAACGGATCATTCTCCACCATTCCCCAGAGGCTGCAGGCTCACTAGGGAAGGTAGACTCATCGAACCGTCATTCCCAAGTGCTTTTGACACTTCACACTTTTAACCAAGGAAGACGTCTTCCACGACGCGGTCGTGCGCATAGGCTTTGGACGATATGTCCTCCCCCTATCATCTGCGTTTATCAGAAGATTAGTTCTGTGGGAGCAAGAAGCACCCCTTGGCCAGTTGTTTCGACGATCCAAACACAAACGTCTACCCGCACGCAAACGGAAGTAGACCACACCAAATGACTTTTCTCTGCAAATGGTGAAACCATGCACTACATGCACCAACACCCATGTCTCACAATACATGGTGTACGCAATAAAATCATGTCTCAACATAAATATGCCATGCATCATATTTATGAAATATCCACATGATACCACATGAATCATAATCTCTTTAACATGCTTTTAAAAAAATATGATAACCGCATTTATATCACATGGAAACAAGTTCATGTTCAATTCATGTTTTCAACAATATTTTATTTAATTCTTTAAGAAAATATTTCAATTTCACTTAAAATGCTTTTAATACAATTAAAGTAATTAAACCACGTATCGTAAGGGGAACCTAGCATAACGTCTAAGTTTTCATGTCTCTCACGTTCACATATCCCCTAATGCAGTCAAACGGGAATTAATATCAATTCCTAAGTCCACGTCTAACCTTTACAAGAATTCTACTAACCGAATTAATTCTCAAGGGGATTTCTAAGCCACCTATTCCTATTCAATTAAAATAGGAAATTATTTAGTTTCGTAGGAAATAATTTAATTAATTTTCTCAAATTAATTTCTAAGTCCTACTTCGATTATAACCCAAATATAGATATTTTAAATTCACAATTAATATATCTATATTAAAATAAATAAGGGTTCTCACACCCAAACTACTTCAACGATACGGAGTGAGAAATAAAATTTCCCACCTAATTTTACGTTTACCGAACAGTCCGAAACAACACAGTGTCGGCGCCCGAATATGGAGCCCGCCGACCAAAGTCGTCCGAAAAATATTTCGAAACATCCGCCTCAACAACCTATACGATATATACGAATCTCATTAGTAATAGGTTAATTAATTTGGGTAAATCTAAAATAACTCAAACGAAAACTATAACCTATAAATGCAATTTTCGGGCAAACCGTTCAACGAAAAATTACGAAATTAAAGTATGATGAACGCAACGTAGATATGAAGCTACTCACCAAAAATCGGCCCAAACCGAGAACGGAAAGTCAACCTAAACGCCAACCGAAGCTCTGGCCAGAACCGGCCTGCTTCGCCACTGTCGTCCGTCGCCACTGCGCGACCCAACGGCAGCCACCATTTATTCTTCGTCAACGCACCTGTAAGTCGCCGTTGCACCTGCCGCCGTCCCTGGACCCTCACTGCCTGTCGCTGCTCCAGCCGCAGCTTCTCCAGCGAACCATCGCCTGGTTGTTCCTCTCTCTCAGCTGACTCTCTCTCTCTCAGCCGACGACAATGGAAAATGGAGAAGAAGATCTCTGTGTAGTTGTGAAGAGGAGATGAAGAAGAAGAGAAAGGTAACGTGTAGCAGCGTTCGTGCAGAGAATGAGTGGTCTGTGTAGTTGCGTATACATGTATCCATATATATGCAAAATCGCCTAAGTGACCCACCTTTTATCCATAATTATGAAATAACCCCAACTCTATATAGTTATTTATAATAATCTATATAGGCATAATAAATCCAAAATTATAACGGACCAACTCCCAAGTGTGATTACGCAAACTGGTAATTCCACGGGACACCAGTTAACTAGAATAGTCTGAAATAAATACACCGGGGTAGGAACCCAAACGTCGGAACACCAAACAAGACCGATTAATTAAAACGTGTCGTCGTCCAGTTAAAGTACTAAACGTTAAATGTCAAAACGATACCGCGTAGTCGATAACAAGAACTCGCGTAGTCGTCAAAGAGAAACCGTAAAGTCATCCAGTTGACTTTAAAAGTAAACGCGAAAAATTTACACGTGAAATACCAAGAATAAACAATGCGTCAAGAACAAGTAACGTCATCACCGAAATTAAATATAAATAATTTCAGGAAAAAGAAAAATAACACGAGGTGTTACAGTATAACACCCTATGGTTTGATTTCACCCCAAACCTTTCATTTGCGTGCGAATTAACCCCATTTCGTATAAAATGACATATATGCCCTTAGTATATAAATTTAAAAAATGGAAAATATGTAAAAAAAATATATTTTCGAAAAAAATATAAATTTCTATAAAAATCATATAAAATTCGAAATATATATATAATTTTAAAAAAACATACAAAATTTGAAAATATATATATAAAATTCGAAAAGAATATATAACTTTTGACAATATATATATAATTCTAAAACTATATATAAAATTAAAAAGATATATATATAAAATTCAAAAAATATATATAAAATTCAAAACAATATATAAAATTCAAAAAAATATATAAAATTCAAAACAATATATAAAATTTTAAAAATATATATAAAACTCGAAAACATATATAAAATTCGAAAAACATATATAAAACTATAAATATATATATAAGACTAAATTATTATATAAAATTTGAAACAATATATATAATTCGAATTTTATATTTTTTTTTCGAATTTATATATTATTGTTATTGTTTTCAAAATTTATATATTATTTACAAATTTTATATATTTGTTTTGAATTTTATATATATTTTTTTCAAATTTAATATATTTATTTCAAATTTTATATATTGTTTTCAAAATTTATATATATATTTCGAATTTTATATATTTGTTTTGAATTTTATATATTTTTTCAAATTTTATATATATTTTCGAATTTTATATATTATTTCGAGTTTTATATACTTGTTTCAAATTTTATATATTTTTTTCGAATTTTAAATATTTATTCAAAATTTATATATTGTTTTTGAATTTTATATATTTCTTTTGAATTTTATATATTATTTTCAAAATTTATTCAAATTTTATATATTTTTAATTATAAGGGTATAATACTAATTTGATTATAAGGGTATAATAGTCTTTGCAAAAGGGTAAAATGGGTATTTAAGAGGTTGATAAGGGGGTATTCGCACGTTTTCGAAACTTAAAGGAGGGAATTCGCACATTTTTTAAACTTATGCATACCAATACACTTATTTTCATTCTATGAGGGGTTTTTCGCACCTAGTATGAAATTGTAGGGAGTTTTGTGTACTTAACCCAAATATTTATGTTGTGAAAGTAAAAATTAATAAATTTGTATATATAGTATTTTAATAGTTTCATATGCTATATTATAATTTATAGTTTTGAACCCCAAGTCCTTTTTCCCCAGACTGAACCGTCTCTCTCTCTCTCTATTTCGGGCAAGAACTTGATACACATTATTCTGGTGTCTCATACATATATTCTCACCTTTTATTGAAGAATTTCAGACGGATCTGGAGTGTCTTCTCATAGGTATGATCCGTTCATATATTTTCTTCTTCGGTATTTTCCTTTAATAGTTTTCAACTAATATGGGTAGAAAACTTAAAATTTATGTTCTTTTATGTAGAATAGGCGAATTGAATAACACCCGAGTGAAAAATGTAGTCGATTGTGAAAAAATAGAAATTCTGAAATTGCATGTGTAATTGAGTGAGGAAAATTGGGGGTTTTCGAAAATAATAGGTCAATCTGTATTATTATTATGTGATTGCAGACTGTGGTGTCTTGCCCTTGTCTCATTCACCGCAGACTATTCCTTCTTTGGTTATTGATTGGATATGAGGGAAAGGAGAAGAGCAAGAAAATGAGAGAGGGTTGGAGAAAGTCAATTAGGGCCTAAAAAATCTAGTGTTGGTAAATATAGAGGCGTTTTGACCTCATCTAGTGGCAGCATTTTTATAGATTGTAACCAAATTATAGTTATGTCATATTAAAAAAAGCAAGATAAACGGTGAGGGTGGACGTCCCTACACGGCACAGTGAAGCTCCATCCCTGCTTTCACAATGACATAGTATGATAAACAATTAACATATGTTTTTGACAATTAAAACTCTCAATCCAATTTTCCTTATTTTCTATAGCATCTCATTTATTTTTCTGCCATTTGGGTCTATGGTAGTGTTTTCTAACTTGTACCCACCTATATTTTTGTGTTTCAGGAATTAATGTACCAACTTCACAGTCTTTTCTAAATTAAAACTTCATAGTCTTTTCTAAATTCAGCATGTACCTAGTAAACAACTTCATATTGTAATAAAATTATTCGTTTGTTGTACAACCTCATAATATGCATTTAATATGATTTTTTTCTCGTGTCCACAGATATATTATATAATGGCTCCTAAGAAAAATACTTCAAAGACAAAAGTGACTGGTAAAAAACATGCATCTAGTTATAAGGACAAATTCCCCGTGTTTGTGTATTTCAAGACTCCAAATCACAAGGCAATTTTTGAAAGTTCATTCCAAAACCGTGATGTCGCAATGGGAAAATCTGTGCAGGGAATGAATGCAATGAATTGGGCGTCAATACTTATGATTTATTCGATAAGATAGGTTGGGGTAAGTTTGTCAGCCTCGATCTTCCCCAATATCAAAAAATTGGCTCAATTGTTTTATGCTCACCTAGAAAAAGATGAAGATCGTGAAAAACTCACCTCATATGTCAAAAAGAAGGACATCTTCATTACTAAATTCTTGATTAGGGAAGAATTGAATATTGAAAAAGGAGACTTTGAATATTACGGCAGCAACAAGTGGCCGGCAAATTTTCCGGATTTTGAGCCTATTGAAGCGCTTCGTCAAATATACGGGGATCCGTCTATTTGCTCTGCTATCAAGATGCTAACAACATGTATGACTTTCGATGCACGATTGATTCATAATATCATTATAAATACCATTATGCCAAAAGCGGGCAGCCATTCTGATGTTCCAAAGATGGAAGTGTTTATAATTTGGTGTGTTTTAAATGGGAAGCGCCTCAATCTTGCACACATTATCTATAATCATATGTTACATTGTGCTAAGAAGATGAACAAAAGCTACTATACCAGTGCACTCACTAAAATATTTAAGGCCAATTTTGTGGATTTGAAGGGTGAAAAGGTGAGGAAAGTTGATAAAAATATATATTGTGTGGCTAACAAGACACTTACCCTCATGGGTTATAAACAGATTAATGGGGCAATGGGAAAAAAATGCATCCAGCACAAATATAACAGAAGCTGAGGGTTCGGGTTCTGATCCTATTAATGTTGATGTTCATATGTCTGATACGCTTCCAATTGCTGAGGATAATGCGCAGGATATTGCTGATGCTTCCGCTCCCGCTCCTACTCCCACTGTTGCTCCGGGTCCTGCTCCCGCTCCTGCTACTGAGAATGAGCAGAATAGATTGTTGCTTGATCTCATTGACCAAATTGGTGCTTATAATGCAAAGTTTGATCGTTTAGAAGGGACCATTAATGCTATGAACTCTAATATATCTAGCCTCAACAATAATGTAGCCGATATTCGAACACAACTTGGTTTCCCACCCCATCAATCTTGAAGAATAGTAAATGTGATGGTATGCAATGGAAGTTGGAAGCAGTAGATGTCGGGGAAATTTAATGTGTATTTTGGATTACTCTTGAACATGTGTTTTAACTACTGTGTTTTTTGAAATTTCTTCTATATTTTAAATGTATAATTCTAGTATGTTTGCTTAAGTGATGCTATAGTTGATAGAATTGGTATGGTTGGTAATGAAGTATTATGTTTGGATTTATGTGCAAGTGTATGAATTTGCAGTTTGTGGAATTGTATGTATATTTGGATGGAGGCTAAGAACATTATGGATTAATTTAAAATTGCAGTTTGTGTAGTTGTATGTGTGTTTGGATGCTGGCGGAAAATTGCTTTGGATTCATTTTTGGATGTAGGCTAAGAATTGCTTTGGATTCATTTGAAACTGCAGTTTATGGAGTTGTATGTATGTATGTATGGATGCAGGCAAAAATTGAGTTGGATGGAACTGGATTTAAATTGCAGTTTGTGGAGTTGTATGTATGGGTTGGATTCAATTAGTCTTCTGCAAACTTGATTCAAAGCATATTAGTCCTCTAGATTACTTAAATGCAAAGACTTCTGCAAACTTCATTCGGTCTTTTGCAAACTTGATCAACTTGTAAAAAATTCATCTCATTCAAATAGCACTCAACATTTCATCACCAAACAAGACTCAAATAACCATTTTAAGCACTTTTATGCCATTACACAAAGACTCAAACATGCCCTAAGGATAAAATTCTGAACAAATATCCAAAAAATAGAAAACATTCATCTATTTGAGGTTCACTAAGGCTTCAAATAGCAGACTTACATTTCATCACGAAACAAGACTCAAATAACCATTTTAAGCATTTTTGTGCCACTACACATAGACCCAAACATGGCCTAAAGATAAAATTCTGAAACAATATCCAAAAAATAGAAAAAATTCATCTATTTGAGGTTCACGAAGGGTTCAAATAACAGACTTACATTTCATCACCAAAGAAGACTCAAATAACCATTTCAAGCATTTTTATGCCACTCCACATAGACCCAAACATGCCCTAAGGATAAAATTCTGAAAAAATATCCAAAAAATTCAAAAAATTCATCTATTTGAGGTTCACTAAGGCTTCAAATAGCAGACGTACATTTCATCACAAACAAGACTCAAATAACCATTTTAAGCACTTTTATGCCACTCCACATAGACTCAAACATGCCATAAGGATAAAATTCTGAAAAAATATCCAAAAATTTGAAAAAATTCATCTATGGTTCACTAAGGCTTCAAATAGCAGACTTAATATTTCATCACCATTTGTATAATTAATTCAAAGCATATTAGTCCTCTAGATTACTCATATGCAAATTGGATTCAGTCTTCTGCAAACTTTATTCAGTCTTTTGCAAACTTGATCAACTTGATCGTCCTTGGATTCAAGCAAATTAGTCATATGCAAAGTGGATTCAATCATTGTGGTTTTGTATGCTAGTTTTTTCACAAAGCTAACTTAGCCATTCAAGGCAATACAGTGTGGTATGAACCAACATTTTATTAGTACTCTGAAACAGAAATGAGACTTAAATTCAAAGTCACACTGCTTGCTTTTAAAGTTCAGACTTTCATAAATAACTATAATTCTGCAGTAGAATTTCAAAGACACAAATTAAAATTAACCTATGAATTCATATAGGCAAGGCCCAACAAAAATAGCTATTACATGGCATAACATATAACCGAATATGTCTATAACATCTCAGCGCAAAGAATCATCTCTTTGTAACCAAAACACCTAAGCACTAAATCCATCCCATGATTTCAATTTTTAGAGCAAGTTTCCTTGTCAGCAACCTCAGAGCAACGAGTCTACAAAGGAAACTCACAATAACCAGAAACCAATCCCGAAAACAAAAGAAAGCTTTCAACATTATGAAACATATAACAAGATTTTTAGGACTCAATACTACCCCACTCACAATCTAATCACACATAAAGTCATAATACAAAATTTACGGCAACTAGATAACTTGGTTCAAAATGGATACAATCACACAACTCCTTTAAGCTTCAATTCAATTTTCATTGAGGCCCTGTATTAAACAAATAAAATGATAAGCTTTAGTAGAGTAAATTACAAACTAATCAGTTTTGACACCAAATACAACTTTACTTACCCATTCAAAAAGGCTTCTTTTGGCTGTGTTTCTGACATTCTCATGTTTTACGAAATCACTCACCTGCAAAGGAATATTGTGAGGTTGGATTATTATTATTATTTTTTATTAATTTGGATACATGTTAAATATTAAAATTGAGCACCAACCGGAATGAGATTAAAATGACAATGGGATGATGGAGTGTTTGTCAAGTGGGCGATGGGTTTAAGAAAATCAGAATTTATCGCTTTAGATTGACTCTGGCAATAGTTGCTTGCAGGCCTACTCGATGATTCCTTCATCATTGAGTCTTTGGTACCAAATGTGTCACCCTAAACAAAATGCAATAACATATTAGTTGGACAATTTGTTTTATAAACTTTAAAATGCACTGACATATATTTTCACTTACATTATTCTCCATTTTCGCCCTTTTTGTATATGCCTTTTTCTTCTTCTCTGAAGCAGTCTCGTACCCGGGTTTATCCCTATGTTTCTTCTGTCCTCGCCAAGCATCCTTCTTTTTGAAACCCTTTGCCACCTCATTTTGGTTACAATGAGGATTTTCATCATTTGAAGTTGGAAGTATGTGTGTTTTTCTCCTTTTTTCAACCACATTCAGCATGTTTTCAAAATTGCTGATAACAAAATTGTAATCTGTCTCACTTTCTGCAGCAACGATATTTAGCCGAGTTGATAGGTAACACAATCTTTTGTAGCGAACCACTTCTTGCGAATTTGGATCTGCCTCAATCCTAGGACCTATGAGATTCTCCGTTGTTTCATCTCTTGCATCTCGCGTCCACTGCTTAAGAATGTATTCATTTGGAACTTCGCTTGCATGGAAGACCTTTCTTAATATCTTTATTTGGTGACAACATAGAACACCTTCCATTTCAAACTTCCCACACTGGCATGTCAATAAGTTACTCCCTTTCATCCTCCTAACAGATCGTTGGGATCTATGTCCATCATCCACAAAAACAGTATACCAAGTCTCCACCATTATCAACAATATTGTGGCTAATATACGCATTAATCGACCTTAAAAAGTGCTTTTGAAATCGCTCAAATATTATTTTGGTATAAATTTTTCCACATTGCTTAATCATCGGGGACTCCACTTTTATCTTTGGTAGCTTGTTACACAAATCAAATTCAGCATGCCTTTCTTTATGTCGTAAGTGTCTTACTAACCTTTCAAAATGCTTAAAAAAGTCAGGAATGCAGTGATCAAATTTCAAAAAATGTTTTTGATTAAAATTCAAACTTTTACTTAGTTGCATGGTTCTCATTCCAGCGCACCAGTGATGTTTCACATAAGCCTTCGCCCATTTTCTCTTTAATTGAAACAAATCACCTAACCATTTATTGTCAATAACATCAAAGTACATTAGCATATCATTCCACTCGGACAAAAAAATTTCTTTTTTATCGACACACTTCATGAATCAAAATAAATATTTTTTTATACCAATCTCATCGCGAACTACATGGCCGACGTGCTTCAAAGCATTTTGCATGATGTGCCATATACACAGATAATGTGTTGTCTTTGGCATGACAATTTCTAGTGCTCTACTCATCGCAACATCTTGGTCGGTTAGAATTGTCTTTGGAGCTTTGAGAGACATTGCTTGTAAAAAAGTCTCAAATAACCAAATGAATGACTCCACTGTCTCATCATACATCAAGGCACCACCAAATATCACAGTTTCTCTATGATGATCTAGGCGAACAAAAACTCCGAATGGTCGATGAGCATTATTCACCTTGTATGTTGTGTCAAAAGTTATAACATCCCCAAACAAAGAATAGTCTATTATCATTCTAGCATCCGCCCAAAATATATTGGTCATCAAATTATCACAGTCTAGTTGGGTGTCATAAAAGAAAAAGGGGTTTTCTAAAAGTTGAGTCTTAAAATAATTCAATATGCATGTTGCCTCTCCATGTTGTTGTTTTTGTCGCTTTGTTCTCAACACATTTTTAAGGTCCAATTTTGTAAAACCTAGAGCATCTATTGCACCTGCTTCTTTTGCCATAACCTCAAAAGATGAGCTAACAAGTATTCCACAATTATCAGCCAACATTATCTCAGCTTCTTGAATTTCAGATATTCTTCGTTGTGATCGCAAGAATTCGGTGCAATCACCCCTGGCCAACTCATGATTGTGTTCTTCAATAAAACCATCTACCACCAATTTTTTTCCTTGTCTATCATATTTTACATGAAATGAAGCAAGACATCCCGTACACGTCTCTGCCCTATGTTCATTGACCAAACAATCCCTCTTATCCTCAAGCCTTTTACCTTGCTTACAACAAACAATTTTTGCACTGGTTACATGCCCAACTTTCTGATATCTATTGGTATTAAATTTCCTTATGCCAAACCCGACAATTCGGCCATATGCATTGTAAAAGTCATAAGCACTCTCAAGGGTTGAAAAATCCATCCCGATCCTGGGTTTAAATTCAAGAGGCTCTATTGGAGATATAACAGCACATCTGGTATCCATTCACAAACTATAATAAAAATAATCAAATATTTTAGTGTAATTTATTTAAAATAGTCATACAAATTAGTCATTTTCTTTTAGAAGTTGTAAAAGTATATTGGGCATGAAAATAGTAATAAAATTAAATTAAATCACCTAGAAGAATATAGAATTCGGTATCATCTACAATTATTTAATTATCGTCTTCTGAAAATGAATTCAGTCCACTAGTATTTAACACACAATCTTCTACTTCAATTTCCAGTCCACTACTTTTAATAAAAAAAAATGTATAAATCCTCTAAGTTGATTGAATTTGTATTTCTAATGAATATTGGGTTTTTGATTGGGTTTCATGATGAAGATGGATAAGAAATTAATATCTACAAACCAACAAAAATATGCAATTAATATATACACAATTTCAATGGAAAACAGTGAAAAAAGTTCTTGCATACCTGAAATTTCTGCAGTAATATGTTCATTTCCGGTTTCTGAACTAAACTTGAGTGGATAAAGACCAAGAGTGAGTGAGCTTAAACGGATGAAGACCAAGAGACTTCAAATTTAGGAGGGTAGAGAGAAAAATGAGAGATCAAATGAAAATATAGAGAATGTGTTTGAGGTTGTGAGTGAGCTTAAATGGATGAAGACCAAGAGACTTCAAATTTAGGAGGGTAGAGAGAAAAAGGAGAGATCAAATGAAAATATAGAGAATGTGTTTGAGGTTTATTATTGATCTGAAAGTGTTTGTGTGCTGAAGTGTTGATGGAGAGGAAGAGCTTAGTTAGATCAAGAAACAGAGGGAACAATGAAAATCTGAAGTGTTTGTGTGCGAGGGAAAGTTGAAAGTAAGGAGATGATGTGATGTGTTTGGACGGGAGAATAGATTTTTAGGAGCTGATGGCTTACTGGCTTGGCAAAGGCATAGTTGCGGCTAATAAGAAAGCCAAAGTTGAAAAGAAAAAAAATACCAAAAACGCTGTCGTTTTTGGTGATTGCAGAGGATCCGGATCCTTGTTGGTGATGGTGTATGAGAATGGGAATCCTTAAGTTTTCCGTGTCATCGAAAGTGTGGAATTGGTTGAGGGACTGCTTTTGGCATCCAAACCATGGAGTTTCATCTTTCTTTAATGCACCTGAAAAATTACATGAAATTCATATTCATCATCTATTCTAAAATCTATCTTATGTAATTTGAAGGGGAGTGTAAAATTTTTAATATTTAACTTTTCTAATAAATAAATCATAATTTTTAGTTGTACCTCAAAATAGAGTTCATGAAGTCCTGAACAAATTTATAATTAAACCACTCTTAAGCATTGAGCAACACCCAGACTTTACAACGATCCGATGTTGTTGTTTGAAGCCAATTGTTATTTTGAATATGGTAGTTACTTCAGCACTTCCATGGATAACCTGTAACTAAGCTACAATAAGTCAATAACACGGTACAAACAACTTTAATAACCTACTGTAACAAATTTTCATTGTTAACAAAGAAAAATAGGTGAAATCTCATAATTGTAAAAGTAAAATTAACAATTGATAGTTGTGAAATAAATAGAACAAAAGAAACATCATCCAACACAACTCTCAAATTCTCCTAATAAAACAAAAACATAGAAATTTATGAATAACTTCCTAAACGAAATAATACAAATGTAAATATAATGGGCTACAGCATAACACTACCAACATCAATCTGTTGCTACATACTTTGTATTTTGTATTTGATGGAAAAAATATCCTCATCCAATTCTATTTCCCATCATCTTTTGTGCCTGCGCTTTCCTCTGTTCCCCCTCTCTTCCTTAGACATTTCCTTCTTCTCGCACCTTCTTTTTACCTTCTCTTTCACTACTTCAGGCTCTGGTTCCGATGTCACCACTAGAATGCCGATGATCCAAGTAATGAAGTTGAATATGAATTTTGTATTGTATAAAAATAGAGTTCTCTTGAAATCATTTTAACTCAATGCTAATTAGAAACGTTACGAATTCCATGACCTTTCATTACATTTTGATGAAGAAATCTAGTTTTTCTTTTTTTATTTTATTTTATTAAACGTTAAAAACCGAAATTAACATTTATTCCCTTATTAATGACCCTTTTAAAGAAAGAATTTAATTACATTGGTAACTGAAAAGAGAATACCAAAATCGGCACCTTTCAAAATCAAATATAATACATTAAATAGAGCTAATACACTTAATTTTTTTGTCTCTGTAATATAGAGCTCTTACACTTTATAGAAGCAGAAGTATATTTAATTTTTTTGTAGTATTTTAAAAGGTGAAAATGTATAGATTATTAGAAAAGGATCATACTTTTATAAAATTTAACTTTTACATAACTATATTACAGGACATTAATCATGAAATAACATCATGCATTTATTATTCAAAATAATATTATTTTTATTTAAAAAAATCAATAAATGTTAGAATTCGTAATATATATATAGAGAGAGATTTAAAGTTGTGGAAATGAAAGGCATGCTATTAATGTCAAAGAGAGAGGGAGAGAATGAATCCAATAATGGAGAATGCATACGAATTTATTTGTCTTTATTTAAATCATTTAAGAGATAATAACACATGTGATGTTTAGAATACCATGAGATGTAACCGACGAAAATGTCAAATGATTTAAGGCTATAAATTCTAATTATTATATAAAACTTAAAAGGTGTAAATGTATAAAAATATTGTTTCTATCTAATAAAGGGGTTAGTTATGTATATATTTTTTAATAGAGAGCCATTATACTTCAAATAGGAATAGTTTTTATTTTTGCTAATATGTTAAAAGATGATAAATTTATAAAAATATTAAAAATAGTCCATGCTTTCAAATTTGGTATATATATAGATAGATAGATATAGATAATAAATACATAATATAATTAATAGAGGACTCTTCCATATTACATATTAATTAGTGCCACACTTAATTATAATATTATTTCTAAATAAAAATAAAAATAAACGTTTGGATATATATATATATATATATATATATATATATATATATATATATATTGATGTGAATTTTACATAGGGTGCGTTTGGAAAGCCTGTTTTTTGTATTTGTTTTATGTCTTCAAATATAAAAACTGTTTTTGTATTTGTCTTTGTTTTTTCAGGAAAAAACTAAAAATAAAAAAGCGTTTGGATGAAGGTGTTTTCACCACTTTTATTTGGTGAAAATTGTATTTTATGAATTTGGTGTTTTCATTGTTTTTACCACCTAAACAGTGAAAAAACTCAAAAAACAACTAAAAGTTGTATTTGGTGTTTTCATCACTTTTACACACTATTCACAGAAAACAGTTTTCTTGGGGAAAAAACAGTGAACAGTAAACGCGTTTGCCAAACGTGTTTTTTTTTCTAGTCTTGTGAACAGTAAAAAAACAAAAACAAAAAACAGGATATCCAAAACACCCATAATGTGGTTTGATATTAACTTCAAAGGATGTTGCAAAATATCTTGAAGTAGAGGAAAAAGGTTGTTGGGAGAATGATGGGCATTTTGGTTACAGGGGCAGCCTTTTGGTTACAGGGGCAGCCAATGGTATATATTTCAGACTTTCAAAACAGTATCCAAACCACATTATATCATATTCTATTCATGGAAAATAAGGACCCTCATTCTCATTCCCTTTTGTTTCTCGAATGCCTCAAATGGGTGTGATTAATTTACGCCTCAAATGGGTGTGATTAATTTACGCCTCAAATGGGTGTGATTAATTTACGCCTCAAATTACTTTATACGAAAGGTGCGTTGATTTTCAGGTCTATCTCGAAAAACTTGGAAAATGGGTGCATGATTTGATCATTATATAGCTAAACATTGCCTAAATTTCTTAACTCAGTAATTAGGAAATAAGTAAATAAATAACGTGAATACAATTTATATACTCCATTCGTCCCAAAATAAGTATATACTTTTATTCTTGTAGTCGTCCTAAAATAAGTGTCCACTTTGAAAAGTTAAAGAATTTTATTTTATCAATTTAACCTTCAAGAATTAAATTTATAAAACATATATATTATAAACAATCATATCACTATGGTGTGACCATCACATTACAATGGTGAGATCATGTGTTAAGTTGGTATTTCATTCACTAATACTACAATAAAAGTAGGGATGAGCAAAAACTCCGCCCCGCCGGAAACCATCCTATTTTTGATAGTTTTTAACCGCACTATTTAAAAATGGAATGATTATGGGGGTTGAAAATAAAAAATCGACGGTTATGAGGCGGGGGACGGTTTTAGGGGTTCCCTCATTGGGGAACCGCCCCGCCCCAAATGCATAATAATTATATAATTTTTCTATAATTTTTAATATCAAAATTACATAAATTAGATATATATATGTGTGTGTGTGTATGTGTGTGATTTGTTATATGTTGACAAGTATTTTATGTGTTTTGTTATATGTTGTTAGATTCGTAAACTTTTATCAAAATTTGTTTATCTAGATTTGAATTATTTGTTGGTTTAAAATTACTAAATTTATTTTTGTGTTAAAAATTATTATAATTAAATTAATTGGATAATTGTTTGTTTCGTATATAGATTATATTGTTATGGTAAATTATTTATATTTTACTTGTTTTTAGGAAAAAAATAAAAATACACGATTTAATGAAGCGGTTTGTAGCGGTTATGGGGGATATGGGCGACGATGCGAGCGGTATGAGGTTAAGGGTAAAATTTATAAATGATTATGGGGGATAAAATTTTTCATAATTCTGATTATGAATTTTGAGAAAACCCTTCAACAACTATCTATAAATAAAAGTCATTCCCTTAAAAAAAAAAAAAAAAAATTGAATTTTCCAAAAGCAACTTAGCATGTGGGACTGAGGAGTATCTTCTATAACTCATAAGCTAAGTTTGATATGAGAAGAGTACATATGTGACCAACAAAGGGGGAATGAAATATTGACAGTATTGTGCTTTATGGATATAACCCATAAAGAAATAAAGGGGTTTATCTTTTTTGGAAAAATAATCTTCCCCGTACTGTATACTTTCGGCTTACGTTAAAGTAATAATTTTTTGAAACATGCGTGACCGTTTGGCTCTAAAATCAAATTTTATTTAATTGTTTACTTATTCAAAATAATTTCTTTTGCCTTTATCGTTCCTGATCTTCCAGCCTCACACAAGCATCGCAATGCGACTTCTGATGCAACCACAAAGAGGAAAAGCTTGGTGTATCATGCACACTGGTGCACTCTCTCTCTACACTCAAATGCGCATATATATATATATATATCTATATATAGTCAAAGGATTACTCATTAATTTGGTTTG
This sequence comes from Cornus suecica, assembly GCA_963922005.1. Classification (NCBI taxonomy): domain Eukaryota; kingdom Viridiplantae; phylum Streptophyta; class Magnoliopsida; order Cornales; family Cornaceae; genus Cornus; species Cornus suecica. The sequence goes on from OY998245.1 coordinate 52,609,282, forward strand.
CCCTAGAAATTGGGAATTTGTACTTCCATAAACTGATTTCATAGCATTAATTGGAGTTGCCTGAATGCTTGTTGAGATCAAATTTGAGAAAACAAACTGTTCAAAATAGGTAGCAAATTGAGCTAAAATTGCTATTAATCCACATAATTTTAACCAGTGTGCATAGAAAAAAAGAAACTGATTATTTCGGTTTCGGGTGCAGGTTAATTCCACAAAAAGTTGGTTTTATGACTTTTGGGGAATATATATATGTACTATATATTTTGGGAATGTATATATGTAATATATATTTTGGGATATGAAAAATTTACTATATATACATACATATATATATATATATATATATGTATGTATGTATGAGCAATGTTTGTTTTGTTTGAGAGCACTTTGATTTCTGGAATTCATTTATGTATAACTTTTCTATGTTATTGTGCTGCTCAGATTTTAGGTCACATTGTTTATCTGTATGCTCTGGCTTAGGCTCTGGTCTAGTCCTCCTTGAAATTGTTGTTTATTTATTTATTCATGTGGTAAAAAAAAAGAACTCATTCGTAGATGATGAGAAACAAGTAAAATATTATTGCTTAAATCAGTGTCTACCTGAATTGGATACAATATTATTATTCTCTCACTGACTTAGCAATGGACGCAGAACTGTGAGTCTGTTACATGGATAGATTGATTTAACTAGATAATAATCGAGATCACAAGATGCATCATTTTTTTATTCCTCTTGCATCACAAATTGAAGAAAATTAGTAATTACTACGCTTTTCCGGTTATTGAACATTTTTTCTTCCTGTTCCAAACAGGTCAATAATGGAGCTCTGCTAAATGCAACTGATTTTGATGGCAGAAATCCAAAGTGCTATGCCATTGTCGTTCAGGTGCCGTATACTTCTATCATTTACAAATAATCCGAGTCTAAGCTGCCACTTGAAATATCTTAGTCACGGACACTCTCTTTGTTGCAGTATACGGCTTGCTTAATTCTGAATCTGATTGAACTTTACGTTTTCCCTTAACGACAGCATGATACCAAATTCGTAATTAAACGGCAGATTAGTGGGTGCAAAATGATTAAACAACTTACTAGAGTTTCAAAGTAGAAGTTTTGTTCTTCAAATACAGATTGATAGGAGTGCCCACATCTTCTATGGAATGAAATGGCCATTTTGATAGAAAGGCTCTGGAATTAGGGTCCTAAGATATGGTCCCGAAATGGGAAGCGCGAAGTTGGGCTGAATTTATCAATTCGGTCCAAAGAATAATATAATTTGCAGGATCAAACTGGCATGATCTATGTCCAATATTTGTTTCCCAAGCTCAGTCTACTGGCTTCGACGATTTGTCTTGTTAGGATAGTCCACTTTAGTTCAGTGGCCTTCACACATGTATACTGATTTTGGCACTTCTTCATTCAAACCATAAGCATATTCTGAGTCGAAACTCGAGACTCTAATGTGACATACACTAATTATAATGCATTTTCTGAACCTTGTTAAGTTAAAAAATTAGATTCAAGAAACACATAAGTGAGCATTTAGTTTGAGTAAAGTAAATTTTAAACACAATGAGACACATATGTGGCTCGAAGAAAAACATTCTTGACCTTCTGGTAACTAGCTACCTCTGTTCATTAGCAAGTGTCTTTGAAATAATGAGAGATGAAAATATTTGATTCTTTTTTTTTACTTAGTTCTTTAAATAAGTCCATGCCCTTTTACACTCCTTTTTTGGCATGTATATTGGCTGTTGGAGCTTTGTCTCTGTTGTGTTCATACATCAATATTAACACCAGTATCAACTTTGTTAATATGAATGACGAAGAAAGTAGATAAGGTGATATTTTTTTTGTCTGAAATCATTAATTCATTTGACCTCGTGAACTGTTATTCTGACATGCTCTATGATTTTAGGAACATATGCACATGACTCAGTGTTCAAGACATTAACACTTCATGTTGCTCTTCTGCTCCAAACAAATAGGCCCCTGAGGTTAATTATTTTTGGATGGAGAAAATGGAGTACACAAAGTGTTCTATGTGTGTATATACTCTCCTATACATTAAGTTCTGTCAACTGTCATGCCAGCTATTCAGAGTCCATTGTCTCAATAATGAACCAAATGAAAAATAGAAGGGGAAACAAGTGATTTACGGAGAAGTTAAAAAGCCTGCTATGCAAAAAAGAAAAAGGACTGTAATCCACACATTGATTTGTTTTTTCGTTCCAATTTTTGGGAACCATATGCACCAAAAGGTGCATATACAATTCCTAAGACATACCAGTTTTCTCTAATCAACCGACTTTATCGAGAAAGATTACTTTTTTTAGGCCTCTTAACAGTCAATGCGATTCCCTTCTGATGGTGGTCTAAAGAGGAGCTAACAAAACAATCGACAGAAAAGAGGAGTCTCAAGAGCAAATTATCTCAGGGAGACGACCAAAGGAAGAGTCCCTGCAAGAAAATAAAAAATTGCTGGGACAATATATCCGAGTTCTGGGGCTACTGTAGTTGTGCAGTTCATATGGTTATTTGGATTCATTCTGATCTTCTTTTGCGTTTTCCTATGTATCAAAATGCCGGCGGCCTCAGATTAATAATTTAAGTATACTATACTCTTTTTATTTGATTAATTTAATTGACATTTTGATTCTATCAAACTTGAGATGTAGTCTAGTTCTAATGCACAATATGAGGAACCGGTAAAAAATTATCTGTACCCAAAAATGATTCGACCTCTGGATGGATTAATGTACGGTGATCTGCAAATGTTAGTTATATAGAGTTTGAATGAACTAAATGTTTCTAACTGATTTGGTCATATACAGTTTTAAAATGAACAGAATGTTACTTGTGCTAATCGGTGAATTGCATCCTAGATAGTATTGGTTAAGTATGTGCGAGTGTATATCATAGACATGATTATTTTGACAATTTTACCCGATAATGATTTAGTAGATGTATGGCAGGTTGATGACAGGTGATTGTGATGAAGGTATTTTGAAGCTCAATTCCAAGTTCTTCTAGTAGCTAGGGCGGCAGAGAGATTGATTCAGAGCTGGGATATGGACATTTGAATTTGTCAACTTTGTAAGACATTTCTTTGTCAATTATAGTGGTGCTTAGTTACATAAAATGAATTGTTATTACATCAGTTATCGGTGACCAAACGTGACAAGACCGCCTGTTGGAAATAATTATTGCATGGTGATTCATCAACCCAATAATGCCAACAAATCTTATTATCATTTTTCTCTCGTGCTTGTGATCCAGGTTTGGATCGTTAGTCATCATTCGGACACTAATATGCTTTTCATGTTCTTCTATAATCGCAAAATGAATTCAGTGACTTGTAGTTTAATATCAGTTTCTTTCTGCTGTGGCTTGAAGAGAAACATTCTGGGCCTTCTGGTAACTAGCTACTCTGTCCAGTGTCTTGAAATAATGGGAGATGAAAATATTTGATTTTTTTTCCATGCCCTTTTACACCTTTGTAGGCTTTTATTTTTGCTGCAACGTATTGGTTGGAGTCTTGTCTCTGTTGTGTTCTTACATCTATATTAACACCGGTATCAACTGATTCATTATGAACGACGAAGAAAATAAATAGAGTGATTTTTTTTTTCCTGAAATTAACCATCAATTCATGTGCTCTTTCAAACTATTATCCTGACATGCTCCATGATTTTAGGAACATATGCACATGACTCGTGTTTAAGATATTAACACTTGATGTTGCTCTTCTGCTTGTTATTGGTCTGAACAAATAGGTCCCTGAGGTTTGATGGCCGGGCTCAGATACTTATCTGTCTCTGGCATTACTGCCACTTGCTGGTTATATAGGATACATGTACAGAGCTTCCTTATTTTTGGATAGCGAAAATGGAGTACACAAAATGTTCTCTGTGTAGTTTCTCTCCTATTCATTGAATTCCGCCAACTGTCATGCCAACTATTCAGAGTCCATTGCCCCAATATTATAGTACTTATTAAAATTTTAGATATAGAACCAAACCTTGGAGAATTTATCCCAGTTCAGGAGGCTAATATATTTATGCAGTTCATATGGTAATTTGGATCCATTCTGATAGTCTTTTGCATTGTCCTATATCTAATAATGAAAGTGCCTCGGACTAATAGTTTCAATATACCATTTTTTTCTTCTTTTGTTCAATGATTTAATTGTCGTTTGGCAACCCCTTCCATTTTGAGACCTCTGAGATGTTTTCTTCCCACAGCGTCTTGGATGAGAGTAGTAAGTTTGCTTCAATCGAACTTCCGGTGTATTTGATTATTAATGCAAGATAGAAACAGTAAACACTGATCTGTACCCAAAAATTGTTTTGGTTTGGAATGAACTAGTGTATAGTAATTTGTAAATGCTATTTATATAGAGGTTGAATGAATTGAATATTAGCTAATGTTTTGACATGAACAGAATATTAGTTAAGCTAATTGGTGAATTGCATCCTAGATAGTATTGGTTAGGTATGTGCAAGTGTATATCAGAGAGATGATTATATTAACATTTTTACCTGATAACCATTTAGTAGATGTATTATGGATTGATGACATGTGATTTTGATGAATTTATCATGAATTTTAATTCCAAGTTCTTCTAGTAGCTAGGGCGGCAGAGAGATTGATTTGAAGCTGGGAAATGGACATTTGAATTCATCGACTTTGTAAGACCTTTCTTTGTCAATTATAGTGGTGCTTAGTTACATAATATGAACTGTTATTAGATCAGTTATCGGTGACAAAACGTGACAAGACTGCCAGTTGGAAATTATTATTGCATGGCGATTATTGATTAATCAACCCAATAATGCCAACAAATGTTATTATCATGATTTCTCTCCTGTTAGCCATCTTTCAGACACTGGTTTAATTTTCATGTTCTTCTATAGTACTTGCGAAACGAATTGAGTGACTTGTAGTTTAATATCCTTTTCTTTCTGGTGTAGCCAATGATGTTGGTGGAAAATATTACAATTATAGTTCAGTCTTTTTGTATAGAAATTTCCAGCTTTTGACTAGTGCCTGCAGAGTACAGTGTGACTCACATAGGATACGTTGTTTGTAAACTTTAATAGATTTCGTGGGGGAGATCAGGTGTGATGTAGGGAGAAGCAGGACGAGTGCTCTTGAAGCTTGGGATGGAGTAGGCTTCTTGGCTTTCTAGGTTTTCTCGCTCTCTTCTTGTTGTCTCTACCTCGTGACTCCCCACTTTATGTAGTGGAGGGTCGAGGAGTCCATCCCCCCACAGGCGTGTTGCCTCGAGTGTCCCCCTGGCATGAACTATGCCTGTAGCTAGGCAATGATTTCACTTCAGAGGTCTGACACCAGTCACGACGCCATGGGCCATAAATGCACCTGGCCCTCTTGTCGTGCAGGTTAATTCATTGGCATTAAATGCTGCATTTAATGCAGTGAGATTTGGGATCGCAGCATTTAATGCAGTGAGATTCGGGATCCAAGCCTCATCACTCCATAGACTCGACCCATACTAGTGGGCTAAATCCGTCCTTCTACCACTAAATCTTGATGGCTCCTCATACCTACTTGAGGGAACGTTCTCGAGGCCAACCTACTAGGACCTCGAGGTGATGAGTGCGTGAGGAATATAATAGACAAATCAGCAAATGCGATTTAATGCTACTTCGAGGTGATTATTGAGCGTCTCGATATGATCTCGACTCCTCGAGGACGCCATACCCTACATTCATCGATTTGCATGATGGCATTAAAACAGTCATGCCAATCTGATCAAGTTCTGTTACAAGTGAGAAGCAAATCATTGCCTCTCTTACAAACACTGCAGTTTGTTGAAGACCACTAGGAACGAATTTGATCAAATAATATATAATCCTCACTTTTTTCTTTTATTTTAACTATGCATGCTACAATGGCTGGGGTGAGGAGAAGATGTACTAGTCCCCATAACATCTATCAAATCAACTCCAATTATTGAGAGGCCATTTCACTTTGATTTGGCTGAAAATAGTGAATGTGGAGACCTAAAAATTTGTAACTAGCTTCATAGATTGAATCATATAGACTGTCACTCACTGGAAATGAAACCTCATGTGAAAAACTAGGAAAATCTAGCTGTGAAATGATACTGTAACATTGAGGTAGAACTTTTGTCCACTTTATCATGATTTAAATTATAATCTTTCCCCCGTAATTTTCCAATTCTGGTTAATCTCTAACATCTACTGTGCCAAAAATTAGAGAGATATATATATATCAGATATATTATACATGTATGAATTATTTTGGTATTATGTGTATGTGCCATGATGGATTTTATTGATCTAACATGGAAAAATTTTGATTGTTCCGCAGGTAAAAGTCGTTACTGCAATCTCAATGTTAAAGCTACAACAGTTGGGACAATCAACTGAAAGTGCAGAAACTAACATATAACTGCCTCCCTCATTTAAGAAGGAATCAACCAACACATTTATGACCATGGTCTCACATCCAGGTACTGTGTTTCATCATTTATTCATTGTCTCGTCTACAATACCAACAAAGAAAACAAAAGATCACCAACCATGAATTCACCACTTTACCCATTTTTTAACGGTCTGTAACTCTTCGAATCGTATTATTAGACATTATTTTAAAGAAGGTGTTCCTCTTTGTAAAGGGTTCTCTAGGAAATCTAGAAAAAGACTCCTTTTAGAGGGATAGATTTCTCTTCCACCATGCAAAAGCCAACTTTCGGTATAATACATTTCCTAAATATTAATTTTTTATACCCCTTTGAACATAGAAAGTATAAAAGAAAAAAAAAAAAAGAAAATACATGAGTTCATCGAAGAGAAATTAAGCTCGATCGACTGTCTATGGTTTCTTGTTGTGAATTGGTGGTTTCCGATGGGGTTGCACGTAGTCCATAACTACTACGCCTTCCACAATGTCGTCTTCCTTGGAATCTATGGCTTCCTCAGTATTGTTTGGTGTAGATACCAGCATCGACCGCGCTTGCCTCTCCGATCCCTACATAGTGAGACATCCTTGTTATGCTTCGCATGCATTTCCATGAACAAAAATAAAGATACTCATGCTAATCAAGGTTAAATTTTTTTTTTCTATTAGTCATCACCTCGAAGGCAATATCAGGCTATATCTCTTACTCTCTTAATGTTTGTTGATCCCAAGTAATTAAAAAAACCGTTATTGAGCTCTTGAAGATGAAATACTAGTGTTGCGTATTTTATCAATAACTTGTGTCAAGGATGATGATTATGATTATCAATATTGTGTTAGTTGATCACTTCAATTCTATTATCATCAGCTTTGCCTTATTTATTTATTTAAGTTTATTTTTCCATATGAATAATCGTTGTCTCATTCTCATATGAATGAGGTCAGCCACATGAATTTTCTGTCTCTATTCCTTTATATTACCTGTCATATATAGCACTTATCTAAACGCCATTTCTAGTAACTTCATCCGACGTAGGAAAATGCTTTCGTAAATTTTTGTGATTTATTATTGTCTATGGCTTTTGTAGAAGACATGCATTGCATGCACAAAGGCACCTGTAGACCACACATCAAATATTTGACAGGTAATATTATTGTCATCCTCACTGAGGACATTAGTCAAGTAGATGGGCCATGAGTCTTGGTCACCACCACATTCTACACATTAACTCTACAATAACCACACATCAATAGGAAGGTACACCAAAAAGCTTCAAGTAGATTTACACCTTTACCTCTATTGTAGTTGCCTGTTGCAAACCCTCTGGCCTAGATGATGCCAATACCTCGTTCCCTGCACATCCTGTCACTGTCAGTAATACTACATATACGCCCAACGACATATATATATATATATATATATACGTGTGTGTATGTGTGTGAATATTTATGTCATAAATATTCTTCTGATACACAAGAAAGAGGAGTACACAAGGAGGCAAAATATAGTAGGGAACCACTTGTATTATATAAATATGTTCAAGGTTGCTGTATTACTTATTACGGAAGATATATAGGTTTATACATGTATATCTGCAGACATAAGAGACTCTTCCAAATATTTAGGGGTGGAGTTTGTGTAAGATGGTATAAAGATACACCTTTAAAGGGAAAAAAAATGGTGGTGCAATTTTCTTTGGAGTATGTATTAGATATTTTTTTACATCTTTTGTTGTACTATCTTTAATGAGTGACGAAGTGTGTATTTAGGAGAGAATCTTTAATTTAACTCAACTGAAGACCATGTATATATTTCTAGACTGTTACTGTTTATTCACAGTGCGCTCACAAGTAAGGATGAATATTTTCTTTTTAATAAGGAAAATGTATAAAAAGGGCACTCAAAAGGGGAGTGCATCCCGTTCCCAGGTACAAACAAGTAAGGATGAATAGTATCTTTCATAATGTTGATGCGTCATGATATTATTGGACTGTCCTATGATATTAAAAAAACATATATTGAAAAATAAAAAGAGAATATAAAGTGTTTTCAGGTGGATCAAATTTATACCAACTCTAATAGTATAGTCCCATAACATGAAAGTTGCTCCTTATACATATATATATATATATATAGAGAGAGAGAGAGAGAGAGAGGGAAAGAGAGAGAGAAAGAGACCTGAAGTTGAAGTTGCTCCACTGGTGTCCTTTTTCCAAACAGCCTTCAAATCCTTTTGCTTCCTAGCTTTTGCACCACCACAACTCTCATGAGGTTTTTTCACTTCTTTTTCAACCATAACTCTTTCCTCCATAGAGAAGGAAGACCTAAGCCTTGATGGACTTATGGTCTTGTAAGACTTTGGCTTTTCTACACCCTGCATCAAACCCTAAAATCAGTCCATCTCTATCGAAAAAATATCTCAAACAGTATTATATATAAAACATAAGCAAATAATATATTTAATCATGACCATGACAACCTTGCTGAGAAGGTGAACTTCCCTGCTAGTTTCCTTGGTAACGCCCAGATGTCGTGCATCGCATGCATGCACAGAAAGACACAGAAGTACAATAAGAGCTAGAGAAGACATGAGTACTAGATATATATATATATATATATATATGATTCTGTAGCTATGTCCGTTATAGGTTGGAAGTAGCTGATTACGATGAAGTTTTTGTGAATGAATTAGTGCTAGGTCTGCCAGTATTTGTACTGATAAAAGGGATATGAGCATTAAATGCAGGCTTCGTAGAAGATGAAAGAAGTCTTTAAGAGAACATGCAGGTGTTTGGGTGATGAACCTTGAATATGAAATCGAAGATATTGAGGGCCTCCCTTGTCTCCTCCTCTCGCTTTCCATCAATCGATAAGCATCCGAGGAGAGAGAAAATGTTATGTAGAGCTACGTGGTGCATATATATATATATATATATATGCATGGAATTCAAGATAAAGCCAGAGAAAGAGATCAGTGAAATATAAGTTTGGAGATTTCTTTCTTTGTTTTCCCTAGCAAGTGGAATGAAGATGTAATAAAGTGATTAAGACTGAGATTTGAGAAGTCTAGCTACTGTTTTGAACAACAGATAGATGATCTAGATACTGCCCATGTGCTGATTCAGAGCCCCATTCCAACTCCATTCCTTGTGTTTATGCTTTATTTTACTACTGCATGGCTTGTAAATTATTTGTTGTGTGCCTTCAGTTTTAATCTTGCTGAATTTGTTCTATATAAAAAGTGTATGGTACGAATTGTTGGATACCTTCTTAAAATAATGGAGTGATTGGTTGGTGATATGACTTGATTATGTTTTTCTCCCAGGATTATTATAATGTTTCAAATATTCATAATTTCATTTAAATATAAGGGTGTTTTATTACTATGGATTGAAGAATTGAGGTATTGTTAAAATGAATGCATTTGGTTTAAGATTTTTACATTTTTATGTGATTCTTATCAATCATCTAAACAAAAAGAATATTCATTCTATTATTATTTTTTCGAACTTATGCACGATTTAATTTCATTTAGTAAAATGATTAGCTTTAAAATAACTTCATTCAAAAATAATCTCTATATAACAGAGAGATAAAGTTTTGTGTTATTTATTGATTTGAAGAGACTACACTTTGTGAAAATGATACAGGTTGCTGAAATTATTATGTAATTATTATAAATTAATTTTTAATAATATAACAACCTTATATTTAGAATAATAGATTGGGTTGCCTCTCAATTAGGCAATTCTTTTATATAGTTATGAAATGTTGCTTGAAGCATTAACCTCTTCTAGACTATTTCAACAGTTTACATAGAAGGAACATATAAACTTTAGAATGGTCAAGAAACACGCAGAAAATATCAATTATTTGAGATTATTTTAGAATAACAGTTTGAAAAGAAATGTTACTGAAACATAATGGATATGACAGAATCTGATTATGGCTATAATACATAAATTAAGTAGGCACATGATACATCTAAGTTGCATGGATTTCTATGATACAGTTGCTTTGGGAGATGCTTAGGCCATGTTTGGTAGGCGGTCTTTCTGGTCTGGTTTGGTCCGGTCCGGTCTGGTCTAATCTAATCTGAAAAAGTCTGTTTGGTAAGTGGTATGGTCTTACTATTTATTTATTATTTATTATTTCTTCACTTTATAATATATTTTATTATTTTATTATTTATATTATTAAATTATTATTTATTTATTAATTTATATATTAATTTATAAATATATTTTATTTATTTATTATTATATCATTATTTAATTCATTTTATTTATAAATTATTTATTCATTTTTAATTATTTAAAAATATATTTATTAATTTAATATTAATTTAATATTATTATACTCATTTTTTATTATTATTATGAAGTATTTATTCATTATTATATTTACTTATTATTTATTATTATATCTATTTATTATTTTTTATTATATTTATTTATTATTATTTTTTATTTCATTTTGTTTATTATTTATTATTTTTATTATATTTTTAAATATGTTTTATGTAATTTATTATTTATTTTATTAATTTATTATTATTGTATTCATTTTTTTTTATTATTATATTTTATTTTATTTATTATTTATATTATTAATTATTCATTTTTAATTATTTATAAATATATTTTATTATTTATTCATTCATTTATTATTATTATATTCATTTTGTTTATTATTTATTATTTATATTTTATTTTTAAAATATGTTTTATTTAGTTTATTATTATTAATAATAATTTTTTATTATTATTTATTCATTTTTAATTATTTGTAAATATATTTTATTAATAAGACCAGACCGGACCACCAGGAACCACTTTTTTTTTTTGTCTGAAATGAGGCCATTTTGGTCTGATTTGGTCTTACTTGGTCTAACCAAAAATTTGGAACCAATGCTACCAAACACGGTCTGGTCCCATAAAGCGCAAGACCAGACCATACCACCTGGGACCAGACCACCTACCAAACAGGGCCTTAGGCCCCGTTTAGATTGACTTTTCAAAGACTATTTTTGGCTTCCTAGAGGGAAAAATTGTTTTGAATGGTGTTTGACAAAACTTTTAGAAAAACTTTTGAACCTTTGGAAGAACGTTTTGAAGAAGCTGGGGTACCAGCTTCTCAAAACAGTTTCTACTTATTTTTTTTCTTCTGTGTTAAATAAAAAACATAAGTTATGCTAAACCAGGGCTTACTGCTCATATATTAGTATCTATTTAGAAACCCTAAGATGTCATAGTGGTGCACTTTTGTTCAGCATAAAGTTGTCTTTTAATACTTGAAAACCAACAACAAATGTCAGTGCTGGCTGCTGAATTTTTCCTGATAAGATCGTCGAAATTTCGTTTATATTTTTAAATGTAATAGCAAATGCGAAATAGATTGATTCAGATTTCAGAACCGAATTTAATTAACGTGACCCACCAAAATTAACATCTCAGGACTAAATCATATATCCTATCAGAGTTCACATCAGAGATAATCCAAAGTTATTAGGTGGTAAGTTATTTCAAATGATAATACAAGTTTGCTGAATTATAATTTTTAGCATAAGCCAAACATATGGATGGGTTTGCATTTAGAATTGAAAAATGATAAAATGAAATGTGTGTAAGATGCTACACGAAACATGAGGGGCCTGGAGAGGAATGGGGAGGTAGGGTCTGAAGATAGTGGAAGATTGTGAGGGGAGACAATGGTCCATGGCCAAACCATTACTTGCACCTCCTCTACGGGACACGAAAGGTCCCGAGAGGGCCCACCGGGGCACGCCACGTGGCAAGTAGTCCATGTGCCCATTGACATGTGAAGTACATAGGCCAAGTAAGACAATGGACACCATGTTGGCTTGGCCGCCGAAGGAGGATGATCATACCCCCATCATGTAGTCCTCTGTTTCCATTGTTTGTTTTCCATTTTCATTGGAGGGTCATATCAGTTTGGAGCATTGAGGGACAAACTTGGCTCCAATCTAATTCAGGGACATAGACTTTAAAGTTGCCAAGTAGATTCAGTTTTAAACACATATTGGTAATAAGACTACTAAGTTCTGATTAAGAAGAAAGTCCACTTGGTTTCACAGTTGGGCTAGCCAAGTAAATTTTACATTAAGCACTTTGGGAATCTTAAAAAGTTATTTAGGCCAACTATTTTGCTCATTTTGGCACCTCTTGGAGGAGCTTCCCAGTATAATAAATAATGGGGAGTGCATTTCTTAAATGTACTAGTACTAATTTTTTCTTGGGATAATTACACAAACTTTCCCTGAACTAAGACATAATTGCACGCGATTTTCCTAACGTTTCAATAATATCATAATCCTCCCTTAGTATCATCTAAAATATTGGTCCGATAAGAAATAATAGTAAAATGACGTATATACACTCCCCTTTTTAGAGATTTTTAGATAATGTTCTAGATAATGATGAATTTACTACCTTTCCCCCAAATATATTGGCGAAAATTATGTGTACCAACAGTTGACATTTCATATGCACCCCTTATCTTTCCAAAGTCATGATAGAAGGCTTGTAGAGATAGAATGAGTAATTTTTAGAGAGAGAGTATGTATAAATAACTACTCAAATGGGTTTATATAGAATACATATGAAGGCAATTTGATAAAAGAAGTTGGGGTATTCTAGTAATTTTGAATGCAAAAATAAGGGTTCAAATATAATTGCAAGTATAACAAGGGTAAAATAGGAAGTTTGGTCCATAATATGCCTTTATTGACCTGGCAAAATGTTGGTTTTTACTACTTCACCCGGTAAGTAGAGATATTCAAGGGAATGACACTTGATTGAGATATTCATGGATATATAACCGCAACCACCTGAAAAGTTACTACTATAAATAAATGGTGAGCTGGAAGGGAAATGTATGAACATTTCTCACTTCCAAACATATTAAATTGACTTGTGTTTTATCTCTATAGCAATAATTGTTAATACTGACTGACCGTCGGAGGGTCCTTGACCGACACCATACCGGTGTCACCTCCTTGACAGTCCTCTGTCTTACAGGATATGACGTCGTCCTGGATCGCGCAATTTTCTACATCAACAACATTTATTTTATTTTATTTTTGTGGACAATATTAGCCTTGTCAATGACAATTATAACAAAGTCATATTTGAATTGATTTTTTAAAAACTGTCTTTGATTTCTATAGTGAAAATTTATTTTAAATGGTGTTTGACAAAAAATTTAAAAGAACTTCTAAATATTGGAAGAGCGTTTTGAAACAAAATGAGTACCAACTTCTTAAAATAATTTTTATTTATTTTTTTCTTTTGCGTAAAAGCATAAACTCTGTCAAACAAAGCCTAACCCTCCTATCAATTAGTGCAATGGGGGCTGTGGAGATACAAGTACTGGTGTGGTGGCCGTGGCGGTGCCAGAAATGATGGTGGCTTGAGTGGTGGAAGGAAGTGTGGCAGTGATGGTCCGGGAGGTGGGGGCAGTGACAGTGGTGGTGGAGACGGTGTATGGTGGTGGCGGCGGCTATGTTGGTGGTTGTAGGCTTGTAGCGGTGCCAATAGAAGGTGGTGGCAGCCATGTTGGTGGTTGTAGGCTTGTAGCGGTGCCAATAGAAGGTGGTGGTTGGGTGGCGGAAGACGTGGGACAAGAGATATTATAGGTCAAATCTTGTACATTTAAGAAAAGTACGTTGATAAATTAGTAAATTGATTTCAGGTTTTCAATTTAACATTTTGTTCCTATGAATTTTGATGGACTACCCATTTCAAAGAAAATATCTTCGCAATTGTGCAAGCAAATGTCACAAAAAAATAAAAATAATAATAAAAAAAGATAAATTACATTTTCAGTCTCACTTGTTTGAATATATTATACTTTCCCCTCTCTTGTTTAGATAATTATACTTTAACCCCTCTAGTTTGGTTATGATTACACTTTTCCCCCTTTGACAGTTTTCCAATATAATCAACGCCGGTCAAAGCTATTTTTAGAAAGAAAATGACTATATTACCCTTTAGTTAATGAAAAGACCTTTTTACCCCTCACTTTAAAATTTTCAATGAACAAAATTGCCTTTATATATATATATATATATATATATATGAATGTAGTTGATATTTTTCAATGCCCCTTTTTCATGCATTAGATTCACATGAATTCCAACCCCCAATTCACATAATCAAAAAAATAAAATTTAACAAAAATCTATTAATAATATTTCGAATTTACCCTAATCAAATTTACTAATTTTTTATATATATATTTCTAATTTACCATAACCAAATTTACCAAAAAAAAATAAAAATTTCTACAATAATCAAATTCACCAAAAAATAATTTTATTTTAATTCACCATAATCAAATTTACCAAAAAATATAAAAATGAATTTTGATGAAGATAGTGATTTCACGAAACCAATTTTCATCAAAAAGAAAAAAAATGGGATTATTGAAGAGAGTGACCGAGTGCAGGGAACCACCACCAAACCCACCATCATAACAAAATTTATCAAAAAAACAAAAAAGTTAAAAATGAATTTTGATGAAGATAGTGATTTGTTTTTTTTTTTTTTGAAAAAATGAAGATAGTGATTTCACGAAACCCATTTTCATACAAAAATAAAAAATAAAAAAAAAAGCTTATTGAAGAGAGTGACTGAGTGCAGGAACCACCACCAGACCCACCATCAAAACCCATTTTCTTCCTCGTTTCAACAATTTCAAAACCCACATAGCAAATTCCACAACCACCCTCTTCTTCCTTCCCATCTAAGATGGTGGTGGTGGTTTTGATGCCGTCACGATGGTGGTGGGTGGTGTTGCGAGATGGCGGCGGTTGTAGTGTGTATGGAGATGGTGGTGTTGTGTTGGTTCCATTTTTGGGTATATCCATTGTTCGCCGTAACGGTATCGGTTACTGTAATGGTAACGGTGTAACGAACTCGGGTCAGTATCGGGGTTACATAACGGGACTTGATTACCGCAATCGGGAATTTTTTAAAATCTTGCACATCTTATTCAAAATGTTCTAATTGAATACTTTTGACAACATGAATGAATAAAAAAAAAAATTTTGTAGATTTAAGTGAATTTTATTTAATTTTTTAAAGAATTTTAATATAAAAAATGAGTTATTAATAAATCTAATGGTATCGTCGTTATTTCAATGTTTATAATATACTTGTTATGATATTATTAAATTAAATTTAAATTTAAATTTAAATAAATAAAAAATTGAAATCATAAAAGATATAATTTATTTCCAACAATATAAAATAATTTTAAAAACGATACATGGTTCACCACCAAAATGAATTTCGTGGTGGATCTTGTTGCTCTGGTTGGAGTTCATGAAAAGATTGTCATTTTTGAGCTGTATCCTCAATGAACATTTGATTCATCATTAGTAGACCATCTTTTCTTTGTAACTGATAAGGATGATTTTGACCCTGAGCATATCCCAATGAATTACTAGATTGATTTGTACTGATGTTATGCATTTGTCCATAATATCCATAAGACATTTGAGGTTGAGGAGGCACAATGGGGTATTCCTCTGCATGAAAAAATCTATATGGTTGTGGCGGATAATAGCTTTGACTTGTACCATACAAAAATCCATATTGTGAGCTTGGTGATTGTCCCAACGAAAATTCACCAAAGTTACACATCATTGAAAAAGAACCATCACTTTGATGATCATTGTGTCTTTGGTTCCTCTTACTTGATTCATTACCTTAACTCTTTTATCAAAGTTGGGTTCAAATCAATTTTTTATTTTATTTTTCTTTACTTTTCAATAATTTAATAATGGAGTAACATTTATCATATCATATATATAACAAAAAGTTTTTTAATCCAAATTTTTGAAAAACTTCGTGTTAACCGTTACGATATTTTCGAAACCGATGAGAATCGGGATTTCGGTCACCGTAACAGCCCGTAACGGCCACCGTAACAGCCGTTACGGATGTGAGAATCGGATAACAGGGTCGTAACGGTAACCTGAAAATCCGTCACGTAACGACCCGTAACGGTAACCTAGATCTATATATATATATATATATATACACACATATTTTTGGGGGCAGATCTATAGCTTTGGGGTGGTCATTAGTGACAAGTCGATCAATTGGTCTTGAATTTGGGGAGAAGGACCTAATGTCATGGGTCTGCACCAGCTTGGATAAAGAGGGAATCGACCAAGTGATCGATCGGTTCGATCCCAAGCTCGATTCCACTTGCAAGAAATAAATTTGCAGAGTTCTTGATATTGGTTTACATATATGTATATATGTATATATACATATATATTTAAATTTATATATTAGGATTGAATGAGACTAAAATTAGGGTTAGGTTTAGACATAAGAGTTAGGTTAGGTTAGAAGGGCAAATAGGTAAAATCATATTTAAGATATTTTTTTAATAAAGTTATGTAGGTTTCCATACCTGCATAGAGACAAACCACCACCAACCCACTGCCGTATGAAGACAAGCAACTTGTACCATCACGCATGGCATTGCAAAGTCCAGAATGGCTGCGCGTGATGATTCTCAAGCACGCCTGTGCAAGTTGAACCTTGGCTTATTTGTTTCCTCTGCCTATATATATATATAGGTGATGTTGTATGGATGGACAATACAAGACAGAGAGAAAAACAGAGAGTGGAAAAGAGTGAGTTATACACTTGAGAGAACCACAGAGAATTACTCTGTGATGTTTGTAAGTTAGAGAGAGTAGAGTGATTGTAATCCTCCTCATACCCGGTTTGTTTCGAACCGAAGCTAGTGAAGCCTCTGTCAAAGTGGACGTACCCATATTTTGGGGAACCACTATATATTTGGTGTCCATTGTGTGTGTGTGTTTGCATTTGAGCTTGCTTTCGACCCAACAAAGTGGTATCAGAGCCATTAAAGCTCAACAGAGCCGAAACTTCAAGCTCTATTTCGAACCAGTCCAGAGCTCAAATCACCACACCCCCCACATTTTCGGCCGACCCATCAACCAAGGAATCCATTCCCGTTGAAAACAGTCTAAAAATCCATCACACGCGCCACCCAAGCGTCGGCGCGTCAGCAGCAACGGTGTCACGCGCTGAACGCATCTTCTTCCTCCAGAACGCGTGACGACCACGCGCCACCAAGCTCAGTCGCGCGTGAAGCCCACGCGCAGACACGCGCCACACGCGCGCCACGTCACTGCTGACGTCAGCAAGGGTGCCACGTCGCTGCTGACGTCACCCCCCCTTACCACGTGTCATCCCCTGACACTGCCACGTGTCAACCAATCATTCAGCCACGTCACCTGCCACGTGTCACCACTGACACCTTTCCACGTGTACTGCCACGTGTCACCTTCTGCTGCTGCCACGTCATCACCAAGTTTGCAAAATTACAGTTTTGCCCCTCGACATTGTTTTGACTATTCCGGACTCATCATAACTCGGAATTGAGCCCAGTCAGAGGCGATCTTAAGGTTTTCGACCGTTCCGGACGCAACGGTGCACTCCGTTTCGCGAGATTCCACTCCGAATATATCAAACAAGCCAGGAGGGCTTAAAGTTGAACCGTTTCGATGGAAGATTCAGGATCCGGAACGATGATCAGATTGACCGCAGCCAACTATTCATTGTGGAAGTCAAAGATGGAGGATCTTTTGTATATTAAAGATCTGTGGAAGCCGATCAAAAGGACCGATGATGCACCTGATGGCAAACCGAAGGACATGACCGATGTAGACTGGACGGTACTCAACCGAAAATGTGCCGCCCAAATCAGACAATGGATCGACAAAAGCATTTACCAAAATTTTGCCAACGACAATGATGCTTATGCTCTTTGGCAAAAATTGGAGAAGATGTACGCACGGAAGACATCTCAGAACAAGGTAAATCTTTTGACCCGTATGGTGAATCTTAAATACAAAGATGGAAAAAGTGTGTCAGAACACATGAGCGAATTCCAGGGGCTGTTGGATCAATTCAACTCGATGAAAATGACTATAGAAGATGAGATGCAGGCAGTATTTCTATTACACTCCCTTCCGAAAAGCTAGGATACGCTAGTTGTCTCTGTAAGCAACTCAGCTCCAGACGGAATAATCAATATGGAAATGGCGAAAGACAGAATGCTGAACGAGGAAGCAAGAAGAAAGGAAGAAGGATATCATCCGGAGTCAGAAGCTCTTGTCACTAAAAGACGAGAAAGAAAATAATGGCGCGGTAGAAGCAAAAGCAGAAACCATCGCAATCAGCCACAACATCGTGGGCGATCAAAGTCTACTTTCAGAAGAGACAAAACCTGTCATCACTGCGGGAAGCCAGGCCATTTTATCAGAGAATGCAGGAAGCTTAAAGCCGAACAGTCTCTGGACAACAGACCAGAAATAGAGGTGAAGAAAGTACCTCAGAAGCAGCAGCAACAGCCGGAGAAGGGCTCGTCATCGTTCAAGATGATGAGTGTGTCAACTTCACATCCGAAGATTCTACCTGGGTTATTGACTCAGGTGCTTCCTGTCACATCACTTCGAGGAAGGATATGTTCACATCCTACACCAGTGGTGACTTCGGACTTATGAAGATGGGAAACCAAGGAGCATCCAAAATTACCGGCAGAGGCGATATTCTTTTGGAAAGCAGCAATGGATGCAAACTACTCCTCAAAGATGTGAGACATGTTCCAGATATTCGTCTCAACCTGATCTCCACCTGCAAGCTCGATGATGAAGGCTACAACAGTCATTTTGGTGATGGCAAGTGGAAGCTCACCAAATGCAATCTTGTGGTGGCAAGAGGAAAGAAGACCAGCTCACTCTACACAACGCAAGAAAAATTGTGCAGAGTCGAGGTGAATACAATGGAAAAAGAAATCCCCACCGAGTTATGGCACAAAAGACTCGGTCATATGAGTGAGAAAGGACTCAAGGTCCTTGCCAGAAAAGAACTCTTACCTGGAATGAAAGGTACTCCATTGCACACCTGTGTCGACTGCATCATGGGGAAACAGCACAGAGTTGCATTCCGCAGTTCCCCTCCATCTAGAAGACCAAACATTCTAGATCTCGTACACACGGATGTTTGCACCATGCAAACCAGAACTCATGGAGGTGCCCTCTATTTTGTCACATTCATTGATGATCATTCCAGGAAATTATGGACCTTTGCCTTGAAAACTAAATACCAGGTGCTGGAAGTGTTCAAGGAGTTTCATGTAAAGGTTGAAAGAGAAACTGGAAAAAGGCTGAAATGTGTACCTGCAGGCAATGGTGGCGAGTATAGAGGACCATTCGAGGAGTATTGCAGACGCTTCGGCATCAGACTCGAAAAATCAGTGCCGAAAACTCCTCAACATAACGGCCTTGCAGAAAGAATGAACAGAACCATTTGCGAAAGGATCAGGTGCATGTTATCTAATGCCAAGTTGTCAACTCATTTCTGGGGTGAAGCAATGAGAACAGCGGTTGACTTAATCAACCTATCTCCCTCCGTTCCATTAAACTGTGATGTTCCAGAGAAAGTATGGAGAGGGAAAGATGTTTCCTACAAACACTTGAAGGTGTTTGGCTGCAGAGCATTTGTCCACATCCCCAGAGATGAAAGATCTAAGCTTGACGGAAAGGCCAAACAGTGCATCTTCCTGGGATATGCCCATGAAGAGTTTGGTTACAGACTCTGGGATCCTATCAACAAGAAGGTCATCAGAAGCAGAGATGTGATGTTTTTCGAAGATCAGACCATTGAAGATCTTGAAAAACAGAAGAAATCAGATCCACCTGAAGAGTTACCAGCTAATCTAGACCCGGTTCCCTCACCGAGAGCAGAAAATGATGGGGGAGATATTCAAGGAGATCCAGCTGATGATGATGCAGAACCAGAACCAGTTACAGAAGAAAATCCGGTTGATCCTCAAACAAGGAGATCCTCCAGAGAGCGACAACCGAATCGCAAATATTCCTCCGCAGAGTACGTGATGCTTAGTGACGGGGGAGAACCAGAGAGCTATCAGGAAGCTGTTGAAGACAGTAAAAATGCGGAGTGGATGAAAGCCATGCAGGAAGAGATGAAATCGCTGCATGAGAACCACACATATGACTTGGTCAAGTTACCGCAGGGAAGGAAATCTCTCAGGAACAAATGGGTATTCAAACTGAAGTCTGAAGAAAACAATCCACAACCAAGGTACAAGGCAAGACTGGTTGTGAAGGGATTCGGTCAGAAGAAGGGCATTGATTTTGAAGAAATATTTTCACCTGTAGTGAAAATGTCCTCCATCCGAGTTGTTCTTGGCTTGGCAGCCAGCTTAAACCTAGAGATCGAACAACTGGATGTAAAGACCGCATTTTTACATGGTGATTTGGATGAAGAAATCAACATGGAGCAACCTGAAGGATTCGGAACCAGAGGAAAAGAAAATCTTGTGTGCAGATTGAAGAAGAGTCTCTATGGGCTCAAACAAGCACCAAGACAGTGGTACAAAAAGTTCGATTCATTCATGGACCAGAATGGGTACAACAGAACCACTACAGATCATTGTGTATTTGTCAAGAAATTTCCTGATGGAGATTTTATCATCCTCTTGCTATATGTCGATGATATGTTGATCGTTGGCCATGACAGCAGCAAGATCAACAAATTGAAGAAGGAGCTGAGCAAGTCATTTGCTATGAAGGAGTTGGGACCGGCAAAACAAATCTTGGGAATGCAGATCTCTCGAGACAGACTGAAACACTAGCTCTGGTTATCTCAAGAAAGGTATATCGGCAAAGTTCTTGAAAGATTCAACATGAGCAAAGCAAAACCAGTCAGTGCTCCACTTGCAAGCCACTTCAAGTTGAATATGAAGCAGTGTCCTTCAAGTGAGACAGAAAAAGCAGAAATGAAGAAAGTGCCTTATGCTTCAGCAGTTGGCAGTTTGATGTACGCCATGGTATGCACGAGGCCTGATATTGCTCATGCAGTTGGAGTTGTCAGTCGGTATCTATCAAATCCTGGAAAGGACCATTGGGCAGCAGTAAAATGGATCCTCAGGTATCTTAGAGGAACTACCAATATTTGTTTATGCTTTGGTAGTGGTGAACCTTTATTGGAAGGTTGCACAGACGCAGACATGGCCGGAGACAGTGACTCCAGAAAATCCACATCGGGATACCTAATCACTTTTGCAGGGGGAGCAGTTTCATGGCAATCCCGATTACAAAAGTGTGTTGCTTTATCCACCACAGAAGCTGAATACATTGCAGTAACAGAAGGATGCAAAGAGCTCTTGTGGATGAAAAAGTTTCTTCAAGAACTGGGACAAGAGCAGGAAAAGTATGTTATATACTGTGACAGTCAGAGTGCTATTCATCTTAGCAAAAATTCCACCTTCCACTCAAGGTCCAAGCACATCGACGTCAGGTATCACTGGATCCGTGACGTGCTCGAAGACAAACTTCTACAGCTAGAGAAGATTCACACAGATGATAATGGATCAGATATGCTGACCAAGAGCCTGTCCAGAGAAAAGCTAGAAGTTTGCAAAGAAGAAGCTGGTTTAACACCAGCCCCAAATTAGCAGTGAGGGGGAGATCAGGTGAAGACGTTCTCCTCTGATTGGTATGGAAGGGGGAGAATTGTAGGTTTCCATACCTGCATAGAGACAAACCACCACCAACCCACTGCCGTATGAAGACAAGCAACTTGTACCATCACGCATGGCATTGCAAAGTCCAGAATGGCTGAGCGTGATGATTCTCAAGCACGCCTGTGCAAGTTGAACCTTGGCTTATTTGTTTCCTCTGCCTATATATATATATAGGTGATGTTGTATTGATGGACAATACAAGACAGAGAGAAAAACAGAGAGTGGAAAAGAGTGAGTTATACACTTGAGAGAACCACAGAGAATTACTCTGTGATGTTTGTAAGTGAGAGAGAGTAGAGTGATTGTAATCCTCCTCATACCCGGTTTGTTTCGAACCGAAGCTAGTGAAGCCTCTGTCAAAGTGGACGTACCCATATTTTGGGGAATCACTATATATTTGGTGTCCATTGTGTGTGTGTTTTTGCATTTGAGCTTGCTTTCGACCCAACAAGTTATAATATAATATGATGGATATTTAGGTAATTTTAAATTCTCATTCGCGGGAAAATTGACAAAGGGGGGAAGTGTAACATAACCAAACTAGAGGAGATCAAAGTATAATTATTCAAACAAGAGAGGGTAAAATATAATATGTTCAAACAAGAGGATGAATGTATAATTTTTCCTAAAAAAATAAATTTCTAAATTTCTGAAGGATTAGGAAGCCCTAGGACGAGGCCTTTAGTATGATTCAGACCTAAAAGCACCAAGAACAATATAAATTTTCTTTTATTCCTTATAGAATCGGTTCATAAAATCAACTTTATCCTTGTTGATAGGAAGCAATCTAGAAATAAGATCAACCAAATATGAGCCTGTTTTATTTACCCAAAAAAAATATGAGCCTGTTTTCAGCTGATATATTTCTGGAGTTTTCCCAAATTGCCCATATAAGTATATGTGAGTGTTTATTTAGAAGATGGTTCTAGTGTCTCTAAAGATGAATTTTATAACATATCATTAGTGTGTAGCGTGACGAACCAATTTGATTTATCCAAAGATTTGAGCAAATTGGCGCGGTCTGTCTAATCAGGATTGAGAAATTCGGGTAGGGGTGGGACTTGGGTTAGGTCCAGCAATTGAGTCCTGTCAAAATAAATAAATAGATTGACCGACATGAACCATCTATTTGAGATCATAAAATCTGAATTTAACAGTTTTTATTTAATTTTAGTAAAGTTAGGCAAAGGTTTCCCAAACCCAAGCAGTCAGAAACACGAGTATAAAATAATCTCCTATGTTTGATATATCTTAAATGCTGTATGGTATAGTTAGAGTATGGCTGCACTTTCATTTGAGATTTGGAATTTGGTTGGATTACTTATTGTAACTATGTGTGGAATTTGACACTACGTTATGTTAGAGTTTAAACAGTTTGCGAAATTTTGCGTAAACACAAATATTTTGTAAAAAACATAAAAAACAAAAAAAATCAGAACATATTAGTAAGAATACCCCCCTTTGATCAAGGTAATTAAGGCGAATTTTGATATCCAATAGGGTTAATTTTAAGAAACTCCCTTATATTATTTCGTTTAATCAACTAACTTTCAGTATATCCACTTTGCCCCCTATATTATTCAATTTCATCATTATATTCCCTCACCTCACATTTTGAGTCAAAATACCTAAACTACTCTCAATAGTATAAAGGGGTTTAGTGAAATCAACCATTTAAAAAAATTATTTTTCGAAAATCAATTATATTTTTCACAAAAATTATAAATTCAAAAATATATATATATATTTCACAAAAAAATTATTTTTCGGAGGGAGTATATTATTTTCCAAAATATGAATTATTTCGGAAAAAATAATATATATTTTTTGGAACATAATAGTATATATTTTTTGCAAAAAAATTATTTTTCGAAAAAAAAAATCATATTTTGGAACATAATAGTATATATTTTTCGGAAAAGATCATATTTTAGAATATAATATATATTTTTCGCAAAAAAAAATCATATTTTGAAACATAATAAATATTTTTTCGCAAAAAAAATTATTTTTTGAGAAAAAATCATATTTTGGAACATAATATATATTTTTCGCAAAAAATTCATATTTTGGAACATAATATACACTTTTTCGCAAAAAAAAATTATATTTTGGAACATAATTTATATTTTTCACAAAAAAAATATTTTTCGAAAAAAATCATATTTTAATATATATATATATATATATATATATATTGAAATTTATAGTTTTTACGAAAAATATAATTTATTTTTGAAAATTATTTTTTTTATGGGTTGATTTCACTAAACCCTTTTATACTATTAAGGAAGGGTAGTTTAGACATTTTGACTCAAAATGTGAGGAGGAGGGGGCATAGTGATGAAATTGGATAGTATATGGGGCAAAGTGGATACAGTAGGGGTTAGTTGATTAAATTGAATAACATAGGGGGTTTCTTGAAGTTAACCCTATCCAATATTATATACCTCGATCATAATTATTGTTCACCATTAATGTTGGTTGATGATGCATAATTGTATGCATGGTTCATCGTATCGTCTGATACGTTATATATCGTTCGGTTCGTAACATTTTGGTAAAGTGTTGACATCGTTACACATCACGATACTCACTTTTAAAAGTGATATTATCCGAATATGTTATTGTATGAGGCCAAAATATCAGGTCCATTAAGCCTAATTCAAATCTAGCCCATTTCGAGAATAGCCACGATGAACACCTTCCACGATTCAAGGAACGCCTTCGGACCAGAGGGCAAATTCGAATGATGTCAAACCAAAACGAGACAAATGTCTGAAACTACCTCGCCCGAAGAAGTTTCCAAGCACTGAACAACCCACATGACAGAGTCATCTGAGTTTAAGAGAGCCTTTATCTCTACACCCGTGCATACAATGCAAGCCAGAAGACTTACACGTAGGATTCTATAAGCAAATCTAACATCTTTCGAACATATATTGTAACTTATTCGCTAAGCAAACCTCGAGTATTTTTGTCATTAGCTTGAGACGATGTAATTGGACAAAACGAGACCTCTAGGGTATTCTCATAGAATAATGGGCTAAAAAGCCCACATTATCTTGTATAAATTTGAAAAGAATCACCTCAAATAAAATAATTGATGTATATATACCCAGCTACAATAGAACCATAAACAAAAATTGATAAACAAGGATTTGGTGTATATCAAAGCTAGGCTTATGTATAAAAAATATTTATACCTGTTTATATAAATGATAAACACAATATGCCCCAAAATTGTAATAGTATAAAATAGTATTACATGATTTATATAACATTGGGCAATATGACATTTGTACATTAAGCATCTAACTTGTAATAACGTTGTTTTAATGATTGGTACATATTAACTACGGAAACAAGGGAACGAAAGAAATCTAATGGAAGATTCTTGTTCTTAAAAAAGTGCTTTGATGCAGGACCATGTAATTTTTTAATTGTATATGCCTAGTGGAACATGCTAGGGATTTTAAAGCATGCAATAATTGAATTTTTTGGACAAGTAAACATGCGATAATTGCTTCTTGCTAAAATAATTGTATAATTGTCATGGTTTAATTATAGTTTATGATCATATCATTAAATTATATTTCAGCTTATTCTTTCAATGTTAAGGAGGATTTTTATTTATTAATTAAAACGTTACCGATAATTTGTGTGAAACCATGTTGTATTATTTCTATGAAGCTCATGTGGAGATCTGTGAGTGTGTGAGTTTCTTACCATTCAAAAAAAAAAATCGAATTAACGAATCTTTGATTTCTCTCACATCTGCCTACTTAAAAAAAAATTAAAACTAATTAATAAATTATCATTGTACCATACTCTCACAACATTAGTTCATAATTTGGGGTAGGGTTGCAAACGAACCGAGCCAAGCCGAATTTTAGAATGTTCAACCTCGGTTCATTTACTAAGCGAGCCTAGAAAATGTGTTCAAACTCAGCTCATTTGCTTAACGAACGAGTCAGAACCGAACGTCAGATTTAACGAGCCTGATTTTGCTCACGAACGACTCGTTTCAGTTACAACATATATTACTCTTGCTAATAACTGTATGGATTGAGTTGTTTCATGCTTGTTTTTAACATATTTTCACTAATATAATTTTTTATGAATGATTTTTATGTTATGGTCGCATAATTCTTATAATTTTTTCACAATAATCTTCATAATTTATTCAATTTGAACACTTTCTTTTGTTAAATATGAGATAATTTTATTATTTAATTTAGACGAGCATATTCACGAGTTTGGCGAGCCAAGCTTACTAATGTTCAAGTTCGGTTCGTTTACTCAATGAGCCTAAAAATTGTGCTCAAACTCGGTTTGTTTAGTAAACGAACGAGCATGAGGCGAACTCTTAACGAGTTGAGCTCAAACCTATTCACGAACGGCTCAGTTCATTTGCAGCCCTATTTGGGGATGAGAGAGTTGAATGTCTCTCTGTCCCACAAACAGCACACACCGACACATATTATATTAGAATTACTTCACTTAATCAAATATGTTAGAACCAAAAAAACAACTCTCGCCTAACAAATATCTGAAAATCAGAAACCCATTTGTTTTTTGAAATGCATAGACTGTTTCCAGATTTTCCAATTCAATCCAAAACCAAAAAAAAATAAAAAAAATAAAAAGTTTTAAACAAATCACCAACACACTCGTATATATCTATATAATACAATTTTAGTTAGCGTTTACTATAAATTTCAGCAGAGGATTTCAGACAATATTACTAATAAACAATACTACAAATTTAGGTTTCTTATTAAAAGATAATAATAATAATAAAAATAAAAAGTAAAAAAAAATCACCAACACACGTATATATCTATATAATACAATTTTAGTTTGCGTTTACCATAAATTTCAGCAGAGGATTTCAGACAATATTATTAATAATAAACACTACAATTTTAGGTTTGTAAATGGTAACAAAATTACAAAGTGGAGGCATCACAGCCACAGGGAATGTTATATACTATATACGCACATATATGTATATATTTATATATATTCGAGAAATCCAAGCAAATCACTCACCAAGCAAAGACAATCACGAACAGAGAGACGACAATACCGGATGGCCACAGCCGTGGATCAACGTTCGAAGATGGGTGTGTGGTGGGTGTTGTTGTGGATGGGTGTTGGTGGTTGTCGGTTGTCGAGATGGTGTTGGTGGCGTGATGGCTGATGGTGGTGGTGTTGTGAAGAGAGACCCAATTTCTGTGGTGGCTGATAGATTTAGAAATATTTAGATCAGACGTCGAACCAATTGAATTTTCAATTTTCCTATTTTTAATTTCAAATTTTCTTTTAATATATTCGCTTTGACCTTAAAATATTTATTTGTTTCTCTTTAAAAAATTCGACCTTTTATATCGATAGCCCAATCGAAAATTAATTTATTCACTTGAAAAATCCAAAAATGCATACAAATAGTAGAATCGTAATAGGATTACAATACTACGATTCTATGGCGAGGATTACAATACTACAATACTACAATTCTATAGCAATCCTACCGATCCAATGATTTTTGTAGGATCCAAATCGTTGAGGGTCATATGATTATACAATCCTACAACCTAGAATCGCGATCCTAACAACTATGAACACATTTATATTCAATTCTACCGGGTCACATGTTATTCAATTTGACCCAAAAATTTTAAGTAAATGTTTCTGATATTTCTATTACCGGTGAAGAGGATGATCCTTTCGGTAAATGAGCTTCAAAAAATTCGGTCATTCCATTATTTTCGAATTCGATTTGATAAACGCAGAGAGGGCAATTCTAATATTTCAACCTGTTTTTCAAGCTTTGAGGTTCGCGCAAGTTGAGGGATTAGCCTGTTAATCCCTGGCTTACCAAATTCACCCGAATCAGAATCCTAATTTAGAAAATTTTGAGAAAAAAAATAATCAAGAAAGTTATTGAATACTCAAGAATGAATGATCACTTCCAATTACGAGTTGATTCTTAACATCTAATCTTCAACCGCTAGGCGTGACTAGAATATGACATTGGGCATTCTATAATTGCTAAAAGTATGTATGCATGTATATATAGATATATAGATTTACATTGAAATAACCATAATATACCGAAAAGCAGAATCTATTCCTTTGCAATGGGCGATGAGCAATGTAGTCAATGACTAATGAAACACCGAAAAGAAAGATTGAAACTCTGATCTAGCCTGGATACTTAAAACCTTTTTTCCAACACAAATGTGTAAAACTTTACCACACATCATTTGTTAAAATGCAGAACAATATGTCGAAACTATATTCGAATATGAAAATTCTTACGACACAGCACGCTGCAACAAAGCAAGGTTATAACATAAGATTGCGAGAGAGATGGTCCATTATAACAGAAGATTGCGAGAGAGAATGGTCCATCCTATAACAGTCCAAACACAGGTTTAACACAATTATGAATCTCAGAATAAAATGCACTCTTCCATGTATAAGCTGAAAAAATAGAAATGACTGCATTACTCTAAGACTAAAAATGCAGGGGATAGCACAAATTTGCGCATCGAGTTTCTAGCTCCATATTTTTATCAACAATTAAAATCCTGCGAATGAACGAACTAAGAGCTACCTCTAATAAAGGGATAGAGGGTGCATTTCAAATGACTGAACAAAATGAAGAAAGGCGATCTAAAATGCAAGTGTTCATAGTTTAAGTTAGAAGTCGAAATGGAAAATCGATATCCTTTTATTACCTTTGTGTTTTTTAAAGCTGACAAAATGAGACACGACACGATAACATGACACGAACACGACATGAATTAAAAGGGTTAGGATTTACCATAAAAGGGTTCAAATTGTATAGGAGTCGACCCGAACACGACATGAAAATATTAGTGACGGGTTAGGGTCAAACTCGAGTAACCCGATTATATTTATATTTATTTATATATTTCTTTTTTTCTCTCCTCTAATTGATCATGGATTGAAATATATCAATAAGTTGTAATTGAGTAGTGTCAAATTCAATTTGATTTTGCTGATACACAGGTTAAATAGTTCATTTCGTGTTGAATCGTGTCAGATTTAATTTAATAATTTATGATAAATAAGTTAAACGAATTACATGGGTTAGGTCAGGTTACTTGTTTAATTAATGGATTTGGTTAGGATAAGGTTGAGCATATTTGACACGTATATTAACTAAGTCTTTTTCAACACGAACCATTTCAACTCGACACGATCTCAACCCGACACGAACACGACCCACGGACACCAATTGCCACCCCTAGTTTTTCCCCTTGAATCCTAATTACTTTAAATTCAAATGAATATATCCATTCAAATGGTCATTTTCTCCTTCCTCTTGGTTTTCAAGATTTACCTTGATCAAATATATTCAATTGTCACCAGAAACTTGGTAACTTCCTTTATCTTTATTAGACTTCTAAAACGAAAGAAAGCCAAAATATAAAATTCGTGAAATAACTATACAAACATTAATGCATGAGCTACTACACCTGAACAATCACGACCTACAAATCAACCACCGTACCAACACACGAAAGAAGTCTTTCGATAAATAATCGCACTGTTCTTCTAGCGAGGAGGAGTCCTAGGGGAGAAAACTAAGAAGTTGATAGAAAGGTTAGTATGGAATGATTCCCAGAGAAGGGGAGAGATCAAGCGCGGGAAGCCTCAATGTTGATGGGGGCGACCTATTTGAGATTAGGGGGACATCCTCAGTATCTCCAGAGATTGTTATCTCATTCCATTCCATTGGCTCGACCACTAACCAATGGCGAAAACTCAAAAATCCATGGTTTCCCGCTGGAACCCTATTTCGTCCAAATTAATCTCTTATCTCATTCCATTCCAATGGCTCAACCTACCAATGGCGAAAACTCAAAAATCCATGGTTTCCGCTAGAACCCTATTTCAAATTTGCTTTTTGAGGGACGGTGACTGCATTCGAAACTTTACCAATGGCAAAAACTAAAAAATCCATGGTTTCCCGCTAGAACCCTATTTCGTCACTCTCTTATCTCATTCCATTCAAGTGGCTCAAGCAATAACCAACGGCGAATATTAAAAAATCCATGGTTTCCCGCTAGCACCCAATTTCGTCCAAATTGCTTTGAAGGAATGGTGAGTGCGCCCAAAACTTTACCACTGCACTAGTTTGTAGCAGTTCAACCGCGATACTTTCATGGAAGAAAACCACCAATATAGTTTAGTAAGATTGACTCCAGATCAAACCAGGATTTGTTTACAAGGATTACACTGGAACCTTAGACATATGCATTCCAGCAGAGACCTATTAGGAGCATCAACCATTACTAGAACCACTTCAGTTCATATTTAATATTGAAGGAACGCCATAAAATGACACCAATTGAAAATGATTAACAAAACACGAATAGGATAATCTGATACTGGATATTCTTTGGAAATACATGCAGGATACAGCTATACATAATATCACTTGCAATTTCTTCACAAAATAGGTACAATTATGAAATAACGACACTGCACGGAAATTAACGTAATTGGATGAAACTTCTGAAGAAACGTGTGATACCCGAAATTTCATATCTTAGAGAAGGATCTGGTCCCCAAATGTGTTCTCTCCACTGTAAGTAACATAGAGAAACCCATCTTCGTCCTTCTTCTCATCATATATGGCAGACATAATTGCCCCTGCAAAATCCAAGCAAATTCCAGTTTAGGAGCTCATTAGTGATCAAAAAGGAAAACAGATTCAAGTAAGAAACATTCGGTCCCAATACTAGAGGAGCGCTCCATGCGGAAACCAAGAAACTACAAAGTAATCACCTGTAGGCGGCAGAACATTGTCAACAAATATGAATATTGCTTTCTCTGCACTCAATTTGATCCTTTTACGTATAACATAGACAAATTGACCAACTGTCAAGTCTGCGGGGACAAGGTACCTGTAATTTTTTTCCCTAAGGTTATATACAAAAAAGAGCACTACAAGAAACATATGACCACTAAATTATAACACAATAATCAATCCACACTGCACGAAGGGACCAAAACCTATCAAAGGCAGAATGAAAGACTTCAGTAAGCAACCCTAATAGAATTAAGTGCTTGTCATACTTGAATTTTTTATTGTACATGCAACGCCTTAACAATAAAAACATTTTAGCCAAACATTGGTCTAACGCAAAAAGTTATCGACATATACTAATTTAGTATTATGAGAGTCAATATTACTACTTCTGGTCCTGGAATTTCAATCTTTGGATAATTAAATCAACTATCATATGCTCTGTAACCTTACAAAAGATGTTGATAAAATAATCAGCACAGAATGACTTCACTTGAAGCAAATTGAAAAAAATAAAATAATTGGAGTAACATTGAAGATATCAATCATATGCGTAAGTTAACACGTTAAGAACTAGGAACTGAGCTAAATAACAAATTGGATATTTACATATTTAGTTTGATTATATGGATCTCAGTGATGTTGCTATTCTTCAAAAGCCAAAGCCACCGATGTTATTACTGAAAAAGAATACTGACTTAGAGGAA
This sequence comes from Cornus suecica, assembly GCA_963922005.1. NCBI lineage: Eukaryota > Viridiplantae > Streptophyta > Magnoliopsida > Cornales > Cornaceae > Cornus > Cornus suecica. The sequence continues at coordinate 52,640,910 of OY998245.1, forward strand.
GCTGATCTTTATTTTAGAATTAGAAGTAAACTTTTTTGTTACTTAAATCCAACAAATTCTGATTTCCATTCATTGGTTTTCATATCTTATCCTACTTTTATGATTTCTCAAAGTTTTATCTTTTCATTTGATAAATTGTTCACATTGACGCTCTTAGAAAGCACCCAACGAAATGAAAATATCATAGTTATCAACAATGTAAACACTGCTGGGTTGAGTTGGGATTTGATATCGTCATGATTTTTGCTTGTAAAATGAAAGAAAATGAGTCTTGATTATTTAAGATGGATTAATTACAAAAATAAAAAATAATAAAAATCATATGATAAATGGACAAACATAATCATGTCAACTATGGGTTGCTTGGTTGAGTTGGGAGTTGATATCCGTTAATAGTTCTGTTCGTAAAATGAAAGAAAACGAGTCTTGAATATTTTAAAAGGATTAATTAAACCAAAAAAAAAAAACAGTTCAAAAAACCATCTATCTGATGGTAAGTAATTAATCAATTGTAAATGTCAGGCTCCCCAAAATATGATGTACATAAAGTTTCAGAATGGAATAAAATTGACGGCTACAGCACGACTAGTTAAAGAATCTTACGTAGGTAATTTTCCTAAAGTTGTTTCCTACCTCTGTAGCAAGTGATCCTAATGTTCTTTTTTCATGTCTCTAGTTAAACTAAACTCTAGCATAATCTTTTTATTTATCAACCTCCTCCAACTCTTTCTAGGATAGCTTCTTTAATAATTAAAAACACGAGAGAGAACCCATTCACAATGAGAAGAATTAGAGATCTCTGAATAACATACATATATAGTGTAAACTAGTTCAGACGATAATTCAGATGATTTCTCCCTAGAAATTTAAATATAACAATATATCAATACATATACATATATATATATATATAACAGAAATAAATAAAAACAGATAAAAGGAAAGATAGACCAGTGAGATGATGAGAGGGAGAGATTCAATCCAATACCAGTATCAGTACAGAAAAATGCTTACTTTTTCTTATCGATGTTTGGGATATCACTTCTTTCTGCCTTCTCGACTATTACCTTCAACCCATAAAAGCAGAATTATTTTAAATCATACTGGAACCAAAAAAAGTATATCAGAAGCTCGAAAGACGCAACTTCACATCCATAGCAACAACAATATTCTGAAAAAAAGTGATCTCTTGATTGACATTTATGCAAAATAAATAAGCTATAGCAACAATTGCCACATCTGAAATCGTCTTAGAAACTGATACATGACTAAATTGTAATTGAAAAGGTAGGACTCTATTCAGAGGTTGCCGACACAGATATTCTTCAGTACTAACAGTCTAATAGGCACTTTTAGCTAAATTGCACTGCAACACTTGCAAAGTATTCAGGAGCTAGATCATCATTTCAAATCCTATCCAATTCTCCTGAAACAGGATCGTAGTTACAGAAAGGCCATGGTTGAAAATTTTCAACCAGATACTGCCACTTTCTGAGTGAGTGAAATGTAAACAAAATGAATGTTCGAAAACCATATATTGATCAGCATGGTGCTTTATTTTATCATTTTTCCAGACCTTTACCCTCCCTCCCTCCCTCCCTTTAGGTATATATATAAACAACTATAACAACCCAATGTCGAAGTTATTTTTTCTTCTAAGCAAATATAATTCTTCCTGCATTCCATCCTTAATTCTTCACTATTTGTCAGCCAAATCCATCCTTTTGCCTGTTCAGCTCCCCCCCCCCCCCCCCCCCCCCCCCCCCCCCCCAAAAAAAAAAATTAATAATAATAAACCGAATCCATCCTATTGCCTGTTCCGCTCTCCCTCAATGTTACCCACCCCTCCCCCCACCAAAAATAAATAAATAAAATTATACATCCCACGCCCGCCAATGAAACCTAACATAATTAGATTTTTTGTTGTGAATTTATCAGCAGCACAAAATCATGAGGGCAATCTAAGTGATCCACTGCATCACGAAACACCCTAACATTATTAAAATTCTAAATATTATTTCACTCAATAAAAAGACTTAACGCAAATATTAAATTTAGTGCTCCATATTATCTATAGCTTCATCGCAACTTATATATGATTAAGAATTCCCATATCTTATTACGTAAGTCACCAAACACAATATTAGAAATCCCAAACTGCTCAAAAATGATTTTGTTCACAATGCATACAAATTCACATCCTAAGACGACAATTCATTTGGCATCAGCAGGCCACCTTCACAAGACATGTTACAGGAATGAAGATGGTGTAATAAATCTGTGACCCAAGCATATCTCAAACTCCATTTAATTTAACAGTAACATACAACAAAGACTTGTCACTCACTAAACCCATGATAGCATGTCACCTCATGGGTGACCACTTGACATCATACATTAGAAATGTCAGAATAGCAGTGCATGAGAACAGTAGTTATTCTTTACAAACATCTGGAGTACTTTGTTAGCCTTGGAATCTATAGTGGTAAAGGTTCACCTACTTGAATTTTAGAATCAAATCTCAAGTGACAAAACATACTCATCGCCTAATAAATGAATCAATAGAAGCACTTAATCTCCAGGTACATAATTATACAAACTCACCATTTGCAGAAGAGAAAAAAATAAAATAAAATAAAAAAATTAAGAAGTTACACGCTTACATGTTGATGCTAGATTGGTTAACAAATACATTTAACAATTGCCAAAACAGTACACCTGCAAGCACTGCACGTAATGGCTCATATAGTAACTATCAACCCTCACAATTCAAGTTCCAACAAGTATACTACAAGACTCATCAACTTCGACACTAAAAACTTATACCACTGCTTCTGGCCTTGAAAATATATAAAACTAATAATGATGATAGCAACAATGAGAATAACAACAACTACCATCATGACAATGAAAAAAGACTAGTCTGATTGGCATTTCACTTTAAACTTATTTTCCCCCCTTTCCATCTATATTTGAATTTCCATGTGCTCGCAATTCGGAGTTCAGCAAATCGCAAGTGAAGTTCAAATATCCATATGAAACAAGCATGTCAAACACATCTCAAAATTGAACATGAAGACTCAAAAGCTGGTAAACCTTAATTCGTTCAACTATGATTGAAATCCACACACAAAATGCATAATGTGGTCCAATTAGCAAAAGGATTCGGTAATATAAAATAATGCTCTAGGAATAGTGTCTAATTCTCACCGGAATCCTGTCTGGGTATTTCTCTCTAATCCGAGCAGCCTCAGCACGTCTCTTCTCTGAACATAAATGACATCACAAATTCAATAACTCAAAAAATCACTTCCACTCCACAAACAAATATTCAATCAGCCCAAAAGGAAGATGAAATTTGCAAACTTTCAGTTGAACAAAACAAAAAAGTGCCTACCAAGATCATGCTCTTGCTTGAAGTAACTCTTTGCCATTTCCCTGACATCAGATCATAAACAATTTAATACTCTTAACCCCCAATTTTCACATACTAGAAGAAACTTATTCTATTATTTTCATGTAGTTTTGCGTCTGTACACTTGTGCGGACCCGCGTGTGGGCGTGTGTGTGTGTGTGTGGTGCAAGGATCGAAATACATGTTCGACGAAGAAAAGGGTATGAACATCCACCAGGACCACAGCCTCAATCCTTAATTTACAACTTCTAAGTTTCTTAATCTTCACAAAGGCACAAACATACTGAGAAGGAAATGATTGATTTCCCTACTAATCCATCAAACCAGCAATCCCTAAACCTTAGAGATATGGGCTAAACTGACAAAAACCAATTTCATACAGCAACAACATATAATCAACCCGTACAATGATCAAGACACCATCTTAATACAATACCCAAAACTAATTCACCCCATATATACGACTTCCATGTACAAAGATGTCACTCAAACAGATACAAGCATGATTAAAACCCAAAAATTAATCAAAACCCTAAATTGATGATTTCTAAGTACACAGATTGAATCATACAACAATATAAGCACCGTTATTAAGCAAGTTATTATGAACAAAAAACCCTTTTGGTAGGTTTTATACCTGTGATTTCTAACAACTACTAACAGTAAATCACAAGAAAATAAAAAAATAATAAAAGGGTGATCTTGAAACAGGTTGAAATTAAAATTTTAAGAAGAAAAAACCCAAAAAACGGAAAGAGGGTTATAGAGAACAAACCCTTTTGAAGAAGAGTCGTGAAAGAAGAGAGAAAATAGAAACAGCTGTGTTGTGGAAGGTGGGTGTATTCTGATCGAAGATAAAATATGGCGGTTTTGTTTTGTTTTTCAACTATTTATCCAATCTTTATTTCTATGTATCTAACTATATCTATATGTATATATGTATCTATACTATATCTACGGCCTTCAGATTATTTCTATGCATTTTTATTGTTTTTTATATATATAAAGTAGGTTAACATTCAATTCATTAAATTTGTTCTTGTTATTTTCCAATAGTCATGTATATTATTTATTTATAAATTGATCTCTTCAAAACTGAACTATGATTGTTATTAACGGCATTAAAATTTTGTGGACTAATGATGAAATGTTAAATATATGGAAGTGACGATACATATTAATTTGTTTGTATTTTACTTTACATATTAGTTTTTATATGTTTTTGAGAGCTGACTCATGACTTTTCATCTTTCTATTTAATTGCTATAAATTGTCCAAACGTTACGTACACCAATTTCTTGGTCCATCATTTCATAATTTTCTCAAATGTACCAAAGTATCCACATTCCACAAACACATATATATAATCCACCTTTTCCTTTCTATATAATTTTTACCTCTTCCATTTTATTTGACAAATTTTCTTAACTTTAACTACATATTTTTTTATATTTTTATTTTTATTCTTTTAAAAAAAAAAAGTTAAGCATTTCATTTACTCATACACAATAACATTGCGTCCTGTGAGACTCAAACCTAAACATCCCATTTAATTTTTGTTTCTTTATTAATTTATAACTCGTTGAGAAATTGCCAAAATGTTACCCATAATCCTATTTCACTTTCTCTATCTATCAAAAACAAGTATTGTTATTTCTCTCAAAACAAAACAAAAATCTCATTTATTTGTAGGATCATTCGATCTATATTAATAATATATATTTTTAACTTTAGCTACCTCAAAAAAATATATAGTTTTTAAATCCAATATTATTTACTCAAATTCTACACGTGCAATAATTAAAGAGTAAATGTTACACATCATAAAAATAATATCATAAATCAAGAAAAACTTATAAGTTTTGATATTAATTAATTTTCATTCGAATTTTTGGATCCCGAATTTTAATCTCAATTTTATTTTTACCTACCAAAAAAATACTCATATTTTCACATTTTTATTTATGCTAAATTTTTTATAATAATCCATATCAATTCATGTATATGTCCACGTCATTTTTTATTATATCGTAAAACAATTTTCATAATCTTTTGCCTCCTAACTATTTAACTTTGGCAACAAATTGACACACCATCTCAACCTTCTATTTCAAATGTCAAAATTATGCTAAATTATACTCTTGATTTACGCATTAGAATAACCATCATAAATGTACACCAAAGCTGCGGGGAAAAAAAATAAAAATAAATAAATGGACACCAAAGCTTGGATGGGAAAGCACACAGACAATTTGCCAATAGAGTATATACCCACCAAGGCTATGGCGGAAAATTATTGGTTACCACGGATGACATGGTATCCCTAACCGGTTAGGAAAAAATAGCATTCCCCTATTTCAAATTATATGTTTATTTTGGGGAATCTAATTTTTTGATATGATGATTTTTAGTGGTATGATAGTGAATGAAAAACTAATTTTACCCTTGGTCTCACTAAATGATGTGATGTTTGTAGTTTAGACATTTTATAATTTGAATGATTAAAGGGTAAATTGATCAATTGACCAAATAAAGTGGGATTGACTTTTCTTATTTTGGAATGAGTTAAATAGTGAATGTGGACACTTAAATTAGGACGGATGGAGTATTTATTATGCGCAAGTGATATAATTTGTGCATGTATTACACCACTTTCTATCATCGGCCCTAGGAGTACCCATGTGGATTTATCCTCTGCCCTCGGGGTACCCAATATCTTCTCCACCATGACACTTTCCTGTCCCCAGTTGTCTTTATGTCTTAACAAAGCCCAACCAAGTCTAGACCTTGAAGTTAGGTTGGGCTCTACAAATTTCATTCAAACCCATTTTAGCTAAACCTATTTCATAATATTAATCCTTTTTATTGATGCTTCTTAAATATTAACATTTATTGTCTATTTGGATCAGGTTTTGCTTCCGCTTCCAAGTGTTGTAGTACCACTATTTGACAAGAGAAACATGTTTGGTGATGGTGTTTTGTTTTGCACAGTAGTGATATTTTGGGAAGCAGAAATGCAAATGTCATAAGTACCAAATTTGTGTTTTTTTTATGTTCTATAATTGTACCAAAGTTATAAAAAAAATTATAAATATTTGTTTTACAATTTTAAATTCTACAGCAAATTCACAATACCAAACATGCCTCCATTTTCTATACACAACACTCTACAATAAAAACATTATTTTTATTTTAGTGAAATCCAGTGCGATCCAAACAAGCCCTTAGTAATATAATGGATCATAATGATTATTGTGAGGTGTTTGTTGTACCTCCTCAGAGAGGGAGGCCGTTGTAGCATCACAAAAGTTGAAAATGCGACTTACCTGCAGTCTTATTTGATAGGTGTCGAATGTTGTCCATTTTAGGCCACAATCTTGCTATTGTTACGTCTTTACATTCCATTATTAGGTATTTTTATGTCGTTTGTGTGTTTCAAGAGTGTTTCAAGAGCTTAATGAAGATAACAAGCTAACTTTGGTAAATTAACTAGAGAATTGCTTGTGTCTATTCTAGAGGAAAGCAAAAGAGGTATTTTCAAGAGAAAAATGTCTTCCGGATGGCGAAAACGTCATTTTTCGGAGCCGTAACTTCAAGAATCATAACAAGGGAATCGAAGGGGTTCAAATGACACTATTCCCAAGAAAATTTGATTCCAAGGGTTTTGCTACGCATTCAGTAACTAAAAGTGACTAGAAAATGTCATTCCTACGCATGACCTACGTACCATGCGTAGGAACAGTGTTTTAAACGCAAATTTTTAGTCAACTTTGGACGGTCATATCTCGGTCAAAACAGGTCTAAATGAAGTAATTCTTGAGCCTAACATCAAGATCTTGAAGTCATATTTCCAACAATTTATTACACGCTTCCATCTAATATGTGTAGCTCCAATTATTATCAAAAGCGTGAGACGTGTCTGCAGGAAAAAGCTGGAAATTTCATATTCGGGCCAAAATCATATTTTGGCCCGAATTAATCCGTTTTGACCGAGATGACTTTGTGTTCGACCCCAACACCTATATGCACGTGTATATTACATATTATACATTATATTGAAGGTTTTGGCTTAGATTTGGTGTAAAATTACGAAAAAGGGTAACCTTAGGATTTCCCTCAGCTTTGTCTATAAATACCAAGGTCTACTACAAATTTTGAAGAGTTTCTTGGCACGTATAATTTTCAGAGTAGAATCTGTAGATTCATATATTTTGAAGGTGAGAAGTCAAACAAGATCTAGAGATCCGGAGAAGAAGGTCATGGCGAGTGATTCTACATTCATGATGCAGTCTCCTTCAGCCATGATCAACTAACTCAGTATCTAGGGTTTTCTAGAAAAACCATATCCAAGTAATTTAGTTTTCATATTTTCTTTCAATTGTAACGAGGGGAAGCTGTAACTATAACGTGATGATTGTTGTAGATGAGTGATGGTTTTTATTCTTGAAACAAGATTATATATTTGTTCTTGATTCTTGTCTTAGATTGAATAAATATATTTTTATTACTCAATCATGATTATTCACTATGGGTTGGAACTCGGATGTTTAATCTATAATTTTCTACACAATGGTTCTTAACACTTGAAACCCTAGGTTTACACGGGTCATGCCTCGGTGAGGTATCATAAACATGCTTTAGTTTAATTTCATGCATTAAAAGTAGACTAGAGTAAAGTAAGTAGCATACAGTAGTTAGACTCTGTCCGGAGATGGGTTGTAGCAAATCCGGTTGATGGTATCCTTTTTGGGGTCGTATTCAACTATTTACGGTACGGCCTAATTCAGGAGAATAGATCACCCTTTTACAATTGTGCAAATTGAAAATTATGTTATATGGTTAGTGGTGAAGCGATGAAAATCCTAGTTTTCTCTCTCTTGATCAAACTCTCAATTTAAATTCGGTTTTTAGTTAATTTAGTTATAAATTACAAAATCATTCAAAACTCTTTTCTAAATAAAATTCAATATTTTTAAATTACTAAAGTGAATAATCCAAGTCTATGTAGGATCGATATTTCCTTTCTCAAGCCATTTTTATACTATAATTTGACTTGTGCGCTTATGATTGGTAAAACTTAAGTCGTCCTAAGGGGTTGTTCTTAACCACTATTTTTATCACCCCTGGGCGGACATCAAGTTTTTGGTGTCGTTGCCGGGGACTTGGCATTATTCTTAGTTTTAGTAGTTTAGTTGCATTGAGTTATTGTATTGTATTTAAAGTTGGAATTTTTGTCTGATTGACATGTATACTAAAAAGTGCGAAAAGAATCAGCGAAGTAGTGAAGATTGCGTCGTTGGACCTCTTGTGAGTTTTAGTTTAGCTTAATTTCATGCATAATTTTAGTTTAATTTTATATTAATAGTTAGAATACTTAGAAGTAGATAGTTTTATTTTTCATAAAAATAAATAAAAATTAAAATTAAAAAAATTTACAGTTTTCGTGTAAACAGTCAGAAAGTCCGAATTTAGCGAAAGATGAGATATTTTTGAGTGGAAAGGGGTCATTGAACAAAACTTACTGTATAACAGTAAACCCAGTTGATTTTAAGCCGAAACACGTCGTTTAGAACCTTAAAACCATGATTTTGTGATTGTTCAAAAGAAAAAAAAAAGTTTTTCGCCTCGTGCATGAGTAATCGGAATTCCCCTTTCAATCCCAACACTGAAGTTGGATTTTGAGATGATGGCCAATCGTAATGCAGCAGCGCGAAAGACACCAGCCACGTCCTTGAAGGGATACTAGGCGTCTACTGCTTATGAAACATATGCTGAATTTTTAGAAGAAGAAGGAGTCAAACACTATGAGATCAAATCTAGTGTCATTATTATGATGCCTAAGTTCTTTGGACTTAGGAATGAGGACCCATATCAGCATATTAACGATTTCTTAGAGATGTCCTCCATAGTCATAATTAATAATCTAAGCCCTGATGCATTACGTGTGCGATTATTCCCCTTTTTGTTGAGAAAGAAAGCTAAAAGATGGTATACCACTTTGGGGGGAAATGTAAAAATTGATTGGGAAACCTTAAAAGTTGAATTCTTGGAAAAACACTTTCCAGCAGGTAAAACTAATAGGTGCTCAATATTGGTCATTTTTCGCCCCTATCTTGCGTTTGTTATGTCTTTACATTCCGTTACTTGGTATTTTTATCCCATTTGTGTGTGTAAGCATGTTTCAGGAGCTTAATGAAGAAACAGAGTTAATCTCGGTGAATTAACTGAGTTCGTGTTCGTTTCTATCTCAAGAAAGGAATCAAGAGGTGTGCAAAAGCAAAGAAGAGCTACCGGAGGGCAAAATGGTCATTTTCCGACATCGTTATCTCACCAAAGGGCAAAAATATCATTTTCATACATTATTACTTCACCCAAAAGCATCGGGAGTCAAAGGCAACCAGTCTAGCTCAAATATGAAAAAATGAGTTTTTACAGCAAAAGATGCATCATACCCTACGTCGTCAGAGGGAAAAAGAGGTAGACTAGAAGTGAGTTACGCTTTGGTTTGTGAGCCAAAGGGGGACCCTACGCCTAAGCGTAGTTCAGGAGCGTAGGTCCCACCTTGTGGCCATGTGATCCCTTTACGTGCTAAAGTTGTTTCGGAGTTGTTTTAGAATTTTCCAGTTTTGTCCATACTTCGATATTTTAAGTAATCGGTGATTCCAAACCTCTGCATACAGGCTTATACACATATTTACATCATAATTTATAGACATTATTCATGTAATATGAAATTACAGAAAATGGCAACCATTAGGGTTTCCCTCACTTGTCTATAAATATGAGAGGGTTAGGTTTAGAATGGAGAGTTCTGATTTTCACGCACGTTCATTCATAGAGTTCTCACGTTCAAAGTTCAGACTTGTTTCCATTGAAGAGAACCACCATTGAAGACCTAGAGATTCGGAGGATAAGATTATGGAGAACGTTTCTACACCGACAATGCAGACTTTTTCCGCCATGATCAACTAACTTGGTATCTAAGGTTTTCTCATAAAACCCTAGCCAAGTAATGTAATTCTAATTTTATATTCAATTATAGAGAGGGAAAACTGTGACTATACTGTGATGATTGTGTTAGATGAGAGACCGTTTTTATTCATGATACAAGTTTATATATTTGAATTCATTATTGTCTTAGACTTTTTGAATATATTTATCTTACATAATCGCAATTATTCACTATGGGCTGGAACTCGGATGCTTAATCTCTGATTTTCTACACAATGGTGTTTATAAAACTAGAAACCCTAGGTTGACACAGGTCATGCCCTGACAAACTGATATAGACATGCTTTATTTTATTTTCATGCTTTAATTTACTTTTCTGCATTTACTTTATGTTAGTAGTTGGCATGTACTAATCAGTTTAGTCTTGAGATGGGTTGTCGCGATCCGGTTGAAAGTAATCCTTTTTGGGGTCAAACTACTGGCGCGGTGCGACCTGATTCACAGTCAATGGATCGCCCTCATGCAATTGATATATAATCCGAACTATATTATGCGATTAGTGGTGGAGTGAGGAAACCTTAGTTTTCTCTCTCTAAATCACAACCATTATTCATTATTGTTTTCTGTTTTATTTTCATTAGTATTAGATAATTCACAAAAACAAACTCTTTTCGGAAAAATAAAATTCAGTGTTTTTAGACCATTGAAGTGAATAATCTTCATCTCTGTGGGATCGTTATTTCCTTACTCAAGAAAAACTATCTACAATTGATTTGTGCGCTTGCAGAAGGGTAAAACCTAAAGTGTCGTTAAGGTGTCGTTTTTAACCACATATTTCGCACACACCTGACGCCCACCAAGAACCCATGAAGCACAAGAAGTAATTATCCACTTCAGAGAATTGTCTGGTGAGCAATTCCATGATGCTTGGGATAAATTCAATGAAATTCTACGAAAGTGTCCTCATCACAAGTTCGTTTAGCTAGATATCGTGTGTAATTTTTATCTTGGACTTGGTGTCGATCATAAAAATCTAATTGATGCAGTAGTGGGAGGTCAGTTTACACTGAGGCCAGCAAAAGAACTCTTAGAGTTGTTGACAACGTGAGTGAAAATTCAATTCAATATGAATTAGAGATGCGACGATAGATTTGAAAGAAGATTTGATAAAGCCTTTGTCATAGATAGAAATAATGATGATGTTAGAGAACAGGTAGCAGTATAGTCAGAAAAGTTTGATAAATTCATTAATCTAAGTCAATCATCTTCTAGAGAAGTCTTACCAATAGGACCTGACCCTTCCCAATATGGATATCAGGGCAATAAGATAGTTGTCGCTGATGTGAATGCAGTCTGGACCAACCCGAACAATAATCATTTTTCCAATTCATACAATTCGGGTTGGCATAATCACCCACATATGTTCTCTGATCCTCATAACACTGAAAATCCTCAATTAAGTTTCAATAGAAGTCAACAACCATCATTTAATACTCAAAATTTTCAGTCTAATAATACTCAATCATTCAACCAAAATCAATCCCAGTTTCAAAGTCAAAACCCACAATCTAGACCACCTGGTTTTGAGAACGAGATGATGAACGCCTTCAAATAGTTTAAAAATCATTCGAATAGTCTTCACATGTCCATCTAATTGTTTAACTCTCATGTCCAATTGTTAAATTCTCATTCCCAATCCATTGCTACGGTAGAAACCCAAATTGGGCAACTAGCTAATACGGTAAATAGGCTTGAAGGGGGAAGATTACTTAGTCAACCGGTGGCTAATCCAAAGAATAAACAATTAATGGAGCATGGTTCATTTGTTGAACATAATTATGAGACGGTCCAAGCCATTACAACTTTGAGAAGTGGAAAGGAGGTGGAAAATAAGGTTGAGCAACAGTTTGAGGAGAGGACGAACAAGCGAAAGGCGACTGAAGAGGTTCAAAGAGATCAATCCTAAGAGGAAGAAGAAATCGATCAGACGTTACCAGAAGAGCCATATAGGGCAAGTTATTAGGAGGCAACACCTTACCCTCAACATCTTTGAGAGTCGACTTCATATGGTAAACATAAGGAGAAGAACATGTTGGAAAGACTCCGGCAAGTCAAGATCAATATACCTCTCTTAGACATTATTGCCCAAATTCTACCCTATGCTAAATTTTTTAAGGACCTTTGTACGCAGAAAAGGAAAAGTAGAACTAAGGTCCCGAAGAAGATTTTGTTGACTAAACATGTAAGTTCGATCTTACTAAGTGAAACTCCACCTAAGAAAAAAGATCTTGGTACTCCCATTATTTATTGTGTCATTGGTGACCAAAAAAATGGTAGAGCTCTTTTTTACCTTGGTGCGAGTGTTAATTTATTGTCTTACTCAGTCTATCAGCAGCTAGGGTTGGGAGAGCTTAATCCTACCTCGGTGGTGCTTCAATTGGCAGATAGATCAACTAAACAACCGAGAGGAATTCTGGAGGATGTCATTGTTCAAGTGGGCAAGTTCTACTATCCTGTAGACTTTGTGGTATTAGACATGGAACCTGACCACAGATCAAGGAGTCATATCCCTGTTATCTTAGGAATACAGTTTTTTGCTACGGCGAATGCGTGCGTTAATTACAGAACATGGGATATGGATATATCTTTCGGGAACCTGAAGATGAGGATGAATGTCTTTGATATCAACTATCAACTACCTGAACCAACTAAGTGTTTTAACATAGATAATATTGATGAGATGATTGAAGAAGTTGGATCTCAGAGTACTGTGAGAGATGATTTGGAAGTTGTGATGAAAAGGTCAGAGGAAAAGTTTGAAAATTGGAAGGATCAACAATAATCAAATTTGGAAATTATCACTGCGTTGGAGGTTGTTTTGTACTCACAGCCAGAGAGAGCATCAATAGAGTCGTCTGGACCTCTAGTTATTCCTCTACAAGAATTGGTGCCTGAAGATACGTTTTCTAAGTTTGTATTGTATGGTTAATGGAGGATCAAGAGGATAGTGTATTAAAAAAGAGAAAGGGTGTGGAGACTGCAATAGCTAATCATTTACCATGAATTGTCATAGAGTCTGCCAAGGATGATAGCCCTCTTAAGGATCCCTTTCCAAATGAGCGAGTGTTGATCATAAACATGGTAGATAAGTTGTATGCCTAGGAAGATCCGCGATTAAGAACTGAGTGTGAGGGGATACGAAATTGTGCGTATAGGGATGTTCGAATTTACATAACTCGGACAAAAGTGCATCATGCTAAGCATGTTCGTCTTAAGTTCTTTGAGCTTAGCCGGAAGGGATGGCGGTGTAATTCAAAACTGAAATTATTTCCAGGTAAAATCCGGTTAAGATGGGAGAAACCATTTAGAGTTAAATCAGTTTACCCCCACGAAGAGGTAGATTTAAAAAATGAAAGGTTAAAGAGGCGTAGTCAGCGAATGAAGATTTATGAGGAGATTGATTCGGGACCGAAATTTATGACATATGTCAGTTTGGTGGATCAGGTGTACAGGGTAGGAGCGAGTGCCCACTTCATGCCAAAGACGTTAAACATTAATCCTAGGTTGTGAAAGTTAGTTTCAAGCCTAGGTTTGTAGAATATGATATCATTTAATTTATGCAATTTCAATTCCTAGGATTGTAAGCCCTTAAGGCCAAATCATTGTTTATTTTATTAAAAAAAAAAAACTCATTCCTTGTGTTAGATTGAGTAATGATTTCCGGAAAGCGATGATTGTATTTCTTATTCCCTTGCTATGATATTGGATATTTGTGTTTTGTTGAATATTTCTACATGTGACTCAATTCAAGTTTGGGGGGAAGGATAAGCATGAAGAGAGGAAATTTCGGAACTGCGCTTCAAGGTTAACTATATTATTTCTCATGGATATGATTATGAACCATACGGATATTGTTTAATTTAAGTTTGGGGGAAGGTATAGTTAGCTATAAGGAATTATTGAAAAAAATTGGAATTTTTTGAAGAAATTCTTTGTTTTCATGCATAAGTGTTTTGCATTACAAGTTGATTGAGTTTGTGTTTATGATGTATGAGTAGTATGTGATGCGATATTCCCGCTCATAAGAGTAATAATTAGATTGAGTTAGTTAAGTGATGTGGTTTTACATGGATAAATGAATTAGTAAAATTGAAACTGAGAAGGACGATCTTGACCTATAATCACAAGCACACATTCACTATGGGAAAATTAATTGATCTTTGTCTGTGTAGTTGAAAAATTAGCTTTGTCACTATAAAATGGGATAAAGGGTGTTGAAATGGATGAATCTAAATTTTTTTGAAAATCTTTAAAGAAAAATGCAACAAGTAGTTCTTTAATTTCAGTAATCGAGCCTCCTACCACAAGGTAGTAGAGTGTTCACGTAAAAAGGGGAGAAGACTAATGAGCATAAATCCCATATAAGAAGTTCGGGCCCATTTGGTCGGGACTAAAAATCCGGAGCTTAGAAAGACAAAAAGGGATAAAGTGAAAAGACAAAAAGTATGAGTTTTTCATGAAAAATGGCAAAGTTTGATCGATGAAGTATAAGAAGAAAGATTGATTTACCATAGGAAAATGTTCACAAAAACACAAAGGGATGTCCGGATTGAGAGTAGAGAGTAACGAAGTTATTTACTTTACTGGGAACCATTCATGACACGAAGCTCGAGATAGTTATTGTTCGGTAGTGAGTGAGAGTATTTGCATTCATGTTATCTTATACATTGTATCATGACTTGGTTAATGAGTGTGTGAATTCATGAATGCGTGACAATAAAGAATGGATAAGTTGTGGGTAGTATAATTAACTCTCACGAGACTTAACTCGTCCACTCAATGTTACCAGGGGGTTTAAAAGGCTTGTTACACGTGTTAAGTGTAATTGTCGACCCTCACGAAAGTAAGAGATTAGTATAGAGTAGTTAGAATAAAAACAATCATCACAAGGGAGGTTTAAAAGTTTTTCCTGAGTTCATTACTAAGAGACTAGCAATATGTAAGTTTGGGGGTGTGATAGGTGTCGAATGTTGTCCATTTTAGGCCCCTATCTTGCTATTGTTACATCTTTATATTCCATTATTTAGTATTTTTATGTCGTTTATGTATTTAAGCGTGTTTCAGGAACTTGATAAAGATAATGAGCTAACTTTGGTGAATTAACTAGAAAAGTGTTTGTGTTTATTCAAGAGGAGAGCAAAAAAGGTGTTTTCAAGAAAAAAGTGTCTCCCGGAGGGCGAAAACGTTATTTTTCGGAACCGCAACTTCAAGAATCATAATAAAGGAGTCGATGGGGTTCAAATGACAATATTCCCAAGAAACGTTGATTCTAAGGATTTTGCTTCGCATGAACTATGAATATAGTAGGATCAATTCGAGTTAAAAGAGTGAGACGTGTTTGCAGGAAAAAGCTAGAAATTTCAGTTTCAGACCAAAATCCTATTTTAACTCGAATTGATCCGTTTTGACCCGGATGACTTTGTGTTCAACCTCAACACCTATATACACGTGTATATGACATATTATACACTATATTGAAGGGTTTGACTCAGATTTTGTGTGAAATTACAAAAAAAATGGTAATCTTAAGGTTTCTCTCAACTTTGTCTATAAATACCAAGGTCTACTACAGATTTTGAAGAGCTTCTTAACACATATAATTTTCAGAACAACCTCTAGATATTCATATCTTTTGAAGGTGAGAAGCCAAACAAGACCTGGAGATCCGGAGAAGAAGGCCATGACGAGTGATTCTACATTTATGATATAGTTATCAACTAACTCGGTATCTAGGGTTTTGTTAACCCTAGCCAAGTAATGTAGTTTTTACATTTGTTTTCAAATGTAACGAGGGAGAGCTGTGACTATACCGTATCAGATTGTTGTAGATGAGTGACCATTTTTATTCTTGAAATAATATTATATATTTGTTCTTGATTCTTGTCTTAGATTGAATAAATATATTTTTCTTACTCAATCATGATTATTCACTATGGGTTGGAACTCGGATGCTTAATCTATGATTTTCTACACAATGGTTCTTAACACTTGAAATCCTAGGTTTACACAGGCCATGCCTTGGCGAGGTATCATAGACATGCTTTAGTTTAATTTCATGCATTAAAAGTAGATTAGAGTAAAGTAAATAGCATGCACTAATTACACTCTATCCGGAGATGGATTGTAGCGAATCCGGTTGACGGTATCCTTTTTGGGGTCGTATTCAACTATTTGCGGTACGACATGATTTACAGGAATAGATCGCCCTCTTAAAATTGTGCAAATTGAAAACTATATTATGCGGTTAATAGTGGAGCGATAAAAACCCTAGTTTCCTATCTT
The DNA here is from genome assembly GCA_963922005.1 of Cornus suecica. Taxonomy (NCBI): domain Eukaryota; kingdom Viridiplantae; phylum Streptophyta; class Magnoliopsida; order Cornales; family Cornaceae; genus Cornus; species Cornus suecica. The sequence goes on from OY998245.1 coordinate 52,657,618, forward strand.
TTTATCAAACTCTCAATTTAAATTCTGTTTTTAGTTAATTTAGTTATAAATCACAAAATCATTCAAAACTCTTTTCTAAATATAATTCAATATTTTTAAATTACTGAAGTGAATAATCTAAGTCTCTGTGAAATCGATATTCTCAAGCCGTTTTTATACTATAATTTGACTTGTGCGTTTGCGATAGGTAAAACTTTAGCCTACCTAAGGGGTTGTTCTTAACCACTATTTTTACCACTCCTGGGCGGACATCACTATCCAATGAAAAAAGAAAGAAGGACATATATTCCATAAACAAATGAATTAGTCTAAATTCCTCTTTTATATAATTTCGGCCACATATCTAAACGGTATTGGACTAAATCAACGGGGAAGACGTACTACATTTTTGGCAATGTAAGACTCAAGTATTGTTCTAATACAATCTTCCTTCTTCTTTTTTAGTTGGACCAACTTTTAATATAAACTTTTAATTTTTTTTAGGTAATTTTCATAAAACCCCTTGAGGTTTCAAATTTTAATTAAATAACCCCCTAAGGTTTAAAAAACTCCCTTAAGAATTCAAATCTTCTCAGATACCCTCCTACTCCAAAAACGGCCAATTTTCCAGCACTAAAAATATCAAAATGACTTAAATTCCCATAGTCATATGACAACATTTCAAGACATATTTTGAACTGCCAAGATTATCGTGTGATTTTCACAAAACCACCTAAGGTTTCAATTTTTAATCAAATAACCCCATGGGTTCAAAAAAACACCTAAAGATTCCAAATATGCTAGGATGCCCCTTCTCCATCCATTTCAATTAATAAAAAATTTCAAATCTCTCTTTGTACGAATTACTTTAATTATTTGGTAAGTATTTTTTTAAAAAAACAATGACATAAATATAGTATATAAAAAAATTAATAGGAAAAATTGAAAAAATAAATATTCAAAAATAAGAAATCATAATAAAATATTTTTAATTATGCTTAAAGTTAGTCCTTTTTTTGTGTATATCTTTTATTAATAATTCTAGTTTCGAATACTCATAATAAATATAATAAATAATAAAATCAATTAATTCTGAAATATAACTTTTGTATTTTAATTTTATGGTGATATCATTTTATTTTAATTTTAAAAAAATATATGAAATTAACAAATATAAAAGAAAAAAAATTGTGTTATTACATATTAGTTTATTAGATTTAGAATACGACTTAGTCTCTGTGGGATTGAACAACATTTCTTAAAGTCATACTATACTATAATTGATATGTACGCTTGTGGAAAGGTAAAATAAGATTGTGTTAATTCTAATGCCTTAACCTATTACTTAAATCACGACTTAGACCGATCATTTTGTGAAGGGCAAACTTGCCAATTAAAAAATTCTCACAATACGCTATCATTTTTTTATGGGCAATTTAGTAATTTTATATTTCCAGTGCCGGTAAATTGATTGTTTTCACAATCAGGGAGGTATCTAAGCATATTTAGAATTTTTAGGATTTTTTTTAACCTTAGAGGATTATTTGATTAAAATTTGAAACCTCGGAGGGTTTTGTGTAAATTACTCTTGAAGCGTTATCATATGACTATGGGCATTTAAGTGATTTTGACATTTTCGGTATCAAAAAATTGGTCATTTTTTGGAGCAGGGGGTATATGAGAAGATTTGAAATCTTAAAGGTTTTTTTTAACTTAAAGGGATTATTTGATTAAGATTTGAAACCTTAGGGGGGTTTATGAAAATTACCCTAGTTTTTAACTTTTTATGTAGTAAATCTTCACAAGTATAAGGTGTTGTTTGATAAAACTGAAAATTAAGTACTGAAAATTTTAAGATCTGAATTTTAAGTACTGGAGGTTTTAAGTGGTGCTTAAAAAAATTAAATTTTCTGATATTTTTGTAAATTTTCGATCTTCAGACTTCAGTGTTAAATGGTAACTATGTCACTTAAAATTTTACATCATTTTAAGTGGCACTTAAAGTATTAAGTGATGGTCAAATTTCTTATCAAACGCACTTAACTGAATAAATGTTGAATTTGTTCAGATTTAAGTGGTAAATAAGTGTTATCAAACAGATTCTAAGGTGTTGTTTGATAAAACTGAAAAATTTTAAGATATTAATTTGAAGTACGGAAGGATTTAAGTGGTGTATAAAAAAAATTATATTTTATGATATTTTTGTAAATTTTCAATCTTCAAACTTCAGTGTTAAGTGATGACCCTGTCATTTAAAATTTTACTTCATTTTAAGTGGTACTTGATATATTAAGTGATGGTCAACTTGCTTATCAAACGCACTTAACTGAATAAGTGTTGAATCTATTTAAATTTAAGTAGTAAATAAGTGTTATTAAACAAATTCTAAGCCAAAATAATTTAGAGGGCCTTAGGCCGACATGAGTCCCATCATTTCTTATTGGGCTACTGTGCTGATTTTTTTCTTCTTCATAATCTGGCCTTTTTCAGCCCATGAAATGTTTGGAAAGAATTGGGCTGTCCAGTTCAAGCGTAGTGGACAAGTAATGAATTAAATATCCACAACATCAAACCCAATGACTTCAAAAATATTCATGTTTTCTGAGACTTGTCACAATTCACATACCAAAAAAAACCTTATGATAGCGGAGTAGGGATGGCAACGGGTTGGGTTTGGTACGAGTTTAGCTAATATTATTATCATCCCATTTAAAAATTATTAATATCAAACTCACCTCAAACCCGCAGCGGGTTGTAATCGGTAATATCATTACCACCTCGTCGGTATAAACGGGTTACCATCGGTAACAAAAAGACATTTAAATCAAGAAATAATAAAAGTCATTTATATACATATATATGGTACTTTTATATGCATTGATGATAATTCATCAGCAGATAATGAAGATTAATGGAGTACTCTTACTCACAGACAACATTTGGCAAAAGGGTAATCAGTAAATTATAAAATTATCAGGAGATTGAGACATTTCTAATATGACATAACACATGGGTCTTTTTCCTATCTGCATTACTTTAGATATACTATCCACGCATAAACAAGCACAACAATTGAAGTAACATTATTAGCTCAAAACTCATCAACAAGTGTTAATATAAAGCAGTATCTTCCTTGAGACAAACTTTCGACTTAGTTTTCTAGTCGTAGTGTAAATGATATAATCATCCGTTAAAACGGCTTTTACATTATATGTGTTGAATGTCTAAGAAACAACATATGCAAAAAAATATGACTTTGACATAAATAAGCATGTTAAGATAAATGTGCAGCAAACTAATAAATAGATCAAATTAGAAGCTAAAACACTTGTTCATAAATAAAGTACCATCAATTGGAAATAAAACGAGAGAAAGTGGATAAAATCAATCGAACACGCACAAAACATGAGTGCTGAATTTGCAAGGTAAGGAGAGTGAGTAGTATTGTTTGCATTAAGCTAACATTAGGGGACGGGGAAAACCAAATGTTGGGAGAGATTTATGATTCTACTATATGTTTTCTCGGATCTATATTATATACATATATATATAGATCAATTTAGGTATCTTATCTTTGGAAAATCAACAAAGAAAGCGCAGAGAGAGGCCGAGGCTAGGATTCTAAGACATGTGCCTTCAGTTTCAAAACCTAAAATCAAAATCAAAAATATTTTTAAAAACCCTACAATGTGAAATTAACAAATTAAGAATGAAGATCTGGTATTTTACCTTCACAAAATTGAGCAAGAAAGCTCAGAGAAAAGCACTGGCAAACATGATTTTGACGTTGGAACGAAGGAGTAGAGAAGACAATAAAGAAACAAAAAATCAGAAAGGGTACACTCTGAACGGTGATGAGAGAATGAGGCTTATGATGGCCTTAGGGTTTTCTTAATTAATCTTTTATTATAATTTAATATAATAATAATTAATATCCTTACACTACAAAAAATAATATATATATATATATATATATATATAACATACATTTTATCTAAATATCAGGCATTATACTATAAAAACTAAAATTTTATAATAAAAAATAGTATTTATCTAAAAATAATTTTTTTAGCAAATATTATTTATTTGTTACAAAAAATTTTATTTTAGCAAATAAAATAAAAATTAACTACAAAAAAAAATAGCAAAAACTATTATTTGCTACAAAAAATAAATTGCTTCAATTAAATGAAATTAAGTTTAATCCCCAATTCAAAGTATTGTAATTGAGTTCATTGAGTAAAATTGAAAAATCCCCAATTTAAAATAGTGTAATTGGGTAAAATTAAGTGCAATTAATTAAATTATCAATACAAAGTAGTGAAATTAATTCAATCCTAAAAACAAAGTAGTGAAATTAAATTCAATTGAGTAACCCCCAATTTAAAGTAGTGAAATTGATCAAATCCCCAATTCAAATTACTAAAATTGATTTCAATTAAGTGAAAATGAGTAAATTCCCAATTAAAAGTAGTGAAATTGATTTCAATTAAGTGAAAATGAGTAAATTCTCAATTTAAAGTGGTGAAATTTTCTTCAATTAAGTAAAATTCAGTAAATCTCCAATTCAATGTAGTGAAATTGAGTTTAATTGAGTGGAATTGAGAAAATCATCAATTCAAAGTAGTGAAATTAAGTTCAATTGACAAAATTCTTAATTCGAAGTATTGAAATTGAATTCAATTGAGTGAAATTGAGTAAATCTCCAATTCAAATGAGTGAAATTGAGTTCAATTGAGTGAAATTCAGCAAATTTCAAATTCAAAGTAATTTAATTGAGTAAATTCCCAATTCAAAATAGTTTAATTGAGTTCAATTCAATGGAATTGAAAATATTTCCAATACAAATTAGTGAAATTAAGTTCAATTGACAAAATTCATAATTCAAAGTATTAAAATTTAATTCAATTGAGTTAAATTGAGTAAATTACAAATTAAAAAAATCATGATAAGTGGATAAAATCACCAATTTACAGTAGTGAAATTGAGTTCATTTGAATAAATCACAAATTTAAGTTGTTTAATTGAATTTAAATTTAGTGAAATTGATAAAATCCCCAATAGTATAATTTAGATTAATAATTATTTACTGTAATTAAAGTAATATATTATGATTTGATTTGAAATAGTATATTAGTGATATACGATATTATATTTTAGTTTAGAATTATATATTATTAATATAATATATAATAAGATAATTCATATAAGATATTATAAATTATAAATATATTAAAATATTTGTGAACAATACTGGACTAGACAATATTAATATATATAAGATATTATAAATTCCTAATTCAACTAAGTCAAATTGAGTTCAAATAACTAAAATACCAATTTAATTGAGTCGAATTAAGTTCAATTTAGAAAAATCCCAATTTAGTTTAGTGAAATTGAAAATTAAGTAGATTTCTAATTCAACTAAGTCCAATTGAGTTCAAATAACTAAAAAATCAATTCAATTGAGTTCAATTTAGAAAAATCTCAATTTAGTTGATTAGTGAGATTAAGTAAATTCCTAATTCAACTGAGTCAAATTGAGTTAAAATAACTAAAATACCAATTCCATTGAGTCGAATTAAGTTCAATTTAGAAAAATCCCAATTTAGTTTAGTTAAATTGAGTTCAATTTAATAAAATTAAGTAAATTCCTAATTCAACTGGCCAAATTGAGTTCAAATAAGTAATATACCAATTCAATTTAGAAAAATCTCAATTTAGTTGAGTTAATTAGTGAAATTAAGTAAATTCGTAATTCAACTGAATCAAATTGTGTTCAAATAACTAAAATACCAATTCAATTGAGTCGAATTTAATTTAACTACATCTAAAGATTGTTATATTTCATTATTTATAATAGTATAATGTGATAATTATCCTTTTCTAATAAAATATAAAAGTTGAACTTTTACTATAATTATCATTTTATACTATTATAAAAGTTCAACTTTGATTTTTTTATAAGATGGGATGATTATATATTTTTACGACTTATTTTGGGCATACAAAATTGCATATATATATATTTAAAAATAACCATAAACGGGTCGGACCGAGTCGGGTTCGGATCGGGTTACTAGTGAGTTACTAACTGGTCGGGTTACCGATGGGTTTTGCCAGCGGGTTACTAACGGGTCGGGTTACCGACGGGTTTTGCCAGGGTGGTACTAACGGGTCGGGTTACCGATATTTTTTTTATAAAACCCGACCCGAACCCGTTTTGAGTTTTGTTTTTTTGGTCCCAAACCCATTTTTAAACATACCAAATCTGCCCCAGCCGGGTCAAAACCGGGTAGGGTCACTCCATTCCGCTATCCCTATAGAGGAGTGAATTACATGATAAGTACATTATTTTTTTCAGAGGGTGCAATGACATTTTGGCAATGAAAAGACTATTAACTCAACTGGCCTAAAATAAAGGAACAGACAAAAGCAAACCTTGTCTTGTTTCCAATTTTACCTTTAAGAAGAATCGCAATTCTTATTATGATTTTGTACGCTACTCACCTGAATTTTATAATTTTTTATATTGAAATAATAATTTGATGGTTAGGTTCTTCATATGAAAAGTATAAAATCTTAATGATTTAGTTCAATATGACCCAAATAATTTATGAAAAAAAAATTAAAGACTCAAAACTTTAATATTTTTATTTATATATATATTTTTGAATATATTTTTATTATATTATAAATATATATATTTAAAAATTAAACATAATTAGACTACTCAACTCTTGATTTTAACAACCTTGATTTTACCACTGCCACTGCTTCTTTTATAGACTTATGAGCTGCCTATGACTTGTAACTTCAAACTTTTCTTGTCAGTGAAAAGTGGACAAATGCCCAACCTTATGCCTCATCCTTCAATTTACCAGATAATTAGAGTCCTTCATTATTATTTGTTTGTGTATACTATATACGTGTGTGTGTATATATATATTTTCTGTTACAACTTACATCAGCCAAGAAACTCACATATCCACTTTGTTTCCAACTTAAACCTAAACCTTCCATTTTGCAAAACCACAATGTATCACTAGACTATATCATTTGGTAATCATCAAAAGAGAGATTATTATTTTTATCTAAGAAAGCACGATGATTGTTGGTTAGAATTAATCTGTGATCCATATATATAATTAAGCTAAGTTTATATTGATTATCTAGCCCAGGCCTAGCTAGGTCAACCCTTGTTGTGACAATTCCCATTTCATTTGGTACTCTGTTGTGACACCACCATAGGTGGCTCCAAAGAATTGAAATTTGGTTAATGTACTTATTATGAATGCCTATACAAAGTATGGAATGCTGTTGTATCCAAAAAGTAGTCTATGCCTTTTCCTATACAAGGCTACAAGAGTTTAAGCAATAACTTATTGGCCCTATTGATACAATATATATACATATATATATATATGTATGTATGTATGTTTAGGCATTTAAAGGTTGGTAAATCAGGCCCATAGTTTGAGCAAGGCTGATTAATTTTAATAGGAAGAGACAGAAGTTCGTCGAGGGCCCAAAATAGTGTAATCCAAATAAAACTAATTTGAGTGCGATATGGTGTTTTTTGTTTTGTTTTTTCTTGGTGTATTATTTTGTGTGTTGAATGATTATGTTCAATGAAAACGAATATAGAATTTTTTTTATGTATATGATATATCATGTCAATATTGACTGATCCATGTACTCTGTGGCCAATGGATAAATATAATATCAGAGCTTGACATGGAATTTATGAAAATTATCTCCAACGCACCATGAAAAACCAATTGTTAAATTAAAATTCAATATTTATTTACCGGATTTCAAGTTTATATATAACTAACATTCATGTAGTGGTTTATATACAACTCTATCTGAAGACAAAGCAGGGATTTGAAATCTTTGTAGAGGTCATGTATAAGATTGAAAACTATTATTATTATTTTGTCAATTTCAATTTCAAAGCACCAAGTTTATGAAACCGAACATAAAATTAGAGTCCCGTCCGCAACTTATGTGATTGGTTGATCCCACAATCTCAATTTTTGAGGTTCTTTGCCAGGAAAATAATAAAAATAATAATAAAAAAAAAAAAAAATCTCAAATTTTGAAGCTATTTTGTCCCACTGTCACGAAAACAAGCCTATTTTAATTTTATGATTGATATGATTCAAGGAAATATGAGTTGATTTCATGAATTTTTGGGAACACAAAGTAATACAGATAAAGCAAAAACAATAAACCAACAAGGTTTTGTGTAGCAAAAGAGTAATATTGTGTATAAAAGTGCTTCTCATTGCTTCTAATAGAGGATAGTGTTTTCTCTGCTGGTTGTGTTCCCATTGCCTTGTATTTTCACTTTCCTTTTTATTTCTGTGTGTTTTGTTTATATTGCTTGCTTGTAAGTGTCTTCAAATGACAGGAAAGCACATGCGACCCAACCTTCTTTTAAGCCAACAGAAGCTAGAGAAAAAGTAACCGGGGAAGAGTGCGGTACAAAAATAGTTTGTTATTGAGGTATTGATTTTTGTTGTTCTTGTGATAATGATATAATGAATTAAATTAATTTTATTCTTGAAAGTGAGTATCGGTGTTACATAGTGGTATTGATACCTCCAAAAACACCTTACGAACTTGCTAATCGAAAAATACATCATACAACAAAATATTATTGAGAGGAAAAATACAATTCAAAAAAACAATCACATTACACCATATACAGACTTAATGTGATTCACACGAAACTTGGGTATACATATATTCATGGAACGCAGTGAAATAAATATTATAAGAAAAACATCTCCCATAATGCTCCACGATTCCAACAAAGGGAACTTGATAAAATCACTATTCTCATGTGTAGATACATTACTACAAAGAACACACATCAAAAGTTTATTGGTGTTTTGAGACTTGTCATAACTTGGGAGATCAGTATCACTACTTGAATTTAATTGACATGTGTGATTTATTTATTCATTCATGAAATCTCTCTCAAGTCCAACAAAGTTATTAACCATCCATTAAATCAGATAAAGCTTTGATATGAGCCCAATCTGCCCAAATTGAATTATAATCTAAGCAAAATAAATTAAAAAAGAATGAAGAAATAAAAATTGGAAGTGGGGCATAGAGGAAATGAGTTGGGGTCACTTTCCACCTCATGAACTAGGAAGGGCTCAGTTAGGCCTCACATGGGTTTGGGGATAAACTAAGCCTTGTTCTTGACAAGTCCAATTCATATTTTCCCTAAACAATTCATACTATACATGTTCCCTCCTCACAAATACCCAAAATTTTCTTTGCCAAAATGCATAGACAAGGGGACAATCCTTTTGGTCAATGTTTTCCCATTTCACCCTTTTTGTTTCTATTATTGTTTCATTCAAATAAAAGGGTTGTACAGAAAGGGAATGGTACATTCAATTGAGACTAGAATGGCCACATAAGGTTGCAAATTGTAGGAGTATTGAAGTTTAAAATGGTGTTCAATGGAGAACCTAAAGTTAATTTCCTAGTTCAAAATGTCTAACCCTAGAAAGAGTTTGAGGAATTTGAATGATGGTCTTTCAGATAGTATGATTTTCATTTGGGTGGATTTGGTATTTAATAATGCTCAATGCAATAATCAATTCATCCATAAAATCCACATTATTGATTTGATGTTAAGTACCTGTAAATTTAGTATTTAAAGGAATACAAGAATTTTAATTATTTGGAAGCAACAACGATAACGTTGCTCCTGAATGTCACAAGCTTCAAATTGACATAATTTTTTCAAGTCTGAACATCTGTCTTCACGAGACGATTTGAAAAAGGGTATATCTTTCTTGTAGTGCCTTTGATTCCACTATTCTCATTGAGAAATAGCCTTTTTCATAACGATTGAGATGATAAAACTGTGTATATCTAATTATTTTTTTAGATGTACATGAGTTAAGTCTCATCCACGTCATCATTTTGTTTGTTGTGTTGCCTTTGAATTTTTTTTCAAGTAAATGGAAGTGTTTCCTTTGATCATCTTTGGTTGTTTGTTGTTAAATGGAAAAGTTAATAGATAGCCATGCATTATTCTTTATTCATACAAATGCAGTGAAAAACTTTATTTTCACACATAATAATAAAATACACATTTTTATGCAGCATTTTGGTTTCTATGGGATACAAACAAAGGTCAGTGTTGAATTTGGACCTACACAAAGTAAAAGTCCAATGATAAATAAGGTAAACTGATAACAATAGTGAAGGAAAATGTGATGCCTATGCATACAACTTTACAAAGATCTAAATCAGAGTCTTTTGTGATGCATTGAAAGCTCTAAAAAATTAAATAAGAAAAGAAATTTTCAAAAGCTTTCAAGTACATGAATTTTTTTTTTTGTTTTTTTTATTTTTTTTAGATAAATACACACTCACACACCACCCACAATATTTTCTAGGAGGCTCGAACTCCTCACCTCTCCATCTCTCCATTTGGGAGGTGAGATTATCCCATTGCAATACTTGTGTCAGTACTTTTAGATTTTGTTGTTGTGTCTTAATAGCTAGTTTATGTTTGTCACAAAGAATGCAAATAGTTAGGCCCAATTTTGTTGAATAGTAAAGAAAAGAAAGGTAATGGAGTAATACAAATTAGGCTTGATAAAAAAAATCCTAACAAGTAATTTTGTGGTCCAATAACATTCCAAATAATAAAACATAATAGCTTTTTTTAAAATTCTTGTATAGGTGTGACGGTGTATGGGTACGTTTACAACTAAGATTATCTATTATAATCACTTGAAGTATGTAATTACATATTTTGAATTTTTTATTTATTATTAAAATTAAAATTTTATGACATTCACATGCACAGGAATACTTGAGGAAGTATAATTTATTTAATTAAAACCTATAAGCTTACAATATTGAAAAGGCGGCACAATATTGATATATTAGTTGAATAGTTATGCATGGTTATTATTATTGATATTATATATAGTGCACACGCGTACCATTGTTTTGGTGAGTGAATTGCGCGTAATTCTTATGCATGGAGTGTTCTATGTTCATTCAGATGTATTAAAGATTTTTTAAATTTCAAGTAATTTTTGTAAATTATTTGAGTGTGATAATAAATAAAAAAATGGCTCAAATTTTATTTCAGATTTAGTGTATGGAGTTGAGAGGTAGGACATTTATAATTGAATAAATGGACACCAAATTTAACATAGAGACTCCATTCAATGATTACATCAGAACATTTAATACCAGACACTTAAATTTAATTTAATGATCATTATAGTGTTGTAGGATTTTCTCAGAAGTGGATATATTCTTCTTTTATCATACTTCTATATTAAAATAATTATAATTTATCTGATTATATATCTTTCTTCACAAATATAACATATTGGATATTTGGAGTAAAAAAATGGGAAATAGGGCGTTTGGCTACAGTCAAATTGTTGTCTTCCCGGTAAATTTATGATACATGAAAAAAGTGTAAAAATCAAACAAAAGTAGAAAAAAAGAATGGTCAGTCAGCCATAATGACGGTCTTCTTTTAGCTTTAACTGTCGCATACAAAGGTTACTGTAATATAATATATATATATATATATATATATATATATATATATATAACAATATAATAATACCAACTAGAAACTACTAATAGCTGCCCTGAAAAGCCGCAAAGTTAGAAGACAGTTCGTAAATATGTTTAAATAGTATGGGTCTTTTGGTCATAAATAAATCTGCAGCTGAATATCTTCCCTGTGAGATATCTGATATACTGGTGACTGCAGTACTTTTTCTAAACTTTTTATTCTTTCTAAATAAAATACAGAAACAAACACATAAATATCTATATATATATAATAACACTAAAGAATATTGATGATCGAATGTTACTAATAAGTTGTACGACCACTATTTACACCGTATTTAACCAATTATTCTTAGATTTATTGTGAAAAAACTTTTTTAGCAACAGAATGGACAAAAAACATGTGTATATTTCATTTTAATTCTAAACTAAAATCACTTTTGATTTTATAGAAGTCTAAATATCCTGAACAATATTTAAAATATTAAATAAAATTATGTAGAAACAAAAATGCTTACTAAAATTCTCTTTTTATTTTGTTGAAGGTTGAAACAAGCCTCCTATCATTTTTAATTGTTGACCAAAAAGAATATTATAATAATTCAAGATCCATGTGACCAAATCAATATTATGAATTCAGAGTCTGTGAACAAAATTAGTACAAGTAAATAAAATGCTCTTTTTTAGTCAGCATTTTTCTATGGTAAGTGACTAGTTCCGATCTTTTATTGAGAATATTGTTATTTTTTAAAAAAACATAAAACTAAATTTGGCAAGTGGTGTGAATAAGATCCTCTTTGGATTAATTTTTTAAATGTTGTTTTTGATTTATTGGAGGAAAAAATTATTTTGAACAGTATTTGACAAAAAATTTAGAATAATTTCTAAGTCTTGGAAGAACATTTTAAAGAAGTTGGGGGTACCAATTTCTCAAAACAATTCATACTTTTTTTTTTTTTTTTTTTGTGTAAAACCAAAAACAAAAATTATATCAAATATAACTGCAATCTTCTAACTTCTAACTTACAAAATTAGTAGTTGGCTAGTGTTGGTTGGGGGGGTGTTCGCCAACTATATCAAAATAAAAAAAATACACATGAAATAAACACCATACTTCAGACATAAATTTCCTATCATATTCATTAAAAAAAATTAATTTTCAGAAAATTTTGTATGGTCAGAAGAGTTGTAAAATCATTACAAACATGTTAAACATGTCATATTTGATCTAGAACTTAAAATTCCATGAGAATTTTTTTTAGCAGTTGCATCTAAAACTTATGACTTTAATGTGTACAGTGTCCAAAATTAAAAGGTCCATATGAACAATGTTGTTAAGAAAATGATGTGGGGACTGACTTTCAATTCCGCTGAATAAATTGATTTTGGCAACCATTTGTCTTTTGTCCATATTGTTTTCCATGAAATAACCCATCATTACTCGTTAATGGAAATAATAAAGCCAAAAGAGAAAAAAAGAAAAGCTAAAAGAATTGATTTGCATGTGTGGGCTATGAAAAACCAACACTTCATCTAGAGTTTTATAAGACATTGAATTCTCTCGGTACAACATTCTCAGAAAGATGATTTTTTTTGGATCTAGATTTCACGTTGATCGTTCTTGTGAGTTAAATTTTTAATTTTATGAAAAATTTAAATATGTAATCAACACGTAGACACAACATGACAAGTGTTGGACGTGAATAGAAAAATCCTAAAATATAAATATTTTTGAACACGATATGGACACGTGACACGACATGAACATATTATGAACACTTTGATAATACGGTAAGGTAATTTTTAATTAACTTCAATACAATTTAAAAATATGTTATGAGTTAGTTAGTACTAATATACAATCTAAGAAAGCATCAATAAAAATAAAAACATCTAAATGAGTGATAATTTCTAATGTGGTTAAAATAATTTAAAATTTACTTACCTTAAATATAGAATTACTTATTATATTATTATTTTTTGAGTTGTTGTGTTGTGCCCTATTATTTTTAGACTTGCCTGTTGCAATGCGTGGGTATAATTTGCCTGATAACTTTTCATACTTCCGGTTCATAATGTTAGAAAGTGTCTATATAATTACACAAAATATACTCCTTTTCAAAATCGATGTTACTTACATCCGTTATTTAGCAACCACGATAAAAATCGTTACATCGATAGAAACAGATATTATACGGCCACGTGTGAGCCATGCTTTGTGTGAGAGAGATTAGTTGGACGAAAAGGCCCCTGAAGGAAGAACTAAGCCCCTCACAATTTCCAAAAACAACCAAAGAAGTACCACTGAATCATCATATATATATATATGTGTATATATATAATATACAGCACTTTTACTGCTTTTATTGCTGGACAACCTTTTCAGCCGGAGTTCGTAAAAAGTGACAAAGCAATGGTAAAATCAAGACCAGCCCTAAACCCTGACCTTCCCCTAATCCTACCTCTATGACCCAAAGTAGTGGCTTTTTCGGATTTTGCCCAAACAAACCTTACTAGTTTTTTTCTACATGAATCGAACTTATGTTGTGTTTTAAAATGAAAAGTTTTTTAATTAAAGTGTCGTTAAATATAAAGTAAAATAAGTTTATTTTAATTCTGTTGTTGTATGAAACGTCAATAAGCTATGAAACATTTTTTTAAAAAAATAAAAAAATAAAGGGTAAATTGCAATGACACCACATGAGGGTTTATGTCAATTTCACTAAAGTGGTTGGTCAACATTTTTTCAACAAAGACATTCCTGAGGTTTGTAAAGTGTTGCAATGACAATCTTCGAAGACATAAAATAATTTAAATGCCCTTAATTTTATTAATTTACATATCAAATGTCTAAATTACCCTCATACCTAAATCTTATCATTCACCCACTATTTATTTTTTCTATAGTTTTTTTTCTTTTTTATTACTCTTGGTACTTATTTAAATAATTATACCTATTTATTTAATTTACAATTACACTTAAATGTTACAAAACTTTTTAAATTTTTACTAAAATTAATAATTCATATTTTAAAATAAATATGATTATATTTTCAAATCTCGCTAAAATTGTTGATCGACAAAATTAAGTATAGAAATACAAATTTTTTTTCCGTACGTTCATAAACATTTATATATATGTTATTAGGTATGTAATACTTATAATATTTATTAGTTATAAGCCTTTAGTTTTTTGTGAAATATTTATAGTGTAATATATTTATAATTAAAAGCACTAATTAAATAATACGGTTTTTTTGTTATCATTTTATATAATTTATAATTGATAAAAATATATTTTTAGTAGTAAAATCTACTTTTAAATAGATTTTTTTAGTATATTTTATATGTTTATGAATTTTTATATTCAAAATAATATTATATATATTGTATATCTTACTTATTTATTGTAAATTTTTTTATTATAAAGGTGGTTGGTGGAATGATGAGTTGTAGGGTTTAGGCATGGGATAACATATATATTTTGTATGAAAATTAAAATAATGAAGAATAATAAGGTTATTTCATGCCTCCAAAGGTGTTATTGAAATACTTTACAAACTTTAGGAGGTGTCTCTCTTAAAAAGTACATTGACTAACGTTTAGGTAGAATTGACCTAAGGGATGTCGTTGCAATTTAGCCAAAAATAAACTTTCATTCCAATGAAATAACTATTTAATGCAACGATAACATCCATACCAAACAAAAAAATAATTGAAATAAGCATTTCATGTCACACTGCTGATCATATGTAAGTCTTAGAATTAATGTAATAATTTTTGTATTACTATTTAGGAGTTATTATACAAACCTCCCATGAACTAAGGTATAATTACATGAGATTCTCCTAAAGTTTTAATACTATCATAAACCTCCCTTAGTTTCATAGGAATATTGATCCGACAAAAAATAATAATGAAATGACGTATGTATACCAACAACTGTCATTTCGTATGCGTCCCTTATTTTTTTCAAGTCATGACATAAGGCTTGTAAAGAAAGAATGAATGATTTTTAGAGAGAAAGTAGGTATAAATAACTACTCAAATGAATTTATATAAAATACATATGAAGATAATTTGATAAAAGAAATTGAGGTATTATTATAATTAATTTATAATGCATAATTAGTGAGGCAGTCATACACCAATACTATTGACCTCATTAGTCACGTAAGCTTGTACGAGTTTACAACTTAGGTTTATAAATGCCTCGGTGAATTCAAGCTCAAGTAAACATATATTTCATATGTTTTGTAAAAAGAGAGATGTTTTGTAACTACTTTTCATGGTCCTCAACTTTTTTTTTTTTTTTTTTTTAATTTATGTTATATTGATGACATATTTATGTCTGAAAAATATAAAAGAACAAAAGAGGATGGAAAGAGAGAACAAGAATATAATTGTTTCAGATTCTGTTGGAACCACAATTGAATAGGTGAGAAAATCAAAATTGAAACACTAGGGCCTGTTTGGTAGCAGTGTTTTTGTGTCTGTTTATGTGTTTTGTGTTTATAAACTTGTTTGGTTAGTGTTTTTGGGATATGTGTGTTAAAAAACACTTTTTCACTTAGGCAAATTTTAGGCATATTCCAATAAATATGAATTTGGTGTTTATTGGGGTGTTTCTCACTTACACTTTCTTCACTTTATAATATATTTTATTATTTATATTATTAAATTATTATATATTAATTTATAAATATATTCTATTTATTTATTTATTATTATTTCATTATTTAATTCATTTTATTTATAAATTATTTATTCATTTTTAATTATTTAAAAATATATTTTATTAATTTAATATTAATTTATTATTATTATACTTATTTTTTATTATTATTATGAAGTATTTATTTGTTATTATATTTAATTATTATTTATTATTTTTCATTATATTTATTTATTATTATTATTTATTTCATTTTGTTTATTATTTATTATTTTTATTATATGTTTAAATATGTTTTATGTAATTTATTATTTATTATTTAGTCCATTTTTTATTATTCTAGTATTCATTTATTATTATTATTATATTATATTATATTTATTATTTATATTATTAAATTTTAATTATTGATTTTTAATTTTTCAATTTCAATCTAAAAAACATCCCTACCAAACATACTTATGTTTTTGGATGAATAAACAAAAAAATAAAAAACGTATTTTTTGTTTATTTCAGCACAAACACAAACACAGCTCTACCAAACAGATTCTAGTTCATTTTGTACTTGTGTTACTAGTTTCAATGTTTCTTTCAACATTCTTAGTAACACATTCTAATAGTTTAAGTTTTTTAGTTGGATCACAAACACTCATTTCATGTCCATGCAGCGTAAAAATCTTAAATATAAGTTAAAATTAAACCCTAACACAAATTTGAATAAAAATGCTTAGTATTTTAATTCTTTATTAATCATTAATCTGTATCTAAACGTTAGCTTTTCATATCATGGGAGAAGTATTCCATTAATCCGATCCAAAATCATGATTCATAACTTGCGGTTGGTCCAAAGAGGATTGGATCGAACTCCAAAACCTCCGAGTGTCTTCGTGTCACGGGTTAAGTGCTTCCTCATTCGTATAAAGAATTTAACCTATTAGACAATACTAATACTCAAAACATACACTACTGAATTCGATGCAAAATAAGATTTCATATCCCAATATGTACTTATCAATTCCAAGACTAGTTTCGATCCAAACTCAACCATATGCATCTCCAAGCCAAGTAAAATTTTTGCATATTAAGGCTGGCAACACTTTTTACTTTCAGATTTTTGTTTTTATTTTCAAAATAACAAAATCAAAGTTAAAAAGTTGTTTGGTAACTATATTTTGATTTTAGTAATTTTTTAAAAAGTTAAAAATTAATTGCCAGAACTTTTCAAATCCTTAACAATTTTGAAAGCTTCATATGAAGTTTCAACTTCCGGATTTATAAATAATAAATAAAATGATTAAATAAAAAATAATACATAAAAATGAATAAATAAATATTAAATATTAAATAAATTTGAAAACAATACATAAATAAATAAATAAAAATAATAAATAAATAAAATAAATAATAATAAATACAAATAATTAAATAAAAGTTGAGTAATAAATAATTAAAAATAATAAATAAAATAAAATAAAATAAATAAATAAATGAAATGAATAAATAAATATTAAATATTAAATAATTTTGAAAATAATACATAAATAATAATAAATAAAAATTGAGTAATAAATAATTAAAAATAATAAACAAAAATAAAATGACTAAATAATTAATAATAAATAAATAATAAAAAATATAATTAAAAAATATTAAATATTAAATAAATTTGAATAAAAATGAATAGATAAATATTTAAATTAGTTTATTTTTATTTTTATTTGTAATTAGTCATGAATTATTTATTATTTATTTTTTTCGTTACTCACCTTATCAGTTTTCTGCTTTCAAGAAATTCAGAAGAGATGAATTTTATAAAATAAATTTTACTTTATATCAAAATAATAACAAAATAAATCACAATTTTTAATTTTCTTAAAAATAAAATCACAATTAAAAAAGAAAAATCATAGCATTACCAAACATGGCCTATATTAATTTTGTTGCAACTTCTATTTAACTTTATATACTCCCTCCGTCTAATTTAGGTGTTCATATTCACTATTCAATTCATTTCAAAATAAGTAAAATCAATATCATTTTATTTGGTCAAATTACCAATTTACCTTTCAATCATTTAAGTTATAAAATATCTAAATTATAAATATCACATTATTTGATGGGACCAAGGGTAAAAATAATTTTTCATACACTATCATACCAATAAAAATAATCATCTCAAAAATTTGAATTTTCCAATATGAACTTATAATTTGGATAAAGAAAGTATTTGAATTCTTTGCGATACTTAAAGGTTCTGTATATGGTAAAAACAAATAATAAAAAATAAAATAAAGGAAAGTAAAGAAATTACCGGGCTCTTCAACCCAAGGGTTTACTCCATTGACCAGAGTTCTATTACGCCAACAGTAGACACAGTACACTGCTGTACAACTGTGGTCTGTAGGGGGGTTACAGAGACCCCTGTAGAGAGAGAAAATGATTCCACAAAAATAAACCGCAAAAATTGGGAAGAGGAAAAAGTATTCAGAGATAGAGATAGAGATAGAGATATAGAGAGAGAGTATGTAAGGGGGCCACTTTTTTACCTTTTGTTTATGATGCACGCGTCCATGGCAGAACACACAAGCCTATTACTTCTTCTTCACCAAGACAACAAAATCAGAGAGAGAGAGAGTGAGAATAAAAATTATGGAACTCAAAAGGAAGAGAAAAGGCTGGAGGAAGATCAGTATATGCTCTTTGGCTAAATGGGTCATCTAATTTCAAACCAAGTCCACACCTTTCAAATCTGAAAATTTCACACACAGAGAACAAGAAAAAAAAAACCCATTTCAGTTTTCTCTTCTTCATTCTTGTTTGATCTTTGTAGTTTTTTTGGGATTTTTGTTTTTTTGGTTTTTGTTGATGAGAGGAATGCAATATAATTTGCAAGGTAAGGTGTCGTTGGAAGTTGGGGGTTTGGCGGGTTCGGTGGTGGTGTCTTCGCCGGAGCCCAAGTGGAAGAAAGAGGGAAGCTGTGGAAGCAACAAGCCCATTTCAGTGCTGGACATTCGCCGGAGTCCTAGTCCCTCCACGTCGACATCCACCCTTTCTTCCTCCTTCGGCGGCGGAAGGGCCGCCGACGGTTGTGGCTCCGGCTCCACCGAGTACCCGGCGAGTGTGGCGGTGGTTTCCGACAGTACCCAGCACCAGAAATGGCCTATTTCGATGTCGCCGGAAAATACTCCGGCTGCCGCCGTTGGCGCCAAAGGCAGCGGCGGGCGGAAGGACGAATTGGGTTTGGGGGTGGAGCTGCAACCGATTCCTTATGGGCTTGAACTGTCTGGAGGAGAGAGATTTGGGCTCGGATTGGAAGATTGGGAGAGTCTGCTTTCTGAATCTGGTCAAGACCAGTCTCTTCTCCGGTGGATTTCCGGCGACGCCGCCGACGACAGCTCTTTTGGCCTCAAGCAGCTCTTACAGGGGGACGCCAATGCCGGCCAGAGCTCCGGTTTCGGACCCATCTCCGCCGGAGGCTCTGGGTCTGAAATGTCCTCAAACGACGATGACAACACAAGGATTGGTTCAACCTCAACTCCTAAAAACCCCAATTTTGAGTTCAACAATACCAATCCTCAAAACCCCATTTCCACATACAATTTGTCTACTTGTTTGGGTTATCAGCAACAAGAGTTTCAGATTCAAACCCCAGATGTGAGGCCTCAGATTTTCAACCCACAAGTGTTCTTGAATCAGCAAATGTTTTCTCAGGTACCTCTAATTACTCACTATCATAATAAATTAGTGACACAGTGTGATATAACACATGACCATAATTTTCATCTCCTTTTTCAGCCTCAACCAAAGCGCCAAAATTTGGGTATTGTAGACCCTCATTGTGGGATCCAAAAGGGTTCATTTGTGGATCCAAACCATGAGTTTTTAGTCCCAAAACAGCAGCAACAATTGCCACCACAATTGGGTTTGGCCCAGCAGATGCCGTTGCTTCCTCCTTATCATCCCCAACAGAAGCCACTCATGTTGCCTAAGCAGGAGGTGGCCGTGGGCGGCGTAGGCGACCGGATTGGCCCTCGCTACCACCACCAGCCCCACCAGCAGCAGCAACAGATTCTATATGACCAGCTATACAAGGCCGCGGAGCTATTACTGGCCGGGAATTTCTCACACGCGCAACTGATATTGGCGCGGCTCAATCACCAGCTCTCTCCGGCAGGAAAGCCCTTTCAGAGAGCTGCTTTCTACTTCAAGGAGGCTGTGCAAATGCTCCTCACGCCCAACCCATCTCAAGGGAACTCCACACCATTTGATGGCATGTTTAAGATGGGTGCTTACAAGGTGTTCTCAGAGGTCTCACCGCTAATCCATTTTGTGAACTTCACTTCCAACCAGGCTTTTCTTGAAGCTCTTGGTGATGCTGAAAGAGTTCACATCATAGACTTTGATGTTGGGTTTGGTGCCCAATGGGCTTCCTTTATGCAGGAGCTTCCCGGGAGGAACAGGAGTACCTTGTCCTTGAAAATCACTGCCTTTGCCTCTCCTTCGACTCACCATCCTACCGAGCTTGGCCTAATGCATGAAAATTTGACTCAGTTTGCTAATGAAATTGGTATTGGTTTCGAGCTTGAAGTTGTTAACTTCGAAACTTTTGACCCCAATTCTTATGCAATGCACCCTTTTCAATCTTCAGAGAATGAAGCAGTTATTGTGAATTTGCCTATTTGGTCCTCTTCGAGCAGACTAGCTGTTCTTCCCTCTCTCCTTCGGTTCATTAAGCAGCTCTCGCCGAAACTTATGGTATCTCTAGAGCGTGGATGTGAGCGTATGGACCTGCCCTTCTCGCACCACCTCCTACATGGCCTACAATACCACGAGCTTCTCTTCGACTCGATCGATGCTGCCAATTTGACTACAGACACTATGACTAAGGTCGAGAGATTCCTTTTCCTTCCAAGGATTGAGAGCAGCGTGTTGGGGCGTCTAAATGCCCCCGACAAAATGATACATTGGAGGGCCCTCTTTGCTTCTGCGGGGTTCTCGCCCGTGGCATTCAGCAATTTCGCTGAAACTCAGGCTGAATGCGTGGTGAAGAGAACCCCGGGGAGGGGTTATCAGGTAGAGAAGCGCCAGGCTGCGCTCAATCTATGCTGGCAACACCGGGAGCTTATGTCGGTTTCAGCTTGGAGATGCTGAGCAGCAACTAGGCAGGCAAGAAGAATGGTATATAGTCATTTTTTCTTGCTGAGTTTCTACTCTGACTTATGTTTGATATTATGTTTGAATTATGGTGATGACAGCTCTTTTATGGCTTCAATTCCTATGTAATTTCTTGCTTGTGTCTCTTCTACTTATTTATCTATCTATCCTAGACTCTTAGCCATACTAGTTTTAAGGGAAAAAAAGCATGTAACTGCAAATTTTGTAGTTTCATTTCTGTGAACATATTGCTGCGTTGTATTTTGATGTTTAGACAGTAAGAGGGCTGTGCTTTTTTTTTTCTAGCTAAATGCTCATGCTTGACAACAAATGAGAACAATTGAATGGATAAAGAACTTAATTTCAAGAGAGTGTTTGTTTTGATAGCTGATGCAGTTGTATAGAGCCGTTTTAATGCCTGGTTATGGCACGGAAACGCCACCCTGGCTGGCTGGTGATATGGATAGTTTGCATGGTTAGTTCCTTCTTGAAATTCTCTACATTCGCATATAATTCTAACATCAGCGCTCCATATATGTAGAATTCTCTTATATGGACAATCGATCCCTGTGTAAGTCATCGTCTAGTGGGATAAAGACCGATTGTCATTCTTGGTTCTAGTCATGACCCTTAGCTTATATGGTCATTTTTGGTTCTGGTCATTGACTGCATGCCCCGAGCTTATAAGTGGTGCACAATTTGGTGAAAGCTGAAGTTAGTTGTCTTGGCAGAGATGTTAGTAATGGCTTAAATTGTGGTTTAACCTATATGTAGAATATTGGCTAACTATAGTATTACTGCGTACAAGCGTTCCCTAGTTAGGTAAAATACGCTGATAGTATAAGCTATATTAGTTTTTGTTGCTGAGGTTAAAGTAGTTTTTGTTGCTGTGGTTTTCTTATGCTGTTCTGTTTCTCGCTGAAATAGGTTTAAGTTCGGAATCAAAAACAGTTGCAAGTAGAACTCAATAAACTCTTGGTTTGAAATAATCTCGACTACAATTTGGGAGATAGGTTTACTCAACATTATTGGAGGGAAATACCTGTTTGACTGAAGAGGGGTAAAATTTTGAGGGATGGTAATAGTGAATCCATTAAGGTCGAATTCATTATAAACTCGGTGACATATAGTTAGAAGCAAATGCAATAGAACTCTGCTACATGTATACTGTTACTTTTGCCATCTTTTGCTACCCAGCAAGTTTTTGTAGAGAATCAGTGGGGATTAGTACGACTCTATCATGGTTTAAATGTAGTAGAAATGTGCTTATTTACTTCTTCGATTGCTACATGGGGCGTGTGAGCTGCGTTCGTGCATTAGTTGAAAACGGATTTGTGATCAAGTTTGAACAATTAGGAAGACTGGATTCAGAAAATATACTGTAGTTTTCCAATTCATAAGCATAAATGACATTATGGTATGTGTGCATTAAGCTAATTCTTTAAGAACTAGAACAAAGAGCCTGCGAGTCTACTTGGTTTGTATCTTTGAGAATTCTGAGACCATAACAGTTTTATGAAAACATACATTTTTATAGCTGAATTTTCTGAAAACTGTTTTTAGAAAACTAAACCAAGCAGATTTTTGTACAGTTTTCTGATTTTTAGTTTTTACAAAACAGAAACTGTTTTCATAAATACAAATGAGGTAGGCCCTGTGTTTCCTCTGGTGAAAGGAAAAATTGGAGAAAAAGTGCTGAGAATTGTAAATCTTGATTTACAATGACTGAATATATCAGGATTGATATCAGGATTGAGAAAATTTCCTGTGACCCCTTTGACTATACATATACATGAATATATATATATATATATGTTATTTTTGATAAATCCTCTGGCTGTATAGTTGTGCCAAAAATAACATGGTTGTGCTTAAATTTTGGCATGTCTAAATATCTTCCTCCTCTGCATGCATTGCACCATACACGCAACGCGCTTCTTTACTTTCTTTAACAAGAAATCTATTATTTTGTTCTAGACTTAGGTGGGTTCTCCAGATTATTATATACATGTAAGTGATAATATTATAGTCCTCAAAATTTGTTTCATAATGCATAGTTTAGACATGTACTAATCACACCACATGGGTTATGTTTGATTGAACTTCCCACTTGAATACTTTACTTATTTTTCTTTGGCTTTTCATACTGGTCCTGTTCAGTTTAATCTACTTTTGTACATTTTATTTCATAAAAAAAAAGGTTATATGATGGTTATGGTGGACCAAATTTCTGGTGGCAATGAAATAAACGGAAAAAATAATGCTAAGTATGGACCCTTAGGTTAACCTTAACAAATTAAATGTCGCTTTCGTTGAAGATAATTTTTTGTATAATAATCTTTGCAAACAACCTTGAACTGATTGGAGATAGTGAGTAATATAATACTTGATTAATTGTGTTTTTATTTTATTTTATTATTTATTTTTATATTTATATACATAGATTTATAACAGATTTCATAGTTCTTACCTGGTTTGTTAGTTATTCTTCTTTGCCACTTGGGAGGGAAATTTGGCCTTGAAAAATAGTTGATGAATAGAAATTTATTATTATCATTATTTAAATTAAAGACTGATATTTAATCCAAAAATGGTCCCTGGCACAATCATTGTCAAGTGGTCCAGTTTAAAAGCTTCATTTAGGTCTCCTTTGATTTAAACTTGGGGACAGTCTGAAAATGATGTTTGATAATATTTTGTTACTTTGATTTCAATTTCAAGTATAGTTTGAGTTGATAAATCAAATTAACCCAAAAAATTAATATATCGAAAATTTTAATTACAAGCTTCAACGAAATTTTCTTTGAATAATGTGCAAAAATCGGAGTTCCTATTATTTTAGGAAAGGGTAAAATACACTTGCACCCCCTATCTTTATGATAATTATAGTTTCAACCCTTTTAGGTCATCAGAACCCAATTTAGATGATCGAAAAAGTGAAATGACATATATACCCCTGGATATTTTTCAATAAAGGTGTAAAAATTGGGTTTTTTTATCTGATTTGTCAAAATTGAGGCAAAATGAAAGCATTAATCTAGTAGACTGGAACAAACATGTTCATAACAAAAAAATTGGGGGTATTTTAGATATTTCACCTAGCATTGATCGGGTTTGACCACGCCGGAAGTTCATTCCAGGGAGTGTTTGTTACAATTTATAAATTTGAGGGGGTAAAATTGTAATTATCTAAAGAACAGGATGTAAGTATAATAAATTATATCTCGAGGAGACTGTAAGTGTAATTTACCCTTTAGGAAAAGACGGAAAATTCTCATGAAAATGACTTAATTGAGAAATTCCAAGGGAGATGGGTGAAATATTGAATATTATCCTTTTATTGCTTATAATTAGTGATAATTGCAGTATTATTTATTTAATCAATACTATTACTTTTTTCAAAAAAGGGAAGGTTGAAGATTATTGGCCCCCAAGAGCTGTGAATCATTTACTATTCTTTGGATGCGCAAGTGGTCCAATCCACCCAATTGATGGCACCACCTTCCGATCCAGGTCTTATGGATTGGACCATGACTACTACAGGTTAACCAATCATGCATGTATTTAATATTTGTTGACAGTTTGATATGATTTTTCGAAAAAAGCTCTAGGTCACTCACTGAGCAATTGGCAGCTTCCAATATATATATATATATATATATTTTTGGTGATGATTTTGATTTTTTAGGAAAGTGGTTGTACACGAGGAATTACGAGTAAGTATACATGGAGATGGTTTGAACGTGTGTCAGATACGATGTAAACCACATAGGGCCCATTTGACATGTGCTTTGTTTATAGGGTTTATGCTTTAGTCTGGAAACCAATATGATTTTTTGGATGAAGCATGTTTGATGTGTTTTATAGTTAAAATATTTTAAGAAAAAATAAAGACACCAATTTGATTTTTTTTTTTTTTGCAGTGTTTGCTACAAAACTATGGCTAAGATATAATTGGATGAAACTTAAAATGGATTCAAATTTATGTTACTAAACATAATTATGATTTTAACTAAAAATCACCCATAAAAAAAATCTGACTTTTTTGGACTAAAAACAAATGCCAAAACAAAAGCACGTCAAAACTCATCCCAAACAGACCCTAAGATTTTTTATCCTCTATTTGAGTTGCCTATATAGTTTAATGTGTATCTGAATAATGTAGCAAGGGCAGGTCCGGACACAAAAAGGACAAGAAGGTCGATTATTCAGTCTTATATTGTTGGCATAACATGTTGTATATATGATTATAACTTAATACCAATCATATGAGAAAATCGGTGAACACTACTCTTGAAAGTTTGGTGGGTATAGTATGGTCAACCTTTAATGGTACATATCACTACATTGGTAGGCTATAATGTTTATTTACATCTCACTACATGTTTGGGCAATACAAGGTTCCATAACTAAGTAATCAAACAGTGTGTGGCCTCTTAATAAGAATTAAGAACTCTCTTTGTCAAGAGGCTCATCTCTTTATATTATTCCCTCTTTTTATATATATATGGAGAAAGGTATTCCCATAAGGGAAGTTATTCCTCTACCACTTGCCCTTGTGAGAGGAAAAAAGGGTAAATTACTCAAGTTTTAAGTCTCAAACGTGTTGCACATTGTTGCAGAGACGTATGTATTCAGATTCTTACGGGTGCGTTTAGAAAACCTGTTTTTTGTATTTGTTTTCTGTCTTCAAATATAAAAACTGTTTTTGTATTTGTCTTTGTTTTTTCAGGAAAAAACTAAAAACAAAAAAGTGTTTGGATGAAGGTATTTTTACCACTTTTATTTGGTGAAAATTGTATTTTATGAATTTGGTGTTTTCATTGTTTTTACCACCTAAACAGTGAAAAAACTCAAAAAACAACTAAAAGTTGTATTTGGTGTTTTCATCACTTTTACACACTATTCACAGAAAACAGTTTTCTTGGGAAAAAAACAGTGAACAGTAAACGCGTTTACCAAACGTGTTTTTTTTTTAGTCTTGTGAACAGTAAAAAAACAAAAACAAAAAATAGGGTATCCAAACGGACCCTACAGAAAGCATTTCTGTACTATTTTAAGTCTTGTAATTAGATCGAAAATATATTGTGATGCAAAGATATATAGACTCGAGGACGTGGGAATAATTTGAAGCGTTATCGTGCGAATTTAAAGGTATTTCAGTATTGTATTTTGATCTCATTTTTTCAAATATTTATCTTATAGTATTGCTTTCTAGATTGGTATGTTGCCTTGTCAATTTAAAATTAATGGACAAAATCTGCCAATGCTAGAGAGGATCTAATACTATATGATCATCTAATTCACTTAAAGCTACACACTTTTTTTTAAGCCACAGAATCACCTTCCCAATACAAAGCATAATGATATACCACTTTTCATTGTTAAGTGGGCTAATGCTTTTGTCATCAACAAGACTCCTAGGAGTGAGGGATTTTTTTGGCTGTGGACAGTATATATATATATATATATATATATATCATGAGACTAAACCAACTTTTGTTTCTCCTTAACTTAGCTAGCCCAACACAAAGTTGAGTGGGTCACCACTAACCAACCTCTACTTGCCCAAACCATCTCTTCTTTACCAGCTAAGCACACCCATAGTCAATAACTTTCACATTTTCCCCACTTTCCTGGTTATTAAATAGTATTAAAAAGCGCTCGCTAGCCAGCCCAAATGATAGAATGTCCCTCCGTAATATGAGTATTACGTAATTAGGGATCAACTCGCAACACATGCTAATATATCATTTGTATTAAGAAAATTGTACGAGTTATATAAACAAGCAATCTATCATATGTATTAAGAAAGTTGTTCAGTTACATAAATAAGTAATAATTTCTCAAACGGGAGCGTCACTTTTTTTTTTTATTCAAATAAAACCAAAACAACATGACATGATATCCATCCCTATAATGATAATGGTAATAATCTAATGAATCCGGACAATATTATTTTACCTGCGAGAATTAATATTCTAAATGTAACGGTATCAAGCACCTTTCAAAATATTATGAACGAAGCAACCAATAATGACATATAACTATATAAGCATCATGGCAGTGCAATTTGTAAGTATTATTCATGTGGTCACTGTATTAATATTATTAATATTAATATTATTATTATTATTATTATTATTATTATTTTGTTAATAATGACACATGTGGTAGCCAAGAGCCTAATCAACATTTCATGACATTAGGTTGATATTTAAGCATCACAAATTTTTGTGATTATGATATACGTACACAAGGTTAAACCAACCATGCATGCCATACCATAAAAGTAATCATATACAACAACTTGTAATATTGATCAAATCAACTAGGTAAATTTGAACAAATATTTTAATATCAAATTAATGGTTAATTGATGACAAGATCAACCATGCAAATACGGTTAAAGCTGAAAAGGAGTAAAGATAGGTTGATGTGTGTGTATGTGCATGAAAAGTTATGATGGTTGATTGGTCACACAACCTTTGGTCTTGTGTCTTCTATAGATGCTTTTGCCACCACACATATCTATACACATATATCTATACACATATATATATATATCTTCGTCCAACCAATGTTTGTTTTCCTCTTCCTTTTTATCTACTAGTGAGCGTAGGAAAAACGCTTACATTCATTTTTTTTTAATTAAGGCCAAACATCCAAAAGTGAGCACTCATTCATGTCAAAAGGCATTGTAAAATAAATCCCAAAAATCACACTCACAAGTCTCACTCTCATTATTGTCTTATTTTCCCATTTGGGGTCCCAAAAATGGTCCAAATTAATTCCTTTTTCTTTAGACCATACCATTGAGTAGTGGAACTTTGGCTAGAGAAGGCACTACTTACTTGGACAACTTCCAAATCAGGCACACCTCATCCTTTTCCTTTCCAAAAAGATCTTCTTATCTCATCTTTGCAATTGTATGTAATGTGATCTCATCTAGGTCAATAAAACATTTACTACCCAAGTCCCTTTCATGGTTGGTATTTTATTTTTGTTTGATCAACAAAAACCAAATTTGGGATGGTTTCATTGTTTGTCTATGTATATTTTTCCATAGTCAACGCCACAATAATTCACAAACCATGAGGAATGAATTTGAGCAATTGTCACACACACATATATAATAGATACATATATATATGTAAAACAGTCAAAATAATAAATTAATCAACGGAGTGACACAGTTGGTGAACGAGTTATTTCAATTAAAAAAAATCCGAGACTTGTGTAAGAATATTTTGTGGGTCACATAATTATTTGGATATATGGTTTATATAAGTAGTGGCCCAATAAATATATATCAAATTGTAATTATGATTTGGTTAAGGATATAATTTTATATTATATATTAAGTGTTTCCTTTTATTGACCCACTTTAATGGAAAGTGGGAATTAAGGTTTCTTGTGAATTTTGTGGAACAAAGTTCTATGAAAATTGGTCATCTCTCTGCCTATAAAAGTGCATATATTCCATCAATTATACACACGATACAACACGTCTGAGAGTTTTACGTGTATACAAAAAGGAAAAGAGAGAGAAATCAATTATCGATCCTTCGTTCTAATCGATCTCGTTCATGGTGATAACTTACTCAATGATGGTTGTTCTCTACAAGGTTTGCAATCACTTTCCAAATAACAGACGAATTGAGGTATTTATTTATATGCATTTACTATTAGTGAGTATGATGAAGTTCGAAGTTCTTGGATTATAGATTTAATACTTTATGGTTAATGAATTATTGCATGAATATTATTGATTATGTAAGAACATTTATAGTGTTTTTGTGTTTAACATGTTCTAGACAATAACCATGTTGAGTGAATTGTTATGTTGAATGAATTATCGTGTTAAGTGAATTGTGAAGTCGGAAAGGTTTAATAGGCATTGTCAAGTTTCGTCAAATTCAAATCAAGTCTAAAGAAGTGAAGAATATAAGAGAATTCAAGAGGAATCAAGTTTGAGTAAAAAATGTCTTCAGAAGGGTAAAAACGGCATTTTTTGAAGCCGTCACCTAAAACAAAAAGTCTCATGGAATCAAAATGTTCATTTTGGCATAGTTGCGGAGAAAAGTGGTTTTCATGAAGAATCTACACTCAAGCTTACGCCTACAGAAGCAAAAAATGGTCAAAAAGTGAGTTTCCACGCTCAAGCTTATGCTCAGGACTTAAGCCTAAGGCGTAGGTGCAACAGGAAATTTATTTCATGTTGCAATGTCTATTCTGCCCCTGTTTTAATTCCATGATGCATCTACGACTCTCACACCTCGAAATACGTGCATTACATATTATATTCATCAGAATATAGGGTTTAACTTGGTTTTGTGTGAAATTACGAAAAAGGAGAAGATTACGGTTTCTACTCAGCTGTGTCTATAAATACCAAGGTCTTCTACAAATGAGAGAGAGGTTTTGAGCCTTTGAGAGATCTCTGCAAGTTTTCTACAGATTTATATTCATCTACAAAGATGGATAAAGAGAGAGAAAAAATCATTGAGTGATTCTATATCTTCTAGTTCTCACTTGTTTAGGGTTTGTTCAATTATGCTTCTACGTCGCTAATCTCATGCACAATTAAATGACCTAGATTCAGAAAAATCAACACATTGATTGCAACGTAGTTGCTTAGATCCGTTTGAGAAACGGAGTTGTCTGAGTGCAGAGATCGGAGTAGGAGGCTTCGTGGTTAATTGATCCGTTGAGAAGCGGAGCCGTCAGAGTACGGAGTGGAGTAAGAGCTTCGTGGAGCGCGAGTGATTCAAGTTCGTTAGATGTCGAGTGGAGAAAGGCAGATCTTGAAGGATTTGTAAGTCTAAAACTTCATAGAGTCTGTGTAATCCTTGATTCATAGTGCATCGATACCCGAACGTATCTGTGGTTTTTACTTGGAGTCTTTCCGATATTTTCCACGTAAAAATATTGTGTGTCTCTATTGCTTTATATTCTGCACTTAGATTAATCTTTGCATGATTTATTTTGTTAGAGAATTAAATTAAAATTAACTTTTTCGCAATTAATTTTAATTTGTCAATAAATCCACAAAATGCCTATTTAACCATCTTCTAGGCTATTTTCATTGATCGTCTAGGTAATTTCAGATTCTAATCTACAACTTGGTGGTATAAAAACTCATTATGTTTTAGATTTGTTTTTTGTTATTGAATATATCCGAATATTATCTGACATGTATGGACATTCCGGATATGGGAAAAACTTGAGTAACAAATGTAATTGTTATTTTTTTTTTTTTGAAAGACACTTTCATTGATAAAGCAACTTCTTTTGTTAGCATCTAAATAAAATTTGTAAATGATGAAATTAGAAAATGAAATCTGTACATTAAATAAAACTTGTAGTTGATCTTCCTTAGTAATATCATTCTTATACTAAATTCTTGTCAATTTGGATGTAATTAATTACTAAAATAAATAAATTGGAAAGTAATAATTAGACCAGCTATAATTCTGTGAATTTGGGATTCGCATAAGATTTATTTTATTTTATTTGTGTTAAAACTAAATTGGAGTTAAATGCATAGTTTTCATGACTTTTTATTTTTATTTTAAATTACGGTACAAGTCTGAAATATGTTCAGAGATTTATAAATGAATGTAAGAACACATCAAATTGATTTTTGGCAAAACTTGTATTATCAGAAGTGTATTAATGAAGACCGATATAAAAAGATTCAGAAGCATATCCCTCCACTGAAGAAAGAAATTAATTTACTTAATTATGAATGGTTATTAATTAGTTTAGATAATAAGAACTCTCTTCTCAAAAGAATGTGGAGTCTTCCAATTTATATTAGAGACAATACTCGTGCGTGCATAAAAGCATATGCTTGAAAATTTTCCAATATATGTAGTAACTTATATAATATATAGGTTAATGGCGCAAAACTCCCTTATGATTTGAAAAAGGTGCAGAAAATCCCTTTCATAGTTTTTAAACACCTCTACACTTTGCAAAGAGTGCAAATAGCCCCCTCCAAGCCCTTTTCCGGTGACTGAGAGGGGGGGTTTTCTGCACATTTCTGAAATCATAGGGGTGTTGTACCCATCACGTGACTGAATTTTGGGAAAAAAGTGAACAAAATAGTGTTATAGGATGTCAAAGTGCATATTTTTGAAATAGTAGTGGAAATTTTTTACACATTTTTAAAATCATAAAGGTGTTTTGCGACATTCACTCTCTAATATATATATATATATATATATAACTTGAGTTGACAAACCAAATTATATTATACAACTTCAATGGCAAGTTGTTTTGCGAGGTTTTCATAAAGGTAATCTAAGACCTTTTTGGCATCACAAAATTTTAGAACTTCGAGAAAAAGCTATTTTCTACAAAAGGGGATAAAACATACACATATATAATATACATGTATCGCCAAATTAGCTCACAGACTACTTTCGGTTGATGATCAGCAATTTTGGACATTTTCTTTGTAAGAGACATGAAATGCCAGATGATAACTATGAAATATTTCAAGAAAGCTTTAACATCTCCATCCATTCTTAGTAAGATAAGCACTAAAAAGACTTTGGTAATGATAATATCGTGACACATCTGATATAACTGAATTTGATAATTACATGCACAACAAAGGAAGAGACAATGGGGTACAGCATCTGATACATATTAATACAGTGATTGTGATTGAAGTACTAGAATTATATATATATATATATATATATATATATTATGTCTTGATATATATCTTATCAGCAACTTGGATGTTGAAATAGATAAATAATTTTAGTTGGAGAACTTTTGGTTGTTTGTTCCCATGAAATAGCTACGGCTTAGTCTCTATTATATAGATTTATGTTCAAAGTTTGAAATTGAATTTATTTAATTTCAAATTTAAGACACTAATTGGTGCTTCCAAATCCAAATTAATTTATTCTATAAACTCATTCCAATTTTCTTTCATTATTTTTTAAAGCATAACCAGTTAATGTGAAGAGTCTGGTCCAAGAGACACTGACTCACTCAAAAAACTCAACCAGGTTGGCCATCAACTAATGAGAGTTCTAATTAAATTATTGTTTTGTTGAAATTAATGTTTAATATTTTAATTTAATTACATGCTTTTATTTACTTTATCTAACACTTTTTTTATCACTTTAATATAAGGTATATCTTTCCTCCATTATGATAAATACATTAATAAATCATCATTTTTTTCCCCTGTGAGCTTGGTGATTTTCTTTTCCCCTTTTACTTCCCTTAAATTATTATATTATGCATCCAATTCAACAAATTGAAATAAGTAGTAAAAGAAAATATGAAAAATCAACATTTATTCTAAGGTAAGACTAGATGAATTATGTTATTGGGCTTTAAAACCTATAAAAAATTTCATTGGGGAGATTGGGTTCCTATTAAATTGTCTCTCTCAAAACCTATATCTATATTGGGTCCAAATTAAGAGAAGAATCCGTTAATCCAATGCAAAATCCAGACAACCAGAACTAGTCATCCAAATAATTGGGCCAGCTATACGGACCTGGACCTACACAAGCCTATGGGCCAATCAGCACATCAAAGTCAGACAGAGACTCAAGGCTGTCAAAATTGGGAGTTTAGATAGAATCGTTTTGGGGTCAATAAAATCGAAATCATAAGATTCTACCTAAATGTATTAATTTTTTTAAAAATATATTAATAATTAAATATCTAATTTAAAAGTCTAAATCATATTAGATTTTAAAAAAATTTCTAATACATTGGCTCTTTAAATGTTTTCTCGTAAATTTAGGTCATATATTGGGATATTGGACTAAATCATTAAGTTTTGGGGCATTTCATATGAAGGGCTTAACCATCGACCCAAAAGTTTAAGTTGATGGGTAAGACTAACATCTATCTATTATAAACCCCATTCATTTTTCCATCTTTATCCGACGTGGGACAAATATACACCCTCTAACAACTACCCACCGAATTGAGAGTGAAGTTGTTACTAAATTATTTATATAGTATAAGTTTTTATGAACTGACGGTCTCGTGATTTTTCCCTTTACCGAAATAGTTTTCCACGTAAGCGAATTTTTGTCTCATTATTATTATTATTATTATTTAAATCCCATTCTTATTTTACAGACTTGTGCGGGAAAATAACATGTGGTTTCTCAACAATAATCATATAGTTTAAGAGCATACAATCAATGTTTTATCTAGGGATGAGCATGAGGTAGTTTGGGGCGATTTTTTAAAAAATTATAACCAAAATCGCGAAAATTTTCTTTCCCCATAACCGCACCAAAAACGTTTAGAATTTTTACATCTTCCTCCAAAATCGCCCCAAACCATTCACTGTGTCCCCCAAAACTGCGCCACTAAACCTTTTTTTTACAAGCGAATAAAAAATAAACAAATTAATTAGGATAAATACCACTGACACCCCCTCAAAGATACCCTAATTCCACATAGACCCCCTCGATATTCACTATTCCCACTCGGACCCCCTCAAAATTGAATTTTGTCCCCACAAAGACCCCCTCCGTCTCCACGCCGTTAAACTGTGCCGTTAACCACCCTGTGAATTGTCTATTTTTGCCCTTAAAATGATATAAAATGACCTGCATATCCTTCTTATTCTTCAATTTGGGCATCTCAAAACCCTAACCTTAATTTATATATATAGAGAGATTGGAAGTGGGAAATTGGGAAAAAGATTGAAAATGGGGATTGAATATATTGCATACCCATATATATATATATATATATAATGGTATATATACCCATATACCTGTATATATACCCGTGTATATATATATATATGCTGCTATATATACCCATATATACATATATATACCCGTATATAAAAATGGTGTAGATCTATATATATATATGTGTGTGTATATATATATGTATAGATTTATATATATATATGTGTGCGTCTGTGTGTAGAGGGAGGTGTGTGTGTGTGTGTGTGTGTGAGAGAGAGAGAGAATTAAATAAATTTTAAATATTTTTTTAATTTTATATATATTTTTGAATTTAGTATATATATTTTTAAATTTAATATAAATATTTTTTGAATTTTATATTTATTTTCAAATTTTATAATTTTTTATATTTTTTTCGAATTTTATAATTATTTTCGAAATTTAATATATATTATTTGACTTTTATATGTTTTTTTTTAATTTTATATATTTGTCTTGAATTTAATATTTTTTTTTAAAAAAAAATTCAAAAAATATATATATATATATATTTTCTATTTTATATAATTTTTCAAAATTTTATATTTTTTTTGAATTTTATATTTTATTTGAATTTTAATATTTTTTTTTTGAATTTTATATAATTTTATTTAATTTTAAATATTTATTTACAATTTTATATATTATTTTAGAATTTTATATGTTTTTTGAATTTTTTTTAATCTATATATTTTTCCCCATTATATATATATTTTTCTAAATTTTTATATATTTTCAGATTTTAATATAATTTTTCAAAATTTTATATATTTTTGAATTATATATTTTCAAAAGTATGATAAAAAAATTATAATTATATCATGCGGTTTGGGTCGGGGCAGTTTTTCACTGGAGGAACCCCTCAAACTGTCCCCCGCCCCATAACCGTCGGATTTTTTTTAACCCCCATAACCACCCCATTTTAAATGGGGTTGTTCCCTAGCGGGGCGAGTTTTTTGCTAATCCCTAATTTTATCGAAGGGTTTTTCACTTTTTTTTTTAAACGATGATGGTGGTGTGAGACTCATTTTAAAACACAATAATATTCCATCTCACATTTATAATTGGGTTAATTTCACTAAACTCTCCTATACTATTGTAATTTAATCAACTAATCCCTCTTATGTCCGGATTATTTCTTATACTTTTCAATTTCATCTCCTTGTCCCCTCACCCTCACATTTCAGTCAAAAATACCTAAACTACCCTCAATATATATTTCGAAAAAAATAATATATTTTCAAAAAATACATATATTTGCAAAAATAATATTTATTTCGGAATATATATATTTCGAAAAAAATATATATTTTAGAAATTTTTTTTAGAAAAGATATATATTTCAAAAAATAAATATATTTTGGAAAAAGTATATATTAATTTTGAAATATATATATATATTTATTTGCTTTCCAAAATATATATTTTTTCGAAATATATATTATTTTCCAAATATATAATATATATATATATATATATATATATTTTTTTTGAAATATATACATTAAGGGTAGTTTAGGTATTTTGACTCAAATGTGAGAGTGAGGGGAAATTGGAAAGTATATGGGTAATCCGGACACAAGAGAGGTTAGTTGATTAAATTTAATACTATAAGGTGGTTTATTGAAATTAATCCCTTGTAATTCTTAAAAATAAATGTTAGGAGTGATTATAAATCATTCTCTCTTATTTTGATATCCTTAAACTGCTTCTAGAATGGACTCCTCACTTTTATGCTGTGTTTGGTATGCTAAAATGGAATGTCCATTCCAATCATTTTCTTATTTGGTATATATTTTAAACTGAGAATGACTATTCTCTTGGAATAAAAAATTATTTAAGAGAAAGAAAATCCATTTCACAACTAAAACTATGGAATGACATTTCATTCCCTAACAAAACTAAAAAAAATTATTTCATTATTAAGTGAATAATGCTAAAATTAAACAAAAGAATGAGAAAGTTGTAATGTCGCGTTTGGCAGGAATGGAATAGAAGGGAATTCTCATTCTTTCTCATTCTCATTCCAATTTCATTTCCACCTCCCTTCTATTCCATTCCTGCCAAACGCGACATTACAACTTTGCCTTTCAGTAACATGCATGTCCTTTCAGTATACACATGATTATACATACACACACCCACACACTTGCTGTTGCATGATCTTAAAATTTTCAATCTTAGAAACGAACATCAACTGTTCGACTAAATTTCCAAACGAAAAGCTCCTTGTTCATGCTTGGGTTTCGAAACAAGACCCCCCTCAAGGCCTCCTAATCCATTTGTTTTCAGTTCCCGCCAAATTTGATTTCCCTTTTCGCTAAACCAATGGCTGAGATTTCTGCTTATGGGTTCTCCATGGAATGGTAATTACTACCCCTCTTGCTTCTCTTCAATGTGTTCGTTCTCTCTTGCATCATTTGAATTTTTTTATTTTTATTTTTCCGGTAAATAAAGCATCACATAGACTTCCTTGCATTGCTGATCTGTATTGACTGAAATAGACCTGTCTCTACTAGTTAATTCGTTAGTGTAAATTTTTGAATCATAATGATCAGGGAAGATTACAATTATTAATATCCTCATGTGTAATATGCACACTTTCTATTGAATCATGTTTGCTCAATCTGATAAACAAGTCTTATGCGACAGAGTTGCTTTTGTTTAAGCTAATGTTAATTAATATGATATTGCAAGTATCAATACCCTTTTGGAATGTTGTTATCAGCCTTACTTTTGTGTTTATTTGGGAACTTTCAGCTGATTTTACTATCACTACTGGTAGAGAGTATCAACTGAGGGAAATAAAGATGAATTCGGAAGGTTTTAAGAGGATTAAAATGAGGTAGAATCAGTTGTGAGCACTATATATTACTTATGGGCAATAAGATTTTTCAAATTACGTAAAGGGTGTGGTTAAAGAAGTACGGTTTTGATTCCGTGATACAAATAATGTAAGCAAGAGGCTTGGATGTTCACTGGGTACATGCTTCTTTCTGGTTGATTTTCCAATAAATAAAATTAATTTCTTGGAATATATTCCTGGCATTCCTACTGAGCAGATTTGCTTCCCATCATTTATTCTGAATGCTGACAATTTGGAAGAATGACGGACAACAAATTCAGGGCGTTAGAGACTAGAATGATAAGGCGTCAATCCTCTTTAGTATTCTCTTTCTCGCAGTGCAGGTTGAATGGCGCCGAATGCGCCACACTCATCAAAAGGACGGTATCTTTTACTACAATTAGACCACTACAGAAGTGAAATTTCAAAGTAAATGTGTTGAAAATTTGAACTAAGGACCACTGAGGACTGTACTAAAAGAGGAGTGTTAGAACGGTTCTTATTTAAGAAGGGTTAAAGATTTGATTTGATATGTTTTGCTACTCCTGGAGCTTTGGTCTTGTGGTCAGTTCATAATTCATGTAATGCTCTATATTATACTTGGTTTCACATTTATGTTGTTGATCTGAACTAAAATTTTTGTTGTGTTTCTTTCTTCTGGCTCAAATATATTTATTGTTTACAGTGTTTATTTTCTTTTTGGCTACATAAAAATATGCCAGGACAAAATAGGCTACCTACATTGAAATTTCTCTTATAAATTTCCTTCCATACATCTCATTTCTCATGGAGGAATACCTGCATATTGCCTTCTCTGGTGACTGTTTCTCAAATTTTTCGAATAGTCATTTCTATAAATAGTTCGGCTTAAGCTTAGCAGATATTTGTTTTGATAGTCACCTGCTTCTTAGAGCAACCATGTGTCTCCCCCCTACAAAGTGCATCATTCTTTTGTTAACTTCTTCTTCATTTATTGTTTGTAACGGCTTCTGAAAAATACATTCGTGGTCATAAATTGATTTATTTTAACAAAGATCTCGTTTACAGATGCTATCTGGGTGTGCTGAAAATTGTTTGGGAAGTAAACCATACCTACTCTTGCCCAGTAAATGAAATCTTTGAATATGAGAAAAGTCAAGGGAACTTTTATTTTGGCCCATCTTATGTGGGTATGTGAATTGAAATAACTGGATTCCCAAAAAAAATAAAAATACTCGAAATTTCGTTTGGTTCATAACATCTATAGAAATAGAATTCCTGCTAGATTTTAGAAGTTTCACTTAATATCTTGTTTTGTTCTAGTGCATGGCGAATCTGCAATCATTGGTGCAGCTAAGGTTTATGGAGTTTTTACCTTTGGTTATATAGTTGTCAATTTGTGTTCATTTTGTATTGAATAGTTTAAGCAATAGTAATTTAATTCTTCTTTTCCGTTTTGAAAACTCACACACCTGCTTTGGCGCTTTGCCCCTATGAAGACCCTCCTACATTCACAGGGCTACCACCATTGGTGGTGGATTTAATCAGTTTAATTTACCTAACCCTGATCTTACAAAGATTGCACAGTACTCTGTTTGGATGTGATATTTTGAGGGTATCAAGTCAGGTAGTTGCCTGTTGGAACTGCCAATTGAGCTATATATTATTCCGATGCAAAGGGATTCAAAAGGTGGAAGTGAACTCGGACATTCACTTCATGCTAAGTGTCTGGATGCTAGAAGGTTGAAAGCGGATTTGATTAAAGGAGAGACGCGGTTGATTCAGCCTCATTGCTTTGAACTAATTGTGTTTGTGTAAAAATACCCTATTGATGAGGAATATAAGAAATACTCCGATTCTTGATAGAGGGGAAAAAAAATCAAACCTACCTTCGGTGCTTCTATCTTCTTCCCCGTGGACAATTGACCCCCAATATTTTGCATCCACAACTCTATCATTTCTGTGATTCAATTACATGAATAGTACAACCCCTCATGTCTATTTAGTTAATGCCATTTAAATAAGCTAGGGCTTAATTTCTTGTATCATTGCGAGTTCCCTGCATCCAAATTCCTTGTGGTGTTCTTATACGGGGTGGCTGACCGCTGAGCCCACTCTGGCCTTGCAGGGCGGGCCCCTGTTGTTGCGAACTGGAACTGCCATAGCTTATGGCTAGAGCAATGCAAGGGGACCCCGGCAGAGAGAAAAGTAAGGCTTCCGCTGCTTCCGGTTCCATTTCCGGCAGGGGAAGCTGGGATAAGTTTCTAAAAATATCCTCCTCTTCCGCAGGGATCGAGGAATTCACCGACGTGCCCTCCATTTCCGTTTCGGAAAAAGGTTTGAAGGAGTGTTGTAGTTTTATGCCTTTGAAATTGCGGTTGTGCATAGTACTTCTCACACAATGTGCCCAGTAACTTTAGTTCAGTTAGTTTACAGGCAATGCCAGGAATTACAGATAACATTGATTCTTCGGTTTTTCACTAAACAAGCATGGCATAATTTCTGCTTATAGACTGCTAACAGATTACTGAATAAAATTCTTACATATTGATTAGTTGCGAGACGTCTAAGGTACATATATATTGAAGAAAACTGACTTGTTTGACAATACATGCTCTAGCCTATATCTGAAAACTGTAGGTACGATCTCTACTCAATGGTTATATATAAGTCGGGCGAAGAAGGAACTGTGTCGCTCTCCACTGAAGAAGAGACAACAGTGTCACTCTCTAATGAAGAGGTGAAATGCAGGGGTTTCTGCGGCTTGTTACATATCCGCCAGTTATCAATACATGCCATTTTTTCTGGATTCAAACTTGGAGGTGGTTTCTGATCAAGAATTTTCAAAATCTTCTCGGATTTACCAAGAAGATGAATTGCGAGGCAGACACTAGCTTCCCTCTCTTCAATTGTGCTCCCATGGCATTTTGTGTATATAGTTCGTTCCAAGTTGGTAAGACAGGCACACAATATGTCAGAGATCATGAAAGACAACCTCTCAAATAATTTTTCGCTGCACCGGTAGTCTCTGCTTTCATAATCTAGCAGAATGGTTTGACATATTCTGTACATGGAATTGGCAGCCAATGCCTTGATGGGCCATCTGTGAGGGCTGTCCCATAAACATCTTGTCATTTCTGTCTTTCTGAATTCCATAAACTTTTCCTTTGCCATCGCAGTGAGCCCATCTAATACTTCTTTCGAGCTCTCGACTTGACTGGCCATCTTACGGAGATCCACGTCTAGCCATTTGTGATGGAGATCGACACCTAGCCACACGGTATCTGCTGCCTTTGTGATGCCTTTGAAGTCTTCTTTGGACCGCAAGCTATTTTCTATTAGTCTCGCGAACATGATGCCTTTATGCACACTAGTTATCAGCTGTTTAACCGCTTGGTAGTCAATGTTAGGAAGTGCAACTGCAATGCTTGTCAATGTCACCGCCGGAAGAGCCCAACAATTAGGAGGTTCTTCGGAATCCAGAGAGGGAACCTGGTCACTGTCAAACTGGCTCACTCCTATAAATTCTTTTGAAGAAGTAGATTTCTCCAAAAGCTGAATGAGCTCTAATGGCTGCATCTTTTTCCCCATCCGGAACCAACGATCAGTAGCATCGCAGTTGTTTTCTGCCATCAGATCAACCAATTCCTCTTCTCCCTCCAGGAACAAAACATAACGGCTAAGATCAAGATTTGAACTGGTTCGCGACTCCGACCCTGACTCATCAATGGACACACTATTGTTGCATTTGAACAACCAATTCAATTCCCTGAAACCGTGGTAGCATATCAGAAACCTGCTTACAGAATAAATCGAAATGAGGCGAACCATTTTGCTCATCATCACTATCCCAGTCTGCATTCCAATACACAACTGCAAGAGTTTATCTTTCGTGTTGTGAGCAATTCCATAACTCCCAGAGAAGGCATCGAATTCCCCATCACCGTGCAGATGAAGACGGCACTGCTGACTTTTGTGAGCTGATCCTGTTTCCGTGGCATGGAGGTATTCAGATCAACTGAAAATTTGATCGCCACCGCGATCAATGTCAGTGTGGTGGCATTGAGAGAGAAGTATTTGCACGGGAACCAGAGTTTCCGGTCGCGCAAGGCGTGGAATGCATCCACAGCCATGGCTATGGCGCAGGCTGCGGATGCTGCTGCTACGTAGACGCCAATCCATGGCATGGGGTCGCTGAACTTGGAGACATCCAGATTGCCATCGATGGTGCAGCCGAGCCTAACCATCTCTCTTCTCTTTCAGAGGACTCAGAGCTGTTGATTCTCCTATTCCTAGTTGGTTTTCAGATTTGATGAAGAAGTTTGAGGTTTTCTCTGATCAAATATGCTGTCTTTGTATTCGAAATTTACTATGTATGTGCTCACATAGGGTGTTCATTGCAGCTGAGTGAACTTTGAATACATTTTTTTCTTCTTTGTTCTTAAGTCACCAAGTTTGATTGGTTGAATTCTTGGGGCAGGTTTGAAGATTTTGTATTCTTCTTGGGAAAGTCAACCAGATCATTATCATACCTATTGTTTTGGAGTGAAGAATTGCAGCCACAGCTTTCTAGAGACATAGGTAAGTGTGTGGGTGGCATGTTACTTGAGAATTAATCCATGATCTACTATCTCTTTTTTAAGTCCATGAACCACTTTAATTATATGGCATTAAACATATAGGAATGAATTGTATACGTGATATAATTCTCTGATAGTGTTCACTGCAGAAAAAAAATTGACTACTTGGATGTTCATAGCCATTCAGTCTTGAGATGCACACTTGATTGACTACTTGAATCAAATCAATCATATATATATATATATGATTCACCAAGGAATTGATATTGCTTGTGCTTGTGTTTAGTATATCACACCACTGCTTGATGTATAAACTTTTATATTGACAGATGGGTCCAATCCTGAATTTAGATAGGGACCATAGTTTGGATGAAAAGTAATGGTGTTTTAATGATAGTAGTTAAGAAATAATTTAATTGTAGGAGCTGACTTAATTGGTGACATCAGGGCGGTTAGGATATTAGCGAAGACAGATTAAACTAACCACAATATGTGTTGAGACAGCTTGACTTTTTGTGTGGAGCATTTTGTTTTCATGGCTCGAAATTATTGACAAATACAGTAGTATTGGGCTCCATGGCTGACTCACCATTTTCACCTGCTACCATATGTATATGATGTTAGGGTTTTTACACCTGCCCAATAACGAAAACTAGGGATTGCTAACCCTAATAGCCAAGTCACAAACAATTGCGAATCAGAAAACACACAAAACACACACCAAACAAAAACGACACAAAGATATATAATGGTTCGGCCAAAACAAGCATACATCCACTGGGAGTACCGTTTCACTATAATCAATGAGAGGATTACAAGGGGATGATCCGTAGATCATACACACGCGCACACACACTGTAAACTCACGCCTATATCGCTCACACAAAAAAATACCACTCTGTATCTCTTTTTCTCTCTCTATCTTTGTATCTCACAAAACTTACTTTTTGTGCTAGATCACACCACGATCTTCTGTTTGTGTCACACACACAATTGCCACCACATTGCGCAAGTGCGCTCGAGTTCGCACTTTACCGAGTATTCGGTAAAGAACCCACCAAGTACTCGGTGGTTCTTCAATCAGCAACTTGCGTCAACCTTTATCTTCACCAATTCTCTTCTCGATCCTTCGAGGAAAGGAGTCAGTATCTAACATATGATGTTATTTTCGGTCAGTTATTGTTTGGTACAAGGATGTAAACTTAAATTAATGCGTGTGACTACGGGTAATACATAGTAAGACATTGTTAGGACTGCAGATAAATTGAAATGTTAAATGGTTTGGTTATATCTCTGCTTGCGCTCTTTTCGAGTTGGTTTTCAAAGCATGTTTATTAAAGGAGTGGACCAGCCAAAATTCAGTTCATTAGATATAGAGATAGGTTCATAAACATATGTTGGGGAGTATGACCTGTTAATTAAGTAATATTTGAATCTATAAATAAGAATGCTCTTTAATGAAGATTGGGAGAGTGAGTATGCTTGAAATTGGCTAATGAACCTAAAAATTCCATCTCAGAGCACAATTCTCTTATTCAAATGCTAAAATTTGTATATATAGTGTATTAAGTAATGTTGACTGTGAGGAAAAATTCATACATTCATGTCTATATAATACATGATGAATGTAAAGGTTTTACACATTGCTCTAGCTGTAATTCATAGCTAATATATGAATAATATATATATATATATATATATAACACTACGCATCTGTCCTAATAGGTCATACATATCCAATTGCTTTACAATATCTAAATATTGAGAACTCGTACATGAATAGAGACCATACAATTGTATAATCTGCCTGTATTTTCTCCAATCTGGTCTTCTACTTGATGCCATAAGCAAATCACTAGAACCCGAAGAAAATGTGCCATTGTTGAGTGAAGATGTGCCCGACTGAAGCACACTAAGCATCATTTTTGTGCTAGCACATCAGAGTTTAGATGGGAGTTGATGTTCTGAAGAATTTTCAGAATCTCTTCAATCTCACCAAGGAGATGAGCTGCATTGTCTACACTCTTCTCTCTTTGTTCTAGGTCACTACAAAAGCATTTCCTAAATATAGTGCGCAATAAGTTTGGTGAGGCAAGAACCAAAAAAACCATGATCATAAAAGATAACTGATGGAATAGTCTCTGCTCTGTCTGCTCATTGCAGCCCTCCTAGTCCAGCAGCATAGTATGTCTGACTCTGTAATGGAATTAGCAACGATAGCCTTGATGTGCCAATCAAGTAGTTCCTCATTGAGATTTCCATGCATGTTTGCCTTATATTCGGAGAAACATTTTTTTAGCTATATCATTAAGTCTCTCAAGAGCCTCCTTAGATTTATTTATTTATTTCCTTGTTTTTTCATTTTATTCCAATTGCAATTTT
Source organism: Cornus suecica (assembly GCA_963922005.1). Lineage (NCBI taxonomy): Eukaryota > Viridiplantae > Streptophyta > Magnoliopsida > Cornales > Cornaceae > Cornus > Cornus suecica. The sequence goes on from OY998245.1 coordinate 52,701,529, forward strand.
CTGAAGATCATCATCTAACCACTGATGAAAAAGATAAACTCCCTCCCACACTATGTCTGCTGCATGTATGATGTTTCCCAAGTTTCCATTGACATCCAAGAGTTTGCCTCCATTCACGCTCCGAAGCAACCATTTGACCCTGTGATTTTTCAGTGTCTCAAACAATGGCAATGCTGGTTAGAGAAATTACAAAAAGAGAGCAATAATTAGGAGGTTTTTCAGAATCTAGAGATGGAACTTGGTAGCTGTCAAACTTTGCCACCACCATGAAACCCGTGGATTTTTTTAAAAGCTCTTTGAGATATATAGGTTGCTCTTTTTAACCCTATGATCAGTAGATTCCTTGTCGTTATGCATGATCTGTTGGGAAGTTCCTCCTTAACTACAAAAAAATAAAACTTAAGTGACTAGGGACCAGCTTTGTACCAGGCTACGATTCTGATCCTATGTGATTATTTGTGGCCTGAGATTTAGACAGGAGATTTTACTTCCATCCTAGCAGCTGCAGGAAAATTACAACACATGGCTTATGAATAAACTGAAATGAACAAAGCTGATTTGCTAGCTGAAACAATAACATCTGAGCTCTTATAAAATAGTCGAGAATTTGTTTTCTATGCAACAAAAAAGTTTTCTGCATTTTTGGCTCTGGATTAGTGAAGCTATCAGAGGCCCTTTGCACCTTACAAGCCACTGAGTTCAGTAGTGTCTTTCTTCAACTCATTTCTTGTTGGGTTGAAACAAGCTCAAATGCAAACACACACACACAATGGACACCAGATATATAGTGGTTCCCCAAAAATATGGGTACGTCCACTTTGAGAGGTTTTACTAGCTTCAGTTTGAATCAAAACCGGGTATGAAACTCTCTCTCTCAACCTCACAGACACTCTCTGTGGTTCTCTCTTACAACACTCGTGTATCTTTACACTCTTACAGTTGTAGCTTATGTTGTGCTTCTCACTCTGCTTACAACAACATACACTGATATATATATAGATGAATGATATCATGTACATACAAAATCTTCAACAGCAGGCGTGGGCTGCGTTTCATGCGCAGCCAATCTTGACATTGGATGGCCATGCGTGATTTGGTCTTATCCTATCCTCCGCATGCGCATGGGCGGCTGTTGGAGTATACGGCAATGGTTGGTGGCAGCTTTTGTTGACAGTTGCATGTGGATGGTTGATAGTATACAACAGCTGGGATATGGAACTAACAATTCTCCCCCTTCCATATCAATCAGAGGAGAACGTCTTCAACTGATCTCCCCCTCACTGCCAATTTGGAGCTGGTGTTAACCCAGCTTCTTCTTTGCATACTTCTAGCTTTTCTCTGGACAGGCTCTTGGTCATCACATCTGATCCATTATTGTCTGTGTGAATCTTCTCTAGCTGTAGAAGTTTGTCTTCGAGCACGTCACGGATCCAGTGATACCTGACGTCTATGTGCTTGGACCTTGAGTGGAAGGTTGAATTCTTGCTAAGATGAATAGCACTCTGACTGTCACAGTATATGACATACTTTTCCTGCTCTTGTCCCAGTTCTTGAAGAAACTTCTTCATCCACAAGAGTTCTTTGCATCCTTCTGTTACTGCAATGTATTCAGCTTCTGTGGTGGATAAGGCAACACACTTTTGTAATCGGGATTGCCATGAAACTGCTCCCCCTGCAAAAGTGATTAGGTATCCAGATGTGGATTTTCTGGAGTCACTGTCTCCGGCCATGTCTGCGTCTGTGCAACCTTCCAATAAAGGTTCGCCACTACCAAAGCATAAACAAATATTGGTAGTTCCTCTAAGATACCTGAGGATCCATTTTACTGCTGCCCAATGGTCCTTTCCAGGATTTGACAGATACCGACTGACAACTCCAACTGCATGAGCAATATCAGGTCTCGTGCATACCATGACGTACATTAAACTGCCAACTGCTGAAGCATAAGGCACTTTCTTCATTTCTGCTTTTTCTGTCTCACTTGAAGGACACTGCTTCATATTCAACTTGAAGTGGCTTGCAAGTGGAGCACTAACTGGTTTTGCTTTGCTCATGTTGAACCTTTCAAGAACTTTGCCGATATACCTTTCTTGAGATAACCAGAGCTTGTGTTTCAGTCTGTCTCGAGAGATCTGCATTCCCAAGATTTGTTTTGCCGGTCCCAACTCCTTCATAGCAAATGACTGGCTCAGTTCCTTCTTCAATTTGTTGATCTTGTTGCTGTCATGGCCAACGATCAACATATCATCGACATATAGCAAGAGGATGATAAAATCTCCATCAGGAAATTTCTTGACAAATACACAATGATCTGCAGTGGTTCTGTTGTACCCATTCTGGTCCATGAATGAATCAAACTTTTTGTACCACTGTCTTGGTGCTTGTTTGAGCCTATAGAGACTCTTCTTCAATCTGCACACAAGATTTTCTTTTCCTCTGGTTCTGAATCCTTCAGGTTGCTCCATGTAGATTTCTTCATCCAGATCACCATGTAAAAATGCGGTCTTTACATCCAGTTGTTCGATCTCTAGGTTCAAGCTGACTGCCAAGCCAAGAACAACTCGGATGGAGGACATTTTCACTACAGGTGAAAATATTTCTTCAAAATCAATGCCCTTCTTCTGACCGAATCCCTTCACAACCAGTCTTGCCTTGTACCTTGGTTGTGGATTGTTTTCTTCAGACTTCAGTTTGAATACCCATTTGTTCCTGAGAGCTTTCCTTCCCTGCGGTAACTTGACCAAGTCATATGTGTGGTTCTCATGCAGTGATTTCATCTCTTCCTGCATGGCTTTCATCCACTCCGCATTTTTACTGTCTTCAACAGCTTCCTGATAGCTCTCTGGTTCTCCCCCGTCACTAAGCATCACATACTCTGCGGAGGAATATTTGCGGTTCGGTTGTCGCTCTCTGGAAGATCTTCTTGTTTGAGGATCAACCGGATTTTCTTCTGCAACTGGTTCTGGTTCTGCACCGTCATCAGCTGGATCTCCTTGAATAGCTCCCCCATCATTTTGTGCTCTCGGTGAGGGAACCGGGTCTAGATTAGCTGGTAACTCTTCAGGTGAGTCTGATTTCTTCTGTTTTTCAAGATCTTCAATGGTCTGATCTTCGAAAAATATCACATCTCTGCTTCTGATGACCTTCTTGTTGATAGGATCCTAGAGTCTGTAACCAAACTCTTCATGGGCATATCCCAGGAAGATACACTGTTTGGCCTTTCCGTCAAGCTTGGATCTTTCATCTCTGGGGATGTGGACAAATGCTCTGCAGCCAAACACCTTCAAGTGTTTGTAGGAAACATCTTTCCCTCTCCATACTTTCTCTGGAACATCACAGTTTAATGGAACGGAGGGAGATAGGTTGATTAAGTCAACCGCTGTTCTCATTGCTTCACCCCAGAACGGAGTTGACAACTTGGCATTAGATAACATGCACCGGATCCTTTCGCAGATGGTTTTGTTCATTCTTTCTGCAAGGCCGTTATGTTGAGGAGTTTTCGGCACTGATTTTTCGAGTCTGATGCCGAAGCGTCTGCAATACTCCTCGAATGGTCCTCTGTACTCGCCACCATTGTCTGCACGTACGCACTTCAGCCTTTTTCCAGTTTCTCTTTCCACCTTTACATGAAACTCCTTGAACACTTCCAGCACCTGGTCTTTAGTTTTCAAGGCAAAGGTCCATAATTTCCTGGAATGATCATCAATGAATGTGACAAAATAGAGGGCACCTCCATGAGTTCTGGTTTGCATGGTGCAAACATCCGTGTGTACGAGATCTAGAATGTTTGGTCTTCTAGATGGAGGGGAACTGCGGAATGCAACTCTGTGCTGTTTCCCCATGATGCAGTCGACACAGGTGTGTAATGGAGTACCTTTCATTCCAGGTAAGAGTTCTTTTCTGGCAAGAACCTTGAGTCCTTTCTCACTCATATGACCGAGTCTTTTGTGCCATAACTCGGTGGGGATTTCTTTTTCCATTGTATTCACCTCGACTCTGCACAATTTTGCTTGCGTTGTGTAGAGTGAGCTGGTCTTCTTTCCTCTGGCCACCACAAGATTGCATTTGGTGAGCTTCCACTTGCCATCACCAAAATGACTGTTGTAGCCTTCATCATCGAGCTTGCCGGTGGAGATCAGGTTGAGACGAATATCTGGAACATGTCTCACATCTTTGAGGAGTAATTTGCATCCATTGCTGCTTTCCAAAAGAATATCGCCTCTGCCGGTAATTTTGGATGCTCCTTGGTTTCCCATCTTCATAAGTCCGAAGTCACCACTGGTGTAGGATGTGAACATATCCTTCCTCGAAGTGATGTGACAGGAGGCACCTGAGTCAATAACCCAGGTAGAATCTTCGGATGTGAAGTTGACACACTCATCATCTTGAACGATGACGAGCCCTTCTCCGGCTGTTGCTGTTGCTTCTGAGGTACTTTCTTCACCTCTATTTCTGGTCTGTTGTCCAGACTGTTCGGCTTTAAGCTTCCTGCATTCTCTGATAAAATGGCCTGGCTTGCCACAGTGATGACAAGTTTTGTCTCTTCTGAAATTGGACTTTGATCGCCCACGATGCTGTGGCTGATTGCGATGGTTTCTGCTTTTGCTTCTACCGCGCCATTCTTTTCTTTCTCGTCTTTCAGTGACAAGAGCTTCTGACTCCGGATGATATCCTTCTTCCTTTCTTCTTGCTTCCTCATTCAGCATTCTGTCTTTCGCCATTTCCATATTGATTATTCCGTCTGGAGCTGAGTTGCTTACAGAGACAACTAGCGTATCCCAACTTTTCGGAAGTGAGTGTAATAGAAATACTGCCTGCATCTCATCTTCTATAGTCATTTTCATCGAGTTGAATTGATCCAACAGCCCCTGGAATTCGCTCATGTGTTCTGACACACTTTTGCCGTCTTTGTATTTAAGATTCACCATACGGCTCAAAAGATTTACCTTGTTCTGAGATGTCTTTCGTGCGTACATCTTCTCCTGTTTTTGCCAAAGAGCATAAGCATCATTGTCGTTGGCAAAATTTTGGTAAATGCTTTTGTCGATCCATTGTCTGATTTGGGCGGCACACTTTCGGTTGAGGACTGTCCAGTCTACGTCGGTCATGTCCTTCGGTTTGCCATCAGGTGCATCGTCGGTCCTTTTGATCGGCTTCCACAGATCTTTAATATACAAAAGATCCTCCATCTTTGACTTCCACAACGAATAGTTGGCTGCGGTCAATCTGATCATCGTTCCGGATCCTGAATCTTCCATCGAAACGGAATCTTTAAGCCCTCCTGGCTGGTTTGATATATTCGGAGTGGAATCTCGCGAAACGGAGTGTACCGTTTCGTCCGGGACGGTCAAAAACCTTAAGATCGACTCTGACTGAGCTCAATTCCGACTTCGGATGAGTCCGGAATGTTCAAAACAACGTCGAGGGGCAAAACTGTAATTTTGTAAAGTTGGTGATGACGTGGCAGCAGCAGAGGGTGACACGTGGCAGTACACGTGGCAAGGTGTCAGTGGTGACACGTGGCAGGTGACATGGCTGACTGGTGGGGTGACACGTGGCAGGACACGTGGCAGTGTATGAGGATGACACGTGGCACTGCTGACGTCAGCAGTGACGTGTCAGTGGAGATGACGTCAGGGATGACGTGTCAGCGCGTGAGGCGCGTGGTGCGCGTGGTCCTCACGCGCGGCGGCTGCTGGAGGCGCGTCGGGCGCGTGGTGCGCGTGGGCCTCACGCGCGCTGGAGGTAGACGACGCGTGAGGCGCGTGACACCGAGGATGTTGACGCGCCTATCTTCAGGAGGCGCGTGGAGGCGCGTGCGGAGGCGGTTGCGGCGGCGGTTGACCGTAAAATCTTCCTTGGGTGATGGGTCGTCCGAAAACAGGTGTGGTGTGGTGATTTGATCACTGGACTGGTGCGAAAATAGAGCTTGAAGTTTCGGCTCTGTTTGAGCTTTAATGGCTCTGTTACCACTTTGTTGGGTCGAAACAAGCTCAAATGCAAACACACACACACAATGGACACCAGATATATAGTGGTTCCCCAAAAATATGGGTACGTCCACTTTGAGAGGTTTTACTAGCTTCGGTTTGAATCAAAACCGGGTATGAAACTCTCTCTCTCAACCTCACAGACACTCTCTGTGGTTCTCTCTTACAACACTCGTGTATCTTTACACTCTTACAGTTGTAGCTTATGTTGTGCTTCTCACTCTGCTTACAACAACATACACTGATATATATATATAGATGAATGATATCATGTACATACAAAATCTTCAACAGCAGGCGTGGGCTGCGTTTCATGCGCAGCCAATCTTGACATTGGATGGCCATGTGTGATTTGGTCTTATCCTATCCTCCGCATGCGCATGGGCGGCTGTTGGAGTATACGGCAATGGTTGGTGGCAGCTTTTGTTGACAGTTGCATGTGGATGGTTGATAGTATACAACAGCTGGGATCTGGAACTAACATTTCTGTGGTTTCTGCTTCAGTTCTCTGAGCGCCTTAATCTTATGGTGGCGAATTATCTAAATGTGGGGCAATTGTACCTACTCCTACTTCAGAAATCCAAATCACAAGAAGAAGAAAAGTTGACCACTCGATAATCTGATCTGATGACTTGGGCAATACTGATATTCCTTGAGTAGAGGAATTTCCTGAGGATCGGTTCGACCAACATTACAGCAGTTATAAATAATATTGCTCCTGAAGCTTTGCAGGTCACAGAACGTGCCATCACATTCTGAGGGCTGCTACTTGCTGCCATTATCCAGTATGTTTTCGCATTCTCTTTTTCCCCTCAAGTGTGAACGTTTCACTGCCCTCAGTTGCTCAGATGAGTAACATTTGAGTGGCAAGTGAGAATAGTTTCTATATGACACTGCAACAAATGCAAATTCCTTCTATACAATGAACTTCCTCGTATGAATAGTATATATCTGTATTATCAGTTAAACCCATGTTATCAAATTGTTTACAAAATCGAAGCTTAGAAGTAGTAAAGCAAAGACAATTTCCTGCTTGACTAATGCTGGGCATGCTTTCGCGCATTTTGTGCACCTTTGACCATTGAATTGATCTACTGGAATATACCCTGGGCTAGCCACTCCAGATCAGATTGGTACCTATAATTGCTTTTTTCTGGAAAGATCAACTGTTATTACGAAATTATGATTGATAGCGAACTTTTTATTTTTGGATTGGGACTTGTAGTTTCCTTGTAAACGGTGTCCTGGATCTCACTCTGTTCATATATATATATATTATTATTTTTTTGTTTGTACTGTTAGTTTATTTTCTCTCTTTTCCATTTCTTTCTTCTTCATTTGAACAGGGCAAATGCACCCATGTACAGTTCACAAAGGGCCATTTCCTAGGACTATACAAGCATACCCAGTGTATCCCCAAATATCTGTTACATGGCCTCAGATGCGTGCGTCGGACACAGGTATGCATTCATGTATTGCACGTATTAAATATCAAATATAAGAACGCATGAACACTGATATATATTCATTTTTTTTAATATATTTTTTTATTCATTAGTATAATCATGTTGTTAAGAAAACTAGTGTTCAAAAAAGACATTTCACTCATTTGAAATAATGGAACCATTGATATATAAATTTCAGCTAGTATCCAATTAAAAGTGTTGGACACACATCCCATTCCCATACCCGACCAATACGTGTCACAGATGGCGCATATATGCTGTTTGATTCGATTGCTATTTGTGTATATAATTCATGCCGTCATGATCAATTGATCATCTAAAATTAGTATTTATGACAGTGGGGTTTACAAGTTTATGCAGTCACTATTGTCATGCTGTGTATTGTTTTGAGGGACTCATAGCTTCTTATAAGTGTATACTGACAGGATTCACTAATTCCCGACTGGTGAAAGTTTGAGATAAATTGAACAAAATAAAGTGATATCTAAACACTCAACTCACTCCTATGAAAACATATCTGCATTATCACTTAACATTACTGCCCTAATTAAAAGCTTTATACAATAGAAACTAAGAACTCATATGGTATCCTAAGAAAGGAAAATATTAAACTAGTATATATATGCCACCATTTTCTCAAGTTGTCCTTCTACTCAATAGCTATCTGAAACTTACCAGAACCAGAAGGTGTGCCATTATTGGAGGAAGAAATGAAAGCCAAGGAGCTTCACTGCTTCATTAAAGCATGCCACTCATCAATATATGCTGCTTCATCAAGTTTCAGGCTAGGAAGTTCACGCCGCTGAAGGGTTTCCAGGATATCTTCAGCTTTACCAAGAAGATAAGCTGCATCTCGGACACTCCTCTCCCTCATTTCTATGGCACTGCCGAAACATTTCATGCTTATAACACGCGGTAAATTGGTGAGGCATGCACCCAATATATCCGCAATCATAATAGATAATTGGTCGAACAATGTCTCAACAGTTTGGTTATTGCTCCCTTCCTGGTCCTGCAACAGAGTTTGGCTTAGTCTGTACTTCGAATTTGCAGCAATAACATTGATGGGCCAATTCACAGGGTTCTCCTTGATATCTTCATTTGTGTTTTCCTTGAATTTAAAGACAATAATATTAGCCATGTCAGCAATTTTTTCAAAGTGTCTGCTTTGAGGTTTTTACTTCAAGGGCGATTTCTCCTTGACATCTAGCAATTTTCTCAAAGTATTTATGATGTTTATCAAGTTTTCTTTGGCATCCAAGATTTTTTCTACAAGGTCAACATACAAGAGTCCTTGTCTCACGCCTCGAAGCATCCAGTTCACCTTGTCATTATCATTGTTTGGAAGTACAATGGCTATACTTGTAAGTGTAACAACAGTTTCACGGTTCTTTAGAAACTAGAGATGGAACTTGCTCGCTGTCAAAGTTCACCACGCCCATAAAATCAGTAGACTGATCTAAAAGTTCTTTCAAATATTTTGGCTGGTGCTGTTTACCCTTATGAATTAAATGATTTGTAGCATCCCTATAGTTCTTCATAATCTGTAAGGGCATTTTCTCCTCACCATCAAGATACAAACGTAATTGTCCCTGCAGCATAGCAGGTAACTGAACACGCCATAACAAACTGAGAGCTACCATTTTTTGCCATCATCTAGTACTTCTTTACCTTTCTCTTTTAGTTTTTCAATTCTAAAATTTCCGGTTTCCTCTGATTCTTCTGACAAAATCTTACTGTGTATATCATGGTAGTTCATTTGTAGGAGCTTTTTAGTGGTGGAAACTGTCGAAGCTGAGAAAGTTGATATTACAAGCAAAGCAAGCATGAAAGCTAGTGCTGCAATGTGATGTATTCTGAAAATCTATTACGTTAGAGGCTAATTGGATGCAGATGTTCACAATAATGGTGATCACAAGAATGGCCAAGGCAGAAAATTACCCATCACCGTGGACAGCAGGACAGTGCTGCTAAGTTTCGCCAGCTGATCTATAGCCATTGGCATATTGGTAGTTAGATCCACTGGAAGATTCATCGCTGCAGTTAATAGTGTCAGAGAAGCGGCATTGAGAGTGAACAATTTGCATGGAAACCACAGTTTTTTGTGGCAAAAACCGTGGAACACATCAGCAGCCATTGCAAGGGAGCAGACTAGAGATACTGCTGCAATATAGACACTGATCTATGGCATTGGTTTATCATAACGATCTTCCAGTCTGCGGTTCAGACACACTTGCCCAATGATCCATTTCAGCACTGACTCGTCTTGTTGCTGGTAATTCTTGCAGATGTCGAATATTTCCATTATTCTGCTTCAAGTATGACACTTATTTTCTTTGAAGGAGAAGGCCAGAGCTTGGGTCTTAGTTATTGGTCCAGTGAATGCTAACATATATACTTTATATGTGTTCAAATATCTTCCATGCTAAGTATCGTGTGAGAATATTAGATTGACTTGTTCAACTAATAGATTTTTAAGTGCTAATAGAAGAAATTATGTTAATTGGTTGAATAATCTCTATCAAAAAGATTTTTAATTACTGGCTTCTACTCTGTATGAGTTCCTTCCTCATTTTTTGCGTCTGTACAAGTATTAAATTCTTTTTCATTTGGTGGAGTGGACCAAATCGTTGAATAACTTCTTGAGATTTAATTCATTGAATCACATTAAATTGTTCCTCCATTTTCCCTCGTGTAGTAAGCCCAATAGGGTTTCTTCTCTTTTGTAATATAATTTATCATTATAAATTAAGAGTCTTTCTACCATGAGAGATTATAGCTTTATTCTAAACAATATGGTATCAGAGCTAGATACCGAAGTTTGAGAAACTCTTTCCTCACAAAACCCTAACCTAATCACCATCCTCCATCCCTAACCCTAATCCAAACAAAACTCTAACCCTTGTTTTTTTGTGAAGCTAGATTCCGCTACGGTTGATGAAACCCTACTATTTTTTTGTTATTCTTCCTGCTATTGCGTGTTTAGGGTTTCAATTCCCAACTGTTCGATTCATGTCTTGATGGGTCATTGATTGAAGTGTTATCTTGATATATCTATATATATAGGGGTGTGTATCCCCCTCTTTGTTGTGATTCTTGGGAAAGTTGTGTTTCCCTCTTTCTTATTGTTTTGTCAGATACTTCCTGCCCTAGTTGATTATGATTATGGGTGACTTTTCAATATCAAGTGGACTTGTTGAGCCCAAACCTACGATCTCAGAGATTTTTTCATCGAGTTCCAAACTTAGTGAGTGTCATTTGGATGGTATAAATTTTCAAAGTTGGCGTAAGCTGGTTTTATTCGCAATTTGGGGTATGGGTAAAGAGGAACATCTTAGTGATGATTCCCCTAATCCTCAAAGTGATCCTTCAGGCGCCAAGATCTAGTTACGTGATGATGTCCGCCTATTTAATCAATTGATAAACTCTATGGAGTCTCGGGTGGTTGATTTGGTGACCCACTATGATACGGTCAAGGAGTTATGGGAGTATCTCAATGTCTTATACTCGGATGATGTTGTTTCACGTGTTGGACCAAAAGAAGGTCACACGTGACCCTCTCTAATAACTTAAGCTTTTGGAATAGTTGGTAGTTAACAATTATTAGCTGATATTTGTTCATACACTCTTTTCTAGACAACGTATGAGTGTTGGAAATAATAAACTTGATTGCTTGTAGTGGGAGTTACAATAGTTTTATTTAGTGTCTTAATGTTTGTGTTAATGGGAGTGTTTGTGGTAGACAATAAAGTTATGGTAATTGATAAAAATGTTAGTGGGAGTTACCCTACTAAATATTATGTTAGCGGGTTAGTGGGTCTTTATTTACATTTAGATAGGAATGTCACATGTATGTTTTGATGCCTATATAAGGGTATGTAATTTACATATTTTAATTAAGTTGAATAAGAGGAATAAAGTATTTTCTCTAATTCTTCTTCATACACTTCTCTTCCTAAACTCTCGGTCACTATTTCCAATAAAGTGGTATTAGAGCTAGGTTGTGAGTGAGAGAGAAAGGAAATGACAAACAGTTCAATTCTATTTCAAATGCCTAGATTCACCAAAGATAACTATGAAAATTGGTGTATCCGAATGAAGACAATTTTGGGAGCACAATATGTGTGGGATATTGTAGACAAGGGTTACAATGAGCCAGAAGATGAGGCAACCTTGTCTCAAGCCCAAAGAGATGCCTTCCGAGCTAGAAGAAAGGACCAAAAGGCGGTCATGATCATCCAACAATGTCTGGATGATGCAATGTTACAAAGAGTTGCTAATGCTAGCAATGCAAATCAATTATGGGAGATTTTTCAAAATTCTTTCCAAGGAGTGGAGAAAGTGAAGAAGGTTCAGTTTCAGATTATTTTTTAAGGGTTCCAAGTATTGTGAACCAACTAAGAAGATATGGTGAAGTCACCATAACGGATACAAGGGTTATTGAAAAGATCCTTAGGTCGTTGGATTCTAAATTCAACTTCATTGTTGTCGTAATTGAAGAATCAAAGGATTTGGACTCCATGACTGTTGATGAACTTATGGGTTCGTTGCAAGCCCATGAAGAAAAAGTGGGGAAGAAACAAGAGGCTTTTGAACAAGTGCTTCAAGCAAAGTTTTCTTTGAAAGATGGAGATGAGAAGTATGGTGGAAACCAAAGGGGCCGAGGACGTGGAAGTGCACGTGGCCAAGGAAGAGGAAGAGGAGACAAAAGTGGTCATCACATAACCACTCGCAAAGAAAAATACTACGATTCACAACAAGAAAGAGGAGATCATGGAAGAGGAAGCAATTCAAGGCCATACAGAAGGAGGTATGATAAGTCTCAAATCCAATGTTACAATTGTAAAAAATATGGTTATTATGCTTCGGAATGTAGATATGTTAATTCTAATGTTGAAGAAAAGGCTAACTTTGTTGAGGAAGAAGTGGAGGCTACATTATTATTAGCATACAAAGGTGAACAAAGTGAAGATGCAGTTCTAAGGAAAAAAGATAAAAAATACTATGGATGAAGAAACAGTGTTCATAGAGAAGAATGGCACTTGTCATTTGAGATTCCTAAGAAAGAAGGAAATGGACCTCAAGTTCATGGAAAAGATCAAGTTGTTAATAATTTCATCAAGCCCTCAAGATTGAAAGAATTTCAGAAGTTGACAAGTAAAATCAAGTTTACCGGGGGGGGGGGGTTGGAAATAATAAACTTGATTGCTTGTAGTGGGAGTTACAATAGTTTTATTTAGTGTCTTAATGTTTGTGTTAGTGGTAGACAATAAAGTTATGGTAATTGATAAAAATGTTAGTGGGAGTTACCCTACTAAATATTATGGTAGTGGGTCTTTATTTACATTTAGATAGGAATGTCACATGTATGTTTTGATGCCTATATAAGGGTATTTAATTTACATATTTTAATCAAGTTGAATAAGAGGAATAAAGTATTTTCTCTAATTCTTCTTCATACACTTCTCTTTCTAAACTCTAGGCCACTATTTCCAACATAAGGGACTTCAGATTCTAGCCAATTGGCAAAGGAAAGGACACAAAGCTCAAATCCATCCCTTTTCTCTTTATGGATAGGGAAAAGTATATTATTCTACTACAAGTTGTTTCAGTTTTTCAGTAATAATTTGAATGCATTGAAGATTCCTATGGGTGTTATGTTAGAAGAAAACCATCAGTAGTATCCAAGTTGTTTCAGCGAAAAAAATAAATTGTAAGTTAAAATTGTATTTAGAAAAAATTATGTTGGTTAAACAATTTCTATTTATCTTCTGGAATACATGCCACGGTTTCTCAGTTACTAGTATACTTGATGATATAAACTAGAGAGAAAAACTGACTACAATTAATATTATCAAGAAAAATCAGTTCCTCATATGGCTAACATTGGAAAGAACAATTGCTATGTGATGCTACAACAAATACAAATAATATCTGAACAATGAACTTCACCTGAGTTAACTTAAGGCTTTTACAAAATTTAAATGGAGATTTCATACAAAACTCTTTAGCAATTACATACCATACAAATATCATGAAATATGCCAGTTTATTCGCAATCAAGCATTCTAGGCAATGGCTATCTCCAATTCACAAATCAGAAAATGTGCCATCGTTCATCGAACAAGTGAAAGCCAAGAGATTTTGCTCGTTGATTAATGCACGTCACTCTTCGATGTTAGCCAATTTATCAGGATTAAGACTTGGAAGCTCATGATGTTGAAGAGTTTTCAAGATCTCTTCAGTTTTACCAAGAAGTTGAGCAGCGTGTACCACACTCTCCTCCCTCTTCTCTATGGCACTACTAAAGCATTTCAGAGTTATGACTCATGGTAAGTTGGTGAGGCAAGCACCCAATATATCCGCAATCATAATAGATAATTTCTCCAAGAGTGTCTCATGATCGGTTTCGTTACTGCTAACTTCAAGTCCCCCCAACAAAGTTTGGCTGATTCTGTACATTGAATTTGCAGCAATGACCTTGATGGGCCAATTCAAGGGGTTCTCCTTCACATCGCCATTCACGTTTTCCTTGATTAGCATTTTCTAGACGGCTATGAGTGTGATGTTTTGATATTATGGTGAGCCCCCGAGGTTGTGCTCACCCCCACAACAGGTTGCAGGTTTGCAGGTGGACGCAGCAAGGCTTATGCTCAGCAGCGACGACACGGGTGATTTGGGACGGTAGTTTTGTTACTCCTTCCGTAGTTACGTTTGTATATTCTTTTAACCTGTTGGGAGCCAGGTTGTTGGCAGATTCCCTTGTATTGTATTTCTATTCTGTGTATTTATTATTTTCGGGGTGTCTTTGTATCATTTCGACACTACCGTATGATTCTCTGTATTCTTATTTGAGCTTGGTGGCTTAGTCGATGTTTGTTGTTTTTGGGGTGCCTTTATACCTTTGATTTTCTGCATCGCCATTTGATTTTCTTTATAATTTCATTTGAGCATTTGGGGCTTCATTGATTTTAGAGGGGTTTGGAGAGGTATTGGTGTTCTTTTCCATTACCTCGGCCCTATTAGGTTTATGGAATGTTGGGCTACGTGCCATGGTTTCTATTTCGGTTATTATGGGCAGGTTTGCTTGTTGTGTTGCTTTTGGGGTTGTCCGGATGTTCTGATTACATACGGAATTCTGCCGGAATTTCGTTTGAATTCTTTACTGAGTTTCTTTTACTCAGGTGACATGAAATACTCCATTTTTATTCATGTTCCATGTATTTCGATGTTGTTGTTAATCTTGGTTGTCGTTTTCTATGACGTTATACCTCGGGATTCGCTGATTCTCCTGATTGGAGTCTCAGGAATAACGGAGCGTGACAATATTGGTGTGCAAAGCGAGTATCGAATGAGTATCAATTCTATATAATAACATTGACAATTTTCAAAAGCCTTATCAACCAGGCAATTATAATGTATCATGATACGGCGAACCATGACTCTTTTACGTAACATACAACTTAAGATCTTTAATCCTCCTGTAATTCCTTGGACCCTTTCCGTTCAAATGAAAACATATTTTCTGCATGAAATTGATGTAGTAGAGGTTGTGGATGACATGGAGTTGGTTGTCATATTTTTTCTGGACAATTTTGACTATTATGTCAATGACCCATATTCAATCCAGATTATGAAAAACTACTTAATTTACGGCTAAAAAGGAGAACCGGAGAACAATAAAAGTCAGTTTTTCTTATGACAGGTCTTCTAATAATCGAGTTTTTTAAAAACAGTTTTTAGAAAACTAAACCAAGCTGATACTTTGTATAATTCTTGAATTTTTAGTTTTCAAAAATAGAAATTGTTTTCGAAATTAAAAACCAATTTTTCGAATTCTAAAAACAAATTTGAAAATCTGATTAAATCCTATTTTTCGTACAATTTTCTGATTTACAATTTGGGGATGCTTTAGCAAACTTTTCATTTTTTTACATGGATGCTCTAGCAATTGGGTAACGTTGACATGGTGTTATATAATAGCTTCCCTATATGTTGTCCCATGGGGTTATGTTTTCCCCATATATCCCACTATACCAGTAAAAGTATAATTTAGCTGATTATGCTTCTACTATTATATACACAAAGTCTTTTGGGGATGTATTGTCACTAAAATTATCGAACTCTTTTATGCTATACCAACTGATAACTTGTATCATTTTTCCTAAAACTCTGAGGAATGTCATGCACTTACATTTCACAAGTCAAATTGTGTTTTCTTTAGCTCTGCTTTCACACTGCCTCTGAAAAATAAACAAATTTTCTCCTAGGGTTCCATTCAAAAAAATTTCTCCTCAGGTGCTATTGGAAACACCTTATTGGGGCTTTTGAGATTGAAATGGGAAGATCCAATTCTAAATTCATTGTTAACATCTTACAAAAACACAAAAAAAATTAAAAAATTGTGAATTTAAATGAGTACAAATCGAGGTTTTTATGTACTTGTTGACCATTCTGCTAAACTGCTAATTAGGTTTTTTTTTTTTTTTAATGGTAAGAAATGCACACACGCACATATGAGTCCTATGGGGCTCGAACCCCTAACCTCCCCTTTGGGGGAAGAAATGTGATACCATCAGGCTACAAGACCTTTGGTGCTAATTAGGCTTTTTGCATGTGGGATGGGGGACTGCATGCGACATGTGATGAATTATCGATTATTATTCTCCTTTATTTTTACCTAGATACTATGAAGGATGTCTTATTTTTACATTTCAAAAGTCGAACCGAGTATTATTCTGCTCTGAGATTTATGAGAAGTGCATCCACTCCTTCCCCAACAATTCAAAAATTGAAATAAAATAGGGATTAGTTTGGCTATTGGAGCAAATTCAAATGACTTCTGAACTTTCCCATATGAACACTATCTATAGGTAGATAAATTTGATTCATATTTCCTATCCGGAATACACAGACAAATTATTGTTTAACAAGCCTAAACAAAGATTCCATTCAACATCAAAACAAAGGGATATATATATATATATATATATATATGTAAAAGTACTGCCCCACAAATATATTACAACATGTCTGTTTCTTGTTTTCAAGCAAGCAACTACCCTAAATTCCCTGAATTAGAAGAAGATGTGCCATTCTCTGAAATTCCTGGAATTAGAAGCAGATGCGCCGTCATTGATTACATGCATGACATCCAAAGGACGTTCCTGGTTCAATAATGCCCGCCACTCGTCAATATAAGCCACTTTATCAGGGTTCAGAATAGGAGGAACCTTATCCTGTGGAAGATTTTTCAAGATCTCTTCAGTTTTACCCAGAAGTTGAGCAGCATGCTGAACACTTTCTTCCCTCTCTTCTATGCAACTGCAATAGCATTTCATATTTATGACACGCGGTAGGTTTACAAGGCAAGCACTAAATATATCCGCTATCATAATACACAATTGCTCAAACAGTTTCTGATCAGTTTTATCATCACTGCCTTCATGAATCTGCAGCAAAGTTCTGCTGATTCTGTACATTGAATTTGCAGCAATACCCTTGATAGGCCATTCCGAAGTGTTCTTCTCTGGATCTCCCCCCGCTTTTGCCTTGAACTCATTGACCTTTTTATCCGCTTTGTCTGCGATTTTCAAAAGAGTCTCCGCGGAATTCTGAGCAATTTTTTGGAGATCTTCATCTAGCCACTTGCGGAAAAGATAAACACTTGACCACACCGTGCTTGCTGCATTTATCACATTTACCATATCACTTCTGGCATTCAAGAGTTCTTCTACAAGGTTCGCATAAACGAGGCCTTCGCTCACACTTTGAAGCAACCACTTTACCTTGTACTTTTCAATGTTAGGAAGTGAAATAGCCAGACTTGTAAGAGTAACCACAGTAAGAGACCAGCAATTGGGAGGTTCTTCGGAATATAGAGGTGGGACTTGGTCACTGTCAAACATTGCCACCCCCTTGAAAGCATTAGATTTTCCTAAAAGCTCTTCCAAATATTTTGGCCGCTGCTTTGCACCTTCCTTAATAAAACGATCTGTAGCATCCATGTCCTTCTTCATAATAATTTTTAAGGGCAGATCCCCTTCGCCTTCAAGATTCAGAACATAAGGGCTGAGACGATTGCTTGAGGCAGTTCTTTGAGATGTGAGCTTCTCCTTCAACACCTTGTACAAGTGCCCCAATGAAATAAATGGACCTATTGCGATTGAAGAGATTAGCATAACTAATTTGCTAGCTACAACAATCGCAATCTGTAATCCTATACAACAATCCAGAAAGAAATTTTTTGCTATATAAAATATTTTTGTCCATTTTTGGCTAGGAATTTGTAAGCCCAAGTCGCTCTCTTTCCACCCAACTAGTCTTTCAATCCAATAGTTTTCTGCCTTCAAAGCTCTTACATCCAGGGGAGTAAATCTTGCTACTACAAACCATCGAAATATTGGGGCAATACTGCCTACTACCACCCCAAAAGACTGTATCACAAGAATGACGATGGAAGACCGCTTATAATTCGAACCGACATATTGTGAACCGTCATATTGTGGAACGACATATTCTGGACCGTAATATAAATAAATCCTGATGTTTGCTTCTGCTAATACGAGTAATGCCAAGAAACCAAATACCCCTGAAGCACAGCCGGTTACTGAACGAGCCACCACAAACTGAGGGTTAGCAGACCTCGCCATCATCCAATATTTTTTCAAATCTAATTTCAAATTTTCAGTTGTGAAATTTCCAGATTCTTGAGACATATTTTTTTGGTGAATTTCATCATACTTGACTTGAAGAGACTTCTTAGTGGTGGGAACCACTAGAGCTAAGAAAATTGAAATTAGAAGCAAAGCAAGCATGAAAACCAAAGCTGCAATGTGTTCTATCAAGAAAAATGGAGATATCACTTGAGTACTACTCTCGATGCAGATGTTAACAGAAATGGTGATAACCAGAATAGCCAAGGCGGTTATGTTCATGAAAATTTCTTTGTTATCCATAGATCCCAAAGAAGGCATAAAATTACCTATAGCTGTAGGCATGAAGGTGAGACTGGTGAGTTTCGCCAGATGTTCCATATAGGTTGGCATTTCGGTAGTTAGATCCACTGTCAGCTTGGTTGCTACAGCTAACAAGGTGAGGGAAGCTGCGTTGAGAGTGAAAAATCTGCATGGGAACCAGAGTTTTCTGTGGCGGAATCCCTGCCAGACATCGGCAGCCATAGCAAGTGAGCAGACTAGAGATGCTGCTGCTACATACATGCCAATCCATGGCATTGGTGATTCATGTCTACTTTGTATTCGACTTTTGTAGGCATCGATTTGACTTTGTATTTGACTTTGTCTTATGGACGCATAGCAGCATTCCGAGCCTATCAGGGTGTAGTTGTATGAAGAGGGGGAGTACCGCGGCCATATATTGATATCATACCCTTTCGCCTCGGAGTCATAGTATAAGTCGCATATAGACATTTTCTTTTTAGCTCTAAGTTTCTGATGATCTAAGAGAGGAAACAAAATTAGGGTTTCAAAGAGGGGAAACAAAGGGTTTGGCGAGATGACTCGAGGTTGGGGATGTAGTTTTTTGGATAAATGGAATATAGAGGTGAGGGTATACTTAAACTTGTAGTTGTATACTGAACTCTATTTAACTAACTCATGATACAAGGAAATTATATGAGTTGAACAATTCTATCAACTAATCTTCCTGGAAGCCTCCTTGTTTCTTACTACTGTTCCCACTGTCATAATTTCTCATACTTTGTCCGGAAAGTGACAGAGTTGAAAACAGATACATGTATAATTTTTTTTTTTTGTAGAAAATAAACAGTCTATATTTTTTTACTTTGCTACAATTGTAAAACATGAAAAACACCAATTTGTTGTTTCTGAAATTTGGGTTTTCGCTTCCAAAATATCACTACAGTGCAAAGCATAACACGGTCACTAAACATGATTTTGTTATCAAATAGTGGTATTGTAGCACTTGGAAGTAGAGGCATAAGAAGCAAAGCTCCAACCAATTAAATAAAGACTACAGTGAATGGAAATTTCATCAACCGCTGTGAGAATCTCCATTCAAATAGAAGAAATCCCCAAAAAGAGAGATGAAGTTGCTCGCTTAAAAGACTCCAACTGAAAAATTCATGAGAATCTTGATGCATGGAAGTTTCTTATGCCATCCATGCATGAGTGTGATGTTGCATTTCTACGATTCAAATTGTCTTTTCTTTCTGGAGCTTTCACACTGTTTCTGTAGTGAAATTGTGACATCCATGTGTCAAGTAGGGGAAGACCAAAGTAAATATCAACTAGACTTTCCCTAGTCTTTGTATGGACATAATTTGGAACAATTAATGTGACATATATATATATATAGCTGGTGAATCGTTTTCGTCGAAGCTGCCATGCAGAAAAGCGATTTCGTGGTGTGGCCAACTCTGAAAATGGCCTTCCTCCTCAAACTTAATATATTCGAAAATTTTGACTACTAGTTGATTGTAGAGAAAATACTTCACTGGAGTGAAATACACGTATTGGTCAAAAATGAATAATCAAATGCAGATGACAATATAAGTCTTCAGGTCATTTTATACACCAAAATTTGCCGGCCTTGTGGGACCTGTAATTAATCTTCCAGGAAGCCTCAGCCTATTTTATAGTAACTCTGTCACAATTACGCTATTAAAGTAATATCTGAAATTTTGTCCTCAAATTTTAATAAACATTTCTCACCTGACCCACACTTAAGCTAGTGTTTTCAATACTTAAGAGATAAAAATCATTTAATAAGCATACAGATTTTAAAACTAATTTGAGTACAATAAACTAGTTGAAATAAATTTTAAGTGACACGGAATTGGAAAGGTTAGCAAGATAACTTTTTGTACAAAGAATAAGCTGGTAACATATAACAAGTATTATCATCTGGACGTTATTAGACTTGGTTCCACTAACTAACTAATAGTTGATTGTAGAGAAAGGCGTGCTGCAAAAGCGTCGAATGATTTTTATCTGCAGCAATCGGAATATATATTGCGGATAGAACTAGGTTGGTACACATTAAAATCATGTTGTAGAGACCAAAAAGCATTTCAGACAGATCATGTACTTGTGTGGGGCAAAACTGAGAATGACCTTCCTCAACCTTAATGTCTTGAAACTTTTTGCTGACTAGTTGATTGTAGAGGTCATAATGTATTTTGGTAAAAGTTGTAACACATTATTACACTGATCTATTGCTAATATATACCCATTTTAGGCCTTTTAGAACTTTTAACAGAATAACTACAATTTACGTCCACACATATATATCTATAATTCTTGTTTGGTTGGTGTCTGAGTTTACAGTTGAATAGTTCTTGTTTCCCAAACCAGCTCGCTGCTGACAGCTAATACTACTCTGTCTGTCTGTATGTCTTCAAATAGCTTGAGTATATGTCAAGTATTGTGCCTAAAGTATCCAAGTTTTTTCACTAATAAATTGTAAGTTAGTAAGATACTATTGTATCTAGAAAAAATTATGTTGGTTATTTACCAAAAAAAAAAAAAAAATTATGTTGGTTGAACAATTTCTATCTGTCTTCTGGAATTGCAGGAGGATCTGGTTGGCTTTACAATTTCTGAAGTTAACAATCGGGTATTTTTTATCATTCTGCTAATTCATGAATTAAAGCATTTACTCTTATTCAAAAATATATATTTTAGTATTCTATGGTAGGGGAAACTTTTTTATGTTAGTGGACTTTAAAATTACTGGTTTCTATACATTACAAAAATAATACGTTCATTTATAAGTTGAATTCTTTCTGATGGATTTCATGCATTCCACAAATTAATGACAATTATTCGAGGAATTGTTTCCCTCAAGAGCAATTTTTTGGAGATCTTCATTTAGCCACTTGCAAAAAAGATGAACACTTAACCACACCATGCTTGCTGCATTTTTCACATTTACCATCTCATTTCTGGCCTTTAAGAGTTCTTCTACAAGGTTGGCATAAATGAGGCCTTGACTCACACTCTGAAGCAACCCTTTCACCCTGCGCTTTTCAATGTTTGGAAGTGAAATAGCCAGACTCGTAAGAATAAGAACAGGAAGAGACCAACAATTAGGAGGTTCTTCGGAATATAGAGGTGGGACTTGGTTGTTGAAAGATAAACTTGAAGCTTATCCACATGCACCAAAGGTCTAAGTTGTCTGCACCAAACACCATGCTTAAACCTACCAACAGCATGCGTGAAGACTTTGCATCCATGTTGTTCTTCATAATCTTCAAGGGCAGATCCTCCTCGCCTTCTAGATTCAGAACATAAGGGCTGAGTCGATCCACTTCCGTGTGATTGCTTGAGGCAGTTCTTTGACATTTGAGCTTCTCCTTCAACACCATGTACAAGTGCCCCAATGACAATAATGGGCATATTGCGATTGAAGAAATTAGCATAACTAATTTGCTAGCTACAACAATCACAATCTGTAATCCTATACAACAATCCAGAAATAACCAGAATAGCCAAGGCCGTTATGTTCATGAAAATTTGTTTGTTATCCATAGATCCCAAAGAAGGCATAAAATTACCTATAGCTGTACACATGAAGGTGAGACTTGTTTCGCCAGTTGATCGATGGGGGTTGACATTTCAGTACTTAGATCCACTGTCAGCTTTATTGCTACAGCTAACAAGGTGAGGGAAGCCGCGTTGAGAGTGAAAGATCTGCATGGGAACCCCTGGAAGACATCGGCAGCCATAGCAAGTGAGCAGACTAGAGAAGCTGCTGCTACATAGATGCCAATCCATGGCATTGGTGATTCATGTCTACTTTGTATTCGACTTTCGTCGGCATTGATTTGACTTTCTCTTAGGTATTCCGAGCAGCAATACCAGCTTATATCAGTGTGGTTGGCTAAAGAGAGGGGGAACAATTCCCACAGTTCGACCCTAAACCCCTTCCAATGAGAGCCATAGTATTCGTTGCATATCGACATTTTCTTTTTTCCTCTTATGTTTCTGATGCTAGCTATAAGAGAGGAGACAAAATTAGGGTTTCAAAGAGGGGAAACAAAGCGAGGTTGGGGATGTAGTGTTTTTGGATAAATGGAAGAGTTAATTTTACTAAACTCCATGTGGTTTAAAAAAAGATTACTTTTTCTCCCTCCTATATAGAAAACACCCCTGTATTTATCAAATTGTATCAGCTTGCCCCCTTTTCTATAATTTTGGATCAAAATACTCCTGAAATTTAATTAAAAATAATTTAAAATTCAAAATAACATATCAAATTCGAAATATATATATAAAATTCAAAAAAATAAAAAAATTTGAAAAAAACATATAAAATCCGAAAAAATATATAAAATTCGAAAAAAACATATAAAATTATAAATATATATAATTCGAAACAAATATATAAAAATCGAAAAAAACATATAAAATTCAAATATATATATATATAAAATTCAAAAATATATATATAAAATTCGTAAACATATATATAAAATTCGTAAGAAATATATAAGATTCGAAACAAATATATAAAATTCAAATTTTAAATATTCTTACTTGTATTCTCTTGTAACCTTAATATATTCTCTTGTTTTTACATCTTCTTACTTGGTTTTCAAATTTTATATGTTTTTTCGAATTTTATATATTGTTTTATGAATTATATATATTTTTACGAATTATATATATATTATGAATTTTATATGTTTTTATATATTTTTATGAATTATATATTTTTTTAAAATTAAAAAAAAAACTTCTTGCTCCGATCTCCGTACTCCGACGGCTCCACTTCTCAACGGATCGATGCAACCACATTGCACAAGGTGGTGTGATGATTTTTCAGCAACAGATCATCCAATTGTGCATAAAGACCGCACATGTAGGAGCACAATTGAATAATCACCAAAAACTAAAGAAACCCTTGATATACAATGATCAAGCGATCTTTTTTTTTCTCTCTTTCTCTACAGACAGATCTGATATATGAAAGAATTAGAGAGATCTCACAAAACCATTCATAAGCCACACCAAAAATTTGTCGAGACTCCTCTTATTTATAGAGAGAGGAATCCTATATTGAATAAACTTGTATCCTTTTTGGACTAGGATTCCTCCTTTATTTAATCCTCTTGTAATTGGGAGTCAATCTAGCCAACTTTGGTGTAAATATCCTTTATACACGTGTTAAGATATGTTGGAGTATAACCCAAGTCATTATAGTTCGCAACAAGTAACAACTTTCACATTGCAGGTTGGTGCTACGCATGGCCCTTCGCTTAAGCGTAGCTCCGTGCGTAGGGTTAATTTCCTTATGTGTAGCTCAAGAGTAGTTTTGATGATTCTAGCCACTTTTAGTTACTGTATGCGTAGCTCAAGCGTAGGAAAATTCATGGAAACCACTTTTTCTAATTATTGCTATGTTAGAATGTAACACCCCGTTTCATTTTCCCTTTTTTTTTGAATTATTCCCGATTTATTTTCGGTGATGACGTCACTTGTTCATGACGTCATGGTTACTCTGTGTATTTTACGAGTAAATTTTTCGCGTTTACGTCTACACTCGACTGGACGATGTTGCGATCTCTCTTCGTTGACTTATGTGGTTATTACGTGACTGGACGTGACGGTAGTGTTTCGAACTGGTGAAACGTTGACAGGAGTTCTGGATTCGATGACACGACTCTGCAACTGTCTCTTCGGTGACTTCGTGGGATTACCTTCGTGGTTACGTTACTTGAGCTGATGTTTTGTATTTCGGACGTGGCTAGAGGTTTACGTGGACCTTAGTGCCGATTATATGGGTTCGTTTAGACGCCCGACGTTTAGTGCTTCGACTGGATGACGGCACGTTTAGTTGACCGACGTTTAAGGCTCTAATGCTGTTGATCGAGTTCAGCATTTAGTGCTTTAGGGGTCCGATGTTTTATTTTCCCTTGTAATAGGAATAATATGTGCCTGATTTGATTGACGTGCTATGTATTTGTGCTTACGTGTTTAGTTTGTTCGGTGTGATTATTTCTTCGTGTTTCTAAGTGCTTCTACGTGTTGATGTAGCTGTATTTGATTATTATTTTGGATTCTTTTCGTGCCCTAGTTATTTGTAATCAATCGATGGATCTTGTACATACCCGATGTTCCGGTGGTTGGGTTTCACAACCAGGACCATTTATTTTAGTTTACTTTATTTATTCGGCGTTACGATTTAAATCAGAATTATTAAGGATCCGTTTGGTTCGTGGGCTTTATTGTTAGGGGCTACGCGGTTTAGTTTCAACGATCGAGTTTAGTACTTTGTTTGGGCTACGACCAATGATTTTAGGAGTCTCGGTGAGTTCAGACTTTATTCAGGATTTATTTTAGTTTATATCTGACTATATAGCAGAATTATTCATTTCAAACTTTATTAGTTATTCGGAGTACCGTGGGGTTTTCGGTGATTTAATTGATGGATGATTTTTGTGCCCCAGAGCTTTACTTTGGGCTTATATTATTTATTCGGAGTTCGGTGAATTTGATGGGCTCACGTGAAATTATTTGAGTGTCCCCGGTATATTTTACGGGACTTATTTTATTTATATGAATTTAATTATGATTATATATATTTATGGGTTTCATACCCTAGATTATTTATTTCAGTTATATTATTCATTTGGGCGTCCCGTTGTTATTTCGGGTTGCGAGGTCACGCTTGGGTGTTCCCGGTATTTATTGGGATTTACTATATATATATATATATTTAATTATAATTATATATATATAGTTTTGGAGGTTGTTTCGTAGTTATGGAGAATTGGAGAGTTGGTTTTGCAATTTACATATATATATATTGTATCAGATTGTTGTAGAGGAAGCTTCGACATTGACCACAATCAAACGACTTCATCCTCTTCCTCATCTCTTGACCAGCGACCATGGGCTCTACTCCAGTCAACCTCTCGCCGGCAGAGAGGAGAGAGAGAGAGAGAGAAACGGATCAGGGGAGAGACCGGGAGGTCGCGCCTAGAGGCGCGCGACCTGGTGGAAGGTTTCGGTCGCCGGACATGGCGACCTAGGTGCGGGTTAGCTCGCCGGAGTAACGGCGAGCTGGAGGCAGAAGCGGCGTGCAACAGCTCGCTCGCCAGAGCTGGTAGTGACGGCCAGCGGTGGAGCAGATCGTTGGTAGTGACGATGAACAGTAGCGAGTCGGACTGAGTCGGGCTGACTCAGTGGCGAGTTGGGCTATGTTTGTGCTGATTTTCGGAGGATAGCCCGGCCTCGGTACCGTGTACGATATATCTGAAATTGGTGCGAAACCATTTAACGGTTTGCCGGGAATATCAGATTTTCGGTATGATTTTCGGTTTCGATTTTTTGTAGATTTGTTCCGATTAAATTATCGATTGCTAACGAATTTTAATTATATTGAATAGGGCGGTAAGGCGGTCGTTTTGACATATTAAAAATAATTATCGGACGACTTTGGACGGCAAGCACTATTCACGCCCGGTACTGTCCACGGCGGGACTGTCTGTAAGCGTTTAAATTAGGTGGGAATTTTATATATATATATTTATCTAGCACTCACTAATAGTGCATAGAAAATGCTAAGTAGCCCCGTTGTATGATTATGGATAATAAATGCATGAAATTAAATTCCTAAGCGATAAATGAAATTTAAGAATTTTATAAAAATTCACGAAAATACTCATAGTCGAATAAATTTGGTTGGGAATAGAAATTCCCTGGGATATTAAATAAATTAATTCCCTGAAATTTTTTAAGAAATTAAATCCTATTTTAAATTGGATTAAAATAGGTGGTTTAGTACCGGACTTAAAGTAGGATTTTATAGAATTTTGTGTGGAATTAGAACCTGTAATTAGCTCCCGGATTATATGTAACTGAAATTAAAGTACAATGGGAGCGGGGCAGATTTGATATTGAGGGACGTAGGGCCGGTTAATAAATATTCCTCTACTATTTATGTTTTATTGAAATTAAAAATATGTTAGGGGATTTACGAGAACGTGGAACGCTGAAACTTAGACACGGGTTTAATTTCCTTTTATTTGTATTTCTCGTAAATTATAAAGAAATGAAATTGTGAATTTAATCGTTTAACTTCCCCTGAGGTGGGCTTTATTAGCCGATGATTATTGGGACTTAAATTATAAGCATGCTGGAATATAAAATCTATAAAGATGGGGTAATTAAGAATCCGATTATTTCTGTGATAAAATGGAAATTGATTTACTGTATATTTGAAATTGTGAAGCATGCGTGGTATGAGATTGTTTGGCTTGTATGCCGTGTGATTGAGCAAATTAAATTCATATGGAGGCATTTGGCATTCATATAGCACCATGTTATATATACATTGTTTCGGTGCACGTTGCATGCCTCATTTATATCATGTGCATGTCTGGTTCGTTTGGAATGTCGCAACAACTGGCCAGGGGTGGTCTAGCACCAGGGAGCTAGTAACTCTCAATTCTCTAGACATTTGGGGGTGAGGGCTTGCGCCTCACTTGCCGGTTCCCGGGCGGGCTTGTGGTCCCCGCACTTTCTTTGGCGACGCCCACCCTTCCTGTTGTGGGTTTGTTGCCCCAGCAGTGAACGGTTTGGGATTCCTGGATATTAGTGGCTAGGGCTGCATTGGAGTTGCATTGGCATGGCATTTACATCCATATTGGGCATTTATTGGATATGTGCTTGCCGGTTATTATTGATTATCGATATTGAGTATGTGATGTCTGAGTTGTAATTAAATACCTGTATTATTCTCTTGGGCGCTAAGGCGCGGTGTTTGTAATTAATATTTTAACTGTGGTTAAATTATAATGATTATTTAAAGATTTAAAATTGTAAAGAAAGAAAGAAAGTTTGACGATAATAAAAATCTGGATTAGTGGAGCCACGATTGGCATGTGTTCCAAGTGGTTACGTGGATATATATATATGAAAAGGTTTTGTTAATTAATTGTTTTCCCCTTAAGTTGGAATTGAGTTGAGTTGGCTAGTCGTATATTGAGACTTGGTTGTGGTTGTGCCTTTGGCCACATAGGCCTTTGTGGTTGGTGATTAGTGTTATCACTGGATGATTATTAGACCACTTCGGTAGTGGGGAGAGTTGTTCAGGTTAAAGGTCGGGTAAGACTCGTTAGTCTGACTTTGTTTCTCTTGGCTGTGTATTTTGAGCTTGTCGCTCACTCTTCCACTTTAAAAGTGTTTCGAGTAGTAAATGGTTTTTAGCCGTGTGCCTCGAAAATCTCCTTTCCTACATGTTCTGGTAAAGTTAGTGGACTCTGGACATGGTTTGTCCCATTCTTCAGACTCGGGGTCAGTTCTGAGATCTAGATATGTTTTTAGAGCTTGATTATTTAAGTTTTCCTCCTAGTTGTTCCGAGGAACACTTGAATCCCGGTGTTGGTTTGGTAACCTTTGAGGATTTGTTTATAAGCTCCTATATTAAGTTGAAGGTCTTAGAACCTGTTTCGAAATAAGTTTGATTGTGACTTTGAGGTGATATTGAGAAGTGAGATTAAGTTAAGCGCACATAGTGCGATTCCTAGTGTTTGGTTGGGTTAGGAGACATTGGAACCAAATATGATTTGACCGGGCCCTAACTTTTTCTTAAAAACCGGTTGAATCCTTCGGGGTTTAACATTTTTCTTTAAAAACCCGAGGGCCATGGCATCTGTTTGGGACTAAATGACTCCAGTAACCCTTTCTTGCGCCTTAATAGGCGGTATGAGTTAGAGGTGACCTTATTGATCTGTACCCTTTTTAGTGCCTCGATAGGCAGTGTGAGTTAGAGATAGTTCGGTTGGTTACCGAATCCGTTGTGGAGATAGTACTTTCCCTTTTTGTGTTTCTTCGAGTGAACGGGTTGGTTCACTGGTTGTTGTACGTAGATGAAGGGTTATTCCCTTTCGGTAGTCCTAAGGAGTGACCTATTTACCTCCTAGGAACCTTGAGTAGCGTACTTGGTGCACGGTATGGTGGATAGTTAGTCTTGTTGTATCTCTAGATGAGAGCAGAGTTCAGATTGTTTGTCTATAGGCCTAGGCGATAGGCTTAGTTACGTTCAGGACGTTATATATATATATATATATATGTACGTAGATATATGTGGTGTTTATATTTTCGTTGTTATGTAGTTCGTATGAGTTTCGTAGTTACTCGAGATTAGTGACGAGGTTATTGACGGGGTCTCGGATTGGCGGGGTACCATATGAGACAATTGACTGACCTAGGATAGATGCATGCACACGGGATGATTAACATTTTCTAGACGGCTATGAGTGTGATGTTTTGATATTATGGTGAGCCCCCGAGGTTGTGCTCACCCCCACAACAGGTTGCAGGTTTGCAGGTGGACGCAACAAGGCTTATGCTCGGCAGCAACGACACGGGTGATTTGGGACGGTAGTTTTGTTACTCCTTCCGTAGTTACGTTTGTATATTCTTTTATCCTGTTGGGAGCCAGGTTGTTGGCAGATTCCCTTGTATTGTATTTCTATTCCGTGTATTTATTATTTTCGGGGTGTCTTTGTATCATTTCGGCACTACCGTATGATTCTCTGTATTCTTATTTGAGCTTGGTGGCTCAGTGGGTGTTTGTTGTTTTTGGGGTGCCTTTATACCTTTTTGGCATCGCCATTTGATTTTCTTTATAATTTCATTTGAGCATTTGGGGCTCTATTGATTTTAGAGGGGTTTGGAGAGGTATTGGTGTTCTTTTCCATTACCTCGGCCCTATTAGGTTTCTGGAATGTTGGGCTACGTGCCATGGTTTCTATTTCAGTTATATTGGGCAGGTTTGCTTGTTGTGTTGCTTTTGGGTTGTCCGGATGTTCCATTTACAAATGGAACTTGGCCGGATTTTCATTAGAATTCCTTTACTAAGTTTCTATCACTCAGGTGACATGGAATACTTCATTTTCATTCACATTCCATGTATTTCGAGGTCATTGTTAATTTTGGTTGTCGTTTTCGATGACGTCATACCCCGGGATTCGCTGATTCTCCAGCTTAGAGTCTCAGGAATAACGGGGCGTGACATAGAACCCCCTCAACTCCGTTGGTATGTTTCCCAAAGTTTTGGCTCCGAAAAATGTAGGCCGGAATGCATTTTTTGTTCAAACTTGTTTCCTCTTCAATACTTTAAGCTTTATTTGAATTTGATGAAGCTTGTTGATGCCTTTTTTTAGACCACTTTAATTTTTCTAAATCTACCCGACCTTACAAGTCACTCAACATGGTTATTGTTGAGAACATGCCAACAATGAACAATTCTAAAATATTCTTACAATTTCCCCCTTGGCATTTCTGAGACAAAATCATGTTTTACAAAAATATCCTCACGAACAAGAACATAATATCTATACCTATGAACACCCACCCACAAACATAGACATAGAATATTAGTTTGCCCTCATGATGATCTTCCAATTCTGTAACCACAACACTAAACAAAATGAAAAATGTCGCGCCCCGTTATTCCTGAGACTCCAACCAGGAAAATCAGTAAATCCCGAGGAATGACATCACAGAACACGACCAATAGAATCAACAATAACGAGAAAATACATGGAATAAGAATGAAAATAAAGTATTCCATGCCACCTGAGTGATAAAAATTTAGTAATGAATTCTAACGAAAATTCAGCAAAATTCCGTTTGTAAATGGAACATCCGGACAACCCAAAAACAACACAACAAAATAACCTGCCCATAACAACAAAAATAGAATCAATGGCACGCAACCCAATATTCCAGAAACCTATTAGGGCCAAGGTAGTGGAAAAGAACACCGCTATCTCTACACAACCCCTCTAAAATCAATAGAGCCCCAAATGCTCAAATGAAATTATAAAGAAAGTCATATGGCGATGCCGAAAAGGTATAATGGCATCCCGAATCAATAAATACTGGAGATAAAATATACAACGAAAGGGAATATTCCAACAGATTGGCTCCCAAGAGAAATAAGAATACACAAGAATAACTACGGACAAAAGGAACAAAACTAATTAAAAACGTCCCAATTCACCCGTACCATCGCCGCTGAACGCGTCGTGCTGCATTCACCTACAAACCTGCAATTTGTGTGGGGGTGAGCACAACCTCGGGGGCTCACCAAAAATATCTATATAACACACTCTTAGTCATCTAGGAAATGTTAACCATCCTAGGTGTAAGCATCTATCCTAGGTCGGTTAGTTGTCTCATGTGGCACCTACGCCAAACAGAAACCCCAAAATAATCTCACCAACAATCTTAAACCTACTCAAGAATCACAATAAAGAACCTAACAACAGAAATATCCCCAACGTATATACCAGATCATATCAGCGTATATATATATGTATATATATAAGATCCCGTAAATAACTAATCATATCCCAAAAGGCGTATACAAACATGGTCTAAAACTCGTATTCGTCTAACATACTATAAGAACTCACTTCCTATTCCACCGGGCACCAAACACGCCACTCCGAGTCTCTAGGAGGTAAATAGGCCACCTGATACAGATACCTTGCTACCATCTATTTCACAAGAGTAACATAAGGAGAAAAACTCTATTACTAGATCAGACTCGATAATCACTAGACAATCTCCAATTCACAATGCCTACTGAGGCATAGGAAAAGGTTACTGGAGTCCTTCAGTCCCAAATGGATGCCGAGGCTCTCGGGTTTTTAAAGAAAAACAATGAACCCCGAAGGATTCAATTGGTTTTTAAGAAAAAGTTAGGACCCGGTCAAATCTGTTTGATTCTAACGCCTCCGAACCCAACCAGAGTACTAAAAGCCGCACTATGTGTTCATAAATCAACACCATGTCTCTTACCCAAAATATGACAGTAAGAGCATCAAAGAAAATAAATATAAGGACCGCACTAACAACTGAGGCCCTAAAATACCCAAGCCTATTATACAATCAAGGAAACACTGACGAGATAGGAGAATGACCACAAGTTTCAAGATGGAAACTATTTTAAAATTCCATTTAATTTTCCTTCAAAATCGGTCCTAAGACCTTTAATAATATTTTCAAAATTTATGAAAATTTTTGAGAATACCCAAACAAAACGACAAGAAAGAATCCCATAAACAAACTAGGAGAAGCCTGAAGAGCTCGAACCCTAACAATGCCGAGATCTTGGATACAACCTCGAGATCTCAAAAACAGAGACAACCAATACCCTAAACTCACTAACTTCACGAAAAGTTTTCAATTGGGATTTTCTACCATTTCTCAAAGCGAGATTTTCTTTCAATACTCCCGGTCCCAATGATTTAAATTTTTTTTCATAAAATAAGTTTTAAATTTTGGATTTTCAAAAACAGTTAGGGGGACTTGGGTAAATGAAAAAAATACAGCTTTACGAAAAAAAAACCCAAAAGTTTTAAGTTTTCAAAACATTTACAAATCCTTGGTTTGGTCCCTAAGATCCAAACCGTAACCGTGACCTCAAGATTCATGGACTAAAGGTTGTTTACTTCTCAAAACGTCACCAAAGTGAACGAAAGAGCGATATGCTCAAATTACAGGAGTCAGAAGAGGGAAGGCCAGACTGACGGGCCTTAAACGACCCCTAAATTGAAAAACTCCCCATACCACCAGGGTGGTCCACAAATCAACCTACGGTAACACTAGTCACCAACCACAAAGGCCTATATGGCCGAAAACCCTAACCTCATATGAATCCCGGTATGAGGCATTAATCAATTGAACTAGATACCCAATTCACGAAAAATAGATACATACCAAGGTCTCTTTTTCTACTGAGCTCCAGTTAACTACTCAGAACACCTGCCAATCATGGCTCCAATAACCCTGGTTTTTAATTATTAAATCTTTTTACTTTTCGACTTAGCTAGGGTTTTTAAGCTCTCATTCACATTGAGAAAATCCGTTAATTAGTTTTCTAATATTAACAAGGGATCTTTATATCCAGGAGCATAATCATAATCTCAACTATTGCGCCCCAACGCTCAAGGGGACAATATATATATATATATATATATATATATATATATATATATATTTAAGATTTATCCACATATAACCTGCTCCATATCAGTAATCAATAACAGTAGAAAATCTTAACAGAATAGCACATATCAAATAAATGCTCAATGTGAATGTCAATGCAACTCCAGTGCAACCCTATCTGCATGAGGGTTAAACAAATATCCAGGAATCCTAAACCGTTCACTGATGGGGTAACAAACCCACAAAAGGAAGGGTGGGTGTCGCCAAATAGAGTACGGAGATCACAAGTCCGTCTGGAACGGCAAGTGAGGCCCGAGCCTTCACCCCCAACGTCTAAGGATTCGAGAGATGCTAGCTCCCTAGGTGCTAGACCACCCCTTGGCCAGTTATTGTGACTATCCAAACGGTCCATTCGTATATATATATAATACAAATGAGGCATGCAACTCACACCGAATCAATGTATATGTCCATGGTGCTACATAAATGCAAAATGCCTCTATATGGACCCCATGCTCAATTATACAGCATAAATTCCAATTTTTCATACAAAGCCTGCTTTAAAATTAAATTAAAATAATAAATCACAATTACTCCATCTCGAGTTCATCCGGGTTCTCAATTTCCAAACTCTTATAAATTTTCAATGTATTTGCACGGTTTAATTTAAATTTCAATAACCGAATTCTAATAAGTCCACTCCAGGGACAATCTAGTTCATAAATTCAATTATTTATAATTTATGAGAAAATTTAGAGGGAACTAGAAACACGTCTAAGTTTTAACATCCCTCCATCCACGTATTCCCTAATATATTTTTAATTTCACTAAACCACCAAAATCAGGGGAAACTTATCGTTACTTTCTAAGTCCAAATCTAATTTCACAATTCCACTAACCTACTTTAAATTTAAAGGGCATCAGACCGACTCTTCAATTAAATTTAAGTAGGTTTTAATTATTCATAATTTTCAGAGAAATAATTTAAATTAACTTATCAAGGGAATTCTATTGCCGATCTCATTTACTCCACCTATGGATATTTCATCAATTTTATAAAAATTCCTAGATCTCGTTTATAGCTAGGAATGCTAACACCGGCTATCACACACACATAATCATACGCCGGAAGTGTTAGAAATTCCTATGTAATAACAGTGAGAAATGGATATGTATATAAAAATCCTACCTAAAATAAAGCTTATAGAACAGCCCTGAAACGGCTCGCCGTGAACAGTGTCGGCGCTCGAATATAGAGCCCGCTGACCAAATTAGCCCGAAAATTATTTCGAATATACCAAAACGTCCGTCTCGATGACCTATACGATATATACGAAGCCATTAGCAATTGGTTAATAAATTTGAATAAATCTAATATAACCTAAACAAAAATGGAACCTATAAATCGAATTTTCGGATAAACTGCTTGACGGAAAAATACGAAATTTTAGTATGTTGTACCTAGCATCGAGGCAAAGCTTTCCTCCAAATTTCATCCCAAACCAACATCGGGAAGCCGATGAAATCGCCGGTCGAAGTTCCGGCCGAAACGCCCCTGTTGTGCGTCACCACTGCGCAAACTCCTCGCGGCGTCGCCGCCTCTGCGATCTGCCGCCGCCGTCGCCACTCCTCAGCTAGCCATCGCCGCCCCTGGGCCGGAGACTACAAACCCTAGGTCGCGTCCCTCCACCAGACGCATCCTCCTCCTGCGCGAAACCCTAATTTGCGCCACCACGCGTTGCCGCAACACCCAGTACCACCACCCATTATCGCCAACATTGCGTCTGACCTGTGAATCTTAGGTCGCGTTGCCGCTCCTCCTCAGTTGGTGAAACCCACCAGGCTACAGTTCCTCTCTTCCGCGAAATCTCACTCTGTCCGCACCTCTCTCTCTCGAGCTCCCTCGCCGGTAATGATGGTGAAGAAGATGGTGGTCACTTGCTGGAAAGAAGGAGAAGATGGAGGCTGAGACGCATGAAGGAGGTGAAGATTGTCGGTGGATCCTTCGTTTAACAAATACAGATATACATATGTATATACATATATAACTAAATTGCAAAAGTAACCCTCATACAATCTGTAACACCCACAATTTTCATGCATAGGTTGGCTAGGCCCATACACAAAACCTAGGAGTATCTTCAATTGACAAAAATAAGCACAGATGATAAGACATAAAATAGAGATAAGATCATAAGAGTTGATGATACCACTTATACAGGAAAGATCCCACACCCAATACATCTTTGAAATAACTTAAGTTTTCAAATTTATACAACTTGGGAATCCCATAACATGGACCCCTAGACCACACAAACTTATATAAACCACAACAAGACTGAATTCCTACCATGTAGTGGAAGGAAACTGCTGCACCGAGAATACAGGAGAGACAAATCCTCAACCCTGCGGATGCAATTGCCGAAGACCTGAATTATCAACAAAGGTGGGTCAAACCCACGAGCAAGTACATCTCTACATAATCCCAAACAGAGTACTAAAAACCATCCCCTTTCCTAGTGACACCTATCCCAAAAATATTAATAAATATTAATATACCTTACTATACTTTATATTCCCTAGAATACCACAATGAAAATATAATTAATTTCATAACTTCTATTTATATTTACTAGGATACTACCATGAAGATATAAAACAAATACCATAAATTCCTTCCATAAGTCAAATTTCCATCATCTCCATTTCCAACCATAACCACGTACCCGACAACTCAGCCATGCCATGACAAATCATCCAAGTCCCGCGGTACTAGTGAGATTGCGTTTATTAGTCAGCCTACTTGTGGTTCCTTTTCAAATCTCCCGACCATATTCCTTTTAATTAAATTTTATGATTTTACGAATTTATTAATTCACTTGTATTCTTTATTCGGGAACATATAACAATTTATGAGGTCGAGTCTGGGGGGTCCAGGGGGGCGGCGCGATGCTTTCCTGAGCACCCCTTTGGCGGGGTCTGGGGCAGCGTCCCAACGCTAGGAAATAGGATATATTTATACCATCAAAACTATTCATTTATACGGTCGAATATACATATTTTAGTATAATTCGTGATGAATCATAATAACATATAAATTCATACAAGTCTACATAGAATATAATAAATTGCGTATATATTCATGAACATGAACATGGTAAAACAGATCTGTACATATGACTACAAATAAATGTATATACATATAAACAGAATATATACTATCATATGTAATCATGAATCAAAACCTACAATAACCGATCTATACATGAGTGGTTATAAATATCACAATTCTATTCATATACACATGATTTATACATATACTTTCGGATCTATACATATATGTATAACATAATATATATCATCATATATATACGTAAATACCAACATATTATTAAAGATCTATACATATGTTTTTAACATAATTACGGATCTATACATATATCCTCACATAGCTACTGATCTATACATATAACCATATATCTACGGATCTATACATACATGTTCATATAACTATATATCTACACATATAGCTACGGATCTACACATACATATTCATATAACTACATATCTACAGATATAGCTATGGATCTACACATACATGTTCATATAACTACATATATACATATATAGTTACGGATCTACGCATACATGTTCATATAACTACATATCCATACATATAGCTACGGATCTACACATACATATTCGTATAACTACATATATACATATATAGTTACGGATCTACGCATACATGTTCATATAACTACATATCCATACATATAGCTATGGATCTACACATATATGTTCATATAACTACATATATACATATATAGTTACGGATCTACACATACATATTCATATAACTACATATCAATACATATTTAAACATGCTAATACTCATAAGTATACATATACGAAATTAATGTATAACAGTTTATAGGAGTACTAAACAAATGTTACGAATTCTAGTACAAAGAGGAAGAGTAGAACATATGTCTTGCCTGATTTGGAGAGCTTACTACACCACAGATCCAGATCTGAACCAAGTACTTGCTCTATCTCTAGATCTCTCTCTCTCTCTATCTATCTATATATATATGTATACGTATATAGGTGAGTGACTAAGAAGAGAGAAGTCTGAATTCTTCTTAGTCTTGAGATAATAGGCTGAATATCCTTATGGTTATAGAGGGGAAGCTAGGTTATGGCGAATGACCATAGTGCCCCTAGATCTGCACAATAACCATCATGTCACTCGTCTTAAAGACTAATATGCCCTTATCAGATCCCATAATAACCAACTTACCTAGTAGTTATAAAATGACTAGATTACCCTTACTCAATAATTTAAAATACCCACCATGCCATCCAAAATAAATAAATAAATAACATAATTATTTAAATACGGGGTATTACACTATCCATAAATTACATAATCACCCTAAATATAGATATACACAATAATTCCTGAAAAATACCGGGAGCCTCCAAATAATAACGCTCGATCCCGAAAAATAAACGAGACGCCCAATAAATAATATAATTGAAATAAATAATCCGGGTTATGAAACTCATATATATATATAATCTAAAATAAATAATCGATCGACTCGAAATTAATATCATGCGAACTCGTAAATTCTATGGATAACTAATAAATAATATAAGTCGAAATAAACACTCCGGGTACGAAACATAACTGTCAGAACACAGAACACTTCCGAACTCGACTCCGAAAAAAGATGGGTCTCAGTCCATTTATCCCAATTCTCGGTCCACTAAATTAATAATAAAAAATCCCTGCTAATGACAAACTAAGAACCCGTCGCCTCAAGTGCGGAAAGCGAAAAGAAATCATTTAGCCTCAAATAATAATAAAGGGAAATCATAAAAAAATCCCTAAACGATGACACGCGTGCTCGGAAAATCTACGGGACGCCTGATAATTATTACAATCCGAAATAAATAGTCCGGGATGTGAAACCCAACCACCGGAACACCGGATACGTACAGAATCCATCAAATAACTACAAGCAACAAGGCACGAAAAGAATCCGATATAAATAAACAAGTAAAACCACATCTACCTATAAGGGCATGCAACAATTTAAATACGAACTAAAATAACTACACCGGACGTCACAAGGCGTATCCTAAGCCTGGCAAAATGCTAAGTGATAACGTCCCAACTATATCGCGTAAATACAAACACAAAGAAAATGAGAAAAGAGAATACAATTACTCCTAAGAATGCCAGCTAAACAAGGCACGTCAATCGAATGAAGCACATAATAATCGCATTACAAGGGAAAACGAAACGTCGAACCCCTAAGGCATTAAATGCCGAACTTGCACAGCTGAGTCGAAACCTTTAACGTTGGTCAACAAAACGTGCCGCCACCCAGTCAAAGCTAAACGTCTAACCGAATCCACTTAGTCGACAATAAGAATTCATGTCAATGTTTCACTAAGTCTAAAACACTACCGTCACGTCAAGTCAAGTCACGTAATCACCAACGACAGTCCATGAAGTCCTCAAGGAGACAATCGTCCAGCCGCCCAGTCAGCTCCAAATGTTAAACGCGAAAAATTTGCAAGTGAAATACCAAGAATAACAATGACGTCACAACCGAAAATAAACTGAAAATAATTTCAGGAAATTGGGAAAATAACACAGGGTGTTACAAAAAATAAGTGTGAAAAATAGATATAAACCAATATAATGATCATAAGAATAACGTAACAACAATGCAAGCATAATGATCATCATAGTATAAAAATACTCATTCTCCCCCTGAGAATAAACTCCCCCTCAAGTAAAAACTCTCCCCCTTAACAAGATATCTCTCTCTCCCAACTAAATAAATCTCCCTTTTTTGTCACTGAAATGTGAAACAAAAATAGTACAATATAAAAAATTTAGAGAGATGTAGGAAAATATTCTAAAGAAAGCATACCAATAGATTTCCTAAGACTAACATGTTTTTAAAAATCTAAAGGTTTTGTAAGGATATCTGTCAACTGAGAATTTGTGGATATAAACTCTAGAGACACTATACCATCTTCAACAAGATCTCGAATGAAATGAGGTCGAATATCTATATGTTTTGTCCTAGAGTGTTGAACATGATTTTTAGAAATATTTATCGCACTCGTATTATCACATAACACAGTCATTGTGTCTTATGAAAAACCATAATCCTGTAACATCTGACGCATCCACAAAACCTGAGTATAACAACTACCAAATGTTATATACTCAGTCTCAACATTGGAAAGGGAAACATAATTCTGCTTCTTATTATGCCAAGAAACCAAGCAATTACCAATATAAAAACACTCAACTGGTACTTTTTCTATCATTGACATTACCAGCCCAATCATCATCAGAAAAATATGCGATATAAGTATTAGTCCCTGACGGATACCACAATCCATAATTTATAATCCTTTTAACATATTTTATTATTATTATTAATACAACAACATGAGACTCTTTTGGACTTTCCTCAAAACGTGCACACACACCAACACTAAAAGCTATGTCAGGTCGACTGGCAGTCAAGTACAATAAACTCCCAATCATACTCCTATAAAGTGTAGGATCGTCATCTTTGCCTTTAGTATCTATGCTAAGCTTGACACTTGTACTCATAGGAGTGCGAGCATTCTTAGCATTTTCCAAACCAAACTTTTTTACTAATTCTAGTCATAATGTGTTTGGAAAATAAAAATCCCATCACTTAATTGCCTAATCTGAAGCCCTATAAAGAAGTTCAATTATTTAATCATGCTCATCTCAAACTCATGAGTCATTTGATCTCCAAAATAATGAGCAAGTCGATCAGAAGTGGAACCAAATACTATATCATCAACATAGATTTGAGCAATAACTATATCACTCTCAATTTTCTGAATAAATAGTGTTTTGTCCACTACCCCTCGGGTAAAACTTGTTCCCAACAGATAGTCAGTCAATCTTTCATGCCAAGCTCTAGAAGCTTGCTTAAGCCCATACAGAGCCTTTTTAAGCTTATAAACATGACCAGGATAATGAGGATCTTCAAATCCTTTGGGCTACTCCACATACGCCTCCTCATGAAGAATACCATTTAGGAATGCACTCTTCACGTCCATATGATACAACTCGAATCGAAGATGAAATTCAATACCAAAGAAAATTTGAATAAACTCGAGCCTAGCCATTAGAGCGAAAATCTCATCAAAGTCTATACCCTCTAACTGAGTATAACCTTGAGCAACAAGCCTACCTTTATTCCTAACAACTGTACCATTTTCATTCTTTTTATTCTTGAATATCCATTTGGTACTAATCACATTTATGTCCTTCAGTCTAGGTACAAGATACCACACGTCATTCTTAACAAGTTGTTGAAGTTCTTCTTGCATAACATTTATCCATTCACTATCTTGAAGAGCTTCTTTGACATTTTAAGGTTCTAAAAATGATGTATAGAATGTATATGAGACTTCATTCCTAGCCTTTCTACGGGTCACCATCATCTGATTGACTGATCATATGACTTTATTTAAAGGATGGTTCAACTTGACCCTTACTGATGGTTCCTTGACATGAGTAGGCTGAACTTCATAAGATTGATCAAGGGATTCTATAGGACTAAGAGTATCATCATGGACCACGTTATTCTCTTCAGTAACAACAGGAGAATCATTATCTAAAGGAAAAATGGCTCATTATCTTTTTCCTCTATAGACATTGGAGACTCATCAACACATGAGTCATTGACCATTACATTGGCAGATTTCATCATAGTTTGGGTTCTAAGGTTAAAAACCCTAAATTCCCTACTTGTCACTGAATAACATAGAAATATTCCCTCATCACTCTTAGATTCGAACTTCCCAATAGACTCACGATCTCTAAGAATATAACATTTTGCTCCAAAAACTCTGAAATATTTTATATTCAGTTTCTTGCCATTCCATAGTTCATAAGGAGTTTTTAAGGTGTTAGGCCTAAGATAAACTCTATTTAAGGTGTAACACCCCGTGTTCACCGCCTCGGCCAAACAAGACCTAGGAACATTTTTACCATGTAACATAACATTAACCATCTCTTGAAGAACTCTATTCTTTGTCTCAACCACCCCATTCTGTTGTGGAGTACGTGGTGCTGAAAATTCATGCTTTATTCCTCTTTCATCACAAAAAACTTCAATATCTGAATTTTTAAACTCCTTTCCATGATCATTCCTTACTCTAGTAATGGGATAATTATTCTCAGTCTGAATTCTTAAACAAATGCTCTTAAAACTTCCAGGAACTTCAAACTTTTCTCTCAGAAATCCAACCCATGTAAATCTAGAGTAATCATCTACCATGACAAAAATATACTTCTTACCTCCTTTGCTCATGGTCCTAGTGGGACTGATTAAGTCAATATGCAATAGCTCTAAATGTCTAGAAGTACCAATGGTATTTGTCTTCCTTTGTTGACATCTAACTTGTTTACCCTTTTGACATGCTCCACACACAATCCCTTTTCCATAACCAAGCTAAGGGACACCTCTGACAATTTCACTCTTGGTAATTTTCATTAATTCATGAAAATTAACATGTCTCATTCGCTGGTGCCAGATTTCAACTTCATCCAATTTAACTCAATTGTAAGATAATTTAGAATTACGGACAATGCAATAATAGTTATCAGATAAACGTATTGATAGGTGCTCAATATTGGTTATTTTTTGCCCCTATCTTGCGTTTGTTATGTCTTTACATTCCATTACTTGGTATTTTTATCTTGTTTGTGTGTGTAAGCATGTTTCAGGAGCTTAATGAAGAAATGGAGTGAATCTCGGTGAATTAACTAAGTTCGTGTTTGTTTTTATCTCGAGAAAGGAATCAAGAGGTGCACCAGAGCAAAGAAGAGGTACCGGAGGGCAAAATGGTCATTTCACGACATCATTATCTCACCGGAAGAGAAAAAATGTCATTTTCAGACATTATTACTTCACCGAAAAGCATCGGGAGTCAAAGTCGGTCAGTTTAGCTCAAATACGAAAAGACGGGTTTTTATAGCAAAAGTGCATGATACATACATCACCAGAGAGAAAAATGGGCAAATTGGACTCAACCTACGCTATAGTTTTGGACCCTACGCTTTATACCTACGCCCAAGCGTAGGTCAGGAGCATAGGTCCTACATGATGGTCACGTGATCCCTCGACATGCTAAAGTTGTTTAAGAATTTTCTAGTTTTGTCCCTACTTCGATATTTCAAGTGATCGGTGATTCCAGACCTATATGTACAAGCTTATACACATATTTACATATGATTTTATGAGATTATTGATGTATTATGAAATTACTAAAAAGGGCAACCATTAGGGTTTTCCTCACTTGTTTATAAATATGAGAGGATTATGGTTTAGAAAGAGATATGATTTTAGGGTTATTTAGAGTTCTGTTTTGGAGATACATGTTCATTCATAGAGTTCTCTTCCATTGAATAGAACCACCATTAAAGACCTAGAGATCCAGAGATCCAGGCTATGAATAGCGTTTCTACATCGACAATGCAGATTCCCTCAGCCATGATCAACTAATTCGGTATCTAGGGTTTTCTCGCAAAACCCTAGCCAAGTAATGTAGTTCTGATTTTGTTTTCAATTGTAGAGAGCGGAAGCTATGATTATACTATGATGATTATGTTAGATGAGAGACCATTTTTATTCATGATACAAGTTTATATATTTGAATTGATTCTTGTCTTAGACTTTTTGAATATATTTATCTTACACAATCACAATTATTCACTATTGGCTGGAACTCGGATGCTTAATCTGTGATTTTCTACACAATGGTGGTCATAAAACTCAAAACCCTAGGTTGACACAGGCCATGCCCTGACAAACTGATATAGACATGTCTTAGTTTATTTTCATGCTTTAATTTACTACTTTAATTTAATTTTCTGTTAGTAGTCGGCATGCACTAATCATTTTAGTCTTAAGATGTGTTGTCGCGATCCGGTTGAGAGTAATCCTTTTTGGGGTCAAACTACTGGCGTGGTGTGACCTGAGTCACAGTCAATGGATCGCCCTCATGCAATTGAAATTAGAATTTGGACTATGTTATGCGGTTAGTGGTGGAGTGAGGAAACCCTAGTTTTCTCTCCCTCTAAATAACAAACCAATTTACTTTGTTGTTTAGATTAATTTAAGTAATATTAGATAATTTACAAAAATCAACTCTTTTTGGAAAACTATAATTCAGTGTTTATAGATTATTAAAGTGAACAATCCTTGTCTCTGTAGGATCGATATTCCCCTACTCAAGCAAAACTATACACAATTGATCTGTGCGCTTACAGAAGGGTAAAACCTAAAGTGTCGTTAATGTGTTGTTTTTAACCACATATTTTGCACACACCTGACGCCCATCACGCATACCTTACATAACACAATTTCCAGAAATGTCAATGATAGAACACTTATTAGGAGAGACATTGACATTATGGTTGTTATCGCATATCTGGCTTATACTCAGCAAATTAGCTTTTAGACCTTCAACATAAAGCACATCGTCTAGTCTAGGTAGACCAGGAGCCACAACAGTACCTTTTCCTAGAACTTTCAACTTCTCTCCATAACCAAACGTAACTGTCCCACCATGACAGTCCTCGAGAAATCCAAACAATGACTTATCTTCAGTCACGTGTCTAGAACATCCACTATCCAGATACCAAGAGCTAGAATAACGTGCTCTAAGTGCAGTATGAACTACAAAATAGTATAGTTCACCTTTCTTGACCCATGCCTTCTTCATCTTCGGAGTTATATTTGCCAATTTTGACAAATGTTTCACCTTTTAACTCAACGCTTTAATTTGATCTTGAACACAATCTCCTTGTTGAGTTCTTTGTTCCTTCACCGATTTCAAAGTTTTTCCTCTTAGCTTTGAACACAAAGGTCAAATGTGACATCTTACTCCACAGTGGTGACATATAGGAACAAACCTTTGAACTTTATTAGTTGAACTCTTAGAATATCTAAAGGTAAAGGAATGCTTGCTTTCAACAATTCTTCTGGCATAGGATTGAGCATTAGGATTCCAATTCGGATTTCCTTAAAAAAACTAGATGTTACATGGGAAGCGTTTACAAAAGTGGTTTTCGAAACGACATTCAAATTATGCATTACTCCATCAAAATCCAGTCCCTTTATATTTCCTACAGATTTTCCCATACTCAACATCTTATCGAGTTAAAGTGTTCCATTAGACCATTTACGAAGAGTTAATTTAGCATCTTCCAGTTCTTTTTCCAAATTCCCAATTTTGGTA
Source organism: Cornus suecica (assembly GCA_963922005.1). NCBI lineage: Eukaryota > Viridiplantae > Streptophyta > Magnoliopsida > Cornales > Cornaceae > Cornus > Cornus suecica. The sequence goes on from OY998245.1 coordinate 52,745,260, forward strand.
GATTTCTCAACTAACTCTGATTTTAGAATAGTTAATTCCTTATTGAGACCATCTACTCTTTTCAAAGTCTGAGTCATTTCTTGTTCAAACTTAGTAAAATCTTCAGACAATTTAACCTTTTGGGTCTGTATGAGATTTATGGTTTGAGAACTATTGGCTAATTCGTCTATTAAATAATGTAATTCTTTGTCCATGCTAAGACTTTTCATCAACAGTTTAGTGTGATTTTTGTGAAATTGTGTGGTCTTATCAAGTAATTTATCATAAGACGCTTGAAGTGAGTCATCATAATCTTCTTCACTCTAAGAACCTTCATCTCTATACATCGCCCATCTTGTAGCAATTTTTCTAACCTCCTTACTTTATGTAACAAACACTGTGAAGTTCTCACACTCATCCCCTACCTCCGAGTCTGTCGCATCACTAGCTGATCCATTATCAGATTCATCATCCCAAGTGACAGCTAAGCCTTTGGACTTTTTCAAAGTGTTTGCACACTCTACAGCTATGTGACCATATCTTTGACATTCAAAATATTGGGATTTCTTCTTTTTAGGATTAGACTTGTCATTCAGAGGTTGGGTTTTATTTTTATTTCTAGATTCACCCAGCTTATCCCCAAATTTTTGTCATTTGCCATTCCGTTTAACTTTCACGAATTTATTCAACCTTTTAGGAAACATGGCAATATCATTCATATTCAACTCACCTTCTCCATCAGACTCAACATGATCCTCCCTAGTGGTTTTGAAATATATGTTCTTCTCTTTTGTGCCACTAGACTTCTCAGGGGGATTTTTGAACATCTCCATCTCATAGGATTTTAGGTTCCCTGCCAATTCTTCAATCTTAATTTCTTTAAGACTCATGACCTCTGATATGACAATAACCTTAGACCGAAAACATTCAGGTAGATACCTAAGAATTTTCTTCACTATGGCAGTCTCGAGAATGGGCTCACCTAGATTGTGACAACCTGTTACAATATCATTTATTCTACCCTTAAGTCAGTGTAGACTTCATCCTTTTCAATCTTAAGTCATTCAAATTGTGAATTTAAGATTTGGAGTTTCGATTATTTAACTTTTGAAGTCCCTTCATTAGTTACTTGGAGAATATCCCAAGCTTCTTTGGCAATTTCGCACGTGGCAATTCTCCTAAACTCACTCGCGGTCACAACATTGAATAATGCACACAAAGCTTTTGAATTCCAATTAGCACTGTTCAATTCTGCAGAAGTCCACTCACTCGATGGTTTAGATTTTGATTTATTCGAAGTCTCATCCATCACAGTGGGAGTTAAGTATCCTACCTCTACATCTAACCAAGCTCTCTCATATAGAGCTTTCAAAAATGCTCTCATCCTTGCTTTCCAATAGGTGTAGTTCGAGCCATCAAGCAAAGGAAACCTAGATACGAAACCTCCTTCATGAGGTATTTCCATCGCCTAAGTTCAAAATCTAACCTAAGGCAATTAACCTAAAATGGAGTAACCACGCTCTGATACCAATTGAAATTACCTAGGTGACTAAGAAAAATAGCCTAGAGGGGGTGAATAGGTTTTTTCTAGATATTATGATCAATTAAAATTATCTAGCGGAAATTCAATTTTATTCAGTCTCAAAACCCTAATTCTCTAATCAAATTAATCAAGCAATGATGAATATAAGTGTAAAACTTAAATCATGAGATGATACAGAGTTTTCTACGTTGAAAAACCTTGGAAACGTTCCAAGGAAAAAACCACAGATACACTCGGGTATCAATATACTATGAATTAGAGAATTTGTACAGATTCTATGAAAACAGGACTTATAACCGCTGTGATTTGCTGTTCTCCACTCGAAGTCTGAAAGTCTAGATCCACTCATACTCCACGAAGCTCTCGCTCCAATCTCCATACTCTGACGAATTCGCTTCTCAATGGATCAATTTTCCATGAAGCTTCTTGTTCCGATCTTCGTACTCCAAAGGGTCCGCTTCTTAACGGATCGATGCAACCACATTGCACAAGGTGGTGTGATGATTTTACGGATAAAGATCTCACGTGTATGAGCATAATTAAATAATCACCAAAAATTAGAGAAACCCTTGATATAGAATGATCAAGTGATCTTTTTTTCTCTTTCTCTGCAGACGGATCTAATCTATGAAAGTATCGTGGGGATCTCACAAAATCCACCCACAAGCCACACCAAAAATCTGTAGAGAATCCTCTTATTTATAGAGAAAGGAATCCTATGTTGACTAAACTTGTATCCTTTTTAGACTAGGATTCCTCCCTCATTTAATCCCCTTGTAATTGGGAGTCAATCTAACCAACTTTGGTGTAAATATTCTTTATACACGTGCTAGGATATGTTTGAGTACAACCCATGTCATTGTAGTTCTTAACAAGTAACAACTTTCACATTGCAGGTCGGTGCTACGTATGGCCCTATGCTTGAGCGTAGCTCCGTGCGTAGGGCTAATTTCCTTATGCGTAGCTCAAACGTAGTTTTGATGATTCTAGCCACTTTTAGCTACTGTATGTGTAGCTCAAGCGTAGGAAAATTCATGGAAACCAGTTTTTCTAATTATTGCTCCGTTAGAACCCCCTCGACTCTGTTGGTATGTTTCCCGAAGTTTCAGCTCCGAAAAATATCATTTTTGCCCTCCGGAATGCATTTTTTGTTCAAACTTGCTTCCTCATCACTACTTTAACTTGATTTGAATTTGACGAAACTTGTTGATGCCTTTTGCTTGACCACTTTAATTTTTATAAACCTACCCGACCTTACAAGTCACTCAACATGGTTATTGTCGAGAACATGTCAATAATAATTAATCCTACAAATGTTCTTACAAAAGAGTTTATAATTATTTAAAAAGTAACAATAATGTTATATGGTTAGGGAAACTATTTATATTAGTAGAGTTTAAAAAGAGTGGTTTCGGTATGTTAAATTATACATCCATTTTATAACATTAATTATGTGAACATTTTTATATTTGCATGTTGAGTCAATAACCATGTTGGGTATATTAGGTATATTGGTTAAAGTTTGAAGACTTAATACTAAAAAGACCAAAACTTGGAGGACAAGGAAAAGACTTAGAAGACAAGAAAAAGACTTGGAGATCAAGAAATCTTATTCCATAATTGAATATTTCTCTCTCTATAAATATGAGTAGATATTGAGAAGAGAAGACAAGTTTTGAGAGCTCTGCAATTCTTCCACAAAAAAGATCTTTCTGCACAGAGAGGGAGACAAATAGAAAAATATTGATTGATCATTCATATGATACCCTTAAATTTTCATGTATAGGTTGGCCAGGCCTATACCGAAATCAAGGAGCATCCACACATGATAATAAATAAGCACATAATCAAAATACATAATGAATAAAAAATTATCTCTCAAAAGTTTAATTCTCATGAATAAATGAAATAAGAAATCCAAATTCCCAAATGGTACAACTCGGGAATCCGTATCTATGGACCCAGCCATAAATGAAAGTGCGCAAGAGTCTAAAAATAAAACTAAATTGAGTCCCTATACTGAACCGAATGGGAAAAAAAGAACTTGAGAATGAGTGAGATAAGCCCTCAACTTGTGATAGGAACTGCCGATGACATGAAATGATAACAACGGTGGGTCAATCTCACGAGCAAGTAGACTATACATGATCCCAAATAGAGTACCAATAATCCTATCATTTAACCCAATAAAAAATAAGAGTAAAACTATAATCCCTGTAATTTTAAGTAAGATTTCAAAATATATATTCTCCAATAACCAAAACTAATAAAGTGACACAATAATTAAATCCCATATCAATAGGCAAACCAAATAAAGGAAGCCAATAATTAAATCACAAGTCAATAGGCAAAACAATTAAAGGAAGCCAATAATTAAATCACAAGTCAATAGGCAAAACAATTAAAGTGTAACCATATTTAAATCACAAAATAATAGACAAACAAGTAAATTGAAACAATAACTAAATCTCAAATTCATTGGCAGCTTAACCATTCGTTACCATAACCACGTACCAGACAACTTATCAATGATGTGACTAGTCAACCATGGTACAGATGAGACTGACTTATTAGTCAGCTCATTGTGGTTTCCTCCATTCCTCAATAAAGTAATAATAATATTAATATTAAATAAATAAACACTATTTAAGTCACATTGAAAGAATTTATTAACTTTTTCACCTTTTGTACTAGGTCACAATTTCCAAAAATCTCATTATTAAGAGATTTATAAAACACGTCACTGTTGGATCTTAAATACTCAACGTACTCAATTAATCTGATAAAAGTAATTCAAATTTTTATTTTTTATTTTTTATAACCAATCTATTCAAACTTAATCCAATGGAAAACAACTTATCTTTTGGGGTTACTAATAACACCCATGATATGGAAATTATAAGATCTGATATTTTTGTTTCATTCTATTTTGTTTTATTTTATAATTATAATAATTATTATTATTATATTTTTTAAGCGTCTTTATATATATATACACACTCATATAAATAAGCATTCCAATAATCCCATAAATATACACTTATGCTCTGTTTGTTTGAGGGGGAGGGATGAGAGGGAGGCGAAGGTAAATATTTTTAGTTTGGTTGCAGGGAAGGATGATAAGGGGGAAACTATGAGGGATGAGGCATCCGTCCCTCATTCACAATTTTCTATCCACCCAAATTCGGGCGGACGAGGAGAGAGGAATTGTGAATATTTGTCGCATAATAATTAATTAACTTATCTAACCTTATCCCATCTTATTTTATAATACGTATTATAACCTATAAGAACATAATATTGTGAAAATACCCATCATTGTTACCCTCCATCTCTTCTCTTGTAATACAAGACATCAACATCCTGTTTATACCAATTCTAGTTCATATGAGTCAATACTTTTTATTATATGTTTGAAATCGGTATGTGTAATAGTGGAAATGTCCAAGCCCACATAAGGCCATCAAGCACTTGATCCATCAAGATATTGGCCCAGTAAGATTTCTGTAAGCCCGGTAACTAGGCCCATCTCATTTTTATTTTTCTTTAGAAAAGGAAAGTGGTGATGTGAGGGTGATATAATCAAGGCACTATTGCCCTAATGGGCCTCAAGCCCATTAAGGGAATGTATATAAGGAAAGTCAAAAGTTAATAAAATTCAATTCTTGTGTTGTGCAAATTTTAGCATTTACACTTTGGCGCCGTCTGTGAGAAACTTGTTCAAGGAGTTCCTCATTTTCCAAATCTACCCTTCAGGATCTGTAAAATCGCCTCCTTCTTCCCATCTCGAAAAGTTGAGTTTGTTTGATCTTTCACCATCCTCAAAAGCCTTCACTCACCACTCCTTGGACGAAGATTCCAATCACTCATTCACAAGCAGACGTTCTACCCACTACGGACAGTCGTGAAGGGGGTTCGCAGTTGATGGAACAAATCCTTCAACGCTAGGTAGCTGCTGAGGAACGCAGCCTGGCCTTGGAAAAACAGAATGCGGAGCTCATGGAAAGATTGGCTCCACCAACAGCTGCCCCACTGGTAGTAACACCCGACCCTCCGGTAGTGACGGTCGACCATTCTCTGAACCAGCAAGGTAACGACAGACCTGAAGAGCACGCCGAGTCTTCCCAGTGCTCAGGAAAGTCTCCCGTAGCCGACAAGTCCATAACCCCCCAGGAATTCCAGAGGAAATTTCTCGGGGACTTGAGGGCTCGATCTACCGATGACATAGCCATCCAGGCATCGACCGAATTGATACAGTCACCTTTCGTCCATGAAATAACCCAAGAACCTTTCCCAAAGAAGTTCGTTATGCCTCAGTTCACCCCTTACGATGGCACCAAATACCTCGAAGAGCACATCTACCAAATCCATCAGAAGATGACCCTGTATGCTGAGAATGAGTCCTTGCTTTGCAAAGTGTTCTCCACAAGCCTCGCTGATGCCGCTCTATTATGGTTCAGGAAGCAGCCACCCCGATCCATTGGCAGCTGGCAGTAGTTGACCAGGCTTTTCATCGCCCTATATTATGGAAACAAAAGACAGAGAAAAACCATATCCTTCCTCTTCACCATGACCCGGGAGAAGGGAAAGTCACTGAAAAGCTTTCTATCCCGATTCAACATCGAATCCTCTTCTGTGGATAACTGTAACACCCCATATTATTTTCCCAATTTTCTTGAATTATTTTTCGATTTAAATTTCGGTTGTGATGTCACTTGTTCATGACGTCATGGTTCTTCTTAATGTTTCAAGTGTAAATTTTTCGCATTTATGTCTTGATACGACGTGATGACGCGGCCATTGTCTTATTGACTACTTCGTGGAACTTATTTGACAATTTCGAGAATTGACGGTGAATGTATTGTTTCAAACTGGTGAAACGTTGATGTGAGTTCTGGATTCGACAGCACGACTCTACCATTATCTCTTCGATGACTTCATGGGATTTCTTTCGTGATTACGTTACTTGAGCTGATGTTGTATTTCAGACATGGTTAGAGGTTTACGTGGGCTTTAATGCTGATTACGTGGATTTTTTTAGACGCTCGACGTTTGGTGTTTCGACTGGGTGGCGACATGCTTAGTTTGTCCGACTTCTAAGGCTCCGACGCTGTTGTGCGAGTTCGGCATTTAGTGTGTTAGGGGTTCGACGTTTTGTTTTTCCCTTGTGATAGGATTATTATGTGCCTGATTTGATTTACGTGCTCTGTATTTGTACGCACGTGTTTTGTTTGTTGGGTGTGCTTATTTCTTTTGTGTTTCTAAGTGCTCCTAGGTGTTAATATGGATATACTTGGTTATTGTTTTGGATTATTTTCGTGCCTTCGTTATTTGTAGTTATTCAGTGGGTCTTGTACGTACCCGGTGTTCCGTTAGTTGGATTTTATACCTCGAATTAATTGTCCCCTCTGGTATTATTTATCGGGCGACTCGTAGATTTTTCGAGTACACGTGTGATCATTTAGGGATTTTCTTATAATTTTCCTTTTATTATTAATTGAGGCTAAATGATTTATTTTCGCTTTTCGCACTTGAGGCGGCGGGTTCTGAGTTGTCAATTAGCAGAGATTTTTTATTATTAATTTAGTGGTCCGAATATTGGGATAGATGGACTAAGACCAATCTTTTGTCGGAGTCGAGTTCGGGATTGTTCGGTGTTCTGACGGTTATGTTTCGTACCCGGAGTGTTTATTTTGATTTATATTATTTATTAATTATTCGTAGAGTATACTGGCTTGCGTGATATTAATTGCGGGTCGATCGGTTATTTAAGATTATATATATATATATCAGATTTTATATCCTGGATTAACTATTACAGTTTATGGTATTTATTTGAGCTTATATTATTTAATGGACGTTCCATGGACTTAAGGGTTCATGCGTTATGAATTGGAGGCTCCCGGTATTTTTTGGAATTTATCGTGTATATATATTTAATTGTAATTATATATACATTATTTTGGGGGGGTTATTTTGTAATTTTAGAGGATTAAAGAGTCATTTGTGTAATTAATGTATATGTATGTATATCAGATATATACATATCTGTGTATAGAGAGGAAATGATCGATCCTCTTATCCTCTCCCTGTGCCAACAACAATGAGGCCTTCCACCTCCATCTTTAGTCGCCGGATAGAGAGAGAGAGGTCGGTTGAAAGAGAGAGGGAGAGGGGGTTCGCGCAGAGGCCATGGAAGCGCGACCTGGGGATTGCGCTGGAGCAGCAGTGACGGCAGAGGGGAGCTCACTTGAGATGGAAGCAGCAGCGGTTGTCGGTGATGGTGGGCTGGTGGTTCGCGGCGGCGTGGGTCGCTGGACTTGGTGTTGACCGTGAGTTATGGAGGTTAACCAGTCCCGAGTTGACCGAACTGAGTCGGGTTGACTCAGTGTCGAGTCGGGATCGGTTTGGGCTGATTTTTGGAGGATAGCTCGGCCTCGGTACCGTGTACGTTATATCCAAATTTGGTGAGAAACCATTGAGCGGTTTGCCGGGAATTTTAGATTTTCGGTATGATTTTCAGTTTAGTTTTTCGTAGATTTGTTCCAAATTATTTATCGATCGCTAACGGGTTTCAGCTATATTGAATAGTACAGTAAGGCGGTCATTTCGACATATTCAAAATATTTTTCGGGCGACTTTGGTCAGCGGGCTCTATATTCGGGCACTGACACTGTTCACGGTGGGACAGTTAGGGACTGTTTGTAAGCAATTAAATTAGGTGGGAATTTTACATATATATATTTTTATATATATGCATATCTGACACTCACTAATAATGCGTATAAAATGCTAATTAATTGCGTTGTATGTTTATGGGTATATAAAATCATGAAATTAAATTCCTAGTGATACAGGTAATTTAAGGATTTTATATAATTCACGGAATACCCATAAATGGTTTAAATGATGTTGGAGTTGGAAATTCCTTTGGAGAAATTAAGTAAATTAATTTTCGGATTTAAAATAATTATAAACCTATTTAAATTAAATTGGAGTAGGCGGTTTAGTACCCCCTTGGGCTTGAAATAGGTTTATAGAAAATGTATGTGGACGTAGATTCGATTATTTGATTTTCCCCCATTATTTATATTTTATTGAAATTAAAATTTGGTTAGGGGGATTTACGAGAACGAGGGACGTTATGACTTAGACACGGTTTTAGTTTCCTATTTAGTTTATTTTTCTCGTAAATTATAGAGAAAATAGATTACGAATATAAATTGTTTAATTGTCCCTGAGGTGGACTAATTTGAAAACAATTACTGAGAATTAAATTAAAGGCATAATTGAGTTAGAATTTATTAATATCGGGAAATTGAGAAACCGGACGATCTTGAGATAAATTGATGTGATTGGCTGTTATAATTGAGTTATAAAGCATGCTTTTAAAAAAGTGGAATGTTTATATATTGTGGATATGTTGTATAAAACGGATTGTGGGACATATATTTGTAAATTAATAAATGTTATATTTCGATTATTGACTCACTGTTAAGGCATGATGTACATATTTCATACACCATGAGCATTGATATTGCATTGGGTGTGGTTTCATGTCTGATTCATGTACATATTGCATTGAGTCTTTCGGGTCTTCGCAACAACTGGCCAGGCGGTGTATCGCTACGGGTGGACTAGTAATCCGAGAACAGGGAGGCGTGGGAGGATGTGATCCGAACACGGTATGTTTTTCACGAGTTGATATGATCCTCGTGATTGTGTTACTTTGGCGACATTATACCCGGTTGTCCCATGCTAGATAGGGTGTTATTGACATTGTCATTGCATTATATTCACATTGAGCATTCGTTTATTTATATGATCATTTATGGATCTTTTATATTGTTGATGTTTGCTATTATTGAACTGATGGTATTTGGAAACTTATTAGAAGTGATGGAAATTAACTCAATGTGAATAAAAGTTAATGATTTTAAAATTTAAAAGAAAGGAAATGTAATAATTGTTAAAACTTGGATTAGTGGAGCCACGATTCGCATGTGTTCCAGGTGGTTACTTGAATATGAGTGGAAATAGGATTTGGGGTGAGACTATTCCGTTTAAGTTGGGCTCTAGTTGAGCTGGTTAGTGATGTACTGAGACTTCATTGAGTTGGGTGTGGATAAATGAAAAGATGTTTTAGTAATAAACTATCCTCCTCCGAGTTGGGTGTCTAGTTGCGTTGATTAATGCTTTACAAGGACTTAGTTGAGTTGTAATGTTCGGCCAGGTAGGCCCTTGAGCATTGGTCTGTGTATAAGGTTATGGAGTGGTCGGTATACTACTCTAGTTGATTTATATAAGAATGGTTGATTTGAGGTCTAACCGGGTATGATAGGTTAGCATTCTTCCCTGTCTCTAGACTAGAGTTGTTTTAACTCTACATATTATTCAGCACCACATCCGTAGTTAAAGGTTGGACTATCATGTGTCTTAAGGATCCATTGAATGAAAATTGAGGTACCCATAGTGGCTTGAGTTGTCATACTCCCGAGTGGACGTTTAATAGGAATTTTGAGACAAACTGGCAATGTTTGAGGATGGTATTGATCATTTGTTTGTGGTATAGTGATATTGTGATCTTAGAGTATTATGGAGATCTTATGGTGATACTAGAGGTATAGAATTGATTTCTTTTTATTGCATACATGAGGCACACTTTGTTTTTATAGTTTCCTTGTCTTAGTCTCAGGTAAGAGATATGATACAGTTTTATGCACACGTAGTGCGATTCGTAGTACCTTGGGTGGGTTCGGAGGCATTGGAACTAAACAGATTTGACAGGATCCTAACTTTTTCTTAAAAACCGGTTGAATCCTTCGGGGTTCAATGTTTTTCTTTAAAAACCCGAGGATTTCGGCATCTGTTTGGGACTAAATGACTCCGGTAACCCTTTCTTGTGCCCCAGTAGGCTATATGAATTGGAGATTTACTTGAGATTGTTGAATCTGATCTAATGACAGAGTTTGTCCACTTAGGTTACTTTCGAGGAATAGATGGTAGCAGTGTGAACCTACCATATGATCACTAGTTGATTTTATAAATTCTCTTTACAATAGGAGGTCTTGGAGAAATGATCTTTTAAGTGAGCGGATTATTTCTCTGGTTATTGTGGATAAGATGACATGTTTGAGGTTATGATTGTGAAAGTGAGACTCTCTAGGAATGATTGGATAACAGTGTTGTATAGGCATTGTGGTTTAGTTGTGGGCGTGATTTTAGTTATTCCTTTTCGGCAGTCCTAGCGAATGATCTGTTTACCTCCTAGGAACCTTGAGCAGCGTGATAGGTGCACGGTATGGGAGATAGTGCCCTTGTTGTATCTCTATATGAAAGTGGAGTTCAGATTAGTTGTTTATAGGCCTAGGTGACAGGCTTAGTTATTTACAGGACGTATATACGTTATATATACGTATATATGTGTTGTTTATATTTCCTTGTTGTTGATTTGTAGTTCTTATGATATCCGTAATGTATGTGAGATTATTTTGGGGTCTCTGTTTGGCACGGGTGTCACATGAGACAACTGACCGACCTAGGATAGATGCATGCACACGGGATAGTTAGCCTTTTCTAGACGACTACGAGTGTGATGTTTTCATATTATGGTGAGCCCCCGAGGTTGTGCTCACCCCCACTACAGGTTGCAGGTTTGTAGGTGGATGCAGCACGACATGCTCGACGGCGACGATACGGGTGATTTGGGATGGTAGTTTTATTCCTCTTTCCGTAGTTATGCTCGTATATTCTTTCATTCTCTTGGGAGCCAGGTTGTTGGCAGATACCCTTGTGTTGTATCTTCATTATGTGTATTTATTATTTTCGGGGTGCCTTTGTATCATTTCGGCACTAACACTGAGTTTTATGTATTCTTATTTGAGCTTGGTGGCTCAGTCGGTAATTGTTGTTTTGGGGTGCCTTTATACCTTTTCTGCATCGCCATGTGATTTTCTTTATATTTTCATTTGAGCATTTGGGGCTCTATTGATTTTAGAAGGGTTTTGGAGAGGTATTAGTGTTCTTTTCCACTACCTCGGCCCTAGTAGGTTTCTGTAATGTTGGGATGCGTGCCATTGCTTTTATTCTTATTATTATGGGCAGGTTGTTCTGTTGTGTTGAATTTGGGTTGTCCGGATGTTCCAATTACAAACGGAACTCTGCCGGATTTTCGTTAGAATTCTTTACTGAGTCTCTATCACTCAGGTGACATGGGATACCTTGTATTCATTCTTATTCCATGTATTTTCTTGTTATCGTCTATTCGGTTGGTCATTTCCGTGACGTCATACCCCGGGATTCGCTGATTCTCCAGACAGGAGTCTCAGGAATAACGGGGCGTGACAATAACTGTGACCAGGACTCTACGGTTGAAGCATTTAGGATGACCCTCGTTCTAGGAACTAAGTTCCATCAATCCCTGGTGAAGCGCCCTCCGTCGGGCATTGGGGAGTTAAACTCTAGAGCTCAGGGGTACTTGAGAATTGAGGAAGAGGAAGCCGTGAGGCAAAAGAGATCGGCCTTGGTCAGCATTGAAACCCAATCAAGGGATCGAGCGACCGATTGAAAGCGTTCAAGTTCATCCGGATCATCAATCCCATTGGGATCACCAGCCCCGAAACCATTCAAGCGCTCCAAATTCGAAGAGAAGGTGACACCCCTGAAGGTCAGCCTTGCGAAACTTTACCAAGAGAACAAAGCTAAGGGAATTTTCCAGCAACCCCCGACCATTAGACAACCACTTGACCAAAGGGACAAATCAAAACACTATGCTTTCCACGGTGATTTCGGGCACATCACAAATGAGTGCCGTAATCTAAGGCAACAGGTGGAGACGTTACTGCTTTGCGGGGAGCTCTGAAATTATGTCCAACGGGATAGACCGAAGACCGATCAACGTGCCCTTAGCGGCCCTCGGAACCCCTCGGACGCACACATGGTCAGGGTCATTAACATGATTCATGGTGGCCCCCCATCCAAAGAGACTGAAGGGACACGCCGGAGCCATCTGCGGAGAGCTCGTAAATTGAGAAGAATCAACGAAATTAACAAGGTCCGCCACAAGGCCGGAGAAGAGCATATCATTTTCTCGGTGTCGGACCTTCGAGGTGTACAGATGCCGCATGACGACCCTCTGGTTGTGACCCTGATGGTGGCCAACTGTCTTGTGAAGAGAGTCATGATTGATCCTGGGAGCAGTACCAACATCATGACCAGTCTCTACAACCCAGAGGACCTTGACTGAGATATTCATTGTGGTGGATGCCAAACCTTCGTACAATTTGCTCATGGGAAGGGGTTGGATTCACCGAATGCAATGTGTACCCTCAACTCTGCACCAGGTCATGAGATGCATGAGCCCCGACGGTCTAGGCACCATCGACATCAAAGGTGACCAGGTGGCCGCCAAAGAGTGCTACGCGGTCACCCTGAAGGAGATCCGGAAGGGGAAAGTCCCTATGGCACCCCACTCCAAGGAACAGAGCCCGTACTCCAAATAACAATTAAAGGAGGGGGATCTGGGCACCCCAATTGTGGTAGAACCGTTGCAGCCAGTCTGTGTTGTGCCCGATAACCCGGAAAAAGTTACTTTTGTAGGTACAAACCTCACCGACCCTGAATTTAAGGAACTAACACAATTGTTGCAGGACAACTTTGATGTCTTCATATGGGAGCATACAGACATGCCGGGGATCGATCCTGATATTGCCCAACACTCGTTGCATGTTGACCCGAATGTCAGACCTATCAGGCAAAATCAGAGGCGCATGGGGGCACATCGGAACCAAATTATAGCAGATGAGGTGTCCAGATTGCTCCAGGCTGGCTTTATCAGGGAGGTCAGATATCCCGAATGGCTTGCCAACGTAGTGGTCGTGCAAAAGAAGAATGGCAAATGGAGGGTTTGCGTTGACTTTACTGACCTGAACAAGGCATGCCCGAAGGACAGTTTCCCACTACCAAGGATCGACCCGATGGTTGATGCTACCGCTGGCTACGATCGTCTAACGTTTCTGGATGCTTATTCAGGTTACAACAAAATAAAAATGAACCCGTTGGATAAGGAAAAGACCTCATTCATTACTGAAACAGGTACATATTGCTTTAAAGTTATGCCTTTCGGACTGAAAGGTGCCACTTTCCAGAGACTGGTTAACAGGATCTTTAAGCATATGATGGGTATAATAATTGAGGCTTATACCGATGACTCTGTGGTCAAGAGCAGGAGGAAAGGGGACCATCTTTCCCACATGCGCCAAGTGTTTGACACCTTTAGGTCACATGGCATGAAGCTTAATCCAGAGAAATGCTCTTTTGGTGTATCATCTGGACAGTTCCTGGGGCACATCGTGGACCGAACCGGGATCCAGGCAAGCCCGACACAAGTCAAGGCCCTGATGGAAATGAAGGAGCCCCGGACACATAAAGACGTTCAAGTCTTGACGGGAAGAGTGGTTGCACTTAGTAGATTCATTTTACGACTCACTGATTGGTGCAGACCATTCTTTCAGGCAATCAAGGCAAAGAAATGAGAGGTTTGGGGTTCCAAACAATCGGAAGCCCTAGCGAGGTTAAAAGAGTAATTGACCAAGCCCCCAATCCTATCCACACCGAATCCTGATGAAGTCTTGCGTCTGTACTTAGCAGTATCCTCGGTGTCGACCAACGCCACCCTCATTAGAGAGGACGGAAACCTTCAAATTCCAGTATTCTACAACAGTAAATCCTTGGCAGAGGCAGAAACCAAATACAACAAACAGGAAAAACTGGTTATATCACTGGTGAATGCCAAGAGACGACAAAGGCATTACTTTGAAGCTCACCCGATCATTGTCCCGACATCCACACCCCTACGGGTTATTATGTCAAAGCCTGACCTCTCAGGGAGAATCTCCAAATGGGACATCGAATTGGGCATATACGACTTGACGTACATACCCCGGGTTTCCATAAAAGGACAGGTAGTCGCAGACTTTTTACTTGAAAGTGAAACTGAAGAGCCAAACTAGAAAAGTGAACCAGTCACGTGGAAGATTTTTGTGGATGGATCAGCCAGCTCTATTGGATGAGGAATCGGTTTGGAAATCTTTACACACAACAGAACACGCCTTCATATGTCGGTGCAACTACATTTCCCAGCCACGAATAATGAGGCAGAGTATGAGGCCGTCGTATCAGGCTTGAGGTTAGCCCGAAGCCTTCAGATTCAGTCCCTAGCAGTACACAACGATTCTCAACTGGTCATTCGGTAGATCAACGAAGAGTATGAAACAAAGGATCCAAAAATGGAGTCTTATTGGGCACTCGTGTTAAAAGAAACAGAGAGTTTTCAAAGAATAACTTTCACACAGATCCCCAGGAGCGAAAATTATGTAGCTGACCACCTAGCCGGGCAGGTGTCCTCAACCGGAGAAGACCTGACCCGGGTTGCACTTGTGGACTTTATAATCAGGTTGAGTATTCAGGAGCCCGATCAAGTGATGCTTATCCCATGGGAACCCAGCTGGATGGATCCCCTGATGGATTACCTACGAAGTGGAACTCTCCCAGAAAACAAAGCTGAAGCTCACAAGATCAGGAGGAATTCAGCCCGGTACGCAATTATAAACGGGCAACTCTGCCGAAAGTCCTTTTCAGGTCCTTACTTGAGATGTATTACGCCATCAGAATCAAGAGTAGTGATGCAGGAGATTCACAATGGAGCTTGTGGAAACCACTCCGGGGGTAGATCCCTTGCCCATAAGATACTTTCCCAAGGATACTTCTGGCCCTACCTGTCTCGGGACGCCGAAGAATAAGTTCGAAGGTGTAAGCCATGTCAGATGCACGGAGATGCTATCCATCGGCCGCCTGAGTTCTTACATCCCACCATAGTACCGCACCCATTCGCCCGATGAGGAATGGATATAGTGGGGCCTCTTCCGAAAGCGATTCGGTCAAATGCTTATGTCCTTCTGGCCACTGACTATTTCACCAAATGGGTGGAGGCTGAAGCCTATCTCACCATGAAAACTGGCCACGTCATCAAATTCATATAGACCCAAATAATATGTAGATTCGGGTTACTAAAGACAATCATGATGGATAATGGGACAAATCTTGACAACAAAGAGGTGAAAACGTTGTTTGCCGAGCATGGTATCAACCAGAATATGTCTTCCGTCGAGTACCCACAAGGGAACGAACAGGCAGAAAGGATAAACCGGACCATATTCAACACCCTGGCCAAAAAGCTTGACGATGCCAAAGGAGCATGACTAGACAAACTACCTGAGGTTCTCTGGTCATACAGAACAACTCCCAGACAACCCACTGGGGAGACTCCCTTTGACATGGCATAAGGCGCTGAGGCCGTGATCCCAACGCAGGTCAGGGTTCCAACCCTCCGGAGCGAGGCCTGGGTTGAAGAACCAAATAACCAGCACCTGGCTCAAAATCTTTATCTTCTGGATGAAATAAGAGAGGCTGCCGGGATCAAGCTGACCGCCTACCAACAGCGAGTTCAGAACCACTTCAATCAAAAATTTAAAAGAAGAGAGTTCCAGGTCGGAGACATGGTCCTTAGGCAGAAAATCGGGCTCATAGACAAGCTCAGGGAGCCTTGGGAGACCCCGTACACCATTACTGAAGTCCGGGCGCGGAGCGTACCGCGTCCGAAGGAATATAGATGGCGGAATGAAACCAAACTCCCAGAATGCCTCTCGCCTAAAGAGGTACTACCCTTAAAAGGGGGAAAATTATGTTCTTACTTTGATCTTTATGTAAAAAGGCTATAGTGCCTGATCAGTAGAAAATCACTTTTATGGCAAAATAGCCTATAAATATATACCGAAGCAAAAATAAATAAAGTTTTGTATTGTCTATCGCAAGGCCTGAAGTCCCCGAAAGACACAACACTGATCCTGAAGAGATCACAAATTTTGAAAAAAATAAACCAAGTGTTGCATTGTCTATCGCATGGTCTAAAGTGCCTGAAAGACACAACACTGATCCTGAAGATATCGAAAAAATAAACCAAGTGTTGCATTGTCTATTGCATGGACTGAAGTGCCTGAAAGACACAACACTGATCCTGAAGAGATCACAAATTTTGAAAAAAATAAAACAAGTGTTGCATTGTCTATCGCATGGCCTGAAGTGCCCAAAATACATAACACTGATCCTGAAGAGATCGAAAAAATAAACCAAGTGTTGCATTGTCTATCGCATGGCCTGAAGTGCCCGAAAGACACAACACTGATCCTGAAGAGATCGAAAAAATAAACCAAGTGTTGCATTGTCTATCGCATGGCCTGAAGTGCCCGAAAGACACAACACTGATCCTGAAGAGATCACAAATTTTGAAAAAAATAAACCAAGTGTTGCATTGTCTATCGCAGGCCTGAAGTGCCCGAAAGACACAAAACTGATCCTGAAGAGATCACAAATTTTGCAAAAAATAAACCAAGTGTTGCATTGCCTATCGCATGGCCTGAAGTGCCCAAAAGACACAACACTGATCCGGAAGAGATCACAAATTTTGCAAAAAATAAATCAAGTGTTGCATTGTCTATCGCATGGCCTGAAGTGCCCAAAAGACACAACAATGATCCTGAAGAGTTGCAAAAAATAAACCAAGTGTTGCATTGTCTATCGCATGGCCTGAAGTGCCCGAAAGACACAACACTGATCTTGAAGAGATCACAAATTTTGCAAAAAATAAACCAAGTGTTGCATTGTCTATCGCATGGCCTGAAGTGCCCGAAAGACACAACACTAAAAAACACAGAATAATATAAACATTAAATGTCAACTGAACAAAAATAATGATCTGTCATTCAAAAATGGGCCCCAATGGCCAAGGCTTACAATTTTTTTATAAAAATAAAAAATTCTAAGGGCCAACACTAGTGTCCACCACATCGGTGTTCACAGGAACAATGGCCCCCCAAGAAGAAAGAGGATCGGAATCGGTCGTAGCACTCGTCCTCGGGAGAGCTCTGGTCAGAAATGAACATCATCAGGGCCTCCAACCGGACATCGTACGGTGGAGTGATGCCCAAGCTCTCGTTCAGTTCTCCAGTGAGGCGAAATCCCTCTCCTCAACGGGTTTCTGTATATCATTGAAGCATGACCTCCATCCGAACCCAATTCGGTACTATGAGGTGTCACAGAAGTGTTTATACATCTCATTGCCACCCTGGTGACACATCTCCACCATCGACCTTTCCACCACAAGGAGGTTCTCGGTCTCGGCCTTCTCCTCCAAAAGTTTGGCCTTAGAAGCCTTCAGGCCCTCATTCTCAACCCTTTGGCTTGCATTCTTTGCTTTCAGGGCCCGCCGTACCACCTCCATCTCCTGGATCTGATCACGAGCAGCCCGAAGCTGTTGCTCTGCAGTGATTGCCCTTTGTGTCTGAACATCCAATTTTTCATTGGATATTAACAGTAAGGAGGCAGCCTTTTGCCTGGTATCCTCCTTCACCTTCAAGAGCTCATTGGATTTACGGAACAGTTTATCGTCCTCCTCCATCTTCGCATTATAGGCCTGTGTCAGATAAAACATCTGATAAAATAACAAGTGTTAGCTTAATAGGCCGATTGATCAGTATATAAAAAAAATAAAAAAATAAAAAAAATAAAAAAGAGGAGTAGTATGACTGATGAGACAGTATTGAAAAAGTACCTTCATTGCAATCTCCGGACCAGTCAAGGCCAGTTCTTCCCGGTCGATCTATCTCAGTTTCTTTTTATCTACAGGAGTCCAGATCTGAGACCCCATTGCCCGAAGGGCGGTTTCATTGTCAATAGTCTTATTCCCCTTACCATAAAGCTGCCACCAGGGAGTGTGATCTTTGGCGTCCAGGGGACGGGTCGCTCCTCAGTTGCAGCCCTAGTGTCCTCCACTATGATCGGGGACAACACTGTAGACAGACGAGGCCTGACCAATCGGTCGGGAAGAACCTCCTCTGATCGGGGATATCGTGTCCCTGACAAACTAGCTTCTCCCTCAATCAGTCGGAACTAAGGAGTGGGAACGTCCCCCGAAGGGTAAACAACCAGAATATTCTCCACCGAAGGAGGTGTTGGGGTGAATTGAATATTTCCCATCGGAGGAGTGGGATTACCGGAGTATTTTCCACCGGTGTCAGAGGAGCAGGCCCAGACGGGGGAGTTGGAGCACTTTGCGACCCCTGACCGCTTTGAACCTCACTTGGTACCGAAGTTATCACCTGAGGGCCAGTTGTCCGTTTGGCCTTCTTTTTTAGCATGACTTGCGGGATTCTTAGCATTTCTGTTGACATGGCCTGCAAATTGGAACACGTCAGGAAATTATTACACATCCTTAGAGGTTGTCCCCAAATTTTAGACTTTAGAAGTCCAAACCGGGTTCTGATATAAGTTGAAGTTTTAAATTTGTCAGGTGCTCTCAGAAACTCAAGCACATGGAGGCCCAACTTATCATTGCACTGATCGCAATAGCACGACCCCCTATGTAATGGTTTGAAGGAAGGGAATAGGGGTCAGTCGAATTCAGTAGGGACTTTAAATCCCGATGAGTTAGGAAGCCTCCAATTCCCGCTTACCAAGATCATTCTTTTTTTCCACCCTTTGTTGGACTTTTCAGTGCCATCAAAAATCTTCATCCCGCTCAGAGGAAAAAGATTATATCGGCCCCTGCAGTCCTTCTGGTCCTGTATTTTATAACAAAATAGAAGTTCCGCCAGGCCAAGATCTAGACCTAGATCCCGATTAATTATCAGGAGCATAGCCAAGATCCTGAAGAAGTTAGGCCCCACCTGAAGCGGAGCCAGACCCAGGGTGGCTAGGGTATACAGGAAAAAAGAATGAATCGGGAATCTAAGGACCTGAAGGTGGAAGACGGATAACAGAATATGATGGTCCATGACCCCCTCACCCTTCCTGAAATCGTATTTTTTAGGGTAGTTTTTAATGATTACCCCATCAGGTATCCCACATTTGACCCTTAATATTTTCAGTATTGTCTCTACCCTATGCGTAGCGGGGAGGGGGATGGCATAAAATTGGTCTCCCGAACCCCCTGCAGCCGGATCCCCAATTGCTGCGACGTTTTGGTTGACCTCTGGTGGAGTAGACACGACTGTCCTAATCAACTCTACTGAGGGTGAGCTAAGGGAAACATCTGGGTCCACGGAGGAGGATAGGCGGTCGCTACCCAACCAGGTGTCATCACTATTGTAAAGAAAGACACGAAGATGAAAGGAGAGAACTCACTCTAAGATGAATCCCGAA
Organism: Cornus suecica; assembly: GCA_963922005.1. Lineage (NCBI taxonomy): Eukaryota > Viridiplantae > Streptophyta > Magnoliopsida > Cornales > Cornaceae > Cornus > Cornus suecica. Next base: position 52,765,037 of record OY998245.1, read on the forward strand.
GAAGTTTCGGACGTTTTCCTGAGAAAGAGAATGGACTCTGGAAATGATAAGCAGAGATCTCAAGTGCATAGAATTTTCTGAAACTTGTAAGTTTTGAAACGGAGTGATTCTTCAACGTATGCAGTGGTTATTTATAGGAATCTCAGAGGCGCCTGAAAAGCCGTGCTCTCGGGAAGCGAAACGTCACCTCGCTCCATGTGCGCCTCCTCAGCCCCCTCTCCTCGCCAATCGAGGCAATCCGGACCACAAATTTCAAATATTCCAATGATTGTACAACCATTGCATTTATTGAGTCCGCCACGTCACCCCGACAGGGGCGATGTACCTCATTTCCCACACTATCTTCTCTCTAATGGGCTTGATCGCCCGATGGCCCATCATAAAGAAGCGGGCCTGTGTAATAGTGGAAATGTCCAAGCCCACATAAGGCCATCAAGCACCTAATCCATCAAGATATTGGCCCAGTAAGATTTCTGTAAGCCCGGTAACTAGGCCTATCTCATTTTTATTTTTTTTAGAAAAGGAAAGTGGTGATGTGAGGGTGATGTAATCAAGGCACTATTGCCCTAATGGGCCTCAAGCCCATTAAGGGAATGTATATATGGAAAGTCAAAGGTTAATAAAAATCAATTCTTGTATTGTGCAAATTTTAGCATTTACAGTATGCAATTAGTATTTGTTTTCTATCATATTGGATTCTTCTGTATTCACACATTTTTATTTTATAGATTGTAATTTTGGTTATTATTGTATGAGATTTTTTTTTATCTAAATATCAGTTAAATTTATTAAGGTGAATCATTCCTTTATTTAATCGTATTTATTTATTTTGGTTGAAACATGATTGTGATTATAGAAAAGAATTGTCATAGATTTGTAAATTGTGATATATAGTGTGTTATTGTGGAACACAAAATTCTAAAATGAAAAACAAGCTTCTAAACTAAAAAACAACCATCTAAAAATTTCTAGCTAAATTGGCAGATGAGGCTCCCATATATAGCAAAAATTATGTCTCGTGCAACTGATCTAAAAAGTTTATGAAGTAGTGCTAGGAAGTAGAGGAATAGACTAATTTTAAGATTATAATTTTTTTAATATTAATTAATTTTTATTCTAACCTTAAATAAATAATTGATTCCAGTATTAGTACAACTTTAATTCTTTTCTTTATTTTCCCGAGCTTTTGATTGTTTGTTTGGTAAGAGAGTTGCTTTTAATTTTTAGGTAAATAAAATGGCAGATCAAACTTTAGGATGCTTCGATTTGTATCTAAGTATGGTTACATGGTTTCATATGGTTTGTGGCATAAATTGGTTTAATAATTTTTTTTTATCATGTTGTTAAATTTATTTATTAAATTTATATCTTAGTTTTTATTTCAAATATTCAAGAAGATCAGAAACTATTGATTTATTGTATTTTTGTTAAGTTTTATTTGGAATGAATGAGGTCAATAAAAAAATTTCAATAATATCTTGATATATATAAGGTTTGTCAACTTTATTTTATCAATTTATACAATTTTTATCTATGTAAAATAATAATAAAAATATTATTATAGTTGAAATAAAAAAATTCTTATTAGTTTAATTAAGAAAAGTTAGCTTGGATTATAACTAAATTTGTAATCTTTAATTTTTTTATGATTATATATAATAGGGGTATAGTGGTAAAAGACCTATAAAATCTCTCTTTCCCTTCCATCCAACCAAACAAGAAACAATATCACCATATCTATCCCTTCCACCCAACCAAACACAAAATGAGGGAGACACCTTCCTTTTCCTAGGGATGCCTTATCCCGCCCTCCCCCCCCTCCATTTTTCCATCCCTCCAATCAAGAAAAGCATTAGGCATTAATGTAGACATGTCTGTTGGCCACATATTGACATCTAGAGGGGGGTGAATAGGGTCAATTACAAACTTTGAGACTTTTTCGGTTTGACTTGTTTTATAAAAAATAATCTTATAAAACTCTTATCAAACACTTAGTGAATAGATGATCGTTAAGTGACTACCTGATTTCATACTTGTACTTATGCAATAATGATTTGCATAATTTAAACATTGCATCATTGATTCAATTAGAATATGAAGTATCATCCAATTAACCAAGAATGTAACTCACCTAACCAAATAAAACATGTAATAACACTTTCATCATTTATGAACATTATACATAAAGTGTTATTGTTTAGAAAATATTCTTAAAGAGTTTACAAAAGGAATGTACACTCTCAAGGTAAAGGTTAGGATGAATATGCATTTTGTCAAGCACATGGGATTCATATAGACATCCAAGGCTTTGGTTTGTTGAAGAAACATTTTATCAAACACATGTTGTGCAATAAGATTTATAGCAAGATAAATGAGATAATAGTCTAAGATATAATTCAATCATACTCACAATCCAATCACCTACTTCAACTAACATTTTCTCATTCTCCTTATGAATTTATAATCACAAACAATTTTATAGCATGACATCAATATGAAGTTCAAGATTATAAATGACAATTACTTGTAAAGTAAAGAGTTTAAGGGATAGAGAAAATGCAAACCAAGACACAAAGATTTTACATGGTTCAACCAAAGTTTTGGTCTACGTCCATGCCTTGAGAAAACCTCCCAAGGATTTCACTATCGTGCTTCTCTTTCCGGGGAAAAGTAAACCCTTACATGCCTCATTCTTTCCAGGTGAATAACAAACCCTTGCATGCTCCTTCTTGCAGGTGAAGAGCTAACCTTGCTCACTCTTGCGGGTGGAAAGCCAACCTAATCCTCTCTTTTTAAGGTAGATAAAAACCTTTACAAAGCTTCAACAAACCCATCACATGCTAAGATAACCTCCTGGACTTTCACTCACAAAGAATAAGAATTTTACATTTAAGTGGTATAACAATATCTCTCAATAGATAGACATAGTAATTCAAGGCTCATATCCTCACATACTTAGAGTTATAGATAAAATAATCAAATGAATAGCTCAACTCAAGTATGAAGAATGAATCACAAGAGGATGATATGAATGGTGCTCATGGTGATTCCTATATAAGAGATTTCTACCCAACAATAATTTCAACCATTATTCCCAAAGTGGTAGATTTTCACTCATACTCTTCTCTTCCTCTTCTCTAACCCATTTTTGGCATATATATAGCATAAGAACACAATATAGCCATTTGGGGGTGTTTTGAGAAGTTTCGGAAAAGTTTGAACCCAAAACTAGCAGTTAGAATTCAAATCCAGGATGAGGCAATCGACTGGGTGTTTTGGGGCAGTTGGCTGGGTCTTCAAAAATTCATTCCAAAATTTATTTTTAACTCTCTGACTCAGCCAGTCGACTGGACTGTCTAGCCCAGTTCCGACGCAGTTCACTCTTTTAGTCATAACTAGAGTTCCGTAAATCAGATGGATGCGTTCTTTAGCATTTTGGAAAGAGGACTTCAAGATATTGATTTAAGGATTTTGAATAGCTACATTTAACCCAGTTTTGAGTCCGATATGATCATTTGAATGTGACGCTTCATTTCAAACATCTAACCCACCTGACGGTTTTTCATGAAATCTTTTGAGATTTTTCCGAAATGTCTTAGACACACTCCTAGGATGTCTTAGATACTTATTAAGGTCCTTGAAATGCCTAAAGTCAATATTGAGATCATAAAATAATTTTTCAATTTTGATTAAATTCTCAATATTTGACAAAGACTTTTCATGCTTAAAAAGAATTTCGTTCAAAGTCTTAACATGCATCTAGAGACCATTTCAAGTGATATGAATTGAGTTTATGGTTCTAGGGCACCCTATTTGTTGAGTTCTTCCATAGCTTATAAAAGTTTGAACTAACTCAACTTTAGCAAAGACTCATGAATGATATACATGGTCCTATAAACTATATGGTCAAGAGTTGAGCTTTCAAATAAGTTATTTCAAAAATAACTTTACATTAAGTCTAACACTTACCCAAGCCTACTTTACCCAATTCTTTGATCTTCAATTTCTTTAAGCTTTAGGTTGATGTCTCTATCCTTGTCTTCAATATCTTTTGAGCTCTAAGCACATTTGTTTGATTTTCTCATGGATCCACTAACTTTCTTGAGTTTATCTTGAATCAATAACATATTAAGCATGACTCAAGTAGACATTAAATTCACCACATTCAATGGTTTGTTATCATCAAAATGTCATGTTTACCCATGGTGAAAAACCTTAGGTCAACAATGTCAATGGATCAGATTCGCATCGGATCAGTTAAATCCAAATCCAATTTGTTAAGAAATTGGATTATCGGATTCGGATCCTAATCGGGTTACCAAATTTTATTTTCAATCCATATCCGACTAATATCGGATTCAGATCATAATCGGATTATTGACAGTCTATTGATAAGGATGACAAAAACTCCTGATCTGCGATCTGAATCCGATAATTCGACGGATTTTTACTTAGTTAATTCATATTCGAATTTATTCATTATAGGATATCTAATCCGATTATCTAATTAAAAAATAAAAAAATAAAAAAAATCAATAAATACTGAAACACTAAAATTATTCACACTTTTAATAATTGTATTTCTGATCAATCATTATTAATAAATAATAAAATAATTAACAATTAACAATTATATACATGTACAGTATTAAATATATACACATAAAAATATCAAATATATATATATATATAAATATATTATATATCGGATCGGATTGACATAAATCCAAATCTAATTTGTTAAGAAAACGGATTATCGGATTCGGATCCTAATCGTGTTATTGAATTTTATTTTCAATTCATCTCCGGCTAATCGGATCGAATTCGAATCGGATTCGGATCAAAATCTGATCCATGTACATAAATGGCACCATCATTAAAATCCCACTGTCCTAATGACATCATTCATCAACTAAGCCAAACTCCCTTAGCCGCCATACTAGATACTCTCTCATCTTATTATTTTATTGATTTCCTGACACTTAGGGTATTAATTTCAAAAGTTCCAACACCACAGTTCATATGCACAAATCGGTATTAAGTTAATAACATATATATGTATAAATATTGACATACACACCAATCTTACAAATGGAATTGAAAATCATAATTCACAAACAATTCATAACCTAACTAGCAGGATATGGTCTAGATAGATTGCGCTTGAAACAAACATATAATATATATATATATATATATATATATATATATATATATATATATATATATATATATCTGTAAATACTGCAGCGTGGCACAAATATGTAACATACATATAACACACAACAAGTATATATATATATATAATTCATCGAAAAAAGTATATATATATATATATATATATATATATATATATATATATATATATATAACACGGATCCATATCCATATATATCAAGTCTTCAACAAGGACCAAAGACCCTTGATCAAAATCATCATCTCTTTCTATCCATTTTCATAATCATTTTTTTCCTCACAGATGTGTTTGTCTTTAAAGGGGTAAAACTTGAACATCCCCACGCAATTGGAGATCTCCAGAACCTAATAGCACAAGAGGAGGTCATCAAATCCCAGATGCAGCCCATGGTCGCGGTTTGCTAGGATTAAAATTAAAACGATTCGAAAGAAATTGAGATTAACTTGCAATAGGGTTAACCCCAAAGTGAAAAATATGAAATGAAACAGGGGGTGAAGGGGAAACCTAACCAATTTCACTTGGTTATATGAAAGAAGTATGTAATGAAGACCAACACCTTCACCCTGGGTAAAATCTAACTCAGGCCTGTAGGCCTCAAACTTCACACCAGAGGGAGGTTTGACTAGTTTTCAAAGGACCTGTTTTGTAACTGGTTTTGGTACCCAACTGATGCAGGGGGATCCGAGTCAGACGATGCCGAGCTGTCAGATTGCTCATTAATGGCGCTGGATTATCTGGAGCGGGAGGATCAGCGCAAAGATGGCAAGAAATCGTGATCTAGCCTAATTGGGGCGGTTTCCGTGCACGTATCGGTTTTTTGGCCCTAACTAGAGCTACAAGTGTCCGATTAGCGCCTGTGACCCCAATTCGGAAAGCTAATTTTGGCGCGCACGTCGTGGCCACCCAGCTACGCTCGGTGCACATCGTTTCGAGCCCCAAATTCGCTGTTTTCCTTTTCAAATATTTATTTTTAGTTAATTTTTGTTATTTATGGTAATATTTTATTTGTCGATTAGGAGATGATTCTGAACCCGATTTGGGCCATATTTTTGGCAATCTTTTGATTTCTTTCCGTATTTCGTTTTGGTAAGACTTTTAGGGTTTTGCTATTTTTGGTAAAAATCCCATTAGGGGTCGATTTTCAGCTATTTAAACCCGGCTTGTGGGTTGTTTTTTATTCATTCTTGATTATAAACAATTTTATTAAATTCCAGAGTGTTCTCTGAATTTTGGGTCGAAATTCTCTTCTTTTTCCTTTGCAAAGTACCTATTGCACTAGCCTGCAGAATAATCTCTATTATGTCCGGCGTCACCAACTTTTTGGTTTTGGTACGAAATAGTGGTACCAACCCATGTTTGGTAAAATTGGTGTTGGTACTACTATAGCAAACCATTCGGCACTGTAGCAAATCATTTGACACCATTTTTGGAACCATCAAAGTTGATGGTTTTGTATGGTGCGGGTACTGTAGCACCCCATGTGCGAGCACTGTAGCACCCATGTTGCACTGTAGCACCACCTCATTAATATTAATACTAATATATTAATATATTTTAATATTATAAATTTTAATATTAATATTAATATATTTTAATATTATAATATTAAAATATTAAATTAATAACTATCATGTAAATAATGCAAAAAAAAGGTTGAGCAATTTATTTTTTATTTTTCTTTTTTGATTTCCAATAAAATCATTTGTCAGATTAATTTTTGTTATGTGTGCATGATTCTTAATCATTTTTTTTTATTTCAAATTGTTAATTTTGGATCGATCATTTTCACCATTTTCACCACAGTTATAATATTAAAATATATTAGTATAAATATTAATATATTTTAATATTATAATATTAATATATTAGTATAAATATTAATATATTTTAATATTATAATATTAATATATTTTAATATTACAAAAATTTTTTATTTTTATATATAAAATGTGAAACCATCCCAAGTTACCAAACATGGTTTCGTTTTTCAACAACACTTTTTCTCACACCAAAACCATTTGCACCAAACATGGTTTGGAACCAAAATTAAACCACACAGAACCAAATCCAACCAAACCAAAACCAAAAACTAACACCGCACCGTTACCAAACGCACCCTAAGAAATTTGATATTTGGAGTTTTGCAAAGATTGGCAGGGAGTTTATCTGGGTTATAAGGGGGGATTTCCTCGATATCGTCAGCCCTTTCATCTTCCTGAGGAAGCACCATAAGCTCCTCAGTATGACTCTCTATAAATTCTCCACATGGCAGAGAAGTTAATTCCTCACTAGCATAATTGACATGAGATTCAGACATTATGAGAGAGAAGAAGAGGAAGTGTTAAAAACACTTACTGAGATAAAAGGAAAAGATCGCCGGAGTTGCTCGCTGGGAAAAGCTTCAACAAGCGAAACCCAGAATAACAAGAAATTGCAAAGCAAGGATTCAAAGAATTATACTCAATAGATTTTTGTAAAAGTAAAGAATCCAAATGATAGATGAAGTGGGTTTTTATATAGAGAAAAAGGTGTGTCCAACGAGTGCATTAAATGAGACAAGAGGCGTTGTGATTTTTCAAGACGAATGGGTGCGTTGGTCACCCACACGCAAGCTGGGTCATGATTACGGTGAATATAGAAAGCCAGCCCAAGGGCATATATATGGAGGAACGAAAGGGCAATTGTTTAAATCTAATATTTGGGTCATGCCCATGAAGCATTGGGTCAGACCCAAAGGGGTTGGTGTAAGGGCCAAAATTCCCGGCCCATCAAAAAGAATGCCCACAAAACAATTACCCAAAAGCCAAGTTAACCCGGGTCTGTAAATAGTCAGAATTTAAGCCCAATTCGACCAAGCCCACAAGTTATCCTAACTTGGGGCTAAAGTCAAGGATTTGGTTAGCTAAGGAATTGAAATTGTAGAAGGAAATCAAATCCCTAGAATAAAGGGATTTGATCCTAATCATGATGGGTCAAGAAACCCATCGTCTCATGTATAAATATGGCTTTAGAGCATCGATAAAAGATATTCTGAATGTGTGCAAAACACTGCATCTACAACTAAAATAATATCTGAAATTTGGTCCTCAAATTTGAATAAACAATTCTCACCTGACCCACAGTTGATTCATAGTTTTCAATAATTTAAAAGATGAAAATCATTTAATAATTGACCAATGTATATTTATGAGCATACAGATTTTAAAACTACTTTGAGTATATTAAACTAGTTGAATTAATGTCAAGCGACACGGAATTGGAAAGCTTAGCAAGATAACTTTTTGTACAAAGTGTAAGCTTGTTACATATTTCAAGTATTATTATTATTATCTACATGGTATTAGAGTTTGTTCCACTAATAAATTGTTAATTGCTCTCTGTTAAAACTTCTAATATGGTGAATGAAATGTTCCTAAATCAGAATCTCCATTCAAGTAGAAGAAGTCTTCATAAAGAGAATAAAAGGAAATTAGATATTGCACACTTGAACAAGCCAACTGAAAACCTCCTTAGAATTTGAATGCATTGAAGATCATATGGGCGTGACATTCTTTAATATAATCATACAGCGATTCAAGAAAGGCGTGCATCAAAAGCTTCAAATGGTTTTTTAATTTTTTATTTGTCTGCAGAAATCGGAATATTTCAAGTATTTCAAGTACCATTACACTCGGTGAGATAATCTAAAAGATAAAAAAATGACTATTAGTCAACATTAACAGAAAATTCACTTCTTCTGATGGTGTTGCATTTCTCCAAGTCACTCAGAAGGAATATCAAAGTTTAAAGACGCGAATGAATGCGAATGAACCATTTGGGTTATTTTTTCCTCGAAGCTGTGGAGAATGTGAACATGCCAATTCCTGAGGCAATGACTGAGAAATTAGTTAGCAATTGCACCTCTATGTTGTGGATAGAACTAGGTTGGTACACATTAAAATCATGTTGTAGAGACAAAAAATCATTTCAGACAAATTGTGTGGGCCAAAACTGAGAATGACCTCCCTCAACCTTAATATCTTGAAACTTTTTGGTTATTAGTTGATTGTAGAGGTGATAATGTATTTTGATAAAAGTTGTGGCACATTATTACACTGATCTATTGCTAATATCTACCCTTTTACGCCTCTTAGAAGTTTTAAAAGAGTAATTAAAAATTTACGCATATATATTTATAATTCTTGTTTGGTCCATGTCTGAGTTTTCAGTTGAATAGTTCTTGTTTCCCAAACCAGCTTGCTGCTGACAGCTAATACTACTCTGTCTGTCTCTCTGTCTTCAAATAGCTTGGGTATATTTCAAGTATTGTGCCTAAAGTATCCAAGTTTTTTCACTAAAAAATTGTAAGTTAGGAAGATACTATTGTATCTAGAAAACATTATGTGGGTTGAACAATTTCTATCTGTCTTCTGGAATTGCAGGAGGATCTGGTTGGCTTTACAATTTCTGAATTATGTTATGCTAATGCATGAATCAAAGCATTTATTCTTATTCAAAATAATATATATATATTATTATTCTATGGTAGGGGAAACTTTTTTATGTTTCTATACATTACAAAAATAATACATTCGTTTATAAGTTGAATTCTTTCTGGTGGATTTCATGCATTCCCATACATTAATGACAATTATTTATTTGGATGTATATCAATCAATGGTTTGTACTTACTTGTTGAGCATTGTGCTAATTAAGCTTTTTGCTTGGATGAAATATCAAGGTTTTACGTAGAAACTATGAAGGATGTCTTACTTTTATCTTTCCAAAGTCGAATCGAGTTTTATTCTGCCCACCCTATGAGAAGTGTATCCACTCCCCCAAAAATTCAAAAATTGAAATAAAATAGAAATTAGTTTGACTATTGGAGCAAATTCAAATGACATCTGATCTCTGAACTTGCCCATATGAACACTATCTATAAGTAGATGAATATAATTCATATTTCCTATCCGAACTACATAGACAAATTACCACTTAACAACCCTAAACAAAGATTCCATGCAACATCAAAACAAAGGGAACCTATATATATATATATATATAAAAGTACGTGCCACAGAAATATATTACAGCATGTCTGTTTCTTGTTTTCAAGCAAGCAGCTACCCTCAATTCCCTGAATTATAAGAAGATGCGCCATTCTTTGAATCAGAAAAACATGCGCCATTCCTTGAATTAGAAGCAGATGTGCCTTCATTGATTACAAGCATGATATCCAAGGGACGTTCCTGCTTGAATAATGCGCGCCACTCATCAATATAAGCCACTTTATCAGGGTTCAGACTAGAAGGAACCTCATCCTGTGGAAGATTTTTCAAGATCTCTTCAGTTTCACCAAGAAGTTGAGCAGCGTGTTGAACACTCTCCTCCCTCTCTTCTATGCAACTGCAATAGCATTTCATATATAACACACGCGGTAAGTTTACAAGGCAAGTACTAAATATATCCACAATCATAATACACAATTGCTCAAACAGTGCCCCATCAGTTTGATCATCACTGCCTTCATGGATCTGCAACACAGTTGTGCTGATTCTGTACATTGAATTTGCTGCAATAGCCTTGACGGGCCATTTCAGAGGGTTCTTCTCTAGATCTCCACCCGGATTTGCCTTGAACTCATTGAACCTTGTTTTCGCTATGTCAGCAAGTTTCAAAAGAGTCTTCACGGAATTGTTTCCCTCAAGAGCAATTTTTTGGAGATCTTCATCTAGCCACTTGCAAAAAAGATGAACACTTAACCACGCCATGCTTGCTGCATTTTTCACATTTACCATCTCATTTTTGGCATTTAATAGTTCTTCTACAAGGTTGGCATAAATGAGGCCTTGATGTTAAGTATGCGACCAAAGTCCCACATGGATTAAAAGTGGGAAGGATCATGGGTATATAAAAGAATGTACATATTTCAATTGGTGTGAGGCCTTTTGGGGAAAGCCCAAGAGAAAAACCGTGCGGGCTGGGCCCAAAGCGGACAATATCACACCATTGCTGAGATATGTGGGGCCCGTAATGCCCAACAATTGGTATCAGAGCCCAGGTTGCGATTCGTGGTGTTAACCAGTCGGAGTGGGCTAGCGTTGTATCGACCAACGGTGGCGGCGGAGGCTCCGGCGGAGGCTCCGCCGGTAATGGTCAAGTCGTATGTGGTGGCGTCGTATCAACTAGCGGGAGTGGACTGGTAGCCATGTGGAGAATCCTCGAAATGTCGAACGGAAGGTGAGCTCTCAGATTAACTCACGATGGACGGATGGATGATCGACCAAAGTCCCACATGGGTTAAAAGTGGGAAGGATCATGGGTATATAAAAGGATGTACATACCTCAATTGGTGTGAGGCATTTTGGGGAAAGCCCAAGAGAAAAACCGTGCGGGTTGGGCCCAAAGCAGACAATATCACACCATTGTTAAGATATGTGGGGTAATGCCCAACACTTGACTCACACTCTGAAGCAACCCCTTCACCCTGCGCTTTCCACAGGAAGAGACCAACAATTAGGAGGTGGGACTTGGTCACAGTCGAACATTGCACCCCCTTGAAACCATTAGATTTTCCTAAAAGCTCTTCCAAATATTTTGGCCGCTGCTTTGCACCTTCCATAATGAAACGATCTGTTGCATCCATGTCATTCTTCATAATCTTCAAGGGCAGATCCTCCTCGCCTTCAAGATACAGAACTTAGCGGCTGACATTATGTGGGACTTCTGTGTGATTGCTTGAGGCAGTTCTTTGAGATGTGAGCTTCTCCTTCAACACCATGTACAAGTGCCCCAATGACAATAATGGGCATATTGCGATTGAAGAGATTAGCAGAACTAATTTGCTAGCTACAACAATCACAATCTGTAATCCTATACAACAATCCAGAAATAATCTTTTTGCTATATAAATTAGTCTTTCAATCCAATAATTTTCTGTCTTCAAAGCTCTTACATCCGGGAGAGTAAATCTTGCGACTACAAACCATCGAAATATTGGGGCAATACTACCTACTACCACCCCAAAAGACTGTATCACAAGAATAACAAAGGTAGACAACTTATAATCAGAACCCACAAAATCTGGTTTGATATAAACGAAACCTTGGTAATAAAAAGTCCTGATGTGTGTGTCTGCTAAAATGAGTAATGCCAAGAAACCAAATGCCCCTAAAGCACAGTAGGTAACTGAATGAGCCACCACAAACTGAGGGTTAACTGATCTCGCCATCATCCAAAAAAATTTCAAATCAAATTTCAAATTTTCAGTTGTGAAATTTCCGGATTCTTGAAACAAATATTCTTTGTGAATTTCATCATACTTGATTTGAAGAGACTTCTTAGTGGTGGGAACCACTAGAGCTAAGAAAATTGAAATTAGAAGTAAAACAAGCATGAAAACCAAAGCTGCAATGTGTTCTTTGAAGAAAAATGAATCTATCACTTGAGTACTAAACTGGATGCAGATGTTAACAAAAATGGTGATAACCAGAATAGCCAAGGCCGTTATGTTCAGGAAAATTTGTTTGTTATCCATAGATCCCAAAGAAGGCATAAAATTACCTATAGCTGTAGGCATGAAGGTGAGACTGGTGAGTTTCGCCAGATAATCGATGACATTTCGGTACTTAGATCCACTGGCAGCTTCATTGCTTCAGCTAACAAGGTGAGGGAAGCCACGTTGAGAGTGAAAAATGTGCATGGGAACCAGAGTTTTCTGTGGCGGAACCCCTGGAAGAAATCGGCAGCCATAGCAAGTGAGCAGACTAGAGAAGCTGCTGCTACATAGATGCCAATCCATGGCATTGGTGAGTCGCTTTGACTTTGTATTTGACTTTGTCTTATGGACTCATAGCAGCAGTCCAAGCTTATCTGGGTGTAGTTGGCTAAAGAGAGGGAGTACCGTGGCCATATATTGAGAAAATACCCTTTCCCCTCAAAGCCATAGTATGTGTCGCATATAGACATTTTATTTTTAGCTCCAAGTTTCTGATGATCTAAGAGAGGAAACAAAATTATGGTTTCAAAGAGGGACAAACAAAGCGAGGTTGGGGATGTAGTTTTTTGGCTAAATGGAATCAGGAGGTGAGGGTATACTTGTAGTTGTATCTTGAACTATATTTAATTAACTCATGATACAAGGAAATTATATGAGTACAACAATTCTATCAACTAATCTTCCTGGAAGCCTCCTTGTTTCTTACTACTGTGCCCAACTCTCTGTCATAATTGCTCAATACTTCGTCCGAAAAATAAATTATATCAGTTCAATATTAATTATTCTAATTTAAATTTATTTTTAAAACCTTTAACGCACAACAATTTTAGAAAAAAAAAGTAATTACTTATTATTTTATAAAAAATAAATGATGTACGAAAAGTTTAATGGGCAAGTACTACCTGCCATTTTTCCTATGAAAATTATTTATGTATACTAAGGATATAGTGTAACACCCCATGTTATTTTCCCAATATTTTGGAATTATTTTCGATTTATTTTTGGTTGTGACGTCACTTGTTCATGACGTCATGGTTATTCTTGGTGTTTCACGTGTAAATTTTTCACGTTTAACGTTTGGAGCTGACTGGGCGGCTGGACGATTGTCTCCTTGAAGACTTCGTGGACTGCCGTTGGTGATTACGTGACTTGACTTGATGTGACGGTAGTGTTTCAGACTTAGTGAAATGTTGACATATATTCTTATTGTCGACTACGTGGATTCGTTTGGACATTGGCGATTGGTGTTTCGACAGGGTGGTGACACACTTAGCAGGTCTGATGTTTTTTTAGTTCTCTTATAATTCGATTATTACGTGGTTGAGTTGCGACGTTAGCGCTTAGCATCTTGTCAGGCTTAGGATGTGCTGGGTGACGTAAGGAGTTGTAATTTTCTTTCGTATTTGGTTTAGTACGTGCCTTATCTGACTGACGTACTTTGTGTTTGGATGTGGGTGCCCCTATGTATTGTTTGACTTGTGTGCTTAGGGGTATTTGCGTTAGCTTGTTTGTTTATATCGGATTCTTTCCGTGCCTTATTGCTTGTGGTTATTTGGTGGGTCTTCTACGTACCCGGTGTTCCGGTAGTTGGATTTTGTACCTCAAATTATTTATCCTCGCTAGTATTATTTATCGGGCGACCCGTAGATTTTCCGGGTAAGCGTGTCATCGTTTACGAATTTTTTGATAATATTCCATATATTATTATTTATTAATAAATTGAGGTTAAATGGTTATCTTTTTCGTTCCGCACTCGACACGGATGATTTTAGACCATTTCTTCGCGGTGGTTATTCAGTTAACGGTGTAACGGGCCATCGGGCCGGGAATTTCCTCGTAATATTTTATAATTAATTATTTTAAAGTGGGTGATAAATTTTGGGTTATTATGATTACATAATAACTAAAATGTGTAATAATAATTATTGTATATATATATAAATGGAAATTATATATATGTATATGGGATAATGGATGTGTGGCTGGTATTAAGAGACGACTGCAGCTTCTCTCTCACGCGACCAATTTCTCCAATTTCTCTTCAACAGGCTACCGATTTCTTCTTCTTCACCCTCATTTATCATCATTGATTGAGAGCAAGGGAGAGACATGGGGTCGCGCAGAAAGAGAGAGAGTCGCATAACCTGAAGATAGATCGAAAGAGGAAGAGATGGGTTGTCGACCAGGGGTGGTTCGCGACCTAGGGCTAGGGTTAAGGTCGTCGGACATGGCGACGACAATGGGTCTTGGTGGCGCGTCGTGTGGCAGCGTGGTGGTTGAGGCTTGGCGATCTAGAGATTTCGTGACCTAGTTGGTCGTTGGCTGGAGGAGACAATGAGGGATAGCGCTGGTGACGATGGCACGGCGGCCAGGAAGGGCAACGTGGGGGTCGCTGGTGGTGGCGATGTTAGTTCACACCGTGATGCGCGTGACGAACAGTGGCGAGTTTGGCCAGACCGAGTTGGGTCAACTCGGTACCGATTTGGGCTTCGTTTGGCGTGAAATTTTGAGGATAACTTGGTCCCGTTGTCGTACACGATATATCCGAATTTGGTGCGAGACCGTTGAGCGGTTTGCCGGGAATTTCATATTATAGGTACAATTTTTTGGTTTGGTTTTCGTTAGATTTGTTCAAATTTGTTTATTGATTGCTAACGAGTTTCAACTATATTGAATAGGACGGTAAGACGGACATTTTGGTATATTCGAAATATTTTTCGGGTGACTTTGGTTAGCGGGTTCTATATTCGGGCGCCGACACTATTCATAGCGGGATAGTTCAGGACTGTTTGTAAGCGAATAAAATAGGTGGGAATTTACATATATATATATATATTCTTATATATATGCATATCTGACACTCACTAATAGTGCGTAGAAAACGTTAATACATCTTCGTTGCATGTTTATGGGTAAATAACGTTTAATTAAATTCCTAGTGATAGACGGAAATCTAGGAATTTTATAAAATCTATAAAATACCCATAAATGGATTAAATGATGTTGGAATTGGAAATTCTTGTGGAGAAATTAAATAAATTAATTCCCTTGAGAAAGTAAATAAATTATTTCTCAAAAAAATTACAATAATTATAAACCTATTTAAATTAAATTGATATAGGTGGTTTAGTACCCCTTGAGTTCGAAATAGGTTTATAGAAGGGGTATGTGGACGTAGATCCGGTTAATTTATTTTCCCCTATTATTTATATTTTATTGAAATTAAAAATATGTTAGGGGATCCACGAGAATGAGGGACATCAAAACTTAGACTTGGTTATAATTCCCTCTTTGTTGATTTTCTCGTCAATTATAAAGAAATTAAATTGCAAATTTAAATTGTCTAATTGTCCCTGAGGTGGACTAATTTGAAAATAATTATTGAAAATTAAATTAAAAGCATGTTAGCATATAAAAGTTATAAAGATTGGGTAATCGAGAACCCGGATATTTTTTTGAGATAAGTGGAACAGATTTACTGTATAATTTAAATTTTTAAAGCATGATTTTTATGAGATTGCTTGGCTTTTATACCGTTTTATTGAGTATATTAAATTCATGTGGAGGCATTTTGCATTCATACAACACTGTGGTGTATATATTATTTTAGTGTGAGTTGCATGCCTCATTTGCATTATATATATATGTATACGAATGGATCGTTTGGATAGTCGGAACAATTGGCCAGGGGGTGGTCTAGCACCCAGGGATCTAGTATCTCTCGAATCCTTAGACATTGGGGGTGAGGGCTTGGGCATCACTTGCCGGTTCCGGACGGACTTGTGGTCTCCGTACTCTATTTGGCGACGCTCACCCTTCCTTGTGCGGGCTTGTTAACCCCATAAGTGATCGGTTTGAGATTCCTGGTTATTTATTTGACCCTCATATAGACAGGGTTGCACTTGAGTTGCATTTGCATGGTCATGAGCATTGACATTGCATGGATATTGCTATTGAGATTATCTGTTATTATTGCTTATTGATATTGAGCAGGTTATGTCTGAATTTTAGTTAGAAATTTGTATTATTCTCTTGGGCGATAGGGCGTGGTGTTTGTGATTGATATTTTAACCGTGGTTAAATTACAATGAAAATTGTGAATTTCCTAGTGTAAAGGAAACCGTGAAAATTTAAAGTTAAAAGGTGAAAAGTGAAAAGGGGAATATTAAGAAACCACGGTTGGTGATTATCTTTGGTAGTTATGGAAAACTAAGTGAAAGTGACCTTGGGGCGTAAGGGTTCCCCGTATGTTAGGCTCTACTTGAGCTGGGTAGCAATATATTGAGACTTAGTTCAAATTGTGATCTTGGCTGCAGAGGCCTTTGTGATTGGTGATTAGTATCATCACAGGATGATTGATAGTCCTCTCCGGTAGTGTGGAGTACTATTCGGGTAAGGGTCGGATAAAGCTCATTAGTTTGATCATGTTCCCTTGACTTTTGTAATTTTGAGCTTATCGCTCATTCTCCCACTTTGACAGTGTATAAGTTATAGACGATTCTTTGTCGTATTTATTGAAAATCTATTTCCGTAATTACTCTTGTGAAGTTAGTGAATTCAGGGCATGGTTTGTCCCGTTCTTGAAACCTCGGTTATGGTTCGGATCTTTGGAGTCAAATATTCAAAGTTTTGAGAACTTAAAGCTTGTGGATTTTTATAAAATGTGTTCTTCGTTTACCCCGAGACTTGTTAACTATTTTTGGAAAGACAGCAGTTTAAATACCTGTTTTATAAAATATGTTTTGAATTCTCAATACCGGGAGTATTGGTAGAAATCCATTTTTGAAAGAAATTTCAGAAAGTTCCATTTGAAACTGTTTTGTAAAATCGGTGAATTAGGGCACAGGTTGCCCCATATTCTAGAAATCTCGATGTTATTTCCGAGATCTCGGCATCGTTGGAGGTTGATAAATCCAGGTTTCTCCTAGCTTGTTGTCTAGAGTTACTTCCTGTGGCCGGTTTTGTTTGGGTATTCTTTCAGGATTATTTTTATAAATGTTTAAATAAATGTTAAAGGTCTTAGGACCAGATTTGAGAGAAGTTTAAAAGTGATTTTAAAATGGTTGTCAATTTGAACTCTAGTAGTTCTTCTTTCTCCTATAGTTATTCCTTGGGTTTGAGCCCGGATTTGTGATGTTGAGTTATGCACACCTAGTGCGATTCCTATTGTTTCGGTTGGGTTCGGAGACGTTGGAACCAAATAGATTTTACCGGGTCCTAACTTTTTCTTAAAAAGCGGTTGAATCCTTCAGGGTTCAACATTTTTCTTTCAAAACCTGAGGACCTCGGCATCCGTTTGGGACTAAAAGACTCCGGTAACCCTTTCCGGTGCCTCAGTAGGCATTGTGAATTGGAGATTGTCTAGTGATTGTCGAGTCTGATCTAGTAATAGGGTTTTTCTCCTTATGTTACTCTTGTGAAATAGATAGTAGCAAGGTATTTGTATCAGGTGGTCTATCTACTTCCTAGGAACCTTGAGCAACGTGCTAGGTGCACGGTATGGTAGATAATTAGTCCTTGTTGTATCTCTAGGTGAGAGTGGAGTTCAGATTGGTTGTCTATAGGCCTAGGTGACAGGCTTAGTTATTTACAGGACGTTATATATATATATATATACGTATACATGTGTTGTTTATATTTTCGTTGATCTGTAGTTCTTATGATATCCGTAGTGTACTTGAGGTTAGTGATGAGGTTATTAATGGGGTCTTGGATTGGCGGGGTGCCATGTGAGACAATTGACTGGCCTAGGAAAGATGCATGCACACGGGATGGTTAACCTTTTCTAGACGGCTATGAATGTGATGTTTTGATATTATGGTGAACGCGTGGTTTTGCTCATCCCCACAACAGGTTGCAGGTTCGCAGATGGATGCAACACGGCATGCTTGGCGGCGACGATATGGGTGATTTGGGGCGTACTTAATTAGTTTTGTTCCTTATTCCGTAGTCATACTTGTGTATCCTTTTATTCTCTTGAGAGTCATGCTGTTGGCAGATTCCATTGTGTTGTATTTTTAGTTTGTGTATTTATTATTTTCGGGGTGCCTTTGTATCATTTCGGCACTATCGTATGATTTTATGTATTCTTATTCAAGCTTGGTGGCTCAGTTGGTTTTAGAAAGGGTTGTGTAGAGGTAGGGGTGGTTTTCTTTCCACTACCTCGGCCCTAGTAGGTTTCTCGAATGTTGGGTTATGAGCCATTGCTATTATTCTCTATGTTTATGGGCAGGTTGAGCTATTCTATTGTTGTTGTGTGTCCGGAGGTTCCATTTACAGACAGAACTCTGCCGTATTTTCGTTAGATTTTTTTACTGAGTTTCTATCACTCAGGTGGCATGGGATACCTTGTTTTCATTCTTATTCCATGTGTGTCGTTATAATTGATTCTAGTGGTTATTTTTCGTAATGTCATACCTCGGGATTCGCTGATTCTCTAGATTGGAGTCTCAGAAATAACGGGCGTGACATATAAATGGGAAAAAGTAAAAATTTAGGTACACATTGAAGCAAGTAGCAATTTTCCCTCTATGTTGTGGATAGAAATAAGTTGGTACACATTGTAAAGCAAGTCAGTCAAGCCATTTAGTGGTGTGGGCCAAACTGAAAATGACCTTCCTCAAACTTAATATCTTGAAACTTTTGATTCCTAGTTGACTGAAGAGGTCAAAATATACCTGGCTGATAATTGTACCAAATTGTTACTCATCTATTGCTAATTTAATCCATTTTTCTAGAAAAGTTGAACTCTTTATTGACTGTTTACATTTCTAAAGTCAAGACCGTGTCTAGGATATTGGTCAGCAAAGCAAGTATTGAGTATCAATTCTATATAATAACATTGACAATTTTCAAAAGCTTTATCAACCGGGTAATTTATAATGTATCATGATACGGAACCATGACTCTTGTAAGTAACATACAAGATCTTTAATCCTACTGTAATTCCTTGGACCATTTTCGTTCAAATGATAACATATTTTTTTCATGAAATTGATGTAGCACAGGTTGTGGATATGGTGTTGGTTGTCATATTTTTTGTCGACAATTTTGACTATTATGTCAATGACCCATATTCAATCCAGATTATTAAAAACTACTTAATTTACGGCTAAAAAAGAGAACCGGTGAACAATAGAAGCCAGTTTTTCTTACAATGGGTCTTCTAATAACTAAGTTTTTTAAAAACATTTTTAGAAAACTAAACCAAGCTGACACTTTGTATAATTCTCGAATTTTCAGTTTTCAAAAATATAAAACTGTTTTGAAATTACAAACCAATTTTTTGAATAATAAAATAAATTTTGAAAATCTGATTCAATCCTATTTTTTTCGTACAATTTTCTGATTTACAATTTGGGGATGCTCTAGGAATTTTTTTTTTTTTTTTTACAGGGATGATCTAGCAATTGGGTAACATTGACATGGTGTTATGTAATAGCTTCCCTATATGCTGTGCCATGAGGTTATGTTTTAACCATATATCCCACTGTACCAGTAAAAGTATAATTTAGATGATTATCCTTATACTATTATGTACACAAAGCCTTTTTGGGGATGTAATGTCACTAAAATTATTAAAACTCTTTTATGCTATACCAACTGATAACTTGTATTATTTTTCCTAGAACTCTGAGGAATGTTCTGCACTTACATTTTACAAGTCAAATTGTGTTTTCTTTAGCTCCCGAAAATGAACAAATTGATCCAAAGGTGCTTCCAAAAGCACCTTATTGGGCTTTGAGACTGAAATGGGAAGCTCCAGTTCTAAATTCATTATTAAAAACAAAATGAGTATCAAGGTTTTCCTGTACTAGTTGACCATTCTGCTATAAAGCTTTTTGTACATGGGATGGGGACTGCATGCGCCAGATGATGAATTATATATATCAATTATTATTCTCCATTATTTTTACCTAGAAACTATGGGATGTCTTAATTTTACATTTCGAAAGTCGAATAGAGTCTTATTTTTGAAATTACCTAGAAGACGGTGAACTAAGTCGGGGTGATTATGAATTAATTAACAAATTAAAATATTAATTGCAAAATAGTTAATTTTAATTCAATTTTTTAATAATCCAAATCACGCAATAATAAATAAAGGTGCAGAAAATAAAGTAGAGACAACACCAATATTTTTACGTGAAAAATCTTGAAAACGTTCCAAGTAAAAACCACGTATACCCTCCGGTATCGATGCACTATGAATCAAGAAGTACACAGACTCTATGAAGTTAGGATTTACAAAATCACTCTGACTTGCATCTTATCACTCAACGTCTGAAAGTCTTGAATCACTCGCGCTACCACGAAGCTCTCACTCCGCTCCGTACTCTGACAGCTCCGCTTCTCAACGGATCAGTTTACCACGAAGCTTATCGTTCCGATCTCCGCACTCTCACGGCTCCGTTGCATAAGGTGGTGTGATGATCTTTCAACAGCTAGATCATTCAATTGTATATAAGAATCTTCAGTGTTGAAACACAATTGAACAACCTTCTCAAAACTGAGAAAAACCTTGATATAAGATGATCAAGCATTCTTTTTTTCTCCTTCTATACAAACGGATCTGATATAAGAAGAATCGCAGAGATCTCACCAAAAACCACACCCTTCTCTTTGGTTTAACTCATTTAAATAGGGAAGAGTCTTCAATTAATGGTAAGAATCATTTTCCTTTCAGGATTCATATTTCCACCATTAAGTCTTCCAAATATAGACTAATATGTCAATGATAGTCCAATATACCAATAATAGCTTCTAATCACTTCCCAAAGTGGTTAGGTGTCTATTACATAACAGTACAAACCTTCCAAAAATTCTGTACTAGCTCGACAACTTCGAGTACTCGGCCCTTGTTTCACTAAGTACTCGGTGAACCTTTGATAGCGCAACATAGCGCCCAAAACCCACTATTTACACGCCACTGTACGCGTCAACGCGCGAATTCTCGAGTACTCGAAATTGGATTTTCGATTACTCGGTGGATACAAAAATTTTGTTGGGGTTGTTTTATAAAACTGAAAATTAAATACTGAAAATTTTAAGATCTGAACTTTAAGTACTGGAGATTTTAAGTGATGCTAAAAAAATTAATTTTTTTAAATTGTTTGTAAATTGTTAGTCTTAAGACTTCAGTGTTAAGTGGTGACCCTGACACTTAAAATTTTACCTCATTTTAAGTGACACTTAATGTTTTAAGTGATGTTCAAATTTTTTATCAAACAAACTTAATTGAATAAGTGATGAATTTGTTCAGACTTAAGTGACAAATAAGTGTTATCAAACAACTCCTTACTGTGAAACTATTGCTTCGTTGCACTACCGCTTCTAGTTGTTATTCCACTCAATTTTCTTTGTATCTTCTCCACTTAATACACATCATTTAACACTTAACAATCCAATCTAAAACACACAAATCTCAATATGGTTTTTTATCAGAATCATGTCATTACATAAACAAATGTTCTTACAATATCCCCATTGGCATTTCTGAGACAAAAACATGTTTTACAAATATATCCTCACAATAAATAAAATAAAATCTATACCTATGAACACACACCGACAAACATAGACATAGACTTTTCCTTTGATCTCATGATGATCTACTAATCCTGCAATCATAACATTTAAATAAATATACCTGTGAAAAACAAGCGTGGAAAACAACTAGCAGAGATAATCAATTTTAAATAATCATAAACAAACCGACCAATATCAACATGAAACATAATGATCATTAATCAACAACAAATAATTCTCCCCCTCAAACAAATACTCCTCCCCATACCAAAATAATCACTCCCCCTTACTAAATACGTATCACCCTTTTTGTCACTAAAATGATAAGGAATTAAATAACAATGAAAATAGTCAAGAGAGTTGAAGGAGAAATATACAGGAAGACCAAAGAATCTAAGCAAACTTATATTAAGACATAGAACTCTAAAGAATATATCCAGATTACCGGGTAATAAAAATCTCTACGATGCACGAACTTAATACTAATGCATGAATGCAAAGTGCTCAAACTAAGAAAAATATATATATATATTCTTAGAAACATGTGAGCAGAGCAATAGAGACAAAAAACTAATCATTAACACATCATATTCGCATATTTGACTTAGTCATTATACATATGGCAAGGAAGGAAATCAACACACATGCCTTTGTGTCTACAAGTAGTCACAAGACAAGCTTTACATAGTAGTTGTATATATGAAAATATTCAGGTACAAGCAATACGTATTAATTCTAATAATGTCCTCATTAACCGTGATGATACTTCAGTCCAAAACCTTAGCTAGAAGTCAAATATTTAGCTCGGACCTTATTGCTAATTAAGGGGAACACAAAATTAATTTTTTCTTTTTGTCTTCAATTTTTTCTTTTGTACCCTTTCATATTTTTCTTTTATTTCTTCCCTTTTTACGCAAACACTCATTACTTTATGGCAAGAGGCCCGGTCACTCGGGTTGAAAAATTGAGATAATCACATCCGCCTTTTTACGCGAATACTCAATGCTTCTTGAGGCACTGAGACCCGATTACTCATTAGAAAGACCATTGTTATTAGGGATTTTAAAGAGACATTCATGTATACTTTATTTTATGGGTTACTTTCAATTACACCCCTTATTTATATTAACACACATCATTTACACCCCCTCATGTTTGAGATTCTCATCATTTACACCCCATTAACGATGACATCATCCCAATTTTGTTTTTTGTGAATACCTAAATTACCCTCAATAGGATAACCTAGTGTTGTTTGGAAATAAGAACATAGTATTTTATCAATTTAACCCCCTCCAATAATTTGATCATTTCATTATTTATTCAAAACGTTTCACTTTATCATTATCATTTGTATTATATTTTGAAAAAATATATAAAATTCCAAAAAAAACATATAAAATTCAAAACAAATATATAAAATTCGTAAAAATATATATAAAATTAAAAAACAATATATAAAATTCAAAAATCAAATATAAAACTCAAAAATCAAATATAAAATTTGAAAAAACATATAAATTTTGAAACAAATATATAAAATTCGTAAAAATATATTAAATTCAAAAAAATATAAAATTCAAAAAAATATATAAAATTTAAAAATATATATAAAATTCAAAAAACAAATATAAATTTTAAAAAATATATAATATATATATAAATATATATAAATTTCGAAAAAACTAAATTTCAAAATTTATATTATTTTTCAAATTTTAAATGTTTTATGAAATTTAATATATATTTATAGAAATTTATATATGTTTTTTCGAATTTTATATGTTATTCAAAATTTTATATTTTCTTGAATTTTATATTTTCCCCCAAAGTTTATATATTATTACCGAAATATATTTATTTTTTTTCAAATTTTATATATTTTTTGAATTTATATATTGTTTTCAAAAATTATAGATTGTATAGTTGGGTTTGTTAGGGTATAGAGTTAGGAGTGTTCCACTATAGTCATAGAGTTGTTTGGGTAGAGTGTTTAGACTATTCTAGGATTAAATAATGTTTGGTTTAAGGGCAGTTTAGAGATTTCACATTGAGAGGGGGTGTAAATTATGAGAATCTCAAACCTGAGGTGTAAATGATGTGTGTTAAAGAGCGGGGGTGTAAATGATGTCTGTTAATAAAAATAGGGGATGTAAATGAATGTTGACAAATTTAAAGTAATGTAATTAATGTTAGAACAAAATATGAGGGAATATAAATGAAATTAACCCTTATTTTATTCACACTATTCTTTCAGCATTACCCCAATTTTCAACATTTTTTATTCTTTGTTCTTAATGTCACCAAGTTTGATTGGTTGAATTCTTAGGGCAGGTTTAAAAATTTTGTATTCTAATTAGCAAAGTCAACTGGATCGTTATCATAGCTATTGTCGAATAATTGCAGCCACAGCTTTCTAGAGACATAGGTAAGTGTGTGGGTGGCATGTTACTTGAGAATTAATCCATGATCTACTTTCTCTCCATTTTCGCCTCCTACCGTATGTTAGGGTTTTCACGCCCTCTTTTCAAAGCCGTGTGAATCTACAAATCAGAAAATACACACAAACATACCAAATAATCGATACAAAAATATATACGTGGTTCGGCCAAATCAGCCTATATCCACGAAGAGAACCGTTTCACTATCGATAAAAGAATGAATTACAATACACATACAGTGTTTTACTCACACGTGTATCGCTCATCCTCACTGGTGTTTCACTCACACCAAGAAATACAACTTTGTTTCTCTTCTTCTCTCTCTATCTGTGTATTCTTTACGCCCTTAGTGTTTCACTCACACCAAAAAATACTAGCATGTATTTCTTCTTCTCTTCTGCGTAATACCTTATGTTTCACTCGCATTACACCCCAAACAGAATACAATAGGCCAGACCCTGTATGTATAGAAGAAGATGGAGTGATGAGCAAGTCAATCAATTCCAATTAAGAATTAATCTCCTGCCTAAATAAAGATTGCTTGGTGACTAAGTTATCTTTCCCCTCAAGAAAATGAGTCACTATATATAACACCACAGGGTCGGCCCTAACCTAAGGCGGGCAAGGCGGCCACCTTGGGCCTCAGGTTGGGAGGGGGCCTCAAAATTATTATTTTTTCTTTTAGTAGTAATAAGCCAAAAATTAAATAACCAGTTATGGTCCAATAAAAAATAAATATCCAATCCACAAACACAATTGTAAATTCAGAACCAAACCCTATAACTCAAACTTAATAAAATCATGCCTAAAACTAATTTAATTTTAGTGTTTTAAGCTTTAAAAAAAAAACATCTATCAAAGGCGGCCCCAGATTTCAGAAGCTTTTGTTCTTAAGAGGAAGAGAAAAACAAACGGAAAAAAATACATTTGTTTTGGACCAAGACTAATCTATATTTTCTTTTGATGTAAATATGATCGTGTTTTTTATAAAGTACCACGACTCTATTTATTTTTTTATTTTTCATATTAAAAGATTTTATGTTTTTAAATAAAAAATTTTGTTATGATTTTTTTTATGGGGGGCCTCATATTTACTCTCTCGCCTAAGGCCTCAATTTCTTTTAGCAATTTTAGGGCTGGCCCACTAACAACATATGTATTCGGTTTCATGGATGACTCACCATTTTCACCTGCTACCGTATGTATACGATATTATTTTCAGTCAGTTATTATTTGGTACAAGGATGTAACTTAAATTAATGCTTGTGACAACTCGTGATACATAGTGGTTAGGACTGCAGATAAATTGAAATGTTAAATGGTTTGATTATATCTCTGCTTGCGCTCTTTTCGAGTTGGTTTTCAAAGCATGTTTAATAAACGAATTGACCTTAAAAAGCCAAAATTCAGTTCATTAGATATAGAGATAGGTTCATAAACATATGTTGGGGAGTATTACCTGTTAACTAAGTAATATTTGAATCTATAAATAAGAATCTCTTTAACGAAGATTGGGAGACTGAGTATGCTTGGAATTGGCTAATGAACCTAAAAATTCCAGCTCAGAGCACAATTCTCTTATTCAAATGCTAAAACTTGTATATATAGTGTATGAAGTAATGTTGACTATGAGGAAAAATTCATAAATTCATCTCTATATAATACATGATGAATGTAAAGGTTTTACACATTGCTCTAGCTGTGAGTCATAGCTAATATATGAATAATATATATAACACTACGCATCTGTCCTAATAGGTCATACACATCCAATTGCTTTACAATATCTAAATATTAAGAACTCGTACATGAATAAAGACCATACTCACTACAACAAATAAGGCATTTTGTGACCAAAAGTTTGGATGCAAAAAATTGCAAATCGGTCGCAAAAGGCTTTTTAGCAACCAAAAAAATTTGGTCGCACGGTCGTCACTGTTTCCCCTGACGCATATGGTATTTTACAACCAAAATACGGTTTGGTCGCAAATAAGTAAGTATTTGGGACTAAAAATAGCATTTCCAACTATATATTTTGGTCGCAAATATTCGGGTCTTTGACGACAATATATTTTGGTCGCAAATATCCTGCTTATTTGCAACCAAAATGCTTTGGTCGCCAATACTTATTAACATTTGTAACTACATATTTTGGTCACAAATATCCCGTTCATTTGCAACGATATATTTTGGTCGCAAATATCATGCTTATTTGCAACTAAATCCTTTGGTTGCCAATATATTACCCCTTTTGTGACTATTTTTTTTGTCCCAAATAAATAGGCTTTCTTGACTAAATTTATTACATATTGGATAATGTATTAGCTTAATGTAATAAGGGCTAAATTATCATTTCATTTTCCTAGCACCAGTACCCTATTTCACAAAATACCCACATGAGTTCACTGTTTCACAAACACATAACAAATTTGAAATTACTTAAACGATCAATGAAAATAACCTAGAGGGGGTGAATAGGTTTTTTGTGGATTTATTAACAAATTAAAATTAATTGCGGAAAAGTAAATTTTAATCCAATTCTCTATCAAGCTATATCATGCAAAGATTAATCTAAGTGCAAGAAATAAAACAATAGAGACACACGATATTTTTAACTGAAAAACCTTGGAAAGACTCCAAGTAAAAATCACTGATACACTCTGGTATCGATGCACTATGAATTAGAGAATTTGTACAGACTATGAAAACAGTACTTACAACCAATGTAATATGTTGTTCTTCACTCGATGTCTGAAAGTCTATATTCACTCGCGCTCCACGAATCACTCGCTCCGCTTTGTACTCTGACGACTATGTTCTCAACAGATCAAATATCCATGAAGCTTCTCGCTCCGATCTCCGCACTCAGTCGACTCCGTTCTTCAACGGATCAACACAACCTCGTTGCAATAGACGGTGTGATGACTTTTCAACAACTAGATCATCAAATTGTGTATAAGATCTTCGGTGTAGAAGCACAATTGGAAAATCCCAATAACAAGAGAGAACTCGAATATATATAATCACTCAATCTTTCCTCTCTCTGTGTATATCAATGTAGAAGAATATGAATGATAGAATACTGCAGAGATCTCTTAAAACCTGTAACCTCCTCTATTGTATACCTTAATATTTATAGACAATGTAAAGGAGAAATCCTAAGTTCGCCCTCTTTGGTAATTTCACCATCAACTGAGTCAAACCCTTCAATATCATGTATAATAAGTGATATACACGTGCTTATAGGTGTTTAGGTCGAACTCAAGGTCATCTGGGGCAGCACAGATCAATCCAAGTCAAAATAGGATTCCAGCCCGATTACAAAATTTCCAGCTTTTTTCTGTAGAACATCCTTCACTCTTTTGATCATATCTGGAGCTACACCCATTAGATGGAGGCGTGTAATATGTCATTGGAAAGCTGACTTCAAGATCTTCTGTTAGGCTGAAGAATAACTCCATTTGGACCATTGTTGACCAAGATACCTCAAGCGTAAAACTCCATTTTCCAGCCATTTTTCACTACTGAAAGCGTAGGCTCAAGTGTATGTATTTTTGTCCAAACCACTTTTTTCCACAACTGTGCCAAAATGACCCTCTTGACTTCCAGAGACTTTTTGCTTGAATTGACGGCTTTGGAAATTTCCATTTTTGCCCTCCGGGAGAAATGTTTCATCAATACACTCATTTTTACACTTCACTTATATTCTTCACTACTTCAATGCTTGATTCCGCTTTTGTCGAAGCTTGTAAATGTTGTTGAAATCAACACGACCTATCTAACACTCAACATGGTTATTGTCTAAAATATGTCGTACATAAACAATTACAATAAATGTTCTTACAATCTCCCCATTGGCATTTCTGAGACAAAACCATGTTTTACAATATAGCATCACAAATAACAACATAACATCTATACATATGAACACACCGACAAACATAGATATAAACTGTCACCTTGCTTTCATGATGGTCTATCAATCCTTTAACCACAACACTAAACAAACCATTAAACACAAGTGTGGAAAACATATATAAAATGATCATAATAAAAACACAATATCCATGTAAGCATAATGATCATAAAACACACACTCTTTCTCCTCCTTACTCAATACTTCTCTCCTAAAAACCATTACTCCTCTTTACTCAATATTTCTCCCCATTTTTGTCACTGAAATGACAAGGAACAATAAAAACAATCAAAGCACATAAGA
This sequence comes from Cornus suecica, assembly GCA_963922005.1. Taxonomy (NCBI): domain Eukaryota; kingdom Viridiplantae; phylum Streptophyta; class Magnoliopsida; order Cornales; family Cornaceae; genus Cornus; species Cornus suecica. The sequence continues at coordinate 52,793,899 of OY998245.1, forward strand.
GAAACAAGGGAAAACTTCAAGATGAACACATAGGGGAAGGATAACAAAGGAGACTCTAGAGAATCTAAGCCAAACACTAAATACTAAGATAAAATACTCAATAAGATTATATCCAGATTCTCGAGTAACAAAAATCTCTACAATGCATGAACTTAAGACTAATGCATGAATGCAAAATGCAAAACAACCAAAAAAATTTTTGTTCTTAGAACCATGTGAGCAGAGCAGTAGAGACAATGAGTTAGTCATTAACACATCATATACGCATATTTGACTTAGCTATTATACACATGATAGTGAAAAAAATCAGCACACATACCTTGTAGATATAAGCAATCATAACGCAAGTTTTATATAGCATTTACATATATGAAAAATATTCAGGTGCAAACAAACAAGTAAGATGAAAGCAATACGTATTAATTCTGATAATCTTCTTCACTAATCGTGATGATACTTCAGTCCAAAGCCTAAGCTATAAATCAAATCATTCTCTCGGTTATTTTTTAAAAAATAACACCCTATTGTTACACAATTTATTATTTGTACCTTTTCAACTTTTTCACCAAATCCTTTTTTATCTTTCTAAGCCCCGGACTTTCCAATGAGGATTTTTAGTCTTGACCAACTGGGCCCAAGCTTCTTCCATGGGATATATACTCATCAGTTTTCTCTCCTTTTTGGATTGAAGAACTGCTTTTTGCATTTTTATATTTTGATTATCTCATTCTTTCATCACTCAACATTACCACAAACTTCATAATCATGCAAAAGGTATTAAAAAACATATATCAATCTAGCATAGCTTATGAACCTACATATTACTTCAAATTAGATGAAAAGTCTAAGTTTCAGCAAGTATTACAATCATCTCCGAAATGAATAAGCCCCCAAAGTTAATGAGTTCTAAAAATAATACTTAAGCTTGTTAAGTGAATAACTCATAACTTCAGGTCAGACTAATAACTCCAATTCTCATAAGCATAATAAGAAAAGTAAACATAAGAATAAAGTGAAGTATGATAATCATTTGTACCCTTAGCCAAGCTCAACATGCTAAGAATTTTTCTATTTTATAAATTTTTTATTTTTCATAATGATGCATGCATGAATAATCCTAACAATAGCAAAACATGATGCATGCATAATAAAATAAAATAAAAAATGAACAAACAAATAATGCAAAATATAATGTATCAATTCTAGGATAAAAATATAGTGCAAGATATTCCTAGAATGATACACGTGAAGACATCTATCCTAATGATAATATGCCACCAGATTTTCTAAAATCCATATGCTTTTGAAAATCTAATGAGTTTGTAGAGATGTCTTTTGACTGAGAATTTGTAGATATATACTCAAGACATTTCTCAGAATTAAAGTTACGTGCTAGACATGCAGTACGAGCAACCAAAAAATGCAATTCATCTTTCCTAACCCACACTTGTTTAACTCTTGGTGCACTATATGCTAGCCTAGATAACCTTTTCACTTCTTCACTCAACACCCGAGTTTGACTTTCAACATTGGGTCCTTTTTGAGTTGCACACTTCCATTCTGATTTTAAAGTTTTTCCTCTTAACTTTGAACACATGGGTCGAATGTGACATTTCACTCCACAGTGATGACATACAGGGATAAACCTTTGAAAACCATTGTTCAAACCCTTATTGACTCTAGAGGTAAAGGGAGGCTAACTCTCAATAGATTTTCTGACATAAGATCGAGTATTAAGATTCATATCAGACTTATCTTGAGAAGAACTAGATGCTACTTGTGAAGCCTTAACAAATGTTGTCTTGGAAACAATGTCAGGATCACTCATTCCTTTGAACCCCAACCCCTTAGCATTTCCTGCTGACTTTCCTACACTCAACATATGATCAAGCTTATTACTTCCACTAAACCATATATGAATAGTTGAGTTAGCATCTTTCAATTCCTTTTCCAAACTCTCAATCCTTGTAGGTTTCTCACTCAATTTCAATCTTAGAGTTTCTAATTCCTCATTGAGACCATCTACCCTCTTCAAAGGCTGAGTACTTTCTTGTTTAGACTTGGTCAATTTTTCTCTTAAGGATTGTCTCTCCTTATCAACATTGTTGAATTGAACCAAAAATTTTGAGTACACTTTACTAACCTGCATGGACTTTTCATACAATTTATTGTATGCATCTTTATATGAATCCCCACGATCTTCATTATCCTCAGAATCATCATCCTCAGACATTGCCCAACTTGCAGCAACTTCACCGACCTCCTTACTTTGTGCAGCAAACATGGTGAAATTCTCAATCTCATCTCCTACCTCCGAATCCATCGAATCACTAGCTGATCCATCACTCCAAGTAATAACCAAACCTTTTTTTCTTTTTCAACTTATTAGCACACTTAGCAGCTATGTGGCCGAACCCTTGACACTCAAAATATTGAGGTTTCTTCTTTTTATGAACAAACTTATCATTCTTATTTTGGATTTTTCTATTTTTAGAATCATGTGATTTATCTCCAAAATTTTGTTATTTAATCAATTCTTGACCACAAGAAGATTTTAAAAAACTTATGAAACTGCTTCATGATCATGTCAAACTGACTTGGTATACTCTCACCCTCTTTATCGGACTCGCTAAGACCCTCCTTAGTGATTTTCAAAGCTATGTCCTTCGCTTTTGTGTTGCTTGACTTTTTAGAGGATTGAGCACACATCTCCATCTCATACGATTTCAAATTACCAGCCAACTCTTCAAGTTTAATTTCCTTGAAACTCATGATTTCATATATGACGGTAACCTTAGACCGAAAACGTTCAAGCAAAGACCTAAGGATTTTCTTCATAATGGTCGTCTCGGAAATAGGCTCTCCTAGATTGTGACAACTAGTTATTATGTCAGTTAACCTAGCCTCAAAGTAACCAAAAACTTCATCCTCCTTCATCCTAAGCTGTTCAAAATTTGAATTTAGAATTTGGAGTTTTAAATGTTTAAATTTAAAAGTTCCCTCATGAGTTACTTGGCGTATGTCCCAAGCTTTTTTAGCAATTTTACATGTGGCTATTCTCTTAAACTCACTCGCAATCACCACATTATACAACGCATTCAAGGCTTTTGAATTCCAACTGGCACTATTAGTTTCAGCAGTAGTCCACTCACTTGACGATTTTACCTTAGATTCATTAGTAACATCATCTATCACAGTGGGTGGTGAGTATGCTACCTTAATAGCAAGCCAAGCTTTCTCATCAAGCGATTTCAAAAACGCTCTCATTCTCGCCTTCCAATACGTGTAATTAGAGCCATCAAACCACGGGTACCAAGATATGGAACCTCCTTCATGAGGTACGTCCATCGTCTAAGTTCAAGATCTTATCCTAGGTAGTTAACCTAAATCAGGGCAACCACGCTCTAATACCAATTGAAATTACCTAGACGATCAATGAAAATAGCCTAGAGGGGGGTGAATATATTTTTTGTGGATTTATTGACAAATTAAAATTAATTCCAGAAAAGTCAATTTTAATCCAATTATCTATCAAGCTATATCATGCAAAGATTAATCTAAGTGCAAAAAATAAAGCAATAGAGACGCATGATATTTTTATGTGGAAAACCATGAAAGACTCTAAGTAAAAACCACGGATACGTTCAGGTATTTATGCACTATAAATCAGAGAATTTGTACAGACTCTATGAAAATAGTACTTACAACCGATGTAATCTATTGTTCTCCACTCGACGTATGAAAGTCTAGATTCACTCGCGCTCCATGAACCTCTCGCTCTGCTCCATACTCTGACGACTCTGTTCTCAACAGATCAAAGAACCACGAATCTTCTTGCTCCGATCTCCGCACTCAGACGACTCCGTTCTTCAACGGATCAATGCAACCTCATTGCAATAGACGGTGTGATGCATTTTTAGCAACTAGATCATCAAATTGTGCATAAGATCTTCGGTGTAGAAGCACAATTTGAAAATCCCAATAACAAGAGAGAATTCGAATATATATGATCACTCAATCTTTTCTATCTATGTGTATATCTCTGTAGAATAATATGAATGATAGAATACTGTAAAGATCTCTCAAAAACCTTAGTCTCCTCTATTATAGACCTTGGTATTTATAGGCAATGTAGAGGAGAAACCCTAAGTTCGCCCTTTTTGGTAATTTCACCATCAATTGAGCCAAACCCTTCAATATAATGTATAATAAGTGAAATAAAAGTTCTTATAGGTGTTTAGGTCAAACTTAAGGTCATCCGGGTTAACACAGATCAATCCAAGTCAAAATAGGATTTCAGCCCAATTCTGAAATTTCCAGCTTTTTTCTGCAGGACACCTCTCACTCTTTTGATCATATCTAGAGCTACACAACGTGTAATATATAGTTGGAAATCTCACTTCAAGATCTTGAAGTTAGGCTCAAAAATCATTCCATTCAGACCTTCTTTGACTAAGAAATGAGCTCTTGAAATTGATTGAAAATCTTGCTGAAATCACTGTTTCCTTTTTGAACTAGGATTCCTACCTTATTTAATCTTCTTATAATTGAGAATTAATCTAGTCAGCGTTTGTGTATATATCCTTGATACACGTTCTAGGATATATAGGAGTGTAGCCCAAGTCATATTAGGATACGTAACAACTAGCCACACAATCATAATGCCGCACTCAAAACTCTGCCGTAGCTACGCTTGAAGCGTAGCAAATCTACGCTTGAAGCGTAAGACCTTTATGCTTTAAGTGTAGTTTCCTTACACTTGAAGCGTACCTTCAAGCGTAAAACTCCACTTTCCATCCATTTTTCACTACTGAAAGCGTAGGTATTTTTGTCCAAACCAATTTTCTCCGCAACTGTGCCAAAATGACCCTCTTGACTCCCCAAGACTTTTTGCTTGAATTGACGGCTTTGGGAATTGCTGTTTTTGCCCTCCGGGAGACATTTTTATCAATACACTCATTTTTACACTTCACTTGTATTCTTCACTACTTCAATGCTTGATTCCGCCTTTGTCGAAGCTTGTAGATGTCGTTGAAACCAACACGACCTATCTAACACTCAATATGGTTATTGTCTAGAACATGCCATACATAAACAATTACAATAAATGTTCTTACAAAATTGAATAACACATCACTTGAAATATATCTCCATAAGCAAAGAAAATAAAAACACTTACACAGGTGTAAATACACATACCCAAATTACATTTCGATTCAACCTTTTCCCCCAAACCCATTAGCACACAAAGTCATCAGATCACTACTAATACCTATAAATGTCTGTGCGTGTGTGTGTCTCTGTAAGTAAAATACCTATATATATATATATATAGAACTACTAATAAATCATCAATTCACATCATCTATACACACACACATATATATATATATAACTAAATAGAGCATAACTCTATTGTGACCATACCTTTTTTGCGACATCACTTCTTTTGCGACAAAAAAAGCTTTGGTTGCTAATATCCAGAACTCTATTATGACCATAACTTTTTTTGGTCTCAAAAATATCACTTCCTTTTGCGACAAAAAATGTTTTGGTCGCTAATATCCACAACTCTATTGCGACCATACCTTTTTTGGTCGCAAAATATCATTTTCTTTTGCGACCAAAAATGTTTTGGTCGCAAAACACTTCTTTTGTGACCAAAAAAGTTTTGGTCACTAATATGCACAATTCTATTGCGACCATAACGTTTTTGGTCGCAAAACATCAATTCTATTGCGACCATATTTGTTTTGGTAGCTAATATCCAGAGTAATCGCAACTATATTTTACTTTGGTCGTAAATGCCTTATATTAGACGATCAATTCATTTTTGTCGTAGATAATAGGATATTTGCTACTATTTTAGCTTTGTCGTAAATAGTTTGGTCGCAAAAAACATCTATCGAAGGCGGCCCTAGATTTCAGAAGCTTCTGTTCTTGAGAGGAAGAGAAAAACAAACGGAAAAAATACATTTGCTTTGGACCAAGACTAATCTATATTTTCTTTTGATGTAAATAGGATCGTGTTTTTTATAAAGCACCACGACTCTATTTATTTATTTTGTTTTTCATATTAAAATATTTTATGTTTTTAAATAAAAAATTTTGTTATGAATTTATTTATGGGGGGCCTCATATTTACTCTCCCGCCTAAGGCCTCAATTTCTTTTAGCAATCTCAATGCCGACCCAGTAACAACATATGTATTGGGTATAGAGCTGGCAATTTCTGACACGAATTGACCCGTTTGACACGATTATATTTATTGTTATATTTATTTGCTGATTTTTTCTATTCTCTAATTGGTCATGGATTGAAATACATTAATAAACTATTACTGAATCGTGTCAAATTCAATTTCAATTTCATTTTTATTTTTTATTTTATATTTTTCGTGTTGGATTGTATCATATTTAAAATGTTTGATTTTCGTGTCAACTAGTATCAGATTGCCTTGTTGACACGAATTGCCATGAAACCGTTTCATGGCTGACTCATTATTTTCACCTGCTACTAGGCACGGAGCCACTAAGGCTCCAATGCCTTAGTGTGAGTGTGTTGTTAATTTTCTGAATAGAATATAACAATACTATAGATATAGGTCATGTTTACTAACACGAAGGTTTTTAAATTGTAAAATTCGGCTTTTTATGTCTTTTGCATTAATAAACTTAAATATTATATATAAATAAAAATAAATAAATTAAATATTTTTATAAATTAAATAAAAAATATTTATAAATAAATAATAATAATAATAATAGATTAAATAATACATAAAATGATAATAAATAAAGAATAATTATGATAAATAATAAATAAAATAATAATAAGAAATACAAATAATAAATAAATTAAATATTTTTATAAATTAAATAAATATATAATAAATAATAAATTAAATAAAAATATATTTATAAATTAAATAAAAATAATGAATGAATAATAATAAAAATAAATAAAAATAAATAAATAATATAAATAATAAAAAATAGTAAATAATAAAAAATTAAAATAAATTAAATAATATACAAAAATAATAATAATAAATAAAACTTATGATAAATAATAAATAAATAATAAAAATAATAAGAAATACATATAATAAATAAATAAAATATTTTTATTTTTCTTACTGCAAAATTGTCAATACCGAACGAACTTTCAGTTCATACTAAAAGTATGTTATTGTTTATGCAATATTTACAAGATAGTTGATTTTATTAGAAAAATAAAAAGTAAGAATAAAAAAATTTTAGTAAACATACTTTCTGTTTTTTATTTTTGTTTCTAAAAAAAATCAAAATTTAGTAAACAAGATTTTACTTTCTGTTTTTCTTAGAAGAATCAAAATCATAATTTTACTTCTTCAAAAAACAGAAACAAAAACATTTTATGTTAATAAACATGCTCATAAGGTATATATGTTATTATAAAATGAATAAATAAGGATATATTGACATACATATTAGCTCTATCATTAATTCTTGTCATTATAGATAATTTTTTTAAAAGTATTAGAGAAGAGGGATACAGTGGCAGATAAATTGGGTCTGTCACTATTGTTTTGTCACTATAGGCATGTTTTTTTGTTTGTTTTGTTTTATTCAAATTGCAATTTTCTGAAGATCTTCATTTAACTACTAATCAAAAAGATAAACTCCATCCCCACACCATGTCTGCTGCATGGAGGATGTTTCCCAAGTTTCCATTCACGCTCCGAAGCAACCATTTGACCCTGTGATTTTCATTGTCTCAAACAATGGCAATACTGGTTAGAGAAATTACAGAAAGAGAGCAATAATGAGGAGGTTTTTCAGAATCTAGAGATGGAACTTTGTAGTTGTCAAACTTTGCCACCACCATGAAACCGGTGGAATTTTCTAAAAGCTCTTTGAGAAATATAGGTTGCTCTTTTTAACCCTTCAGAATAAAATGATTTGGCAATGTTACGTGGATTCCTTGTCGTTATGCATGATCTGTTAGGAAGTTCCTCCTTAACTACAAAAAAAATGAAACTTAAAGTGTAGGCTTAAGCATAGGTACTTTCATAAAAATCATTTTTCTCTACAACTGTGCCAAACTGACACTCTTGACTTCCCGACACTTTTTGCTTGAATTGACGGCTTTGGGAAATGATGTTTTTGCCCTCCAGGAGACATTTTTACTGCATTTCTCTTGTATTCCTCACTACCATAACGCTTGATATTGCCTTTGTTGTAGCTTGTCGTTGACACCAAAACAACCTATCTAACACTCAACATGGTTATTGTCTAGAATATGTCATAAATAAATCATACACAAAAGTGTTCTTACACGTTGCATAGAAAACAAATTCTCGACTATTTTATAAGACCTCAGATGTTATTGTTTCAGCTAGCAAATCAGCTTTGTTCATTTCAGTTTATTCATATATAAGCCATGTGTTGTAATTTTCCTGCAGCTGCTAGGATGGAAGTAAAATCTCCTGTCTAAATCTCAGGCCACAAATAATCACATAGGGTCAGAATCGGAGCCTGGTACAAAGCTGGTCCCTAGTCACTTAGGCCTTGTTTTGTAACTGGTTTTGGTACATGGTTTTTGATTTTGGTACAAAATAGTAGTACCAACCCATGTTTGGTAAAATTGGTGTTGGTACTACTGTACCAAACCAAAAAGCACTGTAGCGTACCATATCTCACCATTTTTGGAACCATCAAAGTGGATGGTTTTGTATGGTGCGGCTACTGTAGCACTGTAGCAAACCAAGTGTAGCACTCTTGCACCATCTCACCCACACCAAACCAAATCCCATTTTTCTAATATTAATATATTAATATTAATTATTAATATTAATATTATATTAAAATATATTAATATTAATATTATTAAAATATAGTAAATATATTAATATTATATTAAAATATATTAATATTAATATATTTTAATATATTTTAAAATATTTTAAAATATATTAATATTAATATATTTTAATATTATAAATTTTAATATATTAATATTAATATTAATATATTTTAATATAATAAAAATATTAAAATATTATTAAGTGATTCTTCTAGTTCTCTCTTGTTTTGGAGTTGATTCTATCGTGCTTCTACATCGACGATCTGATGCACGATTGAATCATATAGATTCTGAAAAATCTACACATCGCTGATTGCAACTTGGTTGCGTTGATCCATTTGTGAAACGAAGCCGTCCGAGTGCGGAGATCGGAGCAGGAGGTTTTGTGGTTTTTTGATCTGTTAAGAAACAGAGCTGTTAGAGTACGGAGCGGAGCGAGTGAAGAACAACAAATTACATCGGTTGTAAAAACTGTTTTCATAGAGTCTGTACAAATTCTCTGATTCATAGTGCATCGATACCCGAGCGTATCCGTGGTTTTTACTTGGAGTCTTTCCAGGGTTTTCCATATAAAAATATCGTGTGTCTCTATTGCTTTATTTTCTGCACTTAAATTAATCTTTACATGATTTATCTTGTTAAGAAAATTGGATTAAAATTGACTTTTCCGCAATTATTATTAATTTGTCAATAAATCCACAAAAACCTATTCCCCCCCAAAAAAACTATTTTCATTTATCATCTAGGTAATTTCACAACAACAAGTTTTCCGCATTTTTGGCTCTGGATTAGTGAAGCTATCAGAGGCCCTTTGCACCTTACAAGCCACTGAGTTCAGTAGTGTCTTTCTTCAACTCATTTATGTGGTTTCTGCTTCAGTGGCGAATTATCTAAATGCGGGGCAATTGCACCTACTCCTACTCCAGAAATCCAAATCACAAGAAGAAGAAAAGTTGACCACTCGATAATCTGATCTGATGACTTGGACAATACTGATATGATATTCCTTGAGTAGAGGAATTTCCTGACTATTGGTTTGACCAACATTAGAGCAGCTATAAATAAGAATGTTCCTGAAGCATTGCATATCACGGAACGTGCCATCACATTCTGAGGGCTGCCACTTTGTGCCACCATCCAGTATGTTTTCACATCCTCTTTTTCCCCTCAAGTGTGCACGTTTCACTGCCCTCAGTTGCTCAGATGAGTAACATTTTAGTGGCAAGTGAGAATAGTTTCTATATACACTGCAACAAATGCAAATGCCTTCTAAACAATGAACTTCCTCGTATGAATAGTATATATATGTATTATCAGTTAAACCCATGTTATCAAATTGTTTACTAAATCGAAGCTTAGAAGTAGTAAAACAAAGACAATTTCCTGCTTGACTAATGTTGGGCACGCTTTCGCGCATATTGTGCACCTTTGACCATTGAATTGATCTACCGAAATATACCCTGGGCTAGCCACTCCAAATCAAATTGGTACCTATAATTGCTTTTTCTGGAAAGATCAACTGTTATTACGAAATTATGATTGATTGCGAACTTTTTATTTTTAGATTGGGACTTGTAGTTTCCTTGTAAACTGTGTCCTGAATCTCACTGTGTTATTATATGTATATTATTATTTTTTTTTTTTGCACTGTTAGTTTATTTTCCCTCTTCCATTTCTTTCTTCTTCATTTGAACAGGGCAAATGCACCCATGTACAGTTCACAAAGGGCCATTTCCTAGGACTATTCAAGCATACCCAGTGTATCCCCAAATCTCTATTACATGGCCTCGGATGCGTGCTTTGGACACGGGTATGCATTCATGTATTGCACGTGTTAAATATTAAATATAAGAATGCATGAACACTGATATATATTCATTTTGTTTAATATATTTTTTTATTCATTAGTATAATCACCATTCATGTATTGCATGGTGATTTGGGCCAGTGCTTGAGTATGTACCCCCATCTAATTTTGGAGGTCCACCAAGGTCTGCTATATCCTGTTATTTTGAAAACCGGGTGGTGGAGCTTGATTTCTTTGAGGCTGGAGCTGATATTGGAATGGTTGGATAACCTGGTTGTCATTGAATAGCTAAAGAGCCAGAGAATTATTAGATGGTTTTATGGGTTAGTAATTTGATTGGGAATTTTGAGTCATTATTCTTGCCTGATATTCGAATGATTACTAACTATGTTGGAACCTTGGCTGCGAGGTAAATTGCTGCCTTGGTTGAAAATTGGATTGAGAATTGGATCATTGCCCTTGTTGAACTTTTTCTGGAGGATTCTCCACATTTGTGGACTTATAAGACATGAATGGATGATTTCTATTATTCGGAGAGTATGAGTTGGAGAACGGGGCATTATTAGAGTAATTCCATGTTGCATTGACATCAGCGGCTATTACGTCCTCACACTCATTTTGAGAATAATCTGGTTCAACCTCAAAAACTTCTCTTTTATTGGAATGACTTCTTTGGGTAAGAAGTTTTTTCAAATCGCTCTAACCTCTCCTCTATCAATGCCACTAATTTTTTTATATCATGATTAACCTCAAATGTTTTTTCTGATCTTCTATCTAGTTCACCTTTCGACCTCAGATCAGATTCAGGCTGAAGGGCATTTTCACTGATGTTATCAAACATCTCTAAAAGTTCTCTTGCGGGTTTCAAAGTAAACTGACCCTGTGTGGAGGCATCTATTAAATTTTTTGTGTTTTTCACCTTAACCCATGTAAAAATTTCTAACAACATCCTGATCAGAAAACCTATGGTGGGAACATTTATACAAAATCTCATTGTACCTCTCCCACGCATCATGAAATTGCTCTCCTGGCAATTGCCTTTATCACTTAATCGCATCTTGACCTTTTGAAGTCTTTCCTATGGGAAAATATTTCTCTAAGAATTCTTGCTTAAGTGTTTCCCAGTCAAGTTTAGTTGCTTGAGTCAATTTAATGTACCATCTTTTTGCTTTGTCTTTTAAAGACCATGGGAATAGACGCACTTTTAGATTATTTTTAGTTAAACCATCATACCTAACAGTTGATGCAACCTCTAAGAATTCATTGACATACTGGTACAGATCTTCTATCCTGAGACCAGAGAACTTCGGGAGCATGTTGATCACACTCGTCTTGATCTCGAAATGCTTTGCACCGTCCTCTTCTGGAAATTCAGCATACGATTCATACGCGTCCGGAGCGTAGAATCCCTTCAATGAGGTGTCTGGTCCTCTCCGTGGATTGACTCTTTCGTCACCCATCTCGACCTTTTCTGTCTGACGACGTTCTTCAATAGATTTTCGTAAATGTCTTAGAGTTCTTTCGATCTCTGGGTGTATACTATTAACGCATAATTTGAATTTGAACGCGTCGATCTATCGAACATACAATAAATTTTTTTATTTTTTTTAATAAAGCAAATTAACTAAACTACTTCTAAACTTATGAACAAAAAGAAAAGCTAAAAATTAAATGCAAAAACCAAGAAAAATTGAGACTCACAAAGGGTCTAGACGCAACTTCAGCAGCTTTGTCTTTTCCTTTCACACTTTTCAATTGTACTTGAAAATCACAAAAAAAATTCAACTTTAGCTTTAATCTACAATAACGCAAAGCAAATAAACTACTAAGCTATTAAACAATGCCAAGTCCCCGGAAAAAGCGCCAAAAACTTTATGGGCGTCAGGTGTGTGCAAAATATGTGGTTAAAAACAACACTGTAACGACACTAAAGGTTTTACCCTTTTGCAAGCGCACAAATCAATTGTGTATAGTTTTGCTTGAGTAGGGGAATATCGATCCCACAAAGACGAGGATTGTTCACTTTAATAATCTAAAAACATTGAATTATAGTTTTAGGAGCGTAAGATGAGTCCAATTTGCCCATTTTTCTCTCTGGTGACGTAGGTATCATGCACTTTTGCTGTAAAAACCCGTCTTTTCGTATTTAAGCTAAATTGGTTGCCTTTGACTCTCGATGTTTTTCGGTGAAGTAATAATGTCTGAAAATTACATTTTTGCCCTTTCGGTGAGATAATGATGTCGTGAAATGACCATTTCACCCTCCGGTAGCTCTTCTTTGCTCTGGCGTACCTCTTGATTCCTTTCTCAAGATAGAAACGAACACGAACTTAGTTAATTCACCGAGATTAGCTTTGTTTCTTCATTAAGCTCCTGGAACATGCTTACATACACAAACAAGATAAAAATACCAAGTAATGGAATGCAAAGATATAACAAACGCAAGATAGGGGCGAAAAATGACCAATATTGAGCACCTATCACCATACAATCAATGTTTTATCTAGGGATGAACTTGAGGCGATTTGGGGCAATTTTAAAAAAAACCATAACCAAAACTGCGAAAAATTTCATTCCCCATAACCGCACCAAAACCGTTTAGAATTTTCACATCTTTTTTTTAATCAATGTGTCATTAAACCTTTTTTTTAAGAGCGAAAAAAAAAAATTAATTATAACATTTTGATCTATATAGAAACCAATAAATGATACAATTTACTCGTAATAATTTCTAACACGAAACAAATTTAATAACTTAAATCACAATGGAGACTCCGAGTTCTTTCACAATTCCAACTCACTGTTTTGTGATTGAAAAAAAAAATGCCAATATATACTCGTATTTACTTACTGTTAAGTTATACACAGTTACAATTTAGTTCTCATTCACATATGAAACTCAAAATAAATAAATAAAGTGTCATATAAATATTGTTTAATAACTAAGTCAACATACCATTCTAATATACTTCTGAAACACTACATAAATGAGACTTAAATCATAGGAACTAAAAAACAAGACCCCATTTTTTTTCTTTGAAAGGTGACCTATGATATCAATATGAATTTGACTTTCAATCTATTATTGCTTCTGTTAAAAACAAACTTAACCTTAAACTATCTTTAAACTATTGCTTTGTCAAAACAAACTAAACCTTAATTTCAATATATCAAAGGAGTACAAGGTAGTTTCAATATATATAAAAATTTATAAAAATACATATAATTATATAATAAAAAAGTATTATAAAAAAATTATAATTATATCATGCGGTTTAGGGCGGGGCGATTCCCCACTAGAGGAACCCTTTAAACTGTCCCCCGCCCCATAATTGTCGGGTTTTTTTAACCCCCATAACCACCCCATTTTTAAATGGGGCGGTTTAGGGCGGTTCCCTAGCGGGACGGGTTTTTTCATCTCCTTGCTCCCTCACCCTCACATTTCAGTCAAAAATACTTAAACTACCCTCAATATATATATTTTGTAAAAAGTATATATATTTCGAAAAAAATAATATATTTTCAAAAAATACATATATTTTTTAAAAATAATATTTATTTCGGAATATATATATTTTGAAAAAAATATATATTTTATAATTTTTTTCGGGAAAAATATATCTTTCAAAAAATAAATATATTTTGGAAAATATATATTAATTTCGAAATATATATATATATATATTTTGAAAAAATAATATATTTTGATTTTTTTTGAAATATATATTTGCTTTCAAAAATATATATTTTTTCGAAATATATATTGTTTTCCAAATATAATATATATATATATATATATATTTTCCGAAAAATATTTTTTTTCTGAAATACATATTTTCTTCCGAAATATATACATTAAGGATAGTTTAGGTATTTTGACTGAAATGTGAGGGTGAGGGGAAATTGAAAAGTATAGGGGCAATCCGGACATAAGAAGGATTAGTTGATTAAATTTGATACTATAAGGGGGTTTAGTGAAATTAATCCCTTAAAATTCTTAAAAATAGATGCTAGGAGTGATTAGAAATCATTCTCTCTTATTTTGATATCCTTAAACTGCCCCCAGAATGAACTCTTCACTTTTAAGCGATGTTTGGTACGCTGGAATGGAATGCTCATTCCAATCATTCTCTTGTTTGGTATATATTTTAAAGTGAGAATAACCATTCTCTTTGAATGAAAAATCATTTCAAAAAATAAAAATTCATTTCACAACTAAACCTATGGAATGACATTCCATTCCCTAACAAAACTAAAAGAAATTATTTCGTTCTTAAGTGAATAATGCTAAAATTAAACAAAAGAATAAGAATAACCATCCCATTCTCATTCCATTTCCACCACTTCTATTCCATTCCTGCCAAACGCGACATTACAACTTTGCCTTTCAGGAACATGCATGTCCTTTCAGTATACACATGATTATACATACACACACCCACACACTTGCTGTTGCATGATCTTAAAATTTTCAATCTTAGAAACGAACATCAACTGTTCGACTAAATTTCCAAACGAAAAGCTCCTTGTTCATGCTTGGGTTTCGAAACAAGACCCCCCTCAAGGCCTCCTAATCCATTTGTTTTCAGTTCCCACCAAATTTGATTTCCCTTTTCGCTAAACCAATGGCTGAGATTTCTGCTTATGGGTTCTCCATGGAATGGTAATTACTACCCCTCTTGCTTCTCTTCAATGTGTTCGTTCTCTCTTGCATCATTTGAATTTTTTTATTTTTATTTTTCCGGTAAATAAAGCATCACATAGACTTCCTTGCACTGCTGATCTGTATTGACTGAAATAGACCTGTCTCCATCACATAGTGTAAATTTTTGAATCATAACGATCAGGGAAGATTACAATTATTAATATCCTCATGTGTAATATGCACACTTTCTATTGAATCATGTTTGCTCAATCTGATAAACAAGTCTTATGCGACAGAGTTGCTTTTGTTTAAGCTAATGTTAATTAATATGATATTGCAAGTACCAATACCCTTTTGGAATGTTGTTATCAGCCCTACTTTTGTGTTTATTTGGGAACTTTCAGCTGATTTTACTATCACTACTGGTAGAGGGTATAAGAGTATCAACTGAGGGAAATAAAGATGAATTCGGAAGGTTTTAAGAGGATTAAACTGAGGTAGAATCAGTTGTGAGCACTATATATTACTTATGGGGAATAAGATTTTTCAAATTACATAAAGGGTGTGGTTAAAGAAGTACGGTTTTGATTCCGTGATACAAATAATGTAAGCTAGAGGCTTGGATGTTCACTGGGTAAATACTTCTTTCTGGTTGATTTTCCAATAAATAAAATTAATTTCTTGGAATATATTCCTGGCATTCCTACTGAACAGATTTGCTACCCATCATTTATTCTGAATGCTGACAATTTGGAAGAATGACGAACAACAAATTCAGGGCGTTAGAGACTAGAATGATAAGGCGTCAATCCTCTTTAGTATTCTCTTTCTCACAGTGCAGGTTGAATGGCGCCGAATGCGCCCCACTCATCAAAAGGACGGTATCTTTTACTACAATTAGACCACTACAGAAGTGAAATTTCAAAGTAAATGTGTTGAAAATTTGAACTAAGGACCACTGAGGACTGTACTAAAAGAGGAGTGTTAGAACGGTTCTTATTTAAGAAGGGTTAAAGATTTGATTTGATATGTTTTGCTACTCCTGGAGCTTTGGTCTTGTGGTCAGTTCATAATTCATGTAATGCTCTATATTATACTTTGTTTCACATTTATGTTGTTGATCTGAACTAAAATTTTCGTTGTGTTTCTTTCTTCTGGCTCAAATATATTTATTGTTTACAGTGTTTATTTTCTTTTTGGCTACATAAAAATATGCCAGGACAAAATAGGCTACCTACATTGAAATTTCTCTTATAAATTTCCTTCCATACATCTCATTTCTCATGGAGGAATACCTGCATATTGCCTTCTCTGGTGACTGTTTCTCAAATTTTTCGAATAGTCATTTCTATAAATAGTTCGGCTTAAGCTTAGCAGATATTTGTTTTGATAGTCACCTGCTTCTTAGAGCAACCATGTGTCTCCCCCCTACAAAGTGCATCATTCTTTTGTTAACTTCTTCTTCATTTATTGTTTGTAACGGCTTCTGAAAAATACATTCGTGGTCATAAATTGATTTATTTTAACAAAGATCTCGTTTACAGATGCTATCTGGGTGTGCTGAAAATTGTTTGGGAAGTAAACCATACCTACTCTTGCCCAGTAAATGAAATCTTTGAATATGAGAAAAGTCAAGGGAACTTTTATTTTGGCCCTTCTTATGTGGGTATGTGAATTGAAATAACTGGATTCCCAAAAAAAATAAAAATACTCGAAACTTCGTTTGGTTCATAACATCTATAGAAATAGAATTCCTGCTAGATTTTAGAAGTTTCACTTAATATCTTGTTTTGTTCTAGTGCATGGCGAATCTGCAATCATTGGTGCAGCTAAGGTTTATGGAGTTTTTACCTTTGGTTATATAGTTGTCAATTTGTGTTCATTTTGTATTGAATAGTTTAAGCAATAGTAATTTAATTCTTCTTTTCCGTTTTGAAAACTCACACACCTGCTTTGGCGCTTTGCCCCTATGAAGACCCTCCTACATTCACAGGGCTACCACCATTGGTGGTGGATTTAATCAGTTTAATTTACCTAACCCTGATCTTACAAAGATTGCACAGTACTCTGTTTGGATGTGATATTTTGAGGGTATCAAGTCAGGTAGTTGCCTGTTGGAACTGCCAATTGAGCTATATATTATTCCGATGCAAAGGGATTCAAAAGGTGGAAGTGAACTCGGACATTCACTTCATGCTAAGTGTCTGGATGCTAGAAGGTTGAAAGCGGATTTGATTAAAGGAGAGACGCGGTTGATTCAGCCTCATTGCTTTGAACTAATTGTGTTTGTGTAAAAATACCCTATTGATGAGGAATATAAGAAATACTCCGATTCTTGATAGAGGGGAAAAAAAATCAAACCTACCTTCGGTGCTTCTATCTTCTTCCCCGTGGACAATTGACCCCCAATATTTTGCATCCACAACTCTATCATTTCTGTGATTCAATTACATGAATAGTACAACCCCTCATGTCTATTTAGTTAATGCCATTTAAATAAGCTAGGGCTTAATTTCTTGTATCATTGCGAGTTCCCTGCATCCAAATTCCTTGTGGTGTTCTTATACGGGGTGGCTGACCGCTGAGCCCACTCTGGCCTTGCAGGGCGGGCCCCTGTTGTTGCGAACTGGAACTGCCATAGCTTATGGCTAGAGCAATGCAAGGGGACCCCGGCAGAGAGAAAAGTAAGGCTTCCGCTGCTTCCGGTTCCATTTCCGGCAGGGGAAGCTGGGATAAGTTTCTAAAAATATCCTCCTCTTCCGCAGGGATCGAGGAATTCACCGACGTGCCCTCCATTTCCGTTTCGGAAAAAGGTTTGAAGGAGTGTTGTAGTTTTATGCCTTTGAAATTGCGGTTGTGCATAGTACTTCTCACACAATGTGCCCAGTAACTTTAGTTCAGTTAGTTTACAGGCAATGCCAGGAATTACAGATAACATTGATTCTTCGGTTTTTCACTAAACAAGCATGGCATAATTTCTGCTTATAGACTGCTAACAGATTACTGAATAAAATTCTTACATATTGATTAGTTGCGAGACGTCTAAGGTACATATATATTGAAGAAAACTGACTTGTTTGACAATACATGCTCTAGCCTATATCTGAAAACTGTAGGTACGATCTCTACTCAATGGTTATATATAAGTCGGGCGAAGAAGGAACTGTGTCGCTCTCCACTGAAGAAGAGACAACAGTGTCACTCTCTAATGAAGAGGTGAAATGCAGGGGTTTCTGCGGCTTGTTACATATCCGCCAGTTATCAATACATGCCATTTTTTCTGGATTCAAACTTGGAGGTGGTTTCTGATCAAGAATTTTCAAAATCTTCTCGGATTTACCAAGAAGATGAATTGCGAGGCAGACACTAGCTTCCCTCTCTTCAATTGTGCTCCCATGGCATTTTGTGTATATAGTTCGTTCCAAGTTGGTAAGACAGGCACACAATATGTCAGAGATCATGAAAGACAACCTCTCAAATAATTTTTCGCTGCACCGGTAGTCTCTGCTTTCATAATCTAGCAGAATGGTTTGACATATTCTGTACATGGAATTGGCAGCCAATGCCTTGATGGGCCATCTGTGAGGGCTGTCCCATAAACATCTTGTCATTTCTGTCTTTCTGAATTCCATAAACTTTTCCTTTGCCATCGCAGTGAGCCCATCTAATACTTCTTTCGAGCTCTCGACTTGACTGGCCATCTTACGGAGATCCACGTCTAGCCATTTGTGATGGAGATCGACACCTAGCCACACGGTATCTGCTGCCTTTGTGATGCCTTTGAAGTCTTCTTTGGACCGCAAGCTATTTTCTATTAGTCTCGCGAACATGATGCCTTTATGCACACTAGTTATCAGCTGTTTAACCGCTTGGTAGTCAATGTTAGGAAGTGCAACTGCAATGCTTGTCAATGTCACCGCCGGAAGAGCCCAACAATTAGGAGGTTCTTCGGAATCCAGAGAGGGAACCTGGTCACTGTCAAACTGGCTCACTCCTATAAATTCTTTTGAAGAAGTAGATTTCTCCAAAAGCTGAATGAGCTCTAATGGCTGCATCTTTTTCCCCATCCGGAACCAACGATCAGTAGCATCGCAGTTGTTTTCTGCCATCAGATCAACCAATTCCTCTTCTCCCTCCAGGAACAAAACATAACGGCTAAGATCAAGATTTGAACTGGTTCGCGACTCCGACCCTGACTCATCAATGGACACACTATTGTTGCATTTGAACAACCAATTCAATTCCCTGAAACCGTGGTAGCATATCAGAAACCTGCTTACAGAATAAATCGAAATGAGGCGAACCATTTTGCTCATCATCACTATCCCAGTCTGCATTCCAATACACAACTGCAAGAGTTTATCTTTCGTGTTGTGAGCAATTTTTCTCCCGTGCCGCCCATATTTTCTAGCCAACGGGCGTTCTTTCCACTCTACCAGTGTCTGAATCCAATAGCTCTCTACTTTGAGTTGGGGTTTGATATTCTTGTTTGCTTTCTTTGGACACCTAAAATTGATGACAGTGAACCATCTATAAGATGGGGCAATAGTGCCTATTCCCACTGCAATAGTTTGAGTTACAAGCACTAGAGTTGTTGACCACCTATAATCCGAATTCCCGTTGCAGAATTTGAATGACCAGGGCATGAAGTAAGCTCGAATCATGGCTTCGGCTAAAATTGCAGCACTCAGAAGGCAGAACGCCCCCGAAGCAGTGCAGGTCGCGGAACGCCCCATCACAAACTGGGGGCAACAGGTATGAGCCATCATCCAATACTTCGTCAGATCCTCTCTCACTTTCTTAACTGTGGACTTTTCAGCTATGCTAGACCGTTCTTTCACAGTTATTTGATGCTTTTTAGTATATTTTAGATCGAAGTAACGCTTCGTAGTAGGAATAGATATAGCTGAGGAAATCAAAATTGCAAGCAAAACAAGCATGAGAAACATAACAACAGCATGCTCTTTCTGGAAAACATAAATAACACCAGTACCCATTTGGATGCAGATGTTCACAATGGCAGTGATGACAAGAATCCCCAGAGCCATAAGGTTCATCAAGATCTCTTTGTTCTCCATAACTCCCAGAGAAGGCATCGAATTCCCCATCACCGTGCAGATGAAGACGGCACTGCTGACTTTTGTGAGCTGATCCTGTTTCCGTGGCATGGAGGTATTCAGATCAACTGAAAATTTGATCGCCACCGCGATCAATGTCAGTGTGGTGGCATTGAGAGAGAAATATTTGCACGGGAACCAGAGTTTCCGGTCTCGCAAGGCGTGGAATGCATCCACAGCCATGGCAATGGCGCAGGCTGCGGATGCTGCTGCTACGTAGACGCCAATCCATGGCATGGGGTCGCTGAACTTGGAGACATCCAGATTGCCATCGATGGTGCAGCCGAGCCTAACCATCTCTCTTCTCTTTCAGAGGACTCAGAGCTGTTGATTCTCCTATTCCTAGTTGGTTTTCAGATTTGATGAAGAAGTTTGAGGTTTTCTCTGGTCAAATATGCTGTCTTTGTATTTGAAATTTATTATGTATGTGCTCACATAGGGTGTTCATTGCAGTTGAGTGAACTTTGAATACATTTTTTTCTTCTTTGTTCTTAAGTCACCAAGTTTGATTGGTTGAATTCTTGGGGCAGGTTTGAAGATTTTGTATTCTTCTTGGGAAAGTCAACAGCTTTCTAGAGACATAGGTAAGTGTGTGGGTGGCATGTTACTTGAGAATTAATCCATGATCTACTTTCTCTTTTTGAAGTCCATGAACCACTTTAATTATATGGCATTAAACATATAGGAATGAATTGTATGCGTGATATAATTCTCTGAAGGTGTTCACTGCTGAAAAAAATTGACTGCTTGGATGTGCATAGCCATTCAGTCTTGAGATGCACACTTGATTGACTACTTGAATAAAATCAATCATATATATATATATATATATATATACATGTATGCTCTTCCTGATGATTATATGATTCACCCGGAAATTGATATTGCTTGTGCTTGTGTTTAGTATATCACACCACTGCTTGATGTATAAACTTTTATATTGGCAGATGGGTCCAATCCTGAATTTAGATAGGGACCATAGTAGTTAAGAAATAAGTTAATTGTAGGAGCTGACTTAATTGGTGACATCAGGGCGGTTAGGATATTAGCGAAGACAGATTAAACTCACCGCAATATGTGTTGAGACAACTTGACTTTTTGTGTGGAGCATTTTGTTTTCATGGCTCAAAATTATTGACAAATACAGTAGTATTGGGCTCCATGGCTGACTCACCATTTTCACCTGCTACCATATGTATATGATGTTAGGGTTTTTACACCCGCCCAAGAACGAAAACTAGGACTTGCTAACCCTAATAGCCAAGCCACAAACAATTGTGAATCAGAAAATACACAAAACACACACCAAACACAAACGACACAAAGATATATAGTGGTTTGACCAAAACAAGCCTACGTCCACTGAGAGTACCGTTTCACTATAATCAATGAGAGGATTACAAGGGGATGATCCGTAGATCATACACACGCACACACACACTGTATACTCACGCCTGTATCGCTCACCCTCACCGGTGTTTCACTCACACCAAAAAATACCACTCTGTGTCTTTTCTTCTCTCTCTATCTTTGTATCTCACAAAACTTACTTTTTGTGCTAGATCATACCACGATCTTCTGTTTGTGTCACACACACAATTGCCACCACATTGCGCAAGTGTGCCCTAGTTCACACTTTACCGAGTACTCGGTGGTTCTTTAATCAGCAACTTGCGTCAACCTTTATCTCCACCAATTCTCTTCTCGATCCTTCGAGGAAAGGAGTCATTATCTAACATATGATGTTATTTTCGGTCAGTTATTGTTTGGTACAAGGATGTAATCTTAAATTAATGCGTGTGACGACGGGTGATACATAGTAAGACAATGTTAGGACTGCAGATAAATTGAAATGTTAAATGGTTTGGTTATATCTCTGCTTGCCCTCTTTTCGAGTTGGTTTTCAAAGCATGTTTAATAAAGGAGTGGACCTTAAAAAAGCCAAAATTCAGTTCATTAGATATAGAGATAGGTTCATAAACATATGTTGGGGAGTATAACATGTTAATTAAGTAATATTTGAATCTATAAATAAGAATGCTCTTTAACGAAGATTGGGAGAGTGAGTATGCTTGAAATTGGCTAATGAACCTAAAAATTCCAGCTCAGAGCACAATTCTCTTGTTCAAATGCTAAAATTTGTATATATAGTGTATTAAGTAATGTTGACTATGAGGAAAAATTCATATATTCATGTCTATATAATACATGATGAATGTAAAGGTTTTACACATTGCTCTAGCTGTGATTCATAGCTAATATATGAATAATATATATATATATATATATATATATATATATATATATAACACTACACATCTGTCCTAATAGGTCATACACATCCAATTGCTTTACAATATCTAAATATTGAGAACTCGTACATGAATAGAGACCATACAATTGTATAATCTGCCTGTATTTTCTCCAATCTGGTCTTCTACTTGATGCCATAAGCAAATCACTAGAACCCGAAGAAAATGCGCCATTGTTGAGTGAAGATGTGCCCGACTGAAGCACGCTAAGCATCATTTTTGTGCTAGCACATCAGAGTTCAGATGGGAGTTGATGTTCTGAAGAATTTTCAGAATCTCTTCAATCTCACCAAGGAGATGAGCTGCATTGTCTGCACTCTTCTGTCTTTGTTCTAGGTCACTACAAAAGCATTTCCTAAATATAGTGCGCGATAAGTTTGGTGAGGCAAGAACCAAAAAAACCATGATCATAAAAGATAACTGATGGAATAGTCTCTCCTCTGTCTGCTCATTGCAGCCCTCCTAGTCCAGCAGCATAGCATGTCTGATTCTGTAATGGAATTAGCAACGATAGCCTTGATGTGCCAATCTAGTAGTTCCTCATTGAGATTTCCATGGAATTTTTTTTACATGGATGCTCTAGCAATTGGGTAACGTTGACATGGTGTTATATA
This sequence comes from Cornus suecica, assembly GCA_963922005.1. Classification (NCBI taxonomy): domain Eukaryota; kingdom Viridiplantae; phylum Streptophyta; class Magnoliopsida; order Cornales; family Cornaceae; genus Cornus; species Cornus suecica. The sequence continues at coordinate 52,817,241 of OY998245.1, forward strand.
ATAGCTTCCCTATATGTTGTCCCATGGGGTTATGTTTTCCCCATATATCCCACTCTACCAGTAAAAGTATAATTTAGCTGATTATGCTTCTACTATTATATACACAAAGCCTTTTGGGGATGTATTGTCACTAAAATAATCGAACTCTTTTATGCTATATGTGACACCCCCAAATTTCCATGCATAGGTTGGCCAGGCCCATACACAGAAAAATAGGAGCGTCTGTAATTGATAACATAAGCACAGAAGAGAAGACATAAAATCGAAATATAATAATAACAGCAATAACAAAAACAAGGATACCACTTATACATGAAGAAGACCAACCCCAATACATCCTTAAATAAAATAAGTCCCACAAGGTACAACTTGGAAATCCCATAAACATGGACCCCTAGAAACACACTTAAAAGAAATGCAACATATGTCATTTATCGGATCCTACCCTGGAGTGGAAGGGAAATATGATAGGACCGAACAGATAGATATGACGTCCTCACCCTTGCTGGTGAAACTGCCGAGGACCTGAAACAACAAAAATGTGGGTTAAACCCACGAGCAAGTACAACTCTACATGATCCCAAGCAGAGTACCAAAAATCCATCCCCTTTCCTAGTGACACCTAATCCCAAAATTATATTATAAAATAATAATATATTTAACTATAACCATAGTCACTAATATACCACCATTTAATATAATTATCTTTATAAATTCATTCCATTAATCCGATTTTTCCATTTAACATCCATGTCTTACCATAACCACGTACCCGACAACTCACCCATGCCATGACAACTCACTCATGTCCCGTGGTACTATTGAGACTGCAATATTAGTCAGTCTCATTGTGGTTCCTTATAATTCTCCAAAACATAGTCATTTGATTAAATCTTATGATTATACGAATTTATTAATTCACTTGTATTCTTTAATCGGGAATGTACGACAATTGGAGAGGTCGAGCCTGGGGGGTCCAGGGGGGGCGGCGCGACATTTTCCTGAGCGCCCCCCTGGCGGGGTCTGGGGCAGTGCCCCAGCGCCAAGGTATACGGTATTTTATACGGTCAAAACTATTCATTTATACGGTCAAAAATACGTAATCCAGTATAATTCTTGAAACACATAATAACAATATAAATCCATGTCCAGAGTCTGATAACAAAGAAAATAAAGAAAAACAATTACATAAATATGCAATATTTATGTAATAACTGTTTTGAAATCTTTGTCAACATTGAAACCTAAAATATTTCTGTATTCAGATATTTATACTTAGTTCCAACCATATACACCTCATCCGAATCATACCAACAAGACACATAACCATGAATCCATACATATATATCTACACATGGTAAAAACAGATTTGTACGTATAGCTAGATATAAACATAGTCTCATGCATATATCAATATATCACCACCAATCTCTATGTATATACAAGATCTATACATATAATCATGGATCTGTACATATATGTATAACCAGAGTATAAATCATCATATATATATATATATATGAATATAAACATACTCTAACAGATCTATACATATATACCTATATAAATCCACGAATCTCTACATATATACAAGATCTATTTATATACTTATGGATCTATACATATACATATAAACAGAATATATATCATCACATAAATAAACATGAATATGAACATACTCTAACAGATCTATACATATATGCCTATATAAATCCACGAACCTCTCTATATATACAAGATCTATATATATACTTATGGATCTATACATATACATATAAACAGAATATATATCATCATATAAATAAACATGAATATGAACATACTCTAACAGATCTATACATATATGCCTATATAAATCCACGAATATCTACATATATACAAGATCTATATATATACTTACGGATCTATACATATATGTATAAACAGAATATATATCATCACATAAATAAACATGAATACGAACGTACTCTAACAGATCTATACATATATGTATAAACATAATATATAAATGTCATATATGAACATGATTTACACATACATATACATATATGAAAAATACTATCTAGCAGATTATAGATGCATAAGGTAAAGGTTACGAAATTTTAGTACAAAGAGGAAGAGTAGAACATATGTCTTGCCTGATTTGGAGAGCTTACTACACCACGGATCCAGATCCAAACCAAGTATTTACTCTCTCTATCTATATATGTATACGTATATAGATGAGTGAAATAAGAAGAGAGAAGTCTGAAATTTTTCCTTAGTCTTGAGAGATAATAAGCTGAAAAATCCTTATGATTATATAGGGGAAACTAGGTTATGGCGAATGACCATAATGCCCCTAGATCTGCCACAATAACCATCATGCCACTCGTCTTAAAGACTAATATGCCCTTATCAGATCCCATAATAACAAACTTACCTAGTAATCATAAAATGACTAGAGTACCCTTACTCAATAATTTAAATACCCACCATACCATCCAAAATAAATAAAGAAATAACATAATTATTTAAATACGGGGTATTACACTATACCAACTGATAACTTGTGTCATTTTTCCTAGAACTCTGAGGAATGTCCTGCACTTACATTTCACAAGTCCAATTGTGTTTTCTTTAGCCCTGCTTTCACACTGCCTCTGAAAAATAAACAATTTTTTTCCCAAGGTTCCATTCAAAAAAAATTCTCCTAAGGTGCTATTGGAAACACCTTATTGGGGCTTTTGAGATTGAAATGGGAAGATCCAATTCTAAATTCATTATTAACATCTTACAAAAACACAAAAAAAAATAAAAAAATTGTGAATTTAAATGAGTACGTATCGAGGTTTTTATGTACTTGTTGACCATTCTGCTAAACTGCTGATTAACCCTTTTTTTTCTAATGGTAAGAAACGCACACACCTACACGAGTCCCATGGGGCTCGAACCCCTAACCTCCCCTTTGGAGAAGAAAGGTGATACTATCAGGCTACAAGACCTTTGGTGCTAATTAGGCTTTTTGCATGTGGGATGGGGGACTGCATGCGACATGTGATGAATTATCGATTATTATTCTCCTTTATTTTTACCTAGAAACTATGAAGGATGTCTTATTTTTACATTTCAAAAGTCGAACCGAGTATTATTCTGCTTTGAGATTTATGAGAAGTGTATCCACTCATTCCCTAACAATTCAAAAATTGAAATAAAATAGGGATTAGTTTGGCTATTGGAGCAAATTCAAATGACATCTGAACTTTCCCATATGAACACTATCTATAGGTAGATAAATCTGATTCATATTTCCTATCCGTAATACACAGACAGATTATTGTTTAACAAGCCTAAACAAAGATTCCATTCAACATCAAAACAAAGGGATATATATATATATGTAAAAGTACGTGCCACACAAATATATTACAGCATGTCTGTTTCTTGTTTTCAAGCAAGCAGCTACCCTCAATTCTCTAAATTAGAAGAAGATGCGCCATTCTCTGAATTAGAAGAAGATGCACTATTCCCGGAATTAGAAGCAGATGTGTCGTCATTGATTACAGGCATGACATCCAAGGGACGTTCCTGCTTGAATAATGCCCGCCACTCGTCAATATAAGCCACTTTATCAGGGTTCAGAATAGGAGGAACCTTATCCTGTGGAAGATTTTTCAAGATCTCTTCAGTTTTACCCAGAAGTTGAGCAGCATGCTGAACACTTTCTTCCCTCTCTTCTATGCAACTGCAATAGCATTTCATATTTATGACACGTGGTAGGTTTACAAGGCAAGCACTAAATATATCCGCTATCATAATACACAATTGCTCAAACAGTTTCTGATCAGTTCGATCATCACTGCCTTCATGAATCTGCAGCACAGTTCTGCTGATTCTGTACATTGAATTTGCAGCAATACCCTTGACAGGCCATTCCGAAGTGTTCTTCTCTGGATCTCCCCCCGCTTTTGCCTTGAACTCATTGACCTTTTTATCCGCTTTGTCTGCAAGTTTCAAAAGAGTCTCCGCGGAATTCTGAGCAATTTTTCGGAGATCTTCATCTAGCCACTTGGGGAAAAGATAAACACTTGACCACACCGTGCTTGCTGCATTTATCACATTTGCCATATCACTTTTGGCATTCAAGAGTTCTTCTACAAGGTTGGCATAAACGAGGCCTTCGCTCACACTTTGAAGCAACCACTTCACCTTGTACTTTTCAATGTTAGGGAGTGAAATAGCCAGACTTGTGAGAGTAACCACAGGAAGAGACCAGCAATTGGGAGGTTCTTTGGAATATAGAGGTGGGACTTGGTCACTGTCAAACATTGCCACCCCCTCGAAAGCATTAGATTTTCCTAAAAGCTCTTCCAAATATTTTGGCCGCTGCTTTGCACCTTCCTTAATAAAACGATCTGTAGCATCCATGTCCTTCTTCATAAAAATTTTGAAGGGCAGATCCCCTTCGCCTTCAAGATTCAGAACATAAGGGCCGAGACGATTGCTTGAGGCAGTTCTTTGAGATGTGAGCTTCTCCTTCAACACCTTGTACAAGTGCCCCAATGAAAATAATGGACGTATTGCGATTGAAGAGATTATCATAACTAATTTGCTAGCTACAACAATCGCAATCTGTAATCCTATACAACAATCCAGAAAGAAATTTTTTGCTATATAAAATATTTTTGTCCATTTTTGGCTACGAATTTGTAAGCCTAAGGGGCTCTCTTTCCACCCAACCAGTCTTTCAATCCAATAGTTTTCTGCCTTCAAAGCTCTAACATCCAGGGGAGTAAATCTTGCAACTACAAACCATCGAAATATTGGGGCAATACTACCTACTACCACCCCAAAAGACTGTATCACAAGAATAACTCTGGTAGACCACTTATAATTCGAATTGACATAAAGTGAATCGAAAGAAATGTAATTATCATATTTGTTTAAAAAACCCCTCATGTGTGCTTCTGCTGATATTTTGATGTGTGCTTCTGCTAATACGAGTAATGCCAAGAAACCAAATCCCCCTGAAGCACAGCAGGTTACTGAACGAGCCACCACAAACTGAGGATTAGCAGACCTCGCCATCATCCAATATTTTTTCAAATCTAATTTCAAATTTTCAGTTGTGAAATTTCCAGATTCTTGAGACATATTTTTTTGGTGAATTTCATCATACTTGACTTGAAGAGACTTCTTAGTGGTGGGAACCACTAGAGCTAAGAAAATTGAAATTAGAAGGAAAGCAAGCATGAAAACCAAAGCTGCAATGTGTTCTATGAAGAAAAATGGATATATCACTAGAGTAGTAAACTGGATGCAGATGTTAACAGAAATGGTGATAACCAGAATAGCCAAGGCCGTTATGTTCATGAAAATTTGTTTGTTATCCATAGATCCCAAAGAAGGCATAAAATTACCTATAGCTGTAGGCATGAAGGTGAGACTGGTGAGTTTCGCCAGATGTTCCATATAGGTTGGCATTTCGGTAGTTAGATCCACTGTCAGCTTGGTTGCTACAGCTAACAAGGTGAGGGAAGCTGCGTTGAGAGTGAAAAATCTGCATGGGAACCAGAGTTTTCTGTGGCGGAATCCCTGCCAGACATCGGCAGCCATAGCAAGTGAGCAGACTAGAGATGCTGCTGCTACATACATGCCAATCCATGGCATTGGTGATTCATGTCTACTTTGTATTCGACTTTTGTAGGCATCCATTTCACTTTGTATTTGACTTTGTCTTATGGACTCATAGCAGCAGTCCAAGCCTATCTGGGTGTAGTTGAATAAAGAGGGGGAGTACCGTGGCCATATATTGAGATCATTCCCTTTCCACTCGGAGTTATAGTATTCGTTGCATATAGACATTTTCTTTTTAGCTCTAAGTTTCTGATGATCTAAGAGAGGAAACAAAATTAGGGTTTCAAAGAGGGGAAACAAAGGGTTTGGCGAGATGACTCCAGGTTGGGGATGTAGTTTTTTGGATAAATGGAATCAGGAGGTGTTGGGAACTCTATCAACTAATCTTCCTGGAAACCTCCTTGTTTCTTACTACTGTTCCCAACTCTGTCATAATTGCTCAATACTTTGTCCGGAAAGTGACAGAGTATTATGATTGGGGACCTTTTCAAGATAAATTCTGTTGTATTATGATTTACGTTGAATTTTAGAAATATTATTAGTAAACCTCTATAGTTTTATTTTTGATCAATTAACTCCTCCAATTCAGAAAACTCCCATATGATTAGCAAAATGATCAAAAGTTTAATTAAATAAAAAAATATATAAAATTCAAAAAATATTTATACATAAATCGTAAAAAAATATATAAAAATTAAAAAAACATATAAAATTCGAAAAAGATATATAAAATTAAAAAAACATATAAAATTAGGAAAAATATTTAAAATTTGTAAAAATATATAAAATTCGTAAAAAATATATAAAATTCGAAAACAATATATAGAATTCGAAAAAACCATATTACCAATCAAATAAAATATCTCGAAAACATAAATATCATTTTAATTTATTATTTTTATTAAAATAATATATTTAATAAAAAAATATTATTTTTATTAAAAATATTTTGATTAAAAATTCAGTAATTTTATTAAAAATTTATTTTATCTCTGATTAATATTATTATTTTATAAAAAGTTTTTAATGACTTATTTATTCTAATTAAAATTAAATATTCCCTAAATAATTTTAATTAGTCATTAAATTTATAAAAAACCTATTCACCTTCTCTGGGCGTATTTCCATTATCTCTAAGTAATTTCAAATTCTTTTTGGTGAAATTCATTAATTTAACAACTGAGCTAGCTATTGATATCAAATTCATTAATTCAAGATCTTGAAGTGAGCTTTCCAACGATTTATAATACGCCTCCATCCAATGTGTATAGCTCTAGATATGATCAAAAGAGTGATAAGTGTCCTACAGAAAAAGCTGGAAATTTAATATTCGGGCCAAAATCATATTTTGACCCGGATTGATCTGATTTAACCCAGATAACTTAGAGTTCGACCCCACCACCTCTAAACACATGTTTTAGACATATTATACATTATATTGAAGGGTTTGACTCAGTTTGGAAGGAAATCATACCAAAGGGGAATCCTATTCTTAATAGGAGTCTAACACAAATTTGGATTTCTCACACCTTTGCCTATATATACCAAGGTCTGCTACAGATCTAGGGGACTTCTCTCCACATAATTTTGGGACTTCTTTCTACCCAATTTTCAGATTCATAGCATTCAAAGGGAGGAGTCTTTCAAGACCTAGAGATCTGGAGAAGGCGACCATGGAGGGCGATTCTACATCAACGATGCAGTCTCCTTCTACCACAAGCAACTAATTCGGTATCTAGGGTTTTCTAGCAAAACCCTAGCCAAGTAATGTAGTTCTTCTTTATTTTCAATTGTAAAAAGGGGAAACTGTGACCATACTGTGATGATTGTAGTAAATGAGAGACCATTTTTATTCTTGATACAAATTTATATATTTATTCTGATTCTTGTCTTAGACTGAATGAATATATTTATCTTACACAATCATGGTTATTCACTATGGGCTGGAACTCGGATGCTTAACTTATGATTTTCTACACATTGGTGGTAATAAAACTTGAAACCTTAGGTTAACACAAGCCATGCCTTGGCGATTTAATATAGACATGCTTTAGTTTATTTTCATGCATTAGGAGTAGATTAAAGTAATTTAATTAGCATATACTATTTAGGTCAATCATGAGATGGGTTGTCACAATCTGGTTGATGGTAATCCTTTTTGGGGTATTTAGCTATTTGCGGTACGACCTAATTCACAGTTTTTGGATCGCCCTCTTGCAATTGTTACATTGATAGAACTATATTATGCGGTTAGTGGTGAAGCGATAAAAACCATAGTTTTCTCTCTCTCTTGTCTAAATCTATCTTTATTGTTTTATTAGTTAATTAGTTCAGAAATCAAAACCATAGAGAAAACTAGGGTTTTCATCACTCCACCACTAACCGCATAATATAATTCATCACTGTATCAACTGTAAGAGGGCGATTCATAACTGTGAATCAGGTCGTACCGCAAATAGCTAAATACAGCCCCAAAGAGGAGTACCATCAACTGAATTGCGACAATCTGTCTCATGACTGACCTAACTAGTATATGCCAATTAAATTAATCTAATCTACTCCTAATGCATGAAATAAACTAAAGCATGTCTATATTAAATCGCCAAGGCACGCCTTGTGTTAACCTAGGGTTTTAAGTTTCATTACCACCATTATATAGAAAATCATAATTAAGCATCCAAGTTCCTGCTCATATTGAATAATAATAGTTATGCAAAATAATACATTCATTCTATCTAAGACAAGAATTTAGAACAATCATAGAATTTTATATTGCAAATTAGTACAATCTCTTAACTACTACAATCATCACAGTATGGTCAACAATTTCCGCTCTTTACAATTGAGAACAATGAAAGAACTACATTATTTGGCTAGGGTTTTGTTAGAAAACCATAGATACCGAATTAGTTAGCCATGGAAGACAGTGACTGCATCGTTGATGTAGAAACGCTATCCATAGTCTTCTTATCCGGATCTCTAGGTTTGAATATGGCTCTCAATAGCTGTAAGTATGAATGAATGAAACTCTGAACCAGCCTTTACGAACGTCTCACAAAAACCCACCCATTAACTCTGATATATGATCGTGTATATATAGGCAACGGTATAAAGAGGCCATTTTCAGTCTTTTCACTCTAAAACTCATGCAAACCCCTAACTTCTCATATATATAAGTCTATATACATGTATATAGAGGTCTAGAGTGGCAGACACGTCTTCTAATTGAGCCGGGGGTGAAACAGGAAAAATCCACAAAAAACCACCAAAATTTATCGCATTTACGCTTCAAGTGTAGGTCTCAAGCATACCTCCAAGCGTAGAAATGTGATTCCCAGCCACTTTTTGAAACTGAAAGTGTAAGAAAAAATGTAGGTATTTTGTGAAAAATCACTTTTCTCCGTGAATGCACCAAAACGACCATCTTGAACCCATGATACTTTTTGCTGAGATGACGGCTTCTGAAAATGCCATTTTTGCCCTCCGGAAGCCATTTTTGTCTCGGACTACCTCTTTGACTCTCCTCTTGGATAGAAAAAACATACTCTTCTGTTAATTCACCAAAGTTAGCTCCATTTCTTCATTAAGCTCCTGAAACATGCCTTAACACGCAAACGTAATGAAAATACCAAATAATGGAATGAAAGAACGTAACAATAGTGAGTTAATGGGTCAAAATGTTTAATATTTGACACCTATCACTCAATATGATTAATATTTCATATCCAAAATACATAGACAAATTACCACTTAACAAGCCTAAACAAAGATAATATGCAACTTTCATATTTCTTATCTAGAATACATAGATAGATTACTACTTAACAAGTCTAAACAAAGATTCCATGTAACATCAGAACAAAGGGAATATGTAAAAGTATGTGCCACATAATATATTACAAAATTGTGAGGTCGGGTAGGTTTAGGAACATTAAAGTGGTCAAGAAAAGACATCGATAAGCTTCGTTAAACTCAAATAAAGATTAAATTAGTGAAGAATACAAGAGAAATGAAGAGGAAACAAGTTTGGATCATGAAAATGCATTCTGGAAATGAAAAGGAAAAATGCAAGAGTGGATTTCATGATTTTTTCTACACCTACCAGCGCATGCAACAACTAAAAAGTGGCTAGAAAGTTGGTCTTTACGTAAACCTGCACACATGGGTACGCCTATGCTATGCGTAGGCTGAGATACATATAGGCGTAGATGTAGGCGTACACCACTGACCTGCAGAATTCAGACTGAAGCAATTGTACTTGTTGTGAACTACAATGACTTGGGTTACACTCCAAGATATCCTAGCACGTGTATAAGGCATATTTACACCAAAGTTGGGGAGATTCACTTCTAATTACAAGAGGATTACACAAAGGAATAATCCTAGTCCAAAAAGGTGAAATTACCTAGACGATCAATGAAAATAGCCTAGAGGAGGGGTGGATAGGCTTTTTGTGGATTTATTGACAAATAAATAATAATTGCGGAAAAGTCAATTTTAATCAAATTCTCTAACAAGATAAATCATGTAAAGATAAATCTAAGTGCAGAAAATAAAGCAATAGAGACACACGATATTTTTACATGGAAAACCTTGGAAAGACTCCAAGTAAAAATCACAGATATGCTCAGGTATCGATGCACTATGAATAAAGAGATATACAAACTCTATGAAGCTTTAGACTTACAAATCCCTTCAGATCTGCCTTTCCCCACTCAACGTCTGACGACCTTGAATCACTCACGCTCCACGAAGCTCTCGCTCCGCTCCGTACTCTAATGACTTCGCTTCTCAACGGATCAAAGCAACTACGTTGCAATCGGTGTGTTGATTTTTCAGAATCTAGGTCATTCAATTGTGTATAAGATTATCGATGTAGAAACACAATTGAAAAAACCCTAACCAAGAGGGAACTAGAAGATGTAGAATCACTTAATGATATTTTTTTCTCTATCTCTATCTCTGTAGATGAATATGAATCTGAAGAAAACTTGCAGAGATCTCTCAAGGACTTTAGGGCTCCAAGGCTACTTCTTATCAATAGAAGACCTTGGTATTTATAGACAATGCTAAGGAGAAACCTCAATCTTCCCCTTTTTCGTAATTTTACACTAAACCAAGTTAAATCCTATATTATGATGAATATAATGTCTATGGCATGTATCTTAAAGTGAAAAGTTGTAGCCGCCTTAAAGGAGAACAAGTCAGGGTCAAATCGGGAATTTCAGCATCATTAATTCGTCAGACCCCTATGCTTGGGTTACTACGCTTGAAGCATAGCCTAGCATATGCTTGAAGCTTAGGCATATGCGTAATTAAATTGCCTATGCGTAGCAGATGCGTCAAAACAACACTTTCTAGCCATTGGAAGTGTAAGCCATGCATAGTAAAATCCTCGGAACCAATTTTTCTTGGGACTAATGCCATTTGAACCCCCTCGACTCACTTGTAATGATTCTTGAAGTTGCGGCTTGAAAAAATGATGTTTCAGTCTTCTGGGAGACATTTTTTTCTTGAAAACACCTCTTTAGCTCTCCTCTTGATTTCTCTAAGCTTGATTCAGATTTGACAAAGCTTGTTGACACATTTGCTTAACTACTTTACTATTCACTCATTATGGTTATTCACTCAACATGGTTATTGTCTAGAACATGCCAAACACAAATAATACTATAAATGTTCTTACAGAAGGAAACAAGTCTACTCAAAATTGGTTATTTTTATGGACAATTGAATGATCCGGTTGTTGTAACACCATCACACCACCTAGTGCAACGTGATTGCATCGATCCGTTGAGAAACGGATCCGTCAGAGTACGGAGATCGGAGCAGGAGGCTTCGTGGTAATTTGATCCGTCGAGAAACGGAGCTGTCAGAGTACGGAGATCGGAGCGAGAGCTTCGTGATAGCGCGAGTGATTCAAGACTTTCGGATGTCAAGTGAAAAATGGCAAATTAGAGTTATTGTTAAGTCCTAACTTCATAGGGTCTGTAAACTTCTTTGATTCATAGTGCATCGATATTCGAATGTATCCGTGGTTTTTATTTGAAACTTTTTCAAGGTTTTTCACGTAAAAATATCATGTGTCGTCTCTTGCTTTATCTTCTGCACTTAGATTAATCTTTGCATGATTTAACTTATTAGAGAATTGGATTAAAATTGACTATTCCGCAATTAAATTTAAATTTGTCAATAAATTCATAAAAAGACTATTCACCCACCTCTAGGCTCGTTCAACCGTCTCCTTAGTAATTTCACTATCAACTCTAACGTGGAAGCCTCCTTGTTTCTTACTTTTGTTCCAAACTCTCTCATAATTGCACGATACTTTGTCTTGATTTAAAAATATCTGAAATTGGGGCCCAAAATTGGGCAATAATTTAGCACTTGATGCATACACATGGTGCTATATTTTCCACATATATGCCACTGTACCAGTAGAAGTATAATTCGTGTTATTAGTCACTTCTTCAAATTGGTGTTGCATTTCTCCAAGTCACTAAGAAGGAATATCAAAGCGCAAAGACGCGTCTGAATGGGAATGAACCATTTCTGTTATTTTTCCTCGAAGCTGTGGAGAATGTGAGCATGTGCCAATTCCTGAGGCAATGACTCAGAAAATTAAGTAGCAATTGCACCCCTATCTCAAAGAAAGAACTAGGTTGGTACGCATTAAAATCATGGGCAATTATCAGAAAACTCTCCTATGGTTTCAAAATTTTTCAAAGAACTCCCTGTAGTTTGAAAAGAACTCCTATTGTTACATATTTGATCAACTTATTTCTTCCCTTCAATTTAAGACAAAACTGTCCATGAAACCAGAGGGGGAGTTTAGTAAAACTTTTTTTTAAAAAAAAAAAAAAAAAAAAAATCAAATTGTTAGTTCGAAATATTTTTTTTATATTTCCAACTTAAATTATTTTATATTTTACCCTAATTGGTAGTTCAAAAATAAAATATTTCGGCTTTAATTTTTTATTTCGGCATAAATCAATTTTTTTTGCTTATAGTAAAATATAAAAAACAAAATTTAAAAACGAAAAAAATAATCTAATTAGTAGTTCGAAATATTATTTTATCTTTCGGACTTATTTTTTTATATATTTTACCCTAATTGATGGTTCAAAAAAAATATATTTCAGCATTAAGTTTTTGTTTCGGCATAAATCAAAAACATTTTCATTTATAGTAAAATATGTATAAAAAATATTAAAAACGAAAAAAAAAATCTAATTGGTAGTTCAAAATATTTTTTTATATTTTGGACTTATTTTTTTATATTTTACCGTAATTAGTAGTTCGGAAAAAAAATCAGCATTAATTTTTTATTTCAGCATAAATGAAAAAAATTTCGTTATCGTAAAACATTATATAAAACGAATCATATGATTGGAGGGAAAATGGTTTCTTTTTTTATTTTTTTATATTTTACTAGGGGTATTTTTGTTTTTTTTTAAAAAGTGAAAATGACCTTCCACAAACTTAATATCTTGAACCTTTTGATTACTAGTTGATTGAAGAGGTCACAATGTATCTTGCTGGCTAATTTTTTTTTCCTTCTGTTTTTTGAAGGGTATCTTGCTGGCTATTGTGTCACATTATTCCACTCATCTATTGCTAATTTCTACCATTTTTCGACAAACGATGAACCCTTTCCTGATCGTTTACATTTCTAGAGTCGATTAGCCTTCTACAAGTGATTTTTTTCTATGACTTCTCATTCATGAGTCACTTAAACGAAGATGAAAATCAAATCCATTTTTCATAAGCTTCATAGAATTTTTATTAGGAAATTAATATTCTGATGGTAGCTGAGGGCTTATCAGCACTTGATACATTAGCAATAACCCTGTGTCTTCCACATGCGGTTCATTTTCGTCGAAGCAGCCACAAAGGAACGTGGTTGGTGTCAATTCATGAGTCAATGACTTTGAATATTCAAGTAGCAATTTTCCCTCTTTGTCGTGGATAGAAATAAGTTGGTACACATTGTAATTATATCATAGGGACACAAAGCAAGTCAGTCAAGCCATTTAGTGGTGTGGCCCAAAACTGAAAATGGCCTTCCTCAAACTTAATATCTTGAAACTTTTGATTATTAGTTGACTGAAGAGGTCAAAATATATATACCTTGCTGATAATTTTTTTTTTGATAATCGTGATGTCTGGGTCAATTTAAGCGCACCTCGACTAATTCACGGAACCCGTACAAGGGGACCTCCCACACGAATCGGGTAAAGCTCAGACTCTGTTCGCCGTCGTGACCTGTAAGTGCAGAAAAATTACACAATAGAAATTTTGTTGGAAGTCCCTTTTTCATTAATCAAAGTTCCCTATTTATACAAATTGTGACCAATGGGTCAAGCCCATGTACCCAGGTTTATCAATCCCTTAAATCAAGGGATTTGATAAACCCTAACCTTTTTTGGACTCTATATACTATAATTGGATTACTTCTTGCCTTGTGGACCACACTTTAGCTTCTAGAATTTTCCATGGGCCCATTGTTGTTTTCGGCCCGTCTGTTTTCCGGCCCATCAGTCTTTGGCCTATCCGTCGTCGGCCCATCGGTCTTCGGCCCATTCGTCGTCGGCCCATCAGTCCAGTGGTCCATCTATAATTGGGCCAAATTTTTCAACCATTACACAGGCCCCTGAGGTTATGGGCTTGACATTCTTTTTAAAGCCCATGACCTAATAAATGTATATACCTATGTATGTATACAATAATAGCTTTTATGGGAAATGAGGTAATGAGTTGGCATGTCATCATTGCCTATTTAATGGTGTGCCAAAACGTGAGGCCACTACTCCATCAAATCTCGTACCATGACGGCTGTGGCGTGTCTTTCGGACTTCGTGCAGCCTTTTTGGCTTCCTCCTCTCCTTCTATAAAAACCTCTTATTTCTTCACTTCTTATCACATTTCACACTTTGAAACTCTCTATTCTCGTCTCTGCCTTCTTTAGTTCTTCATTACTGGGATTCGTTTCTTTGTCACTGCCACCGTTCATTCCGTCGCTCATCCCAGATATCATAGAAACCGGCTGTTACTCAGAGCTTTTGTAACTCTTCCTTCACCAACTAAGTAAGTCGATCGGTTTTCTCCTTTTCTTCTTTCTTTAATTTATCACCTTTACCTCCTTCTGTCTCTTCTACATTTCTTAACGTTATGTCCGATAGTGATGATATCCGGTCGGTAGAGGAAGTTGTTTTGCCTACTTCCTCAGGCACCGACTCCACTAGCAGTGAGTCTCCCCAGCCTGTTCCTAGAGGAACCAGAAAAACCATTCTTAAAAGTACTAACCTTCCGGGTTCCTCAACGACCGGTCCTGCGAAAACCAAGCCTTCTGAACCATTCATAGTGGCCCCACTTAAGAGGACCCGACCTGAAGTGGACGTTAAACACCTCCGGGCTGAGACCCACGTTCCCCAGGACGTTGATGTGTCCCCCTATCCTGGCTATCTAGACTTTACTCAGAGCCAGGGCCTGGCCCCTGGTAGCATTTTGCTATCGGCATCTCATCTTAGGGTTCTGAGGTTTCCTCTTCATCCCTTTTTTCACTATGTGTTTTTCATGCTTGGGTTGCACCCTCTTCAACTGAACCCGAACAGCATTAGGATCATATCCATGCTACTGTTGTACAATAAGGATATGGATCTGAACCTAGGCCTAGCCGACCTCCTCCTTTGCTATTTTTTCCAAAATGCCAGAGCGAGTAGAGGTAGATACAACCTTTTCCCCTTTCACGGCCGCAGCATCTGTACCGATACTGAAAAATTGGACAAGGGATGGAAAGAACGAATGGTCGTAGTGAGTGGCAATTGGTCGTACCCTTTTTCTCGTATTTTCCCGATCCCCAACAAGTTCGGTCCCATTCGCCTGCCTGTCTACCGCCCACTTCATAAGGCTTCTTGCCTCTGTGACCATTGTGACCTTCACCGGGGGGACTATGCCTTTAAATTTCTAGGTTATGAGGACAAGGATCTTCCCCTTACCTTTATAAAACAGCGGATAGGCCTCTTGAAAACCCATGTTTGGGGCAAGACCCGATCGGCTACTGACCTGTTGACCATGGACAATATTGAATCGATCTCTAACTTGGGCGCTGGTGTTGACAGGATGGACTTGCCCGACAAACCTATGTCCGCCAGAATCCCTCAAGTTCCCGAAGGTATTACGCTTGTTGATGATGTGCCATTGTCAACAGCACCGCCTTCAACTTCGGTACCTCCACCTGCTCAGAGCCCGGTAGCGCCACCAGTACCGAACCCATCGGTTCCTCCTCCGCCTCCTGCAAATGCTCCAACTGTGAGGACCAGATCAAATGCAACCAAAAGGGCTAGGACACAAGCCGAAAATGCTTCTTCAAGCAAAGCTTCAGCAGCCCCTGAATCATCCCAGGCTCTGATTCCTTGGGAGCCTAAGTTTCTGCTGCCAGATGGAAATCCAGTTTGTGCTGATCAAATCACCCTTAGTAATCCGGAAGCTCTTCGGGCTATGGCCAAAGGGGTCTGGACACCAGCAGATAGGGTGGCTCAGTCAAAGATCACCAGAACTGATCTGGCTAAGAAGACTTCGATAATGGTTATGGAGGTAAAAGACTTTATTTAACCTTTATATTCTCTAATTCGTTTGTTGATTGCTATTTGTGTAATAATCCACTCTTCATCGTGCAGCTTCTCTACGGTGTTCAGGCCTACAACAGCCTCCTTGAGACCGACGTCAAAGAGATGGCCGGTATGAAGGCCCAAATAAAGCAGAATGAAATCCACCGGGAATCCCTAGTCAAGGAGACGGATGGTCTTCGCCAGACCGTCTCTGAACAGAAGACCCTTCTGGAAACCGGTGAGGCTGAAAAGCAAACCTTGATTGCTGAAAAGCTGGTTCTTGCTGCCGAGCTAGAAAAAGCGAAAGAGGCTGCAAGGCAGATGGCAGTTGAGAAAGCTGAGTCTGATAGACTCTTGGCAGAATCAGAAAGGCTTCTGTCTCTTGAGCGGGAAAAGGTAGAGGTGTGCCGCCTGGGAGGGCTTGACATGTTCAAAAGATACAGTGTCATCTGCGACATCCGAGCGGTCAGGGCCTGGAGACGGAGGCATGAAATGGAGCATATTCCTCTGGAATCCCGGGAATTCAAGACCGCAGAGGAGTTTGATGCCCAAATGGGAGTATCCTTTCCTTATGAAAATCCTCTCGCCTCTGATAACGAGAAGCGCTTTGCCGCCATCCTGAAGGGTGAAGAATATCACCCTCCTGAACAGTAGTATAGGCAATTTTTAGATGTTTTCGCTCCCTTTAAAGGGCCAATTTCTTGTAACCTCTTTTTTATTAATGAACAAGAAGCTTTCCTTCATTTATTCTTCTCTTTTAGTTATTGCACTTTGCTTTTTATGAATTACTTGAGCTTTCGGACATCTGACCCCTGACGCCATCTATCCACCGGTTGTTCTAAATTGCTTTCAAATTGAAACACTTAGGAAAAATTTCGATGAACATTATGCCTTCGGGCATTTGGCCCCTGAGGCTTGATTTCATCCTTGGTTAGTTCAAATCAGGTTTGAACTCAAACATTTAGGAAAATCTCAATGATCATAAAGCTTTCGGGCATTTGGCCCCTGATGCTCGATTTTATCCTCTGGTTAGTTCAAATCAGGTTTGAACTCAAACACTTAGGAAAATTTTAATGAACATAAAGCCTTCGGGCATTTGGCCCCTGAGGCTTGATTTTATCCTCTGGTTAGTTCAAATCAGGTTTGAACTCAAACACTTAGGAAAATTTCAATGAACATAGAGCCTTCGGGCATTTGGCCCCTGAGGCTTGATTTTATCCTCTGGTTAGTTCAAATCAGGTTTGAACTCAAACACTTAGGAAAATTTCAATGAACATAGAGCCTTCGGGCATTTGGCCCCTGAGGCTTGATTTTATCCTCTGGTTAGTTCAAATCAGGTTTGAACTCAAACACTTAGGAAAATTTCAATGAACATAAAGCCTTCGGGCATTTGGCCCCTGAGGCTTGATTTTATCCTCTGGTTAGTTCAAATCAGGTTTGAACTCAAACACTTAGGAAAACTTCAATGAACATAAAGCCTTCGGGCATTTGGCCCCTGAGGCTTGATTTTATCCTGAAGCATTGTATAAAAGTAAACTCTATCTTTATTGAGATGAATTCTAAAATCATGAAGCAGAGGTGCCTATATCGGGCACAGATGCTTCGTAACAATGGTGTCAAAGTAAGACACAGTCTTATTTATTAATAAGAAAAAATAACTATCTAAGGATAATACCTCTTTAACCGATAAGCATTTTGGGAGTTGGACTCGAGGCGGCCTGTTTCGTTCTTCCGAACCCGATAGGCCCCGCGACCGATAACCTCAACCACTGTGTAAGGTCCTTCCCATGTCTCCCGTAATTTGCCTATAATCCCAATCTTCCTTCTGAGCACCATGTCGCCTACTTGGAATTCTCTCGTTTTGACTTTCTGATTGAATCGTGCTCTTACTTGCTGCTGATAGGCAGCTAGTCTTATCCCAGCAGCTTCCCTTCTTTCCTCTAGGAGGTCCAGATCATGGGCTAAATGTTGATTGTTCGGTCCTTCTTCCCATGCTTGACTCCTTAAAGTAGGTACCCTTAGCTCAGTCGGGATAACTGCTTCAGCCCCATAAGCCATGGCGAAAGGGGTTTCCCCGGTTGGCTGTCTTGGAGTAGTTCGATAGGACCATAATACCTCAGGCAATTTCTCTAGCCATGCCCCTTTTGCGTCTTCAAGTTTTTTCCTCAATGTGTCAAAAATTGTTCTATTCGTCCTTTCGGCTTGCCCATTTCCCTGCGGGTAGCCGATGGAAGAAGTGTTCTGATTGATCCCATGCTTTGCTAAGAATGCTTGAACCCTTCTGTTGTCCAGGTTGGTGCCATTATCCATCATTATGGTTCGGGGTAGGCCGAATCTACAGATGATGTGGCTCCAGATGAATTTTATGACATGGCTGCCTGTTATGGTGGGATATGCCTCCGCTTCCACCCATTTGGTAAAATAATCGGTAGCCAGGAGAACATGCGTTGTACATCGTATTGCCTGAGGAAGGGGCCCCACTATGTCCATCCCCCATCGGGCAAAAGGGTGAGGGACAATAGTTGGGTTTAAGAACTCGGGCGGTGGATGAATGGCATCTCCATGAAACTGGCATTTTTTGCAATGTCTGACATAAATTTCAGCGTCTCTTACCAGGTAGGGCCAGAAGTACCCCTGGGTGAGGACTTTATGAGCAAGGGACCTTCCTCCAGAATGATTGCCACAAGCTCCAGCATGAATCTCCTCCATGACTGCCGATGCCTCTGATGGGGTGAGACATCTCAAATATGGTCCGGAAAAAGACTTTCGATATAGTTGGCCATTGTACAGGGCATATCTGGCTGCTTTTATTCTAATCTTCCGGGCTTCTGATTTTGACTCAGGCAATGTGCCAAATCTCAGATAATCCACTA
The DNA here is from genome assembly GCA_963922005.1 of Cornus suecica. Lineage (NCBI taxonomy): Eukaryota > Viridiplantae > Streptophyta > Magnoliopsida > Cornales > Cornaceae > Cornus > Cornus suecica. Next base: position 52,836,340 of record OY998245.1, read on the forward strand.
TCGGATCCATCCAACTTGGTTCCCACGGGATAACCATTACTTCTTCGGGGGGTTCCAAGCTAGATCGGACGACAAAGTCTATCGATACAGTGCGAGTCATACTTTCTCCTGCTGCGGAGGCTTGGTTAGCCAGATGATCTGCTACAGAGTTATCTCCTCTGGGAATCTGTTCAAAGTTTATTTGCTAGAACTCTTCAGCCTCCTTTAGAACCAGAGTCTTGTATGCTTCCATTTTCGGCTCTCGGGTTTCGTACTCCCCATTTAACTGTCGTACGACTAGCTGGGAATCACTTCGTACTACTGCCTTTTGGACTTGAAGGCTTCGGGCCAACCGAATTCCTGCAAGGAGGGCCTCATATTCTGCTTCGTTGTTTGATGCTGGAAATTCCAGTCTAACGGATTGTTGGATTTTAGTATCATCCGGTGTTACAAGTACTACCCCGATCCCTGCTCCGTTGATGTTGGACGATCCGTCAACGAATATGACCCATAGTCCAAGCTCACCTTCCTCTGTGGAGTCAGTAGTTTCTGTTTCTAACAGGAAGTCAGCTACTGCCTGTCCTTTGATGGCCGTTCGGGGAACGTAGGTTATTTCAAAAATCCCTAGTTCAATTGCCCATTTTGAGATTCTCCCAGATAACTCAGGCTTTGCCATTATGGATCTTATCGGTGTTACAGTGGGAACTATGATCGGGTGCGCTTCGAAGTAATGCCGGAGACGTCGCTTAGCATTGATCAGTGATAGTACCAGTTTCTCCTGCTTTGAATAACGGGTTTCTGCCTCAGCAAGGGATTTGCTGGTGTAGAAGACCGGTGTCTGGTACCCTTTGCCCTCCTTGACCAGAGCGGGGCTGGTAGATGTTACTGAAACGGCAAGATATAGGTGCAACGGCTCATCGGCTTCAGGGGTTGCCAAGATCGGGGGCTTCGTCATGTAACTTTTGAGTTTGTGCAGGGCCTCTGCTTGCTCGGGCCCCCAGACTTCTCCTCGTGCCGCTCTTATTGCTTGAAAGAACGGCCTACACCGATCGGTTAACCGAGAGATGAAACGACTGAGGGCCGCTATTCTTCCGGTTAGCACCTGGATTTCTTTCCGGGACTTTGGCTCAGCAGTCTCTATGAGAGCTTTGACTTGTGCAGGGCTAGCCTGTATTCCCGTCCGGTCAACTATGTGCCCCAAAAACTGGCCTGAGGATACTCCGAAAGAACATTTGGCCGGATTGAGCTTCATATTATGCTTCCGGAGGGTGTTGAATACCTGCTGCAGATCGGCTAGATGGTCTCCTTTCTCCTTGCTTTTGACCACCGTGTCATCGATGTAGGCTTCGATGGTGGATCCCATCATCCCTTGGAACACCCTTCTGACCAACCTCTGATAGGTAGCACCTGCATTCTTTAGTCCGAAAGGCATAACTGTATAACAAAATGTACCTGACTCAGTGATGAAGGCAGTCTTTTCCTGGTCCTCCGGAGCCATTCGGATCTGGTTATAGCCAGAGTATGCATCCAGAAAGCTCAAGCGTTCGAATCCTGCGGTGGCATCTACCATCTGGTCGATCTTTGGTAAAGGGAAACAGTCTTTTGGGCATGCTTTGTTCAGATCAGTGAAGTCGATACATACCCTCCACTTGCCGTTTTTCTTCTGGACCACCACCACGTTTGCCAACCAGGAAGGATACTGGACCTCTTTTATGAATCCTGCTTGCAGAAGTCGATCAACTTCTTCGGCTATGATCTGGTTTCGATGGGCACCCATTCGTCTTTGTTTCTGTCTAACGGGCTTTGCACTGGGATCCACATTGAGAGAATGCAGGGCAACTGATGGATCAATACCGGTCATGTCCATATGGCTCCACGCAAATATGTCAGCATTGGATCGGAGAAGGGATTCCATTTCCTTTTTTTCCTGTGGATTGAGGCCTGAACCAATATAGGTAAATCTCTCAGGGCGATCGTGACAAATTTGAACTTCCAGTAATGGTTCAACTGCTACTGGTGATCCCGAACCGCCCTCCTGTAATTGCTATTTGGGATTAAGTATTGTCTTGGACTGTGACTTTTGTTCCGGTTCCGTTCTCCTTTTTAAGCTTTTCATAGTGACGGCGTAACACTCCTTTGCTGCTACCTGATCGCCCCTGATATCGACTACGTCAATTCCGTTCGGATCAATACACCGCATGACCTGATGTATGGTAGAAGGGACTCCGTGCATACGATGGATCCATCCCCTTCCCATGAGGAGATTATAGGAAGGTTTGACATCCACCACCACGAAAGTCTCTCGGAGTGTGCGCCTTGCTGCAGTTACTGGTAGCTGGATTTCCCCCACTGGTTCTACTCTCTTTCCATCGAATCCTGCTATCGGGCTTCTGGAGGGGACTATTTCCTGGGGATTGATTTCCAATTTCTCAAACGCCCATTTGGTGATAATGTTGGCACTGCTTCCGGGATCGACCATTACCCTCTTGATCAGGCAGTTGGAGACCATGAGGGAGATAACCAGGGGGTCGTCATGAGGTGTCTGAATATCCTGCATATCCGCAGAGGTGAAAATAATCCGGGCATCCTCTTTCGAGCTTCGAAACTTGGTGACTTCTCCAACCCTTCGTAACTTCTGAGCTTGCCGCATCTGTAATCTACGAGCTTCTTCCGCTTCTGACCGACTGGGCTCTCCATGGATCATGTGAATGACTCGTACGGGTTGTCCCATAGCTCCCTTGATAGGGGCATGCGTCGCTTGATCTGATCGGGCTCCTTCCTTGGCAACATACTCGGTTAATTCCCCTTTTGCAATCATGGCTTCCACCTGTCTTCTGAGGCTTCTGCACTCATTAGCGTGATGCCCGTATTCGCCATGGAAGGCGCAGTGCCTCGACATATCCCTTTGGTCCATTGGCTGCCTGATGGGAGGTGGTGACCGGTAGATTCCTTTGCCCTTTGTTTCCTGGTACAACTTTGCCAAGGTCACCTTTAAAGGGGTGACCTTCTCCTCAAACCTTGGTCGTTTCTCTGGGGCTGGGAAAGGAGCAGAAGGTGCGCTTGGTCTCTTCCGGTCTGGTGCCCGATCCTTTACCCTGGAAGGTTCGGATGCTCTGGCCTCTACTGTTGCAAAGGCGGTTCTTCTTTGTCGTATGGCCAATTCTTCTTCTATTCGGAGGTGCCCTTGTGCCCTAGAATTGAGTTCTCCAATATTGGCGGGTGGCCTCTTAACTAGGGACTTATGGAACTTGGATCCAGGGATCAGGGCCATTCTGAAGGCTTCGACAGCTGAATGCTGATCACAATTGTCAATCGAAGACATCTCCACATTAAACCGTGGGACAAAACTTTTCAGGGATTCACCTTTCTCTTGGATCATGGTGAACAGATTGGAGATAGTTTTCTTCTGCCTTTTATTGCCGAAGTATTGGGCAATAAATAACTCGCAGAGTCTGAGCCAGCTACCGATCGATCGGGGCGGTTGCTTTCTGAACCACAGGAGGGCTGCTTCGGTCAAGCTGGTGGGGAACACTTTGCAGAGTAAGGCCTCATTCTCGTTGTAAACATTCATCTTGGTATGAACGTGGTAGATGTGCTCTGTTGGATCTTTTGTACCATCGAATAGGGTGAACTTCGGTAATCTGAACCTCTCCGGATAAGGCACACTGGTGATCGAGGTGGTGAATGGTGTCTGAACGGCGTCTATGGATGCCTCGGATGCCAGATCGATTGGGGTTTGTACCTTCAGGTCCCTAAGCATATCCCGCTGGAATCTGGACATGATTTCCTCCAGTTTTTTCATGGTCAGGACCTCCTTCGGATTATGCGCCCCAAGAACCTGTAGGGATGACTCTGCCTGTTCCTCACGATCGTTGTGGGCTCTAGCGGGTAGGTCATCTATGTGTGTCTGGCGGCCTACAGACCGTTCGTACTGTGCGGACTGCTCGTCGTCATGGGTCTCCTGTGGATTCTGTAGTTGAGCCAACTTTGCCGCCAATTCAGCGTTCTGCCTTTCTAACTCGGCAGTCCTCTCCTCTAGGGCTCGTCTGATCGGATCTTCTGGTTGCTGGCCTCCGTTTGGAGGTAAATCGGTATGTTGTGAACGTGTGATCGCCATTGTTGGTACTAATCTTAGCTTTTTTGTAGAGGGTGAGAAACTTACTGAAAAAGGATTTCAATAATAGGGTTTCCCACAGACGGCGCCAATTGTGTAAGTGCAGAAAAATTACACAATAGAAATTTTGTTGGAAGTCCCTTTTTCATTAATCAAAGTTCCCTATTTATACAAATTGTGACCAATGGGTCAAGCCCATGTACCCAGGTTTATCAATCCCTTAAATCAAGGGATTTGATAAACCCTAACCTTTTTTGGACTCTATATACTATAATTGGATTACTTCTTGCCTTGTGGACCACACTTTAGCTTCTAGAATTTTCCATGGGCCCATTGTTGTTTTCGGCCCGTCTGTTTTCCGGCCCATCGGTCTTTGGCCTATCCGTCGTCGGCCCATCGGTCTTCGGCCCATTCGTCGTCGGCCCATCAGTCCAGTGGTCCATCTATAATTGGGCCAAAATTTTCAACCATTACATGACCCTAACGAATTGTTTGCACCTAGTAGGAATCGAAGATGAGACCTCATGCTTATTAAGACACCAAGTCTTGCTTAACACTTTGCCTTGATTTAATTTAACTAATCTTCGTGGAAACTTCCTTGTTTCGTATTGTAGTTCATTGAACCGGACCAAACACTGTCATAACTCAACACTTTGTCTTGATTTAAAAATATCTAAAATTGGGCACCAAAACTTTTCTCAACTGTCCGCAACTTAATGTTAGCCCCTTTTCACTCATAGCATGGTTTGGTAACAGTGTAACGGGTTTGGACAATATCGGTCTTAAAAATAGTATCAAATGAGTATCGGTGTTAAATAACGGTATCGATACTTTTTAAAAATGTTACGAACAGAACAATGCGTTACGTATGGGACGATACAACAAACCATTACTCATATCGAGTACACGTAGTCGTCCCATATTGAAATTTTCTTTTTGAGTTTTTGTTGGGAAAGAGACGCAAGAGCTTGTATTTCATGTATTTCCTAGTACTCTGAATAGATAAAGAAGCAAATAATGTTGGTTGAAAACTTTCTATCTATCTTCTGAAATTACAGGAGGATCTGGTTTTGTTCTACAATTTTTGAAGTTAACAATCGATTCTATCTCCAAAATTTATGGCTGGAGATCTAGTATTTTATTCTGGTGGTAATGCTTGAATTAAAGCCTTTATTCTTCTACAAAAATAAAAAAATAATAGTATTATATGGTGGGGGAAACTTTTTATGTCAGTGGAGTTTTAAAATGATGCATTCCTTTTGTTAACTATAGGATGATCCAAACATGACCGACCACCAGTAAGGGTTAAGGATCCATAACCTGATGATCATTTCTGCTAAAGTAAGAGTAGCCAAAAAACAAATTGTTACTGAAGAGTAGGAGATCACTGAATGCGCCATAACAAATTGAGGACTACCAGTTTCTGCCATCATTCAACATTTTCCCACTTTCTCTTTGAATTTTCAATTGTCAACTTTTCCGTTCCTTCTAATTCTTCACTCATAATCATTTTGCATAAATTATCATAATTTAATTTCAGATGTTTTTAGTGGTGGAGACCGTCAAAACTGAGAAACTCAATATTACAAGCAGAACAAGTGTTAGGAATTAATTCACATTTCATATTTAGGAATTAATCTCGCCCAAGATCATCGACACTTGTTTTTACTCACACACATAAATCACACAGATAACACACAATATTTAACGGGGTTCAACACCAACTTTGACATACGTCCACGGAGAGAAGTTAATCATTAGGAAGATATTACAATGGTTCCTCATTTAGATTTCCATGCATGTTTTCCTTATATCCGAAAAAACATTTTTTAGCTATATCATCACCTCTCTCAAGAGTCTCCTTAGATTTATTTATTTATTTCATTGTTTTTTCGTTTTATTCCAATTGCAATTTTCTGAAGATCATCATCTAACCACTGATGAAGAAGATAAACTCCCTCCCCACACTATGTCTACTGCATGTATGATGTTTCCCAAGTTTCCATTGACATCCAAGAGTTTGCCTCCATTCACGCTCCGTAGCAACCATTGACCCTGTGATTTTTCACTGTCTCAAACAATGGCAATGCTGGTTAGAAAAATTACAAAAGGAGAGCAATAATTAGGAGGTTTTTCAGAATCTAGAGATGGAACTTGGTAGCTGTCAAACTTTGCCACCACTATGAAACCCGTGGATTTTTTTAAAACCTCTTTGAGATATATAGGTTGCTCTTTTTAACCCTTCTGAATAAAATGATCAGTAGAATTCTTGTTGTTATGCATGATCTATGGGGACGTTTCTCATCAGCTTCAAAAAATTAAAACATAGTGATTAGTGTTGGAAATTAAACTAAACTCTCCATATCCAAAACATCATCCATTGAAAGCTCCATTCACCACATGCAGGGGCGGAGCTACAATTCCAACATAGGGGGGCCAAAACTGGTCACAAAGTACTTACAAAAAATAAAAATAAAAAACTGCTAAAAAAGATACTATATAAGACCGATATATTTTACACCAAAATCATTCCAATATTCATCAGAATCATCAAAAAATAGAATTAGCCAAAATTTGCTACAAAAGTTGAGCTCGACGATTTTTCAAAGAATAAAAATCATCTATAATAGAATCTGAAGTGAAGGTCAGAGCAATTTCTTTTTCAATATTGACACTTAGGTAGTCGGCAAGAAAATCATCCCCCATCCTGTTGCGAAGCTGTGTTTTGACACGTTTCATCGTGGAAAATGCCCTTTCTGTGGTTGCCGTGGAAACGGGAAGAATCAAGACAAGTCGAATTAATCTATCAATCAAATAATAGATTTTTGACTTCTCCGTTTCTACCCATCCTTTGCAAAGTTCAGAAATTGTTGACATATTTCGTAGAACTGGATGCTTAGGTATGTCAACCTCATAATGTTGCAACTGATATTTCAAAAGATCAATGTCAGTTTATGTGAAATCTTCAGGATAAAACTTCTTTGCAAGCTTGCATATGTCATCAATTTTAAAGAACTTGTAGCCATCTCTAGGATCCAAAGCCGAGCTAAGAATAATAAGCTCCACTGCCTTTTCACTAAATCTGTTATTTAGCTCCTCTAACTGTGAATCAATTGCCCCATAGAATATATCAATCCTATAGTGATGCTCAAGTGTGATATTCTCTTGTTGATGACGCGATCGACCCTTTATTTTTTTGTTATAAGGGGCATTCATATCTGGTATGTCAATGTTGTGGCGCTCACAAAATAGTTGAATAATCTCAAATAAGTTACTCCAACCTTCTTCTCAGAACTTCAAAAGTAAACTTTTAGTACTGGAAACCAAATGCATAGCATTTACAATGTCTTGAGATTTTTGTTGCAAAGCTTGGCAAAGGCTACTAGTTATTCCCATAATTTCTTTTACCAAATGAAAAATAAATACAAACTGAAATGATGTAAGGCTATCATGAGCAAGATCAATTGTCCAACAAAGTCCAATTTAAACTTAATATTATATATATACTTGTTAGTAGTGTCCAATTAAATTTGGGCCTGTATAAATTTTGGGCCATTTTATAAATTTTGTATAAGGCTTAAATCATGGAGGGGCCCGTGAGAAATATCCAACCTATGTAGACTTATAATTTCAAATTTTAATAAGTAGTAGTAAAAAAAAAAAAAACCTGGGGGGGCCATGGCAGCCCCCTGCCCCCCTGCCTCCGCCCCTGACCACATGCATGCACCAACCCCAAAGGTCAAGAGTTGCTGCACCAAAAACATGCGTGAAGATTTTGCACGCTCATATCTACAGAAGTAAAAAATGTCTGCAAATGTTGATTTGTGTTTTGTCTTGTCTTATCTTCATTTATATATATATATAGGTTGTATGTTATTGTATTGAGTAGAAGTTATAAGCTAAGAAAAGAATAGAGGGGTGTGAGAAAAATGAGAGAAAAGCTTTGTATTTGAAAAGTGTGAGTTTTGAATAAAAATTTGTTTCTCTCATATAAGTGTTGATTCTAGGTATATAGAATCACCATTAGTGATTTTTCAACATGGTATCAAACAAAAACAGAGCCGAATCTTTCAAAGCCTATTCGTGAGCTATAGGTGTTCAAACCACAAGTTTGAGCATATATCTAGCTTCTCCGTTCCAACAGGAACGTAACCCCGAAAGAATTAGGTCGGAAAGCCTCTGCACTCGCCCTCACGCGCAGTCATAAGATCAGCGAGTGACCCCCACGCGCCCAGTCGTCTTCAACCTCTGGACGCGCGTGACGCCCACACGCATCCACGCACTGCCACGTATACATGACGTCATCTAACATGTGTCTTTATTACAACACGACATGTGTCACCTACCATTGTTTGACACGTGGCAACAACACAGTCATCCACGTGGCACCAACCACCAGTTATCACGTGGCTTAATCAGAAGCAGCCACGTGGTCCAATCAGAAGCCGACACATGGCCTAATCAGAAGCTGACACGTGGTCCAATCAGAAGCTGACACGTGGCGATCCTCCTATCCTGGCACGTCATCAAAAGTTTGTGAATTTACAGATTTGCCCCTCCTATCTATTTTGTCCGTTCTGGGCTCATTTTAACTCCGATTTGAGCTAACGAAGAGTCATTTTTTACTAAACGGAATGCTCTGGACGCAACCGTGCATTTGGTTTGACTAGATTCAACACCTATTTTCAGAATTAAGCACCTCAAGTGCTTAAGAAAATCCTATGGCGTCCTCCAGCAATGTTTTCCTGCCCCAGCTTTCGCGACTGAACAAAGATAATTATGAAAAGTGGTGTATCCTGATGAGATTCTTTTTAGCCTCACAATATTTGTGGCATGTGATTGATACCGGGTATGACAAACCCGAAAAAGTAGAGAATCTAAGCTAGGCCCAACAGGCAGAGCATAAAGAACAAAGAAGAAAGGACAAGAAGATGTTATATATGTTTTATCAAAGTGTAGATGAAGCAAGTTTTGAGAAGATCTCCGCCGTCAACACTGCCAAGAAAGCATGGGAAATTCTTCATAAAGCAAATCGAGGAATTGAAAAGACAATAAAAATTAGACTTCAAGGTCTAAGGGGGGGGGTATTTGAATTGCTGCAGATGAAGGAAAATGAGTCAATTTCTAAGTACTTTACCAGAATATTGACTATTGTGAATCAGATAAGAGGATGTGAAGAAAAGATCGAAGATGTACGTGTACTCGAAAAGATAATGAGATCGCTCAATTTAAAATTTGAGTACGTGGTTGTAGCCATTGAAGAATCTGGATGTCATGACAGTTGATGGGTTACAAGCCATGCTAGAAATCCATGAACATCGAATCAACAAGAAGAATACCTCAAGCACCCCAGAGGATAAGCAAGTCCTGCAGTCAAAGTTCTCAGCTAGAGAGGAGAGATGGGGAAATTCACAAAGAGGTCGAGGTAGAGATCGTGGTTATCAAGGACGAGAAGATGAATTCAGAGGTGAAGATGGGAGAAGAAAAGTGAAGTGTTATAACTGCTACAGATACCGGCACTATGCCCATGAATGCAGAAAAGAGCTAACAGAAGAAGATGAAAATGACGAACATGTGTACTTTACAAAGAAAGACACAAATGAGCTAAACAGAATGGTATTGATGGCTCAATATGAGAATCCTGTTAGTTGGATATTTAAAGAAGAAGTGGAACCCAAGAAGCTCATGATTGAAGAAGAAGAAGAGAATGAAGCGGAAGAAGTGTCACCAATAGTGCCACAAGAAGAAGTTGAAGCAGTGCCACCAACAGTGACACAAATTGCTCTCGTAGCTGACAGAAAGAAGTCAGAAGTGGATCCGGGTGAAAGATATTGGACTAGAAAGAAGACAGGTGTGGATCCAGGTAAAAGATACTAGACCAAGAAAAAGTCAGAAGAAGATCCAGTTAGCTTCACCGAAGCCATTCAAAAGAAGAAATGGAAGACATAAATGGATGAAGAGATGTTCACCATAGAGAAGAAGCGGTGAAGTCCACCAAAAGGCCATAAGTCAACTGGGATGAAGTGCGTCCATAAGACGAGAAGTGGAAAAGGCGAAGTTCAGAGATACAAAACTCTTCTGTTCGTGAAAGACTACGGGAGAAGAAAAATGAAACCAGACGAGTTCAACAATCTGAAGAAGTTTAGAAGAGTGAAGCCAGACAAGTTCAATAGTCCGAGGAAGAAATGTAATGCCTCGGTAATGGTTCCAGAGAAAGGATGTGCAGGGAAAAAAATGGTATCTCTTTAGAGTTCAGGCAGGTTGACTCGGTTCAGTTTGAGGTGCTTATCGCTAGTCTTGGACTTGACTATGAAGAAGAGAGTCAACCATCTCTGTGCAAAACTGGACGAGAGAGGCATAGCCAGGAGCAAGAAGGAATGCAGAAATTCCAAGACAAGTCCACAAAACTGAAGATGATGCTAAGAATGCAGAAGTGTGGAGAATCAAGTTTAAGGGGAAATGTTGAAAATTAAACTGAACTCTCCACATCCAAAGCATCATCCATTGAAAGCTTTATTCACCACATGCATGCACCAACCCTAAAGGTCAAGAGTTGCTGCACCAAAAACCTGCGTGAAGATTTTGCGTGCTTATATCTACCGAAGTAAAAAATGTCTACCAATGTTGATTTGTGTTTTGTCTTGTCTTATCTTCATATATATATATATATATATAGTTTGTATGGTATTGTATTGAGTAGAAGTTAGAAGCTAAGAAAATAATAGAGGGGTGTGAGAAAAATGGGAGAAAAGCTTTGTATTTGAAAAGTGTGAGTTTTGAATAAAAGTTTCTTTCTCTCATAGAAGTGTTGATCCTGGGTATATAGAATCACCATTAGTGATATTTCAACAATTAGGGACCAGCTTTGTACCAGACTCCGATTATGATCCTAAGGCCCTGTTTGGTTGGTGGTCTGGTCCCAGGTGGTCTGGTATGGTCTTGTGTTTTATGGGACCAGACCATGTTTGGTAACATTGGTCCCAAATTTTTGGTTAGACTAAGTAAGACCAAATCAGACCAAAATGGCCTCATTTCAGACAAAAAAAAAAGGTGGTTCCTGGTGGTCCGGTCTGGTCTTATTAATAAAATATATTTATAAATAATTAAAAATGAATAAATAATAATAATAAATTAATAATAATAATAATAAATTAAATAAAACATATTTTAAAAATAAAATATAAATAAAAAATAAAAAAATGAAATAAATAATACCTAATAATAAAAAGAAATGAATATAATAATAAATAAATGAATAAATAGTAAAATATATTTATAAATAATTAAAAATGAATAATTAATAATAAAACAAAATAAATTAAATAAAACATAATAATAAAAAAAATGAATACAATAATAATAAATAAATATAATAATAAATAATGGACTAAATAATAAATAATAATAATAAATTAATAAAATAAATAATAAATTACATAAAACATATTTAAAAATATAATAAAAAATAAATAATAAACAAAATGAAATAAATAATAATAATAAATAAATATAATAAATAATAGTAATAGATATAATAATAAATAATAAGTAAATATAATAATGAATAAATACTTCATAATAATAATAAAAAATGAGTATAATAATAATAAATTAATATTAAATTAATAAAATATATTTTTAAATAATTAAAAATGAATAAATAATTTATAAATTAAATGAATTAAATATTGAAATAATAATAAATAAATAGAATATATTTATAAATTAATATATAAATTAATAAATAATAATATAAATAATAAAATATATTATAAAGTGAAGAAATAATAAATAAATAAATAAATAATACATAAATAAATATTATAATAAATAATAAATAAATAGTAAGACCAGACCGCTTACCAAACAGACTTTTCCAGATCAGATTAGACCAGACCAGACCAGAAAGACCGCCTACCAAACATGGCCTAAGTGTTTTTTGTGGCCTAAGATTTAGACAGTAGATTTTACTTCAATCCTTGCAGCTGGAGGAAGATTACAATATATGGCTTATGAAGAAACTGAAATGAACAAAGCTGATTTGACTAGCTGAAACAATAACATCTGAGCTCTTATAAAATAGTTGAGAAATTGTTTTCTATGCAACGAACAAGTTTTCTACATTTTTGGCTCTGGATTAGTGAAGCTATCAGAGGCCCTTTGCACCTTAGCAGCCACTGAGTTCAGTAGTGTCTTTCTTCAACTCATTTATGTGGTTTCTGCTTTAGTTCTCTGAGCGTCTTAATCTTATGGCGGCGAATTATCTAAATGCGGGGCAATTGCACCTACTCCTACTCCAGAAATCCAAATCACAAGAAGAAGAAAAGTTGACCACTCGATAATCTGATCTGATGACTTGGACAATACTGATATGATATTCCTTGAGTAGAGGAATTTCCTGACTATTGGTTTGACCAACATTAGAGCAGCTATAAATAAGAATGTTCCTGAAGCATTGCATATCACGGAACGTGCCATCACATTCTGAGGGCTGCCACTTTGTGCCACCATCCAGTATGTTTTCACATCCTCTTTTTCCCCTCAAGTGTGCACGTTTCACTGCCCTCAGTTGCTCAGATGAGTAACATTTTAGTGGCAAGTGAGAATAGTTTCTATATACACTGCAACAAATGCAAATGCCTTCTAAACAATGAACTTCCTCGTATGAATAGTATATATATGTATTATCAGTTAAACCCATGTTATCAAATTGTTTACTAAATCGAAGCTTAGAAGTAGTAAAACAAAGACAATTTCCTGCTTGACTAATGTTGGGCACGCTTTCGCGCATATTGTGCACCTTTGACCATTGAATTGATCTACCGAAATATACCCTGGGCTAGCCACTCCAAATCAAATTGGTACCTATAATTGCTTTTTCTGGAAAGATCAACTGTTATTACGAAATTATGATTGATTGCGAACTTTTTATTTTTAGATTGGGACTTGTAGTTTCCTTGTAAACTGTGTCCTGAATCTCACTGTGTTATTATATGTATATTTTTTTTTTTTTTTTTTGCACTGTTAGTTTATTTTCCCTCTTCCATTTCTTTCTTCTTCATTTGAACAGGGCAAATGCACCCATGTACAGTTCGGGCCATTTCCTAGGACTTTACAAGCATACCCAGTGTATCCCCAAATCTCTGTTACATGGCCTCGGATGCGTGCGTCGGACACGGGTATGCATTCATGCATTGCGCGTGTTAAATATCAAATATAAGAACACATGAACACTGAAATATATTCATTTTTTTTAATATTTTGTTTTATTCATTAGTATAATCATGTTGTTAAGCAAAATAGTGTTCAAAAAAGACATTTCACTCATTTGAAATAATGGAACCATTGATATATAAATTTTAGCTAGTATCCAATTAAAAGTATCCGACACACATCCCATTCCCATACCCGACCAATATGTGTCACAGATGAGTACTTCACTCACTTTGAACGAGTCATCATAGCCAAATCTACCATGCAACCCAACTTGGAGGTCACTTCTGCTACTGCAAAATATGAACTAGATGGCGCATATATGCTGTTTGATTCGATTGCTATTTGTGTATATAATTCATGCCGTCATGATCAATTGATCATCTAAAATTAGTATTTATGAGTTTATGCAGTCACTATTGTCATGTTGTGTATTGTTTTGAGGGACTCATAGCTTCTTATAAGTGTATACTGACAGGATTCACTAATTCCTGAACTGGTGAAAATTTGAGACAAATTGAAACAAAATAAAGTGATATCTAAACACTCAACTCCCTCCTATGAAAACATATCTACATTATCACTTAACATTACTGCCCTAATTAAAAGCTTTATACAATAGAAACTAAGAACTCATATAGTATCCTAAGAAAGGAAAATCTTAAACTAGTATATATATGCCACCATTTTCTCAAGCTGTCCTTCTACTCAATAGCTATCTGAAACTTACCAGAACCAGAAGGTGTGCCATTATTGGAGGAAGAAATGAAAGCCAAGGGGCTTCGCTGCTTCATTAAAGCACGCCACTCATCAATATATGCTGCTTCATCAGGTTTCAGGCTAGGAAGTTCACGCCGCTGAAGGATTTCCAGGATATCTTCAGCTTTACCAAGAAGATAAGCTGCATCTCGGACACTCCTCTCCCTCATTTCTATGGCACTGCCGAAACATTTCATGCTTATAACACGCGGTAAATTGGTGAGGCAGGCACCCAATATATCCGCAATCATAATAGATATTTGGTCGAACAATGTCTCATCAGTTTGGTTATTGCTCCCTTCCTGGTTCTGCAACAGAGTTTGGCTCAGTCTGTACTTTGAATTTGCAGCAATAACATTGATGGGCCAATTCACAGGGTTCTCCTTGATATCTTCATTTGTGTTTTCCTTGAATTTAAAGACAATAATATTTGAGGTTTTTACTTCAATGGTGATTTCTTAAAGATCTTCATCTAGCCATTTGTGGGAAAGATCCACTTCTAACCACACCATGTCTGCAGTATTTATGATGTTTATCAAGTTTTCTTTGGCATCCACTCTAACATACAAGAGTCCTTGTCTCACGCCTCGAAGCATCCAGTTCACCTTGTCATTATCATTGTTTGGAAGTGCAATGGCTATACTTGTCAGTGTAACAACAGTTTCGCGGTTCTTTAGAAACTAGAGATGGTTTTGTTTAAAAGTTCTTTCAAATATTCTGGCTGCTGCTGTTACCCTTATGAATTAATGATTTGTAGCATCCCTATAGTTCTTCATAATCTGTAAGGGCATTTTCTCCTCACCTTCAAGATTCAAAACGTAATGGTTAAGGTCCAGCTTTGTACCAAGTCCCAATTCTGGTTTTGTTTGATCTTATGACGAGACAGTAGGTTTAAATCCAAACTTTTGCTTTAACACCTTGTGGTAGTGTCTAAATGACATTAACTTGCTCATTAGGAAAATAGGGATGAACATAATTAACTTGCTAGCCATGACAATCACAATCTGAACTCTTATAGAGAAGTTCAGAATTAAATTCTTGGTTTTATGAACAAGTTTTCTGCATTTTTGGCCCGGAACTTTCAAAGCTAAGGGGCTTGATCTCCACCCTACTAGTTTTTCGATCCAGTAATTCTCTACTTTGAACAAACTTTTGTAGTTTTCGACATTTTCCTCCGACTACCTTAACCTTATGGCAGTGAAGCATCTAAATGTTGGGGCAATTGTACTTAGTACCACCCCAAAAGACTGAATCACTAGAACCAAAAAGGTTGACCACCTATAACTTGATCCAACCTTGTTCAACATATAAAGATCATAACCAATGCGTACCCTGAGGCGTGCTTGTGCTAAAACGACAGCAGCCAAAAAACATATTGTCCCCTGCAGCATAGCAGGCGACTGAACGCGCCATAACAAACTTAGCGCTACCAGATTTTGCCATCATCCAGTACTTCTTTTAGTTTTTCGATTCTAAAATTTTCGGTTTCCTCTTATTCTTCTGAAAAAATCTTACTGTGTATATCATGGTAGTTCATTTGTAGGAGCTTTTTAGTGGTGGAAACTGTCAAAGCTGAGAAAGTTGATATTACAAGCAAAGCAAGCATGAAAGCAAGTGCTGCAATGTGATGTATTCTGAAAATCTATTACGTTAGAGGCTAATTGGATGCAGATGTTCACAATAATGGTGATCACAAGAATGGCCAAGGCAGAAAATTACCCATCACCGTGGACAGCAGGACAGTGCTGCTAAGTTTCGCCAGCTGATCTATAGCCATTGGCATATTGGTAGTTAGATCCACTGGAAGATTCATCACTGCAGTTAATAATGTCAGAGAAACGGCATTGAGAGTGAAAAATTTGCACGGAAACCACAGTTTTTTGTGGCAAAAACCGTGGAAGAAATCAGCAGCCATTGCAAGGGAGCAGACTAGAGATACTACTGCAATATAGACACCGATCTATGGCATTGGTTTATCATAACGATCTTCCAGTCTGCGGTTCAGACACACTTGCCCGATGATCCATTTCAGCACTGACTCGTCTTGCTGCTGGTAATTCTTGCAGATGTCGAATAATTCCATTATTCTGCTTCAAGTATGACACTTATTTTCTTTGAAGGAGAAGGCCAGAGCTTGGGTCTTAGTTATTGATCCAGTGAATGCTAACATATATACTTATATATGTGTTCAAATATCTTCCATGCTAAGTATCGTGTGAGAATATTAGATTGACTTGTTCAACTAATAGATTTTAAGTGCTAATAGAAGAAATATATATATACATATATATCTAGCCACTTGTGAAAAAGATCAACCTCTAACCACACTGTGTCTGCAGCATTTCTCATGCTAACCAAGTCTCCCTTGGCATCCAACATTTTTTCTACAAGGTTTACATACAAGAGGCCTTCTCTCACGCTTCGAAGCAACCTATTCAACTTGTCATTTTCACAATTCGGAAGTGCAATGGCAATACTTGTTAGTGTAACCACAGGAAGAGACCAACAATTGGGAAGTTCTTTAGAAGCAAGAGATGGAACACGGATACTGTCAAACTTTGCCACCCCCATAAAATAAGTAGATTGGTCTAAAAGCTCTTTCAAATATTTTGGTTGTTTCTTTTTACTCTCCTGAATAAGATGACTAGTTATATCTCTCTTGTTTTTCATAATTTGCAAGGGCAGTTCCTCCTCACCTTCTATCAGGCCCAAATTCTGATCTTGTGTGGTTATTCGAGATGGTAGGCTTACATCCGAGCTTCTGTTTTAACACCTTGTAGTATTTCCCAAATGAAATCAGGACGCCCATTAAGTGAAGAGGAATGAGTAAAGTCAATTTGATGGCCACGACAATCATAATCTGAACTCTTATAAAAAAAATTCAGAATTAGATTCTTGCTTTTATGAACAAATATTCTGCATTTTTGGCCCTTGACCCGTAAAGTTGTGGGGTTTTCTCTCCACTTTACTAGCCTTTCTATCCAGTATTTCTCATTTTCAATTCCGTGTTGTAACTCTTGACTCTTTACTTTGAGCACCTTAATCTTATGACAACGAACCATCTAAATGCTACGGCAATTGTATCTACTGCTACCCCAAAAGACTGGATGACAAGAATAACAAAGGTTGACCACCTATAGTATGATCCTAACATGAATATTTCATCTGCATCCTAGTGATGGTAAGGGATCCATAACCTAATGTTCGCTTCTGCTAAAGTTATAGCAGCCAAAAAACAAATTACTCCTGAAGCATAGGATATCACTAAACGCGCCATAACAAATTGAGGACTACCAGTTTCTGCCATCATCCAATATTTTTTGACATTCTCTTTCGATTTTTCAGTCGTCAACTTTTTGGTTCTCTCTGATTCTTCACTCAAAATCAATTTGCATAAATCATCATACTTTAATTGTAGATGCTTTTTAGTGGTGGAGAACGTCAAACTTGAAAAACTCATTATTACCAGCAGGACAAGCATGAAAGACATAGATGCAATGTGCTCTATCATTAAAAAAAGGTGCTAATAATTCAGTACTTAGCTGAATGCAGATATTAGCAAAAATGGTGATCACGAGAATAGATAATGCTGTCATGTTCATGAAAATTTCTTTGTCATTCATGGTTCCTAAAGATGGCAAGAAATTACCCATTGTTATAGACATGAAGACGGTGTTGGTAAGTTTCGTCAGCTGATCGTTATTGCCTGGCATTTGAGTACTTCAATCCACTGGCAAGAAATTTCTTTTGATTTCTACTTGACTGAAGAGGTTAAAATATACCTTGCTGATAATTGTACCAAATTGTTTCTCATTTGTTGCTAATTTCTACCATTTTTCGAGAAGAGATGACCCTTTACTGACTCTTTACATTTCTAGAGTCAAGTATCGTGTCTAGGATATTGGTGTGCAAAGCGAGTATCGAACGAGTATCAATTCTATATAATAACATTGACAATTTTTAAAAGCCTTATCAACCGAGCAATTATAATGTATCATGATATGGAGAACCATGACTCTTGTACGTAACATACAGCTTAAGATCTTTAATCCTCCTGTAATTCCTTGGATCCTTGCCGTTCAAATGAAAACATATTTTCTGCGTGAAATTGATGTAGCAGAGGTTGTGGATGACAAGGTGTTGGTTGTCATATTTTTTCTGGACAATTTTGACTATTATGTCAATGACCCATATTCAATCCAGATTATAAAAAACTACTTAATTTACGGCTAAAAAAGAGAACCGGAGAACAATAGAAGTCGGTTTTTCTTATGCAGGGCCGACCCTGACTATAGGCGACCAAGGCGGTCGCCTAGGGCCTTCGGTCCAAGGGGGCCTCAAAAAAAAAATTCCATTATTTTTAGTTTAAAAAAATTTAATATTTTTATTTTCCTTAAGAAAATTAATTCATTTTTCAGTTCAACTGAAAATAAAGCCTAATATAATTACACAATTTAGGGCCTCAACCTCAATATTTTTTTTAGTTTTATTTAATAGCCCAATTTGTAATAAATCCAAAACCAATTTCACTAGGTAGGGCCCCCAAAATTTCATATTTCACTTACTATTATTATATACTCAAAAAAAAATCTCTATTTTTTCAAACTAAAGTCTAATTTAAATCAAACCATTATTTTAATTAGGGCTAGAAAATTATTGTTGCATCCGCACAACGTTTAACGACTACACTCGCGACTGTCGCATTTGCTCAACGACAATAATTTTTCATGCTACAATACTTGAGCTTTCGCGACTGTCGCACTCACATGTACAACAACAACTTTTCATGACAACATCAAGATGGAGGCTATTTTCAAATTTTTAAATATTAGTATATTTAATGTATTTTTTTAATATTTTTCTCACAATTATCACTTTTTAAGTTTTTTTTTTTAGTAAGTTTATTAATACCGAAAAAAGAGCATAAGCCGAACTTATTTATAAGGGGCCTCGTATTTGATTTCGCCTAGGGCTTCTACGCATTTTTGAGATTTCAGGGCCGGCCCTGTTCTTATGACAGTTCTTCTAATAACCGAGTTTTTTAAACAGTTTTTAGAAAACTAAACCAAGCTGATACTTTGTATAATTCTTGAATTTTTAGTTTTCAAAAGTAGAAATTGTTTTCGAAATTAAAAACCAATTTTTCGAATTCTAAAAACAATTTTGAAAATCTGATTCAATCTTATTTTTTGTACAATTTTCTGATTTACAATTTCGGGATGCTCTAGCAAACTTTTCATTTTTTTACATGGATGCTCTAGCAATTGGGTAACGTTGACATGGTGTTATATAATAGCTTCCCTATATGTAGGGCTGCAAATGAACCAAGCAGTTCGTGAGTATGCTCGGGTTCGGCTCGTTAAGAGCTCGGCTCGTGCTCATTCGTTTAGTAAACGAACTGAGCCTGAACACAATTTTTAGGCTCGTTTAGTAAACGAGCCGAGCTTGAACATTACTAAGTTTGGCTCGCCAAACTCGTGAATAGGCTCGTCTAAGTTAAATAGTAAAATTATATCATATTTGACAAAATAAAGTGTTCAAATTGAACAAATTATGAAGATTATTGTGAAAAGATTATAGAAATTAGGCGGTCATAACATAAAATTCATTCATAAAAAATTAAACTAGTGGAAATATGTTAAAACATACATGCAACAACTCAATCCAGGCAACTATTAGGAAGAGTAATATATGTTGCAATGAAACAAGTCGTTTGTGAGCAAGCTCGGGCTCGTTCGTTAAGCAAATGAGCCGAGCTTGAACACATTTTCTAGGCTCGTTTAGTAAACGAACCGAGCTTGAACATTCCAAAGCTCGGCTCAACTCGGTTCATTTGCAGCCCTACCTATATGTTGTCCCATGGGGTTATGTTTTCCCCATATATCTCACTCTACCAATAAAAGTATAATTTAGCTGATTATGCTTCTACTATTATATACACAAAGCCTTTTGGGGATGTATTGTCACTAAAATTATTGAACTCTTTTATGCTATACCAACTGATGACTTGTATCAATTTTCCTAGAACTCTGAGGAATGTCCAACACTTACATTTCACAAGTCAAATTGTGTTTTCTTTAGCCCTGCTTTCACACTGCCTCTGAAAAATAAACAAATTTTCTCCTAAGGTTCCATTCAAAAAAATTTCTCCTAAGGTGCTATTGGAAACACCTTATTGGGGCTTTTGATATTAAAATGGGAAGATCCAATTCTAAATTCATTATTAACATCTTACAAAAACACAGAAAAATAAAATATAATTGTGAATACTGCTAATTAGGCTTTTTTTTTTTTTTGAATGGTAAGAAACGCACACACTCACACATGAGTCTCATGGGGCTCGAACCCCTAACCTCCTCTTTGGGGAAGAAAGGTGATACCATCAGGCTACAAGACCTTTGGTGCTAATTAGGTTTTTTGCATGTGGGATGGGGGACTGCATGCAATATGTGATGAATTATCGATTATTATTCTCCTTTATTTTTACCTAGAAACTATGAAGGATGTCTTATTTTTACATTTCAAAAGTCGAACCGAGTATTATTCTGCTCTGAGATTTATGAGAAGTGTATCCACTCCTTCCCCAATAATTCAAAAATTGAAATAAAATAGGGATTAGTTTGGCTATTGGAGCAAATTCAAATGACTTCTGAACTTTCCCATATGAACACTATCTATAGGTAGATAAATTTGATTCATATTTCCTATCTGGAATACACAGACAGATTATTGTTTAACAAGCCTAAACAAAGATTCCATTCAACATCAAAACAAAAGGATATATATATATATATATGTAAAAGTACGTGCCACACAAATATATTACAGCATGTTTGGATCTTGTTTTCAAGCAAGCAGCTACCCTCAATTCCTTGAATTAGAAGAAGATGCGCCATTCTCTGAATTAGAAGAAGATGCACTATTCTCAGAATTACAAGTAGATGCGCCGTCATTGATTACAGGCATGACATCCAAGGGACGTTCCTGCTTGAATAATGCCCGCCACTCGTCAATATAAGCCACTTTATCTACCTATAGATAAAGTGGCTATCATAATACACAATTGCTCAAACAGTTTCTGATCAGTTTTATCATCACTGCCTTTATGAATCTGCAGCACAGTTCTGCTGATTCTGTACATTGAATTTGCAGCAATATCCTTGACAGGCCATTCCAGAATGTTCTTCTCTGGATCTCCCCCCGCTTTTGCCTTGAACTCATTGACCCTTTTTTTCACTTTGTTTGCAAGTTTCAAAAGAGTCTCCGCGGAATTCTGAGCAATTTTTCGGAGATCTTCATCTAGCCACTTGCGAAAAAGATAAACACTTGACCACACCGTGCTTGCTGCATTCATCACATTTACCATATCACTTTTGGCATTCAAGAGTTCTTCTACAAGGTTGGCATAAACGAGGCCTTCGCTCACACTTTGAAGCAACCACTTCACCTTGTACTTTTCAATGTTTGGAAGTGAAATAGCCAGACTTGTAAGAGTAACCACAGTAAGAGACCAGCAATTGGGAGGTTCTTTGGAATATAGAGGTGGGACTTGGTCACTGTCAAACATTGCCACCCCCTCGAAACCATTAGATTTTCCTAAAAGCTCTTCCAAATATTTTGGCCGCTGCTTTGCACCTTCCTTAATAAAACGATCTGTAGCATCCATGTCCTTCTTCGTAATAATTTTGAAGGGCAGATCCCCTTCGCCTTCAAGATTGAGAACATAATGGCCGAGACGATTGCTTGAGGCAGGTCTTTGAGATGTGAGCTTCTCCTTCAACACCTTGTACAAGTGGCCCAATGAAAATAATGGACATATTGCGATTGAAGAGATTAGCATAACTAATTTGCTAGCTACAACAATCGCAATCTGTAATCCTATACAACAATCCAGAAAGAAATTTTTTGCTATATAAAATATTTTTGTCCATTTTTGGCTACGAATTTGTAAGCCTAAGGGGCTCTCTTTCCACCCAACTAGTCTTTCAATCCAATAGTTTTCTGCCTTCAAAGCTCTTACATCCAGGGGAGTAAATCTTGCGACTACAAACCATCGAAATATTGGGGCAATACTACCTACTACCACCCCAAAAGACTGTATCACAAGAATGACGATGGAAGACCGCTTATAATTCGAACTGCTATATCGTGGATCAAAATAATAGCCACCAGGGTAATAAGTTGTCTTGATGTGTGCTTCTGCTAATACGAGTAATGCCAAGAAACCAAATCCTCCTGAAGCACAGCAGGTTACTGAACGAGCCACCACAAACTGAGGGTTAACAGATCTCGCCATCATCCAATATTTTTTCAAATCTAATTTCAAATTTTCAGTTGTGAAATTTCCAGATTCTTGAGACATATTTTTTTGGTGAATTTCATCATACTTGACTTGAAGAGACTTCTTAGTGGTGGGAACCACTAGACATTGCAGCTATAGCTGCAATGTGTTCTTTGAAGAAAATTGAATATATCACTTGAGTACTAAACTGGATGCAGATGTTAACAGAAATGGTGATAACCAGAATAGCCAAGGCGGTTATGTTCATGAAAATTTGTTTGTTATCCATAGATCCCAAAGAAGGCATAAAATTACCTATAGCTGTAGGCATTAAGGCGAGACTGGTGAGTTTCGCCAGATGTTCCATGGGGGTTGACATATCGGTAGTTAGATCCACTGTCAGCTTGGTTGCTACAGCTAACAAGGTGAGGGAAGCCGCGTTGAGAGTGAAAAATCTGCATGGGAACCAGAGTTTTCTGTGGCGGAACCCCTGCCAGACATCGGCAGCCATAGCAAGTGAGCAGACTAGAGATGCTGCGGCAACATACATGCCAATCCATGGCATTGGTGATTCGCTTTGACTTTGTCTTATGGACTCATAGCAGCAGTACAAGCCTATCTGGGTGTAGTTGAATGAAGAGGGGGAGTACCGTGGCCATATATTGAGATCATTCCCTTTCCCCTCGGAGTCATAGTAAAAGTCGCATGCTGACATTTTATTTTTAGCTCTAAGTTTCTGATGATCTAAGAGAGGAAACAAAATTAGGGTTTCAAAGAGGGGAAACAAAGCGAGGTTGGGGATGTAGTTTTTTGGATAAATGGAATCAGGAGGTGAGGGTATACTTATACTTGTAGTTGTATCTTGAAATTAACTCATGATGCAAGGAAATTATATGAGTTGAACAATTCTATCAACTAATCTTCCTGGAAGCCTCCTTGTTTCTTACTACTGTTCCCAACTCTGTCATAATTGCTCAATACTTTGTCCGGAAAGTGACAGAGTTGAAAACAGAGATATGTATAATTTTTTTTTTGTAGAAAATAAACATTCTATATTTTTTTACTTTGCTACAATTGTAAAACATAAAAAACACCAATTTGGTGTTTCTGAAATTTGGGTTTTGGCTTCCAAAATATGATTACGGTGCAAAGCATAACACCGTCATTAAACATGATTTTGTTATCAAGTAGTGGTATTGTAGCACTTGGAAGCAGAGGCATCAGAAGCAAAAGCACGAACCAATTAAATAAAGACTATAGTGAATGGAAATTTCATCAACCGATGTGAGAATCTCCATTCAAATAGAAGAAATCCCCAAAAAGAGAGATGAAGTTGCTCGCTTAAAAGACTCCAACTGAAAAATTCATGAGAATCTTGATGCATGGAAGATTCTTATGCCATCCATGCATGAGTGTGATGTTGCATTTCTACGATTCAAATTGTATTTTCTTTCTGGAGCTTTCACACTGTCTCTGTAGTCAAATTGTGCCATCCATGTGTCAAGTAGGGGAACCCCAAAGTAAATATCAACTAGACTTTCCCTAGTCTTTGTATGGACATAATTGGGAACAATTAATGTGACATATATATATATAGCTGGTGAATCGTTTTCGTCGAAGCTGCCATGCAGAAAAGTGATTGGTGAGCATGTCAAATCATCTTGCCGGACATTGTAGAGAAAATACTTCAGGGTGTGAAATACCTGTATTGGTAAAAAATGAATATGCAAAAGCAGACCACAATAGAAGTCTTTGTTGAAATGTAAACTTGATGCATATCCAGAAGCACCCCTTTGAAGACTATCTAAAAGGCTTTACAAATAAATTAACAATGGTAGGTTGCCTAACTTTGATTTTGCCTACCCTTGTGTAACATGTGTAAGTTGAATTCAAAGCTCTACCGTAGTTATTAGAGCTATAAATAGATGTGTGTGTAGTATTGAGATATAGAAACAAGAGAGTGAGAATAGAGAAGAAAAGAATAACTCCTCTGTGTGAGTTTGTATTTGAAATTTTTCAATATAAATAGAGTGTGTTTTCTCTCAATCAACACCATAAGTGTTGTATAATTCTACTCTACCATCATCAGTGGTATCAGAGCCAAATTCGTGAAGTTTGAAAAAAAAAAACCAGAAAAGTTTTTTCAAAAGCAGAGTCGAAGTTTCAAAGCTCTATTCGTGAGACACATGTGCTTAAACCAACCGTTTGAACACATATCTAGAATCTACATTTCCACAGAAATATTTTCCCGAAGAGAACGCGCCCATACGACGCTGCACGAGCCCGCACGCGCCACTAGAAGGGAGGCGAGTGAAGACCAGCGCAGTCACGCGCCTGGTCCTCTTCAACCTCCAGCCGCGCGTGACGACCGCGCGCGCACGCGCCCCATGCGCCTGACACGTCAGCAGTGATGTCATCTGCCACGTCATCTCGTCCAGTCAGCAGTGCCACTTCATCAATTTTCCTGAAATTACCAAATTGCCCCTTATTGGTATTTTGTTCATTTCGGACTCATTTCGACTCCGATTTGAGCAAACGAAGAGACGTTTTTTACTAAAAGGAACGCTCCGGACGCAACCATGCAGTCGGTTTGACCAAATTCAATGCCAATTTTTTGAACTAAGCATCTCAAGTTCTTAAGTTAGTCCGATGGCATCCTCCGGAAATTTTTTTCCAGCCCCAGTTTCCGCTCTTGGATAAAACCAATTATGAGAATTGGTTTATCCAAATGAAAGTCCTTATTGCATCACAAGATTTGTGGGACTTTATCGAGACTGGTTATGACGAGCCAGTTTCAAAAGAAATTGAAGATCGATTGAGCGAGATCTAAAAGGCCACGCTCAAAGAAGCCAGAAAGAAGGACAAGAAGGCATTGTACCTGCTTTATCAAAGTGTCGATGAAGCAAGTTTTGAGAAGATTTCAGCCGTCAACACCGCCAAGCAAGCATGGAAAATTCTTCAAAAAACACATCGAGGATTTGAAAAAACAGTTAAAATTCGACTCCAAGTTCTAAGGAGTGAATTTGAACTGTTGCAAATGAAAGACACATAGTCAATTTCTGAGTACTTTACCAGAACATTGACTATTGTGAATCAAATCAGAAGATATGG
This sequence comes from Cornus suecica, assembly GCA_963922005.1. Lineage (NCBI taxonomy): Eukaryota > Viridiplantae > Streptophyta > Magnoliopsida > Cornales > Cornaceae > Cornus > Cornus suecica. The sequence goes on from OY998245.1 coordinate 52,861,797, forward strand.
CGACAAGATTAAAGATGTTCGTGTGCTTGAAAAGATTATACGGTCCCTCAACTCAAAGTTCGAGAATGTAGTTGTTGTTATTGAAGAATCAAAGGACCTCGATGCAATGACAGTAGATGAGTTATTGGCCACGATAGAGATTCACGAACAAAGAATCAACAAGAAGAACACCTCAGGTACTCTAGAGCAAGCTCTTCAGTCAAATCTAACATTTAAAGAAAATAAAGAAGAGCGATGGGGAAGTTCGCAAAGAGGTCGAGGTAGAGGTCGTGGCAATCGAGGACGAGGTGCTGGATTCAGAGGCGGCAGTGGAAGAACCAATTCCAATACCGAAAGAAATAATCAATGAGGGAGAAATCAACCTTCCAGAGGACGAGGACGAGGCAGTAGAAATCAACCTTCCATAGAACGAGGACGAGGCAGTAGAAACAACTTCAACAATCGTCAGAATTATGACAAAAGCAATGTGCAGTGTTATAACTGTAACAAGTATGGACACTACAACAACGAATGCAGAGGAAAGGCAGTTGCTGAGGAGGCGGACAAGTAAATTTTGTCGAGAAAGAAGAAAATGAGCCAAGATCAATGTTGTTGATGGCTCAAAATGAAAATACCTATGACGAAGGTATATGGTATCTAGATTCAGGAGCCAACAATCACATGTTTGTCGAGCTTGATGAGACTAGGCAAGGGCAAGTCTCATTTGGTGACTCCACGAAAATCCCAGTAAAAGGAAAGGGCAAGATTCTGATCAAGCTCAATAATGGAGATCATGACTTCATATAAAATGTGTCCTATATTCCAGATATGAAGAATAATATTTTGAGTCTCGGACATCAGTATGAAGGATTTGTGTCTAACAATTAAAGATACAAATGAAAATCTCATTGCCCGGATAAAGATATCAAAGAATAGGATGTTTCCTATTCACATTCAGCACGATACAATGAAGTGTTTGAATACAGTTGTTGAAGACAAGGACTGGCTATGGCATTTAAGATACGGACATCTCAACTTTGAGGGCCTGAAGCTGCTCGCAAGCAAGCAGATGGTGAAGGGACTACCCTACATCAACCGTCCTAATGAAGTCTGTGAATGTTGTGTACTTGGGAAACATCACAGACTGAGCTTTGCTGAAGAAGTCAAATGGCGATCAACATAGCTGCTGGAACTCATTCACACAGATGTGTGTGGTCCATTGAAGCCAATGTCATATGGACAAAGCAGGTATTTTCTTACTTTCACTGATGATTATAGCAGAAAGACATGGGTGTACTTCTTGCAGAATAAATCAGAAGTATTTGACAAGTTCAAAGAGTTTAAAGCTCTTGTTGAGAAGCAGAGCGGCCACAATATCAAAACGTTGCGGTCAGATCAAGGAAGAGAATATATGTCAAATGCATTCCAGAATTACTGCAAAGAGCACGACATCCGACAGCAAACAACACCAGCCTATACACCTCAGCTAAATGGTGTTTCTGAAAGGAAGAATCGCACGATCTTGGACATGGTCAGAAGTATACTGAAAGGAAAGTCAATGACCAAAGAATTTGGGCTGAAGCGGTATCTTGTGTTGTCTATCTGTTGAATAGGTGTCCAACCAGAAGACTCCAGTTCAAGACACCTAAAGAAACTTGGAGCTCATACAAGCCAAGTGTCAATCATCTCAGAATTTTTGGGTGTAATGCTTACACAAAGATTCCAGAAACCAGAATAACCAAGCTCGACGATAAAGGACAGAAATGTATCTTTATCGGCTATGGCGACAGAACAATGGGATATAAATTTCCATAAATCATCATACTTTAATTGTATATGCTTTTTAGTGGTGGAGATCGTCAAACTTTAAAAACTCATTATTACAAGCAGGGCAACCATGAAAGACATAGATGCAATGTGCTCTATCATTAAAAAAGGTGCTAATAATTCAGTACTTAGCTGAATGCAGATATTGTTAGGATCAGAAAACGCTCTGATACCACTTGTTAGGGTTCGCACACCCTATGTACAAAGCCATGCATACCTGCAAATCAGAAAACACACACAAACACACCAAACAATCGACACAAGAATATATACGTGGTTCAGCCAAATAAGCCTACATCCACGGAGAGCACCGTTTCACTAAAAATCACTGAGAGGATTACAAGGGGGTGATTCGCAGATCACACACGCACACACACTGTGTATACTCACGCCTGTATCACCGGAATAATATAAACGTATATTATTCCTAACTCTCTCTCTATTTCTATGTATACAATTCAATAGGAGAAGCCCTATATTTATAGGTGAGGATATAGAGGTGGGTTTCCCAATCTTCCGATGTGGGACAAGTTAATATAACAAAGTAGTCATATTATATATATATGCCAATATATAACAATCTCCCACTTTACGACTTTGCCTTCATCAATCAACTCCATCAATGATCAGTGCTTGGTGCCCTCATTTCTGTCTTCAAGCTTGAAGACCAACTGAAGTTGCGCACAACTTCAGTTTCTCTATTGTCACCACTTTGGTCAACATGTCGGCCGGATTCTCACTTCCTTGAATCTTCTTAAGTGTTAATACTTCATCCTCTAATAGAGATCTGATAAAGTGATAACGAAGATCTATATGCTTGGTTCTCGAATGAAATGCTGAATTTTTCGCCAGATGTATAGCACTTTGACTATCACTATGCAAAACACTCTTCCCTTGCTCGAATCCCAACTCTGCCAACAAACCCTGTAACCAAATCATCTTCTTGCTAGCCTCTGTCACGGCTACATACTCAGCCTCTGTAGTAGATAACGCTACAATCCTCTGTATCTGCGAAATCCAACTGACTGCTGGAGTACCTACTGTAAATACATAACCAGTAGTGCTTCTTCTGTGATCTATCTCACCAGCAAAATCTGAATCTACATAGCCATGTAAATTCACTTCACCCTTTCCAAAATAAAGGCATTTGTTTGTGGTACCTCGTAGATATTGCAATATCCACTTCACTGCTTCCCAGTGAGTCTTTCCTGGATTGGACATGAACCTGCTGACTGCTCCCACTGCATATGCAATATCTGGTCTTGTACAAACCATTGCATACATCAAGCTACCAATAGCTGAAGCGTATGGAATACTGGCCATGCTGTTCCTCTCTGCTTCTGACTTGGGAGACTGCTTTTTGGATAATCGAAAATGACTAGCCAAAGGTGTGCTAACTGACTTAGCATCACTCATGTTGAACCGCTTCAAAACCCGTTCAACGTAGTCAGCCTGAGACAACTGCAAAATTCCCTTCTGCTTGTCTCTGATGATTCTCATACCAAGAATCTGCTTCGCTGTGCCTAAGTCCTTCATCTCGAACTCTTTTGCCAACTGCTTCTTTAACTTACTGATTTCCGCAAAATCAGATCCAGCTACTAACATGTCATCAACATAAAGTAGGAGGATAATGTAACTCGTGTCAAACCTCTTGAAGTAGCAACAATGGTCAGCGTTGCACTTGATATAACCATGTCTCTGCATAAATCCATCAAATTTCTTGTACCACTGTCTTGGAGCTTGTTTCAAACCATACAAGCTCTTTTCCAACTTACACACAAGTTTCTCTTTCCCTTTCTCTAAGAAACCTTCCGGTTGCTGCATATAAATCTCCTCCATTAGGTCACCATGGAGGAAAGCAGTTTTGACATCTAACTGCTCTAGATGCAAACCCTCTGATGCAACAATGCTAAGAACTGAACGAATGGTAGTCAGTTTCACAACCGGAGAAAATATGTCGGTGTAGTCGATTCCTGCTTTCTGCTGAAAGCCTTTTACTACAAGTCTCGTCTTGTACCTTTTAGAACCATCATGTTCTTCTTTGACTCTGTAGACCCATTTATTATGGAGAGCTTTCTTTCCTACCGGCAGCTCGGTTAGCTTCCATGTCTTGTTGGAAATAAGGGACTTCATCTCATCTTCCATCGCAAGCTCCCACTGGCTCGCATCTGCTGCACTGCATGCTTCATCAAAATACTCTGGTTCACCTCCATCTGTGAGCAACAAATAATTCATGTATCTCCGATTCGGCACATGCTGCCGTGAAGACCTCCTAGGTACAGGAATAGAAGTCGGAGACTGCGGTGTATCAACCTGTTGAGTATTTTCATCTGCAATATGTTCGTCTGACTGAGTACTCTCACTGTCTTGAACATCATCTATCTCAACACACACAGGATCACTCTGTGCTATAGGCTCTGAGGTTGTTGTGTGTTTGTCCTTGTACATAACCTTTTCATTGAACACTACATCTCTGCTTCGGATCAGTTTTCGGTTCTGATCATCCCACATGCGGTAACCATACTCATCACCGCCATAGCCAATGAAAATACACTTTTGTGACTTGGGATCAAGCTTACCCCTCATAGTGTCACTAACATGTACATATGCAACACAACCAAAAACTTTTAAATGTAAAAGTGTAACCTCTCTACCGCTCCAGACCTCTTCTGGTATTCTGTGCTCCAATGGTACTGATGGACCACGATTGATTAAGTACGCTGCTGTACTGACTGCTTCTGCCCAGAACTGTTTCGGCAACCCTGCCTGAATGCGCATGCTTCTGGCTCTCTCAGTCAATGTCCGGTTCATCCGTTCTGCTACGCCATTCTGTTGTGGTGTACGTGGAACAGTTCTCTCTAATCTGATACCGTTCTCATAGCAAAATCTCTTAAACCCGGTGTCCTGATACTCTCCACCATTATCGGATCGTAATCTCTTGATCTTCAAACCCGTCTCATTCTCTATCATAGCCTTCCAACTCTTGAACACACCGTACACTTCAGATTTATGTTTCAAGAAATAAACCCATACCTTTCTGGAATGGTCATCGATGAAGGTGACGAAATAGGACTTTTCGCCAATAGATGAGACATTTGCTGGCCCCCAGACATCAGTGTGAACTAGCTCAAGCTTCTCCTTTCTGAGTTCTCTGCCGCTTTTCTGAAAACTAACCCTCTTCTGCTTACCGAATACGCAATCCTCACAGAAGTCGATATCAATCGAATTTAGACCTGGTAGCTTTCCCTTTGCGAGCATAACCTTGAGTCCATTTTCACTCATGTGACCTAGCCTCTGGTGCCACAAATTATGATCCTCCTTGCTTTCTGCAATTGCTATAAATGTGCTAGCCTTGGTGGTAGTGTACAGCGTACCTGTTTTCTTTCCTCGTGCTATAGTCATAGCTCCCTTGGAAACTTTCCACTTATCTTCACTGAAAGTGGTCACATAACCTTCACTCGCCAACTGGCCTATTGAGATCAGGTTCTTCCTCAAGTCTGGAATGTGTCTGACATCCCTCAGCTTCCATATCGATCCGTTGAGTCTGATATGTACTTCACCCTTGCCAACAACACTGCAGGGTTGATCGTCACCTAGATAAACCTTGCCGAGGTTTCCAGGTGCATAGCTCTCGACTTGAGGTGGCATGGAAAGATGCTCCAGAGTCCAAAACCCAAGACTCTGCTTTGCTCTCCAAAGAGCATATCAGTGCATCATCTGTTTCTTCTAAGACAATATTTGCCTCTGTCTTGTCATCCGCTACCTTCTGCGGGGATCTACACTGGTTCCTTAAATGACCAGTCTTGCCGCAATTCCAACATTCGATTGCTTTGGAATTTCTGGGACCTCGAGACTGTGATCTTCCCTGTCTCGACTTGGAACGGCCACGCCTTTGGTTTCCGCCTTTCTGTCTGTTCGAACCTCTGCCTCTGGAGTCGACATTCAATGCTGTGCCACTGCTTGAAGAGTCTGACGACTGTCTTCTGATCTCTTCTGTGAGTACCATACTCACAACGGTATCATACTTCAGCGGATCTATCCCTGAAGAATTACTGATTGCAGCCATTGTGGCGTTCCAGCTCTCTGGCAATTGATTAAGGAGAAAAGCTGATTTCACCTTGTCTTGAAACACTACTTCAATTGATTCCAACTGCCCATAAATGTCATTAAGCTTACTGAGATGTTCACCAACATTCCCATTCTCGGACATCTTCAGATTCGTCAATCTGCTGATAAGATGTAATGTATTTGCTCCAGACGGCTGTTCGTACATCTTCGAAAGAGCTTCCATGAGAGACTTTGCAGTCTTTTCTTTCCTGATATTAAAGGCAACAGATTTTGCCAACATCAATCTGATCGTGCCAAGAGCCTTACAATCTAGGATATTCCACTCCTCTTCTTTCATCGAATCTGGCTTCGTCCCTTCTAGAGGTTGATACAAATTTTTATGGAATAACACATCCTCAATTTGCATCTTCCAATAGGTAAAGTTTGTACCATCAAACTTGTCGATCATTACTGTCTTTTCTTCTCCCATAGCTCCCACTGAGCCTATTAGAGATATTCGGAGTGCAAAACCGAGTATACGGTTGTGTCGGGGGCGGTTCAAAACCTTAAGAACGCCTCTGACCGCGTCCAAAACGGGTCAAAAACAACTCCAAACGGGCCAAAACAAATTCGCACAAAAGACAGAATTTTAATCACGAAATCAGTACCTTCTCGGGATGCGTACAGGCGCGTCCCTTCTCTGATTGGACTGATTCTTGTGCCAAAACGTCGGGCTTCGAATTCTATTTCCGTAGATATATTATAAGCCTCGTTCCGATAAACGATGCTCCGGAAAATCACGTCGAACCGAAACTGCTGCTCGACGGAGCGAAAAAACTGACTGGAACTTCAGGCGGCGCGTGGGGGCTCGTGATGAACTTTCCGGCGACGTGCTTGACACTGCTGGCTTCGTCTCGTCGAGACGAAGCTCCTGGTGTGGTCGGTTTCTGATTTAGGGCACTCGAAAAAATCAGATCTGGACCAGATCGTCGGGCTTCGTGATTTGTTCCAACCTGGGGCTCTGATACCACTTGTTAGGATCAGAAAACGCTCTGATACCACTTGTTAGGGTTCGCACACCCTATGTACGAAGCCGTGCACACCTGCAAATCAGAAAACACACACAAACACACCAAACAATCGACACAAGAATATATACGTGGTTCAGCCAAATAAGTCTACGTCCACGGAGAGCACCGTTTCACTAAAAATCACTGAGAGGATTACAAGGGGGTGATTCGCAGATCACACACGCACACACACTGTGTATACTCACGCCTGTATCACCGGAATAATATAAACGTATATTATTCCTAACTCTCTCTCTCTATTTCTATGTATACAATTTAATAGGAGAAGCCCTATATTTATAGGTGAGGATATAGAGGTGGGTTTCCCAATCTTCCGATGTGGGACAAGTTAATATAACAAAATATTCATATTATATATATATGCCAATATATAACAGATATTAGCAAAAATGGTGATCACGAGAATAGATAATGCTGTCATGTTTATGAAAATTTCTTTGTCATTCATGGTTCCTAAAGATGGCAAGAAATTACCCATTGTTATAGACATGAAGACGGAGCTGGTAAGTTTCGCCAGCAGATCGGTATTGCCTGGCATTTGAGTACTTAAATCCACTGGCAAGAAATTTATTTTGATTTCTAGTTGACTGAAAAGGTCAAAATATACCTTGCTGATAATTCTACCAAATTGTTACTGACTCTTTACATTTCTACCATTTTTCGAGAAGAGATGACCCTTTACTGACTCTTTACATTTCTAGAGTCAAGTATCGTGTCTAGGATATTGGTGTGCAAAGCGAGTATCGAAGGAGTATCAATTCTATATAATAATATTGACAATTTTCAAAAGCCTTATAAACTGGGCAATTATAATGTATCATGACACGGCGAACCACGACTCTTGTACGTAACATACAACTTAAGATCTTTAATCCTCCTGTAATTCCTTGGACCCTTTCCATTCAAATGAAAACATATTTTCTGCATGAAATTGATGTAGCAGAGGTTGTGGATGACATGGTGTTGGTTGTAAAAAATTTTCTCGACAATTTTGACTATTATGTCAATGACCCATATTCAATCCAGATTATAAAAAACTACTTAATTTATGGCTAAAAAAGAGAACCGGAGAACAATAGAAGTCAATTTTTCTCTTATGACAGGTCTTTTAATAATCGAGTTTTTTAAAAACAATTTTTAGAAAACTAAACCAAACTGATACTTTGGATAATTCTTAAATTTTTAGTTTTCAAAAATAGAAATTTTTTTTGAAATTAAAAACAAAATTTTCGAATTCTAAAAATAATTTTGAAAATCTAATTCAATCCTATTTTTTGTACAATTTTCTGATTTACAATTTTGGGATGCTCCAGAAATTTTTTTAATTTTTTTACATGGATGCTCTTGCAATTGGGTAACGTTGACATGGTGTTATATAATAGCTTCCCTATATGTTGTCCCATCGGGTTTTGTTTTCGCCATATATCCCACTCTACCCGTAAAAGTATAATTTAGTTGATTATGCTTCTAATATTATATACACAAAGCCTTTTGGGGATGTATTATCGCTAAAATTATCGAACTCTTTTATGCTATACCAGTTGATAACTTGCATCATTTTTCCTATAACTCTGAGGAATGTCTTGCACTTACATTTCACAAGTCAAATTGTGTTTTCTTTAGCCCTGCTTTCACACTGCCTTTGAAAAATAAACAAATTTTCTCCTAAGGTTCCATTCAAAAAAAATTCTCCTAAGGCGCTATTGGAAACAAAAAAAACAAAGAAAAAAAAAGTGAATTTAAATGAGTACATATCAAGGTTTTTATGTACTTGTTGACCATTCTGGTAAATTGCTAATTTGGCTTTTTGCATGTGGATGGGGGACTGCATGTGACATGTGATGAATTATCGATTATTATTCTCCTTTATTTTTACCTAGAAACTTTGAAGGATGTCTTATTTTTACATTTCAAAAGTCGAACCGAGTATTATTCTGCTATGAGATTTATGAGAAGTGTATCAACTCCTTCCCCAACAATTCAAAAATTGAAATAAAATAGGGATTAGTTAAATTTGATTCATGTTGGAGCAAATTCAAATAACTTCTGAACTTTCCCATATGAATACTATCTATAGGTAGATAAATTTGATTCATATTTCCTATCTGGAATACACAGACAGATTGCCGTTTAATAATCCTAAACAAAGATTCCATTCAACATCAAAACAAAGGGATATATATATATATATATGTATATGTAAAAGTACGTGCCACACAAATATATTACAGCATGTCTGTTTCTTGTTTTCAAGCAAGCAGCTACCCTTAATTCCCTGAATTAGAAAAAGATGCGTCATTCTCTGAATTAGAAGAAGATGCACTATTCCCTGAATTAGAAGCAGATGCGCCGTCATTGATTACAGGCATGACATCCAAGGGACATTCCTGCTTGAATAATACCCGCCACTCATCAATATAAGCCACTTTCTCAGGGTTCAGAATAGGAGGAACCTTATCATGTGGAAGATTTTTCAAGATCTCTTCAGTTTGACCCAGAAGTTGAGCAGCATGCTGAACACTTTCTTCCATCTCTTCAATGCAACTGCAATAACATTTCATATTTATGACACACGGTAAGTTTACAAGGCAAGCACTAAATATATCCGCTATCATAATACACAATTGCTCAAACAGTTTCTGATCAGTTCGATCATCACTGCCTTCATGAATCTGCAGCACAGTTCTGCTGATTCTGTACATTGAATTTGCAGCAATACCCTTGACAGGCCATTCCGGAGTGTTCTTCTCTGGATCTCCCCCCGCTTTTGCCTTGAACTCATTGACCCTTTTATCCGCTTTGTCTGCAAGTTTCAAAAGAGTCTCCGCGGAATTCTTTCCCTCAAGAGTAATTTTTCGGAGATCTTCATCTAGCCAGTTGCGGAAAAGATAAACACTTGACCACACCGTGCTTGCTGCATTGATCACATTTACCATATCACTTTTGGCATTCAAGAGTTCTTCTACAAGGTTGGCATAAACGAGGCCTTCGCTCACACTTTGAAGCAACCACTTCACCTTGTACTTTTCAATGTTTGGAAGTGAAATAGCCAGACTTGTAAGAGTAACCACAGTAAGAGACCAGCAATTGGGAGGTTCTTCGGAATATAGAGGTGGGACTTGATCACTGTCAAACATTGCCACCCCCTCGAAACCATTAGATTTTCCTAAAAGCTCTTCCAAATATTTTGGCCGCTGGTTTGCACCTTCCTTAATAAAAGGATCTGTAGCATCCATGTCCTTCTTCATAATAATTTTGAAGGGCAGATCCCCTTCGCCTTCAAGATTCAGAACATAAGGGCCGAGACGATTGCTTGAGGCAGTTCTTTGAGATGTGAGCTTCTCCTTCAACACCTTGTACAAGTGGCCCAATAAAAATAATGGACGTATTGCGATTGAAGAGATTAGCATAACTAATTTGCTAGCAACAACAATCGCAATCTGTAATCCTATACAACAATCCAGAAAGAAATTTTTTGCTATATAAAATATTTTTGTCCATTTTTGGCTACGAATTTGTAAGCCTAAGGGGCTCTCTTTCCACCCAACTAGTCTTTCAATCCAATAGTTTTCTGCCTTCAAAGCTCTTACATCCAGGGGAGTAAATCTTGCGACTACAAACCATCGAAATATTGGGGCAATACTACCTACTACCACCCCAAAAGACTGTATCACAAGAATAACAAAGGTAGACCACTTATAATTCGAATAGACATCTCTGTTGAAAAATCCCCTCATGCATGCTTCTGCTAAAATAAGTAATGCCAAGAAACCAAATCCCCCTGAAGCACAACAGGTTACTGAACGAGCCACCACAAACTGAGGGTTAGCAGATCTCGCCATCATCCAATATTTTGTCAAATCTAATTTCAAATTTTCAGTTGTAAAATTTCCAGATTCTTGAGACATATTTTTTTGGTGAATTTCATCATACTTGACTTGAAGAGACTTCTTAGTGGTGGGAACCACTAGAGCTAAGAAAATTGAAATTAGAAGCAAAGCAAGCATGAAAACGAAAGCTGCAATGTGTTGTTTGAAGAGAGATGGATTTATCACTTGAGTTCTAATCTGGATGCAGATGTTAACAGAAATGGTGATAACCAGAATAGCCAAGGCGGTTATGTTCATGAAAATTTGTTTGTTATCCATAGATCCCAAAGAAGGCATAAAGTTACCTATAGCTGTAGGCATGAAGGTGAGACTGGTGAGTTTCGCCAGCTGATCGATGGGGGTTGGCATTTCGGTAGTTAGATCCACTGTCAGCTTGGTTGCTACAGCTAACAAGGTGAGGGAAGCCGCGTTGAGAGTGAAAAATGTGCATGGGAACCAGAGTTTTCTGTGGCGGAATCCCTGCCAGACATCGGCAGCCATAGCAAGTGAGCAGACTAGAGATGCTGCTGCTACATAGATGCCAATCCATGGTATTGGTGATTCGCTTCGACTTTGTATTTGACTTTGTCTTATGGACGCATAGCAGCATTCAAAGCCTATCTTGGTGTAGTTGAATAAAGAGGGGGAGTACCGTGGCCGTATATTGAAATCATACCATTTCCCCTCGGAGTCATAGTATTCGTCGCATATCGACATTTCCTTTTCTCCTCTAAGTTTCTGATGAAAGCGAGGTTGGGGATGTAGTTTTTTGGATAAATGGAATCAGGAGGTGAGGGTATACTTCTATACTTTAGTTGTATCTTGAACTCTACTTAATTAACTCCTTAGCCTGACCAGAGGACGTTTTGGCGGGAAATACAATGTTACGCGTGTGCAGTAATTCCAATAAGCACTTTATATTACCATAAGGGCAAAGTGCCCAAACCCCCCCTCCCCCCTCAACTATTGCCTAGAGCAAAAAATTCCCCTCAAATACAAAAAAAATCCTTAATTATCAATGGAGTGCAATGTATCCCTCAATTCGTAAATGACACATTTATCTCTAAATTAAATTTTGAAAAAGTATATAAAATTCAAAATTTAATATATTGTTTTCGAATTATATATATATATTTTTCGATTTTTATATATTTGTTTCGATTTTTTTTTCTTTCTAAATTTAATATATTGTTTTTGAATTATATATATATTTCAAATTTTATATATTTATTTTGAATTTTAAATTTTTTCAAAATTTATTATGTTATTTTTTGAAATTTATATATATATTTTAATTATATATTTAATTAACCCTTAAAATAATTTATTTTATTTTTGGAAGGGGGTGGTTTGTGTTGGGTTGGTTTGGGGAATTTACAGGTTGCCACTAATTTGGAGTTAAATGGGTAAGTTGACAAAACTTTTCTTTCTGGAGCTGTCTGCCACACAGCTGTCTCAGAAGTCAAATTGTGGCATCCAAGGTAACTATTAGTTAGACTTTCTAGACTTTGTAAGGACGTGATTTGGAAAAAAAATATTTTTTTAGAAGATGTAATTTAGGGTGGTTGGTCAAAATTTAAAAATTAATTTTACTTTTTTTCTCTATTTTTTTTTGGAACTTTCACAGAAGTTGAATCTTGGACTTCAAAGAATTAAAATGATGGGCTCTTGTGCGTAACATTTAGCCCGTTTTGTATGTGGTCTGGTCCAGGTGGTTTGGTCTGGTCTTGTATTTTATGGGATCAGATCGTGTTTAGTAATATTGGTTCCAAATTTTTAATTAGACCAAGTAAGATCAAATCAGACCAAAATGGCCTCATTTTAGACCAAAAATAAATGTGGTTCCTGGTGATCCGGTATGGTCTTATTAATAAAATATATTTATAAATAATTAAAAATGAATAAATAATAATAAAAAATTAATAATAATAATAATAAATTAAATAAAACATATTATAAAAATAAAATAAAAATAATAAATAATAAACAAAATAAAATAAATAATACCTAATAATAATAAATAAATAAATATAAAAATAATAATTAATTAATTAATTAATAAAATATATTTATAAATAATTAATAATATAAATAATAAATTAAATAAAACAAACTAATAATAAAAAAATGAATACAATAATAATAAATATAATATAATATAATAAAAAAAAATGGACTAAATAATAAATAATAATAATAAATTACATAAAACATATTTAAAATAATATATAGATATAATAATAAATAAATATAATAATAAATAATAAGTAAATATAATAATGAATAAATACTTCATAATAATAATAAAAAATGAGTATAATAATATTAAATTAATATTAAATTAATAAAATATATTTTTAAATAATTAAAAATGAATAAATAATTTATAAATAAAATGAATTAAATAATGAAATAATAATAAATAAATAGAATATATTTATAAATGAATATATAAATTAATAATATAAATAATAAAATAATAATGTGAAGAAATAATAAATAAAGAATACATAAATAAATATTATAATAAATAATAAATAAATAGTAAGACCAGACCGCTTACCAAACAGACTTTTCCAGATCAGATTAGACCAGATTTGACCGGACCAGACCAGACCAAACCAGAAAGACCGTCTACCAAACATGGCCTTAGTAAGTGTTTGGCAATTGGTTGAGATTTTGGTTTTGGTTTGGTTTGAATTGGGTTGGGTTTGGTGTGGTTTTATTCTGAACTGAAATAATATTTGATGCAGATGATTTTGGTATGAGAAAAAGTAAACCTGAAAAATCAAACTATATTTGGTAGAGTTGGTATGGTCTGAAATTCTGAAATCAAATCATGTTTGGTAATTTGAAATGATTTGACATTTTATTTATTTATAATAATATTTTGTAAATATATATGTTTTAAAAAATGAAATATATAAATAAAAATACAAATACAAATAAGGATAAATGTTTTTTACAAAATAATTAATATTGAATAATAATATTTTACCATATTACAAGAAATATTCAATATCTTCATATATGTAGTTTAAAAATTTATAATTTTATTCCATTTGAAATTTTAATATTTTTTTACAATTTAAATGAGACATAATACAACACTCAAGGGAATTTCAACTCGTTAGTGTAGAAGAATAGATAAAAGATTTTGTATAAGATATTTCAAAAAAATAAAAGATTCCAGTAAAAATATATATATTGTATATTTTTCAAAAAATAATAAATATTTTATTTTTCAAGAAATATTAGTTTTCCCGTATATTTTATTTTCCCCGAAATATATTTTTTCCTCATATTTTTTTGAAATATTTTATTTTTCCAAAAATATTTTATTTTTTCAAAATATTTTCATTTTTTGAATTTATATATATATATATATATATATATTAAAAATTGGATTGGTTTTGGTTAAACAATGGTACACCAAATTGAATTGGTTTGGAGTAAAGAATGGTTTTGATTTCTATCCACAAAACCAAACCACACAAAATCATCTATTGAGATGGTTTGGAAAAGAAGCATTTGGTACACCATGGTTTGTCATTATTAGCCCAAACCATACTAGTCAAACATGGGTTGGGTTATATTTTATAACTCAAAACCAAAATTTTCACACCAAAATCATGTGTCAAACAGGCACTTAGAGAGACGATAAAATCATGTGTCAAACAGGCACTTAGGGAGACCAAAATTTATTTCGAGTTTGGGAGCCCGATTAAGCTAATAGAGGCGAGTATGGGGCGAGAAAAAAATCTCCGATTATATTTAGGATGGGAATGGGAACTCCTACGCCGCCTCGATTAGCCGTCCCGTTTAAGTTATTTACTAAAATACCCTTATATATCTTAAATATTACAAATATACTCATATATATTATATCTATTACAAAGATACCCATATATATGTATATTTTAACATTATTTTTATGTTTAGGATTTTTTTAAATATTTTTTTAAAACAATAAAAATAGTAACCAGGGCGCGGGGCCGGGCAAAAAAATAATAAAATAAATGGGGCGGGGCAGGGAAAAATAACCGGGTTCGGGGATGGGGAAAGTGATCCCCGCCCTGCCCTGTCTTATTGTCATTCCGCCCTGTCTTATTGTCATTCCTAGTAACTTCACTGTTTTTTAACTCTTCATGGGCATTTTTGCAATTTTTCAAAAAATAACCACTAAAATATCTGATTTTTTTTAACAATAAAACCAAAACAAAAATGATGTCCTCCTACCACTGCGTAAGTCCTTGGGCATATTCCTTCAAAACAAAATCTCTTCGCTAGTACCATTCAAAAAAAAAAAATCTCTTTGCTAGATGAAATTTAATATAGGCTGTGACACAGGTTGTGCATGACTTATGGACCATTTAGAATTAAATGGGTGAGTTGTCACATTTTTGGGGACAATTTTTAACTTCTCAATACTCACTCTAGTGACAACGATGTTTTCCGGTCAAATATTGTTCGAACTTCTCGCTCACTCTAGTGACAAATGATGTTTTATGAAACTTTTTTGTGGTGAAAATTGTGAAAAGAAGTCCCCATAATAAGCGAAATATGCAATTAAATATTGGTAACCTAAATACAAATTTATAAACGTACAGTAGCTCAGAAAAGGAAAAGCTTGGATTTGTTTTTTTAAAAAATTATTGTTATTGTTATTTTTATTTTTCGTTGGTCAATTGGAATATTTGAATTATTTAGGGGAACAGTTGAGATACTCAGAGCTTCTGATAAATGTACCTTTTTTTTTCCGAAAATTAAAATGTGTTGTGATAAAGGGGGCTGTGATGAATGTACACTGATAACACACACTTGTCTCTTTAATTAATATTGCAATTATTAAAGAACTCAAGTACTATTATTTTAAATGAGATGAACTCAAAGCTCATGTGACTCACTTATTTCCCTTTCCCATCTCTCTTTTCTTTTTCCTTTTTTTATCTTTTTCTTTTTCCCTTTCCCATATTTCTTTTCTTTTTCTTTTTCTTTGTTTTCTTTCCTCCTTTTTTTCTTAGTTTTTTTTTCTTTTATTGTTTGTTTGTTTGTTTTGTTTTCATTATTGGTGCGTTGATTCGTAGTTCATACACACAGTAAGAACATGATGTGAAGGAACTGTACAACATGTGAACTTGATGACCAAAACAAATTAAATTCTGAAACTTCAAAAGGGTATAAAATGTACCGAAAATTAAAAAAGGATAAAATTTGGAGTCTATGTGCCTGTTTGGAAGCGTTTTTTGTTTTGGTTTGGGTTGGATTGAGTTTGGTTTGGTGTGATTTTATTGTAAATTGATATCATGTTTAATACAAATGTTTTTTGTATGAGAAAAAATAAAATTGAAAAACCAAACTTGGTAGAGTTGGGGTAGATTGAAATTCTGAAATCAAACTATATTTGGTAACTTGGAATGCTTTGATATTTTATTTATTTATAATAATATTTTATAAATATATATATATATATAAATATTATTTGTAAATATATATCTTTTTCTATTTGAAATTTCAATGTTTTTTTTTACCAATTTATTATTTTTAAATATTTATTACTCAATATTTATTAATTTATTATTAATTATTTATTCATAATATTTTTGTTTATTATTTATTTGGTTTTACTTTATTTATTATTATTTTTTGAATGGACTTTATTTATTATTTTTAAATATTTATTACTCAATTTTTATTTATTAATTATATTCTATTAATTAAAATAAATAAATAAATATGTATATTTAACTATTTAATTTGTTGTACAAATTTATTTAATATTTAAATATTTATTATTAATTATTAATTATTCATTTTATTTATTTTAATTATTTATTTGGTTTTACTTTATTTATTATTAATTATATTTTATTTATTATTATTTTTAAATATTTATTACTCAATATTTATTTATTTATTATTAATTACTAAAAATTTATTAATTATTATTTTTGTTTATTATTTATTTAATAAAATGACAAGCATGACAATGTTGATTTTTGTTAAGAATGAAATGGTACATCAATGATGAATTTGGGGTTGTGGGTTGGTTTTAATTTGATGATTATGCGTTGTGAATGGTAACCAAACAAAAATAAACCATGTATTGAGATGGTTTCAAAATTCTGGTTTTAGTGACACATGATTAGATACTGCAGACCCAAAACCAACCTTGTCAAACATGGGGTGGGTTATATTTTTCAATCCAAAATCATAAAAATGACACCAAAACTAATTTGGCAGTTGCCGGCACTATATTTTTATAGTTGGGATTGTAGGGGTAGTTTTTAATATGGAAAATATCACTTACCTCCCTTGAGGTTTGATTATATTGCACACAGTATTTTTTAGTTTTCAAATATATCAGTTACCTCCTTCCAGATTAGCTCTGTCTATCACTTTTACCCCCTCCATCCAAAGTCAATGCGGTCAAATGGGTAAAATACCCTAAATACACCTCAAATTCATATTACAGTTTCACCCCTTAAACTATTGAATTTTACATTGCCCCCACCGTAATTGATAAATTACAGTTCCACCCCCTAAAATTCGAAAAAATATTTAAAATTTTAAAAATTATATATAATATGAAAAAAATATAAAAAATTCAAAAAATATATAAAATTTGGAAAATATATATATAATTTGAAAAAGGAAAAAAAATTGAAAAAAAAATTAAATTTCGAAAAACATATATAAATTTCAAAATATATATATATATAATTTGAAATAAATATATAAAATTAGAAATAAATATATAAAATTATAAAAATATATTAAATTGGAAAATATATATAAAATTCCGAAAAAATGTATAAATTTCAAAAAACATATATAAATTTTAAAATATATATATATAATTCGAAACAAATATATAAAATTCGAAATATATATATAAAATTAAAATATATATATTCGAAAAATATATATAAATTTCGCAAAACACATAAAATTTAGAAATATATATATAAAATTTGAAAATTTGATGGTTTAATCTTTCAAGCAATAAACTACATAATAACTAGCAGAACCCATCAGATCTATTAGAAAAAAAAGTTCTTAAGATTTGATAGACTTCTCACCCTCTGCACAACAAACATTAGAACACCTTCTTATAATGTAGCATTTATAAATATATGCATGTTTGAACTTGCAAATTAACCCCATTTAAAATTTATATATATTTTCCGAATTTTATATATATTTTTTGAATTTATATATTTGTTTCAAATTTTATGTATTTATTTCGAATTAGATATATATTTTGAAATTTATATATGTTTTTCGAAATTTATATGTTTTTTTTTGGAATTTTATATATATATTTCGAATTTTATATATTTTTTCTAATTTTATTTATTTATTTAGAATTTTATATATATTTCAAAATTTATATATGTGTTTCAAAATTTATATTTTTTTTATATATTTTTTTTCAAAATTTATATATTTTTTCCAAATTATATATATATTTGAATTTTATATATTTTTTTCGAATTATATATATATTTTAAAATTTTAAATACTTTTTAGAATTTTAGGGGGTGGGACTGTAATTTATCCATTAGGGTGGGGGCAATGTGAAAATTCAATAGTCTAGGGGATTTATTGAGGGTCATTTTGTAATTTTTAAAAATTAAGAGATAAATATATTTAAAAATTAAAGAATACCGCGTGCAATATTGTCAAATCTCGAGGTAAGTGATATTTTTTCCCTTTTTAATATATTACCATGCATTTCTTTTTATGAAATCGGCACTGCATTATGTTTGTACAACATTCATACATGATACAGTTATAAGGAACCTTTAAGTTGGGATGACGCGAACCTAATTTTATTTAATTGTAACCCTAATTAGATACTATAGGAACAATTGAAACACACTAAAGTCCCACACTAAATCAATTACAAACTATACAGGGTTTGGAGTCCAGTAAAATTAAAATACCATAATTTGAAACACAATAATAAGTAGTAATAAAACATAGTGTTCATTTATGTAAACTCCCTTATACTATCCAATTTAATTAATTAATTTTTATTGTGTTCACTTTGCCCCTTATATTATTCAATTTCATAAATACGTCCCCTCACCTCACATTTTAAGTCAAAATGCCTAAACTACCCTAAATAGTATAAGGGGTTTAGTGAAATAGATATATTTCTAAATTTATAATTTCCGAAAATTCCCAAAATATGAAAAATATATTATAATTTCCAAAAATTCATAAATATCAAAATATGAATTATTTCCGAAAATATAATATATATTCAATTTTGTTTTTGAGAAATATGAATTATTTTCGAAAATATATATTTCTGAATTTATTAAATGGTCTATTTAACTAAACCCCCTTTAATAAATTCAGAAATATATATTTTCGGAAATAATTCATATTTCTAAACAAAAAAAAATTGAATATATATTATATTTTCGGAAATAATTCATATTTTGATATTTATGAATTTTCGGAAATTATAATATATTTTTCATATTTTCGGAATTTTCGGAAAATATGAAAATTATAATATGAAAATATATATTTGGAAATTAAAATTCAGAAATATATATATATTTTTCGGAGAAAGCATATTATTTTCCAAAATTTATTTTTCGGAAAATAACATATTTTGAAACATAATAGTATATATTTTTTGCAAAAAAATTATTTTTCGAAAAAAAAAATCATATTTTGGAACATAATATATACTTTTTACCAAAAAAATTATATATCACACAAAATATTTTTTTTGCGACAAAGTATATATATTATGTTACAAAATATGAATTTTTTTCGAAAAATAATTATTTTGCAAAAAATATATATTATGTTCCAAAATATGATTTTTTTTCCGAAAAATATATTTTATGTTTCAAAATATGATTTTTTTTACAATTTTTTTTTGCGAAAAAGTATTTATTATGTTCCAAAATATGAATGTTTTTGCGAAAATATATATATTATGTTCCAAAATATGAATTTTTTTCCGAAAAATAATGTTTTTGCAAAAAATATATACTATTATGTTTCAAATTATGTTCTTTTCCAAAAAATAATTGTTTTGCAAAAAATATATACTATTATGTTCCAAAATATGATCTTTTTCCGAAAAATAATTTTTTTGCAAAAAGTATATATTATTTTTTCCGAAATAATTCATATTTTGGAAAATAATATGCTCCCTCTGAAAAATATTTTTTTTGCGAAAAATATATATATATTTCTGAATTTATAATTTCTAAAAATATATTTTCATATTATAATTTCCATATTTTCCGAAAATTCCGAAAATATGTTATAATTTCCGAAAATTCATAAATATCACAATATAAATTATTTCCGAAAATTTAATATATATTCAATTTTTTTTTTGAGAAATATGATTTATTTTCGAAAATATATATTTTTGAATTTATTAAAGGGGGTTTAGTGAAATAGACCATTTAATAAATTCAGAAATATATATTTTCGAAAATAATTCATATTTCTCAAAAAAGAAATTTGAATATATATTAAATTTTCGAAAATAATTCATATTTTGATATTTATGAATTTTCGGAAATTATAATATATTTTTCATATTTTCGGAATTTTCAAAAATTATAAATTCAGAAATATATCTATTTCGCTAAACCCCTTTATACTATTGAGGGTAGTTTAGATATTTTGACTCAAAATGTGAAGTGAGAGGGCAGATTGATGAAATTGAATAGTATATGGGGGCAAAGTGGACACAGTAGGGGTTAGTTAATTAAATTGAATATTATTGAGGGTTTACTAAAATTAACCCTAAAACATATATATATATATATATATATATTTACAAAGTTAGGAGCTTGTATAAGAGCCCTTATGTTTGGACTGCAAAGTAATCACATGATGATTGCGTAATTCCAATAATTTACAACCATAGTCAAATACAATTGGACATATAGATGAAATCACAAGGGTGAATAAAAAGCTTGGATTATGTGGTTAATGAAGATGGGATAGTTAATTCATAAAATAAATTCAATGTCTTTTGCAGTATCATCCTGAAATCAAAATATCACATATATATATATCATCAACTCACCGGAATAATTTTTGCCACCGACTCCGCAAAATCTTCCAATATGTTTCACAATCACTTCGATCAACGTCTGCCCTAATTTTTTTAGTTGAGGAGTTGGTGTGATGAGGGTGCGTGAGATGAAAAGATGTGATAAGGGAATTAAGGACATTTGTTTATTAAGAATATATTTTTCATTATAAAAATTGTATAAGTGAATGACAAATGTGTAAAAATAATTACAAATTAGTGAGGGGTATTTTAGTGCTGCAATTATTTAAATTTGTTAAAATTTTAATTATTTTATCTAGATGTTTTTTTTTTGCAATTGCTTTTGTTAATTGATATTTTTTTAAAAATTATTCTTTAAAAAGTTGTCATTTTTTTAAAAAATATAGACTCCAAAAATTATTATTTTAAAATTTTCCATAAAATGTAAGAGCAACGGTTATAGCCAGTTAATAACCCTATTTGGCGTGCAGGAATGTATGGAGTGCAGTTGGCCAAAGGTGGCCCCCACACGCAGTTGGCAAGCAGACTCGCCACATTTGGTGAGCCCTTTGGTGAGGCAAAATGGTGGGAAGATGTTGGGGCAAAATAGAGGAAAGGGCTTGTATCTACACACATATATATATACACCCACATACACATATCACTCATAAAAATTAAAGAAATTAGGGAAAAATATATATATACACACATCACAGAAATTGGGGCAAAGAAATTATATATAGACATATATACTCACAACCATATACACAAATATATACACATACCACGACTTGGACTCGAACTATTGGGAGGATGAGATTTGAAGAGTTCTAGGTTAGGTTAATCAATGGTGTGTCGAGCTTTGATTTTGTTGGAAGAAGAATGGCTCAGGAGAAGACGGACCATATTTCATTTTTGGGTTTCTTTTGAAACTTGTATGTATAATATAGTTTTATCTCATCTTTTCTAGGGAATTTCCTTTTAAGCCCCTCCCTCTTTATTATTTTTATTCTCTAAGACTTTCCACCACACCATGGTCTTGCTAGCTAAATAATTTAGCTAGCAAACATTGCTGAGGTGGCTGGCTATAATGGTGCAACAGTCAGCTCCATTTGTCAAATATAAAATAAACCGAGAAATTAAAATACAACACAAGAATTTAAGTGAAAACTTCAAACCTGAGAAAACCACTCTAGTTGTCAAAGACAACCAAAGAAATATCACTACGTGGAAAATTGTTACAACCACACTCTCAGTAATTTTTCTCTCACCTCAAAACCTTACAAGAACAAATAAATATTACAATGCTTTCTCGGTGCACTTCACATCGTCACAACCGGTGCTTAAAGCACCCTCACATCTTCTCAATATCTATTTCTCTCTTCTATTTTAGTGTACCTATCTAACCTTCATAACCCTCTATTTATAGGAAGTATATGACCTTAGCTTAATGGCTAAGTCTATGACAAGAGGGAACTTCTTGGAAACTTCCAGCTTACCTTAAAGGATAAGTATGTGACCATAAGAAGTTTCTGGAAGCTTTTGAAAACTTCTGGCTTTTTCTTGGTAGCTTCCTAACAACTTCATAGCTATGAAAACCAGAATAAGAAACTTCCTATGTGTTTGATCACCAAGAAAATCCTTTCTCCTGGAAGCTTCATTTTTCTTCATCACTAAGCAAACTTTTTCTTCATCAGTAAGGAATTTTTAACAAATTCTAACAATCTCCACCTTGACAAAAATTCTCCACCTCCACTTGAACTCAGTTTAAAAATTGTTTCACCTTGATTCTTACATCATAGCTTCTTGAGTCTTCTTCCAACTTCTTGTATGGTGCAGACCAAACTGATTCTCCTAGTAAGCTTCTTGAATTCTCTACATGTTTCGCACAACCCACTTGTGGCTTCAAGAATCCTCTACAACTTTCTTGAATCCTTTGCACACATCACCAATTCATCACCAAGAATTATTGTCAAATCCTAACAATCTCCACATTTGACAAAAATTCTTCATAGCTTCTGCTACAAACACTGTCTTCACCAACAATCATTATTCTCAGCACAGAGAATTATTATACTCCACCATAAAGAGTACACACACTTAGAATCAACCATTCTAAGAATTCTTCCTCGGCACATGTCGAACTCATCCGCTGAAATATTATGATGCAACTTCCACATTGCTTTCCTGGATGTTCATCAGCCATCGACATCAACTCCACCACACACCTTGCAAAATTGTTCCACCTTGATTCATACATCATAGCTTCTTGAGTCTTCTTACAACTTCTTGTTTGGTGCAGAACAAACTGATTCTTCCAGTAAGCTTCTTGAATTCTCTATATGTTTCACACAACCCACTTGTGGCTTCAAGAATCCTCTACAACTTTCTTGAATCCTCTGCATGCATCACCAATTCATCACCAAGAATTATTGTCAAATCCTAACAATCTCCACTTTTGACAAAAATTCTTCATACCTTCTTTTACAAACACTGTCTTCACCAACAGTCATTATTCTCAGCACAAAGAATTATCATACTCCACCATAAAGAGTACACACACTTAGAATCAACCATTCTAAGATTTTTTCCTCGGCACATGTCGAACTCATCCACTGAAATATTATGATGCAACTTCCACGTTGGCTTTCCTAGATGTTCATTAGCCATCGACATCAACTCCACCACACACCTTGCTTCAATGTCAACCAATGTCCGTGTGCAAATTTGTGGACCTGTAGTAGTAACACGTCATCTTCCATGGCAACTCGGAGATCAATAACATGCCAAAAGGACTACCACAGTCTCTTATGGAGAAAAGATACACACTGCTGGCAACAATATCATCATCTTTATTTATTGATTTCAGAGCAATTTGTCAAACCCGCTCCACCAACAATTTTTCTTCAGGTGCCAAGATTTCCCACACCTTCAAATCCCTGTGTAAACAAGATTGACTATCATTGACTTCATTTGCCACAAGCGAATATCAATCTACCTATCAAATTTCTCCACCTCAAACTCGGCGGATTTTGAGACATAACTTCTTCACATATCTGCTTTTGTATTTTGAAACTGGCTTCTCTGGATCATCGGGATCCACCACCAAAAGTACACCAAGGAACCAAGGCTTTAATACCACTTATTAGGAATTTTGGAGTAGTTTTCAAATTCCCTCCCAAGGATCCTTCTTTGTCAAATATAAAATAAATAGAGAAATTAAAATACAACACAAGAATTTAAGTGAAAACTCCAAACCGGAGAAAACCACTCTCATTGTCAAAGACAACCAAAGAAATATCACTATGTGGAAAATTATTACAACCACACTCTCAGTAATTTTTCTCTCACCCCAAAACCTCACAAGAACAAATAAATATTACAATGCTCTCTCGGTGCACTTCACACCGTCACAACCGGTGCTTAAAGTACCTTCACATCTTCTCAATATCTATTTCTCTTTTCTATTTTGGTGTACTTATCTAACCTTTTTAGCCCTCTATTTATAGAAAATATATGACCTTAGCTTAATGGCTAAGTCTTTGACAAGAGGGAACTTCCTGGAAACTTCCAGCTTACCTTAAGGGCTAAGTATTTGACCATAAGAAGTTTCTGACTTTTTCTTGGTAGCTTCCTAGCAACTTCATGGCTAAGAAAATTTCATACCTAAGAAAACCAGAATAAGAAACTTCCTACGTGCTTCATCACCAAGAAAACCCTTTCTCCTCGAAGCTTCCTTTTTCTTCATCACAGGAAATAATTTTTGACAAATCCTAACAAGCAGCACTCCGGCTCCTCTAAGAAAGAATAAAAATTAAAAGAGACAAATTTATGAGATTCCAAATGGGCCATTCGTTTGATAGCTGAAACAAGCCCAACATACATTAGCATCACATGATTCACATCATCATAAAAATATCATAGTTGGGCCCACAAAAGATTTTGACTACCGCTTTTAGCTTTCCCGCGAATCTATTCTCTTGTCTCTCTCACAACCATGAATAAATTCCAGAAGGCTTGATGACGAACCTTCTCTCACTTTTTGTCTTGTAAAATAGATAAATGAGGCTAAGGGGTTGTTTGATATGTGTTTTTGCTTCAGTTCCTTCTTCTTCATAACCACCCAGTAACATTATTTGACAGTAGAAATATTTTTTTATGCGACTGACATGCTTTGAAAAGTAATGAAATATTTCGTAATAAAAATACAATCTTTGGTAGTAATAAAATATTTCGTAATAATAAAAAAATTACGGATGATACATTGTATCATGATATTATGCATTAATGTTGCATTTTAGACCCTACTAATTCCTCAATTCCCCATGGACAATTATTGTTGGTTTTTTCACCCAATTATTGTTTGTGTAGGTTTTAAAATTTAGTTTATTAACTTAGAAAACATTTTTATGACTCATTTGATTATTATTTTCATGCTTGATGATTAATTGAACATGATAAATTTAGGATATCATAAAAAAAGTAATTTTATGTATCCAAAAAAAAATGAAAAGATAATTTAAACATTTAAGTTCTTACTATGCGTCCACAGCTTTGTATTTTCTCTAAAAATAAATTTTGTCTCTAAAGGGTAATATAAATTTGTGTTGGAAAAATTCTAATAAATTCTAATGTTTTAGAATATATACATTTATATAATTTATATTAAGAAAATATGTCAATAAAAAATCAAACTATTTGAATACAAATAATCATTTATACTTATTAAACATTATTATACACAATCTTAGTTGATAGGGAACGTATCTCAACGGGTAAAGATAAACCCGAATAAGAGATAAAGATGTGTTGACCCAAGATAAAGATAAACACGAAGTTATCTTTATTTATGACGTAATGGAAAAGTCATGGGAAGTGATTCCCGTGACTTGGGCATCACAACCCAAAGCCCTATAAAAATAGAGCGTTGGTCAACCTAACAGGTACACAATAATTGCACATCATTAAACTCTCTCTCGATTCCTTTCCCGATCAGTATACTAATTTGTTCGTCGGAGCCTCTTAGGCCGGCACCCCACTGGTGTCTTGCAGGTATCCATCCAGGTGGTTGCAACGTCGTTCCAGGTCGGGCAATATTTTTTGCATCATCAGTTAGCACCGTCTGTGGGAAACGACAGTTTCTTACCTCCAGATCTAATGGTTCAGTTACGAAACAAGAGCAAGGTCGGTGATGCCTCTGGGCAACCCCTTCCACCCATCGACCCATTGCAGCCAACCGCCCAAGGAGTACTCCCAGTCACACAGGGAGTACTAATGCCCTTTGGGCTCCCCCCGATGTATCCCCTACGACACAATGTTCAGGACGAAGAGCGTGTTTCCTAAGAGGAGCATGATGCTGGTGGTGATCAATCACTGAATAACTCTGAAAACCTTTCATTTCCGAACACTGCCAGACAACGCAATCCCCTAGATCCAGACCTAGCATGACAAGGCATTGCCATGGAAAGTGTGGCGATGTTAGAGCAGCAGGATCGGGATTTGAATCAAGGCTTGAACGAGTTGATCCAACAAAACATGGTTATCCTGCAAAGCTTGACTGCTCCAATTCCTCCACATCCTAATGGGTCTAGGCAGCATAACCTAGATGATGGGGCAGAACATAGTCATGTTCAAAATTAAGGGAGGACCGTGGTTCAGAGTATAGGCACTACAAGAAAATTTGCCTTTTAAGACGGGCCAAAACTGTTGTAAATGACTTTTTACAACGCTCTCTCATCTGTTCTCTAATCAACTGTTATAAATGTTACCCTACTTTTTAAAACGAGTATAAACCATTAAGTGCAAAAAACCCCCCTCAACTACGAAAGGAGCAAAAAAAACCCCTCAACTATCAATTTAAGGGCAATGTTCCTCTTTCACAAGATTTTTCAATGCAAAAATACAATTTTACCCTTACAAAAATAAAATATATATATAAAATTCAAAAAAAATATAAACTTCGAAAAAAATATATAGACTTCAACATATATAAAATTCGAAAACAATATATAAAATTTGAAAAAATATATATATAATTCGAAAAAAATATATAAAATTCAAAAAAATATATAAATATTGAAACAAATATATTAATTTTGATTCGAAAACATCATATAAATTTCGAAAAAAATATATATTTCTGAAACATATATATATATATTAGAAAAATATATATAAAAGAAGACCACTAATTGATATTGGTGGTAAGTAGTTTGATTCGATTTATTAGAAAAGATATGACATTTTACCAATATATATATTTTTTTGAATTTTATTTTTCGAAATATATATATATCTTGAAATTTATATATATATTTCAAATTTTATATATTTTTTTGAAATATATATTTTTCAAATTTATATATATATTTTCTCCGAATTTATATATATATTTCAAATTTTATATATTTGTTTCGAATTTTATATATTTGTTTCAAATTTTTTTTTTTTTTTCAATTTTATATATTTTTTCAAATTTTAATATATTGTTTTCAAAATTTATATTTTTATTTATGAATTTTATATATTTTTTCGAATTATACATATCAAATTAATAGTTGAGGGGAATTTCTTGCTCATAGGCAATAATTGATGGAGTTTTTTTGCACTTTATCCTAAAAAATGACATCTTTTAAAACGAGTATGGACCATAAAGTGTCATTTTTTAAAACGAGGATGGACCGTCTTAAAAAGTATCATCTTTTAATACAAATATGGACCATCTTAAAAAGTATCATTTTGTACAATCCTTTTTTCCATAATTAAATACCATTTATCTCCCAATTTTTATTATTGTCATAACCATTTATACCATTTAAAAAATAACACATTCTAATCAACTAAAATTTCATTCATTGAATTAATATTTGAAACAGTTACATTAAAAAAACTGAGTCAAAGATAAAGCTATACAACATCAAATTCATCTCAACGAACTGCTAAAAATCCAACCACATATCTCCTATCCTAAATCCATAATACTACACTTTGACTAAGAAGAGGCGCATATCCCACCTAAGGCCCCAAACACATATCTTGCAACCTGTAAATTAATAAAAAAAATAAAATTAAACGCAACAATAATAATTGGTTCATTACATATCAATGGTTATTTGAAATGAGAGGTTTACAAAGTTTGTTTAATAATGATTTGGTGGTTACCTTAGCATTAGCACTAGCATCAGCATCATGTAGCAAAAATCTTTTATACCTGCACAAAAAAATGTATAAAAACATTAACAAGTACAAAATATGAATATCAAACTGATGCATTTGCTCTGAGAATTTGAACTGGAAAACTCTTTGCATCACTAAGACATGAAATGAAATATGTGGAACAAGAACTTCTGTCATAGGATGGGCCATTCATGCCCACATTTCCCATTGAGCTTAGTTTGAGATTTAAATCAAGAAAGAAATAGATAGTCACTTGACCATAGACAGTTGGTCATTGAAGGAGTAGCCGTTGTGGTGGTGGTGACTGGTGGTGCCATCAGAGTTGTTTAAAGCCTGTCAAGCTTTCTCCTTCATCTCATCCTACAATACAACATATTATATTTCAATTGAATCCCAGTTGGCCAACCTGTAGAAAGCCCATTGTTCAATGAAAAGTGAATACATCCTAAATATTTTCAATGGCAAAATAGTTTCAGTTAATCAGTGCTACAATAGAAACTGAAACATAAAGAATTCCAAATTACAAAGCTAAACTAGAGGCCAGAATATAATGTGCAAATTCATATTCGTTGATAATCCGTAAGTTGTGGTGCAAAATAAACATCAAGAAATCACGAAATGTAACAAGATGGTAAAAATGCTATGTGGTCTATCCAATCCAACATGGACATACAGAATATTTAAGCATGTTCAAGTGAATGTCTCATGCTATAATCTCTGAATGTGCTTGATATGTACATGCAACAATTTGAATCTATCTTGTAAATGAGCAAATGAATATGAAACCAACAATAACATGCATGATAAAATCACTGATTAGCTTTATCAGCAATAATTCAATCACGTACTCTGTATCAGTGAAGTCATTGATTCAATAAGCCTCCCACCAGATGATTCACTAGCCTTTTTCAAAGTGTCACCAACCATAATTATTCTAGACTTTTCTGCATTAACCTACAGAACAATTGAACAAATTTAATAAATCCCCAATAAATTGAATCCAATCGAAAATCAATGTCCTACAGATTCAGAACACAAACCCCTTTTCTAGAGATCTGTATGGAACCGAAACCCTAGGAGAAAGAGAATGGACATTAAATCTGTACGAAACCGAAACTTTCTAGAGATCAGACCTTGGCCGATGGAGAATGGAGGTAAGGAGAAAGCTAGAGAGAGAGGGTCGTGTAGATCGCGCGAAAGAGAGTGTCTGCAGAGGGGCTTTTGTTAAGAGAATGGCGGTTTTGAGACTTGAGAGGAGCTAGGGTTATATAAACTTTATTTTATTTATTGAATCAAGTAACCTATTTAAGACATGCCTCATATCTCATTATAAAAAGATATGTTTTAAGACAGACTAATGGGAAATCGTTATAAAAAAGTTCATTTTTTAAAACAGCTTATTTGAATTCGTTGTAAACGCCCATTTTTTAAAACACGCTAATTGCTAATTGAGTCCATTATAAAAGTACATTTTTTGAAATAGTACATGAAAGTTTGTTCTAAAAGATATTTTTTAGAACAAAAAACAATGATCTGTTTTAAAAAATTTGTTGTAGAAAGATTTTCTTGTAGTGACGGTAAGGCAAGACTCACCCAGATGCGGAAGACCCTACGGAGGCCACGGGTGTAGATCAACAGATCCAAGATCTCAAGGCAAAGATGAAAGACATGGCATAGACAATGAAAGGCAAAAGCCCCGCCATCGTGGATGAACTCCTACAGAAGATCAACTCCCCTTTTGATGCATTGGTGATGAGTGTTCCCCTACCCAACAAATTCAAGATACCTCAGTTGGAGAGTTTTGATGGAGCCAAGGACCCCCTCGATCATCTGGAGACTTTCAAGGCACTCATGTACCTGCAAGCTATCCCAGAAGCCATCATGTGTCGGGCATTCCCCATCACCCTGAAGGGGTCAGCCCGTGTCTGCTTCAACAAGTTAAAACCATGTTCCATCCATGATTTCGATGAGCTAAGCAAGAAGTTCATCGGGCACTTTATCGCCGGACGAAGGCACAGGAAGCCCGCCACCTACCTGCTAAATGTCAAGCAAGACAAGGGAAAATCCTTGCGAGAATACATAAGCTGATTCAATGTGTAGATCTCTAGGTTGACGAGGTCAATGAAAACGTAGCTGTAACAACCTTCATGGGAGGGCTACAATCTTCTCGGTTCTTGTTTTCTCTATCAAAATAACCACCTGAGACAATGACGGAACTACTTGTCAAGGCCCAGAAACACATGAATGCGGAGGATGTCGTGAACACCCGAAATGGGAGAAGAAGAGGCCAACAACAACCATTAAAGAGGAGAGAGAAACCAAGGGTCGAAAAACCCAACCTACCCAGGTTGACAAGTTATCTCGACCCCCCTCAAAAATCCAGGACAGGTTTACCACCTTCACTCCCTTTAATAAACCAATAAGCGAGATTCTTCTTCAGATCCAGGACGATCACTCCTTAGCCTGGCCAGCCAGGCTGAAGTCAGATCCATCAAAAAGGGCACGCGATAGGTACTGCCGCTTTCATTGGGATCATGGACACATAACGGATGAGTGCATCGACTTAAAAAACCAGATTGAAAGCTTGATCTAGAGAGGACACTTGAGTCGGTTCAAGACTAACAATAACAAAGGGAAAGGTTGATAGGACATTCCCCGCAAAAGCCGTTCACCAGAGAAACAACCGATGTCGAAGATCAGGATGATTTTCGGAGGTTCGCATAAGGCGGGGAGACGAGCTCATCCTGAAGGGCTCGTATAAGAAAAGCTAGAAGTATGATGGAGGTGCAAGAGGTAGATATGTCTGCCCCGCCACCCAAGTCTCCTCGACTGGAAGAGCAGGTCATTACCTTCTCCGACAATGATGCACGCGGGGTTCAACATCCCCACGATGATCCACTGGTGGTTAATGTGGTAGTGGCCAATTTCACCATACATCGGGTCCTAATCGAAAACGGGAGTTCTGCGGATTTGTTATTTTCTGAAGCCTTCAACAAGATGGGAATAGGTAAAGAGAAGCTGAAGCCATCCAAGTCACCTCTGGTAGGCTTTTCTTCAGAGAAGGTGTTCCCACTAGGAATAGTGACCCTTCCGTTAACCGTTAGGACCGTGGCAAGATAGTTCACGGTCATGGTAGATTTCTTTGTGGTGGACTTCCCTTCCACCTACAATATCATCCTTGGGAGAACTAGCCTCAATATCTTAAAGGCGGTAACCTCAACCTATCACCTGTTAATGAAGTTCCTAATCGATTAGGGCATGGGAGAGGTAAGAGGAGACCAAGCTCTGGCACGAGAATGTTACGCAGCAGCTCTGAAAGAAAAGAGGTCATGGGAGGCCCTCGCCATTGAAGGTCTCGAGACGGATGAGTCCAATTCGCGGCCTGAATCTGTAGAGGACCTTATTGAGGTGAGTCTGGAATAAGGAGAGTCCTAAAAGAAAGTAAGCATCGGGTCATTACTCCCTGACAATATCAAAAATTAACTCATCCAATTCTTAAGGTAGAACCAAGACATATTCGCCTAGAAACATGAAGACATGCTAGGTATTGATCCCCGAGTCATGCAGCACCGACTGAACACGGATCCCACTGCTAAGACAGTAAGGCAGAAGAGGCATACATTCGCCCCTGAAAGGAATGCAACTATAATGTCGGAGGTAGAGAAACTCCTAAAGGCAAATTTCATTCGTGAAGTATACTACCCCGACTGGTTATCAAATATGGTCCTGGTGAAGAAGGCGGATGGAAAATGGAGGCTCTGTGTCGACTTCACAGACTTAAACAAAGCCTGCCCAAAGGAAAAGAGTTTTCCATTGCCAAGAATCGACATGATTGTGGAAGCTACTTCGGGAAATGAGTTTCTCAGCTTTATGGATGCATATTTGATATACAATCAGATCCCCATGCACCATCTCAACTATGAAAATATATCTTTTATCACCGATCGGTTGAAGAATGCCGGAGCTACCTACCAGAGGCTAGTCAATAACATGTTTAAAAATCATATTGGTAGGAACATGGAAGTCTACGTGGATGACATGCAAGTGAAAAGTGTCAAGAAAGAGGATCATCTTGCGGACCTTGAAGAAGCCTTCGAGGTGCTCAAAAGCATCAGATATGCCTTAACCCAACCAAGTGCTCTTTTGGCGTATCATCAGGGAAGTTATTGGGATTCATGGTTAACATGAGGGGCATTGAAGCCAACCAAGAGAAAATCCAAGCCATCTTGGATATGAAGTCCCCCCAATCAATCAAGGATGTTCAAAGGTTGACAAGGAAGGTGGCCGCCCTCAACAGGCCAATCTCTCGAGCCACTAACAGATGTCTTCCCTTTTTTAGGGTGCTCAAAAAAGCCTTTGAATGGACCCCAGACTGTGAGCAAGCATTCATTGACCTAAATAAGTATCTCATCTCTCCTTATCTATTGTCCCGAGCGGTTCCAGGAGAGCAACTCCTACTATACCTGTCGTCTCCTTAACTACGGTTAGTTATGCCTTGATGAGGGAAGAGAGAGGAGTGAAAAAACTGATTTATTACACTAGTCGGGGGCTACGGGGAGCGGAAGAAAGGTATCCTGCAATGGAGAAACTTACGTTTGCTTTGGTTATCTTGGCCCGGAAGCTCAGACCATACTTCCAAGCACATACAGTAATTGTGCTCACAAATCAGCCTCTACATCAGGTGTTGTATAAACCAGAGACTTCAGGAAGACTCATGAAGTGGTCCATAGAGCTCAGGGAATTCGACATTCGATACAAACCAATGGTAGCTGTAAAAGATCGGATGTTGGCAGACTTTGTGGCCGAGTTCACCATTGGGATAAGAAGCGAGCTAACCCAGACTAACACGACTGCAGAAGCACCCGTATCAGAAAATCAGATGTTGCCATACCACACATGGGTCTTGTACGTCGACGGGTCCTCTAATACCCAGACGTGTAGGACCGGTCTAGTTATAATCACCCCAGATGGGGAAAAGCTAAAATATGCACTACAATTTGACTTTAGGGCCACCAACAACGAGGCAGAGTATGAAGCCCTGTTGGCAGGAATAAGGATAACAAGCGCCCTTGGAGCAAAACAAGTAAAAACACATACAAATTCTTAACTGACAGCATGACAAGTGCAAGGAGAGTTTGAGGTCAATGAAGAGAAAATGAAGGCCTATCTACACAAAGTTCGAGATGCGGTAGCCATTTTTGACTGGTTCACCATCCTCGAGATACCGAGGAGCCAAAATGAAGTGGTCGATGCCTTTGCTCGCCTAGCTACTACCATAGAGCCTAGGAGGGAAGGCTCAACCCTAGTTGAACATCTGTAGGACCCTAGTATCTCATAATAATTGTAGACTGTAATCCAAGTGGCTAAAGGGTTTGAGTGGGCCATGCCAATCATCAAATATATCAGGGATGGACAGCTACCCGACGACAGTGTAAAAGCTCACAAGATTAGGGTCCGAGCCAGCCGATATACTCTCATAAATGGGGTGTTGTATAAAAGAAGATTTTCCTACCCGATCTATGATACGTATCAACAGCGGAAGCACATCAAATCATGAAGGACATACATGAGGGGGGTGTGGAAATCATGTTGGGGGTCGGTCACTTGCGTATAAGGCAATGCGGCAAGGATACTATTGGCCGACTATACAACAAGATTCAAACGATTTTGTAAGAAAATGCGACATGTGTAAGCGGTTTGCGAATATTCCTAGACAACCTCTTGAAGAGTTGACACCCTGGCCCTTTACTCAACGGGGGATGGACTTGATCGACCCTCTACATAAGGGTAAAGGGCAAGTGAAGTTCGTAGTGGTCGCAATAGACTATTTTACTAAATGGGTGGAAGCAATCCCACTGGCCAAAATCACAGCAGCCAACATCAAGAACTTCACCCGGAAGTCAATAGTGTGCAGGTTCGGAGTACCACGAGTCATGATCATGGATAATGAGAAGTAGTTAGAGGCCTCAGAATTCAAAGAGTTTTGTGCCAACTTGGGAATCAAGAACCACTTCTCATCTCCAGCTCATCCACAAGCAAATGGTCAGGTAGAGTTGGCCAATAGAACCCTGTTTGGCATGATAAAAAAATGCCTTGAGAAGGCAAAGGGATTATGGCCAGAGGAGTTGCCCGACATACTTTGGGCCTACCGAATTACAGGAAAGATGCCTACGGGAGAAACACCATTTCTTTTGGCCTTTGGGAGTGAGGTAGTGGTCCCCATAGAGACTAAGATAGAAAGTTTTAGGACTAGCCATTTTGACCCAAACCACAATAATGAGGAGTTTACGGTCAACTTGGATTTGCTCAAAGAAAAGAGGGAGCAGGCTCAAATAAAGACTATAGCATACCAGCAAGCCATGACCCGGTACTACAATGCGCGGGTGAATTAAAGAAGATTCCAACCAGGGGTCCTGGTGCTAAAAAAAGGTTATGCAACCATCTTCCGATCCAGAAATCAAGAAGATGGAGAAGCTGACCCCCAATTGGGAGGGCCCCTACAGAGTCATTGGAAGCTAGAGGCAGGGTACCTATTGGTTGAAGACAGAGGCAGGGAGGAAACTCCCTCATCCATGGAATGCAAAGTATCTAAAAAAGTATTACCAGTAAAAGTCTACATAGCTTATTAGGTATTAGTACTTCATCTCATAGATTATTTTTTCATTCTTGTCATTCTAGATCCATGTTTAGTTCGGATTCTTCGGCATCTTAATAAGTAGTTTAACTGCAAGTTTCAATAAAAGTTGTTGCCATTCGTTTTTCTACATGAGATCATGATTTTTGATAAATCGCTTGAGAAAAATATTGTATAAATAAATAATATTAAACTCAAAATACCGACATTACGCCTGTAATACAAGTCCCTTCTTAAAAGGGCGGGATGAGTGAAACCCGAGATAATAATTACAACCCCCAACAAGCGGGGTTCGCCTAAGAAATTAAGGCTGAATGAAGCCAAAATTATATTAATCCCTCTTTTTAAAGAGACCTTTCTCAAAGAGAGGGGTAGGCTGAGTGAAGCTTGGATAAAACCTTATAGCAGAAGGGTAAATAAACGCAAATATCCAACTTGGTATGCAAAAAGTTTAAATACTTCATTAACAATCATAAACTATACGAAATGCCCAAAGGGAGTTCACTACATAGTCACATACTACATTCATACTCAAAGCTATATAAGATTATTACACAAAATCAAAGTACATAAAGTACATCCGAAGTTCACTATATAAAAGGGAACACACAAGCATAAGCCATTACAACTTCGACTTGGTCTACACCCTACTCATTATCTTCTTCATCATCATCC